>BLIW01000007.1:22978002-24178002 GCA_016586305.1 Ophiorrhiza pumila | reverse complement strand
AATTAAATACTTTGAAATTTTGATAGGAAAAAATTATTTAAGAAATACATAATTATTTTTTACTTTTTATTGCCCTTATTAATAATTTATGAAAAGTTGAGATACATGATTATCCTATTTTTTTCCTATCCATGATTATCTTGTCTTATTCTATTCAAAATAAAAACTATGTCAAAAATTCACTCATATTTTGGTTAAGGTATAATAATTGTAAAGAGATATTACTTTTTAATCCATACTTGTAGTAAAACTACGTAGTTTCAAATATTAGATAGAATAAGATTAGATAATCTTGAACAAAAGATATCATCTATAAAAAGTTACAACTTTTTTGTTAATTTGATAAGTTCCACCGTGATTTTTTTTTGAAAACATTCTTCTTATTCTTGTTTGAGAGGAAACAATATTCTTATCATACTTAATTTGGTAAATTACATCTACCTCCCATAAGGTAAAGACAGATTACGAATCAATCCCTATATTTTAACCATATTACGGTCACCTCTCTTGGCCTAAATTTTGTTAATAGATCCGATGAAATTATCGAAGAGCCCTAACTTATGATTTTGAAAACTAAAATAAAAAAAAAATCCAATAACTTTACTAAACTGTGTAACTCAAGTACAACGTTTCAACTTCACATGAAAGAAAGAAACAAAATTTGAGCGATCTTAACTATGTAACTCAAGTACATCGTTTCAAGTTCAAAACTAAAGTAAATTGCAAACAAGGGTGCCATACTATAGAGCCCATGTGATTGAATAAATCATTTTCCATCTGTTGCGGGTTAATGGATCCGTCCCCGTCCCCCTCTTCTATCTGTTGCGAGTTAATGGATCCTTCCCCATCCCCCTCTTCAAACTCTGATTCGGATTTGTTATAGAGAAATATAAACCAAAATGTTCACCTTTCCCCTAACAATGATTCGAGTAGAACCGCCTCTTCTTCCTGCAAGAAAGTGCCAAAGTCCAAAACAACAATATTTTTTAAAGTTTCATTCATTTAAAACAAATAATATGTACTTAGCCAACTACGTACCACTAAAGCATTGAATTCAGTTTCCTCATCTATAGCGCTTATAATGGCAGGGTCTTCCAAGAATTCCTGGTGCAATGATGTACAGATCAGGAGGCAGCATTCGTGTGAAAGAAACAACGCTAGATAACATCAGCCAAATTTGCTGCTGAGGGCATAGACATGCATATGACCCGGTACTAAATGGTTTCAAATTCAACTTATCTAGAAATCAAGAGTTTATGCATTCATAATAGTTTGTGCATTTGTAATAAATCTCAACATCTTAAAAATTAACAAAGAACATCTCACTAAGTTCCTGTCACAGTTCTAGTCCATAACTACTCTTTGAAAGGTTTTTTTTTTAATAACCCACTCACACTTACATCACATACATATCCAAATCTCGAACTTCAGACTTGGAGGTCGGGAGGGACTTAAGTGATCCCTTATGATATATTTATGAAATGTGTAACTCTATGGGTCATTCTTGGACTCATAAGGGGTATAAGTGCTATAGTGATATCACCCTCCACCCAAAAAGTTCAATGTGCCGGTAGACATTACTTTCAATGAACAAGAGTCCTAAACCAGTTTCTGTGCCTTGTTCCTCCATGCCAAATTCTGCATTTAAGCCCAAGTTCCCGTGCCCAAAATTCCTTAGGGAGAAAATGATTCTGCTCTTGAAACAGTGAGATTTGGCATCCAAGAAATGTGTAATGGATTTACACTCTTAAGTATAGAGCAGAAGGATAGAGAGATATAGCAAGGTTACCGGCCAAAGATTATACTCAAAACCCTTGAAATTGACTACCTAGAGAACTTTGGTCAGGTTATATCAAGGATTAATTTAGGATACTGTTATCGTCAATAGCAAATTTGGTTGGGACTAGCAGCAATTCGATATCAAGAATGCATTTTTGCATGGAGAATTAGAGGAAGAATTTTATATGGAAGTCCCACCAGTTAAGGAAATAATTTGAACGCTCATACTGTATAAATTATAGAAAGCGTTACAAGGATTTAAACAATCACCACAGGCATGGTTTGGAAGTTTTGGAAGGTTTGCAAGAGTTATGTGAAAGCCATGGGAAGTTGATAAAGCCAAGAAAATCATATGTTGTTCATTAAACACTCAATTTCAGCGGAGTCACGGCCATCTCGGTATTATGTGTGGCTAAGGAGTTGAAGATCAAGGCGTTATGGAGGCTGAATTAATTTTTCAGTGCATTTTATATGTTGGCACGACAACCTTTACCAAATCTGAATGATTGTCGACCACTAGATTCACTAGTCTGCAATATTCCCCCTGGTCCAAAAGCACAAATACTCAGTGTGGAATATAATCTCCAAGTACTCCAAAGATTTAAATACAGTCAATCAAGAAGGAAATAAGACCCTTTTACAATTCCCAATAGCACAGAGTTTAGGAAACTTGGATCCAGTCAAGACCCAAAACAAGAAAGGAGCACTCAACTATTAGTCTAGTTTAGCAGTTGTTTGATAAAGATGTTAAACGTAAAATTCAAACATGCTGAAACAAATTCAGAGTGCATCCTCTATATTTTGTGATCATAAAGTACCACAGAAATTGAAAAGAAAATTGTATACAACAAGCATAAGACTACTAGTGTTTTATGGATCAGATTATATGGCGCGACTAAATATAAATAAGAACAAAAAAAGAAAATCGTACGGATGAGAATATTGAGATGGAGACATTGCACCAGATAGAATAACCAATAAATGAAATAGAATGAAAGTGAAGGTAATGCCAATAGATGAGAAAATGAGAGAAACAGATGCCCTAATACCGTATGTAGAAAATAAAGAATCTTTAGCCTAAATTAAAAGGTAAGGGGAAGATTTAAAAAATTTGGCAAGAAACTATTAAACAGGTTGTAAATATTTAAATATAAATGAAGATATGTGTATAGTTAGAACATGATAGAGCAATATGATCCATATATAGCTGACATCATATAGTGGGATAAAAGTTTAGTTGTTGTCATTGTTGTATAGTTCACTATTTTAAGAGATTTGGTCATAAGCAATACTCTTGGAATTAAGCTAATTTGGTTAGTTTCCCAGTCTGATAGAATATCCCATAAGTCATGGGATCTAATATTAGCTTAGTTAGTTTCCTTTCTATTGCTACGGTTATTGTGTATAGCTATCTTTTGTTAATTATCAAAAAATATAATGTAGAAAATTCTTTAAAATTTTGTTTCTTGGTTTGTTTCACCTATACAACTCCAATGTGATTTTGATTTTCTAATTAATTTTTTATCTAATAAAGTTTGTATTTCTTTCTTACAAAGTTCTAGTAATTCAAAATTCATTTGAATTGGTCTTGATTTAGTTGGAATGTTTTTCTCTTCAAAGTCTTTTTTATATGGTAATTCTATTATATGCGTTTTTCTTGTCCAAAATGCAGATGCGTGATCAGCACATATATTTTCTTTAAACTTTGTTTCTAGTCCTGAAATTATTTTTATCACTTCATTTCTTTGTAATTGTAATTCTATTTGATTATATGTAATTTCTTCTTTTATAAAATTAATATGGTTTTCTTTTTGTATAATTTTTTGTTTAAATATAGTATTGGATTGTAATAAATTTAATTCTTTTTGTTTAACTGGTGTAATAAATTTAAATATTATTTCATTCCCCATGATTTTAAGACTTAATCCTTCTTTAGTTTTCTTAAGTATAAAAATGGATTTCCTAATATGACATCTTGAGTTAAATCATCTACAATTATAAATGAATGTTTAAAACAGTAATTCATATTACATATGAATCCATTTGGTAATTTATTTCTTATTTTTAATGGGTTTCCATTTACAGTTAATAATCTTTCATTTGTTTTTGAACATCTTCATAAACAAGCATGGCAAAAGGCATTTTATATGAAATCATTTGACCATTTATGGTTCTTTACATTCCATAAAGATTGCAAACTTGAATTCCTATTATGGTTTTATGACTGGTGGGAAACTCATGGTCCTCAAGAAGATATTCTTCCAACAAAGGCATTAAAAGGACTCAAATATTGGAAAGCAAACTCTAATATGCAAAATTATATTAAGGAAGTTCAATGGCATGTCACTATGAAGGTCCCTTGGATTTGGTGTTGGAACTTTCAAGTTCAGCAAGTAAAGACTCAACCAATGCCAATGTCATTAGTAAGGCAGTTCAAATGTAAATAGGGATTCCTTTGAAACAACATTATGTTGTCCTGCAGCAGTAAATACTGTTTTGACAACTGGAAAGCGAATATGGATTAATCATGACAAGTAGGCAAGTGGTTCAAGTACTCCTTCTCAGATTCCAAAACAAACTCAACAATCAAAGATAAAAGAAGAAGATATGGAAGATTTTCTGCAATTCATGGAATTCAAAAGAAATAATAATAAAAAGCGACCACAAATATCAATTGATTCAACTCTTAGTCCATCACCAGAAGATATGTTCGGAGGGCACATGGCTCAAGATCCCTTCGACTAAATAAATAAATAAAAATAAAAAAAGTATAAAATGTGTGTATTATTTTGCAGGAAGATCAAGAACTAAGAAATCAGTTGCAAACTTTTACTAAGAAGAGATTCTACATGGATGACAAAGCAAGAAAACAAATAGATGATACAAATATAGCTACATTAATTGCATACAGAGAAATGGGAAGATCTAATTCAAGAGTTATTCATCAAAATGGACCTCATACATTGGATGCAATTCATAATGAAAAAGATTCTGACGTTCAAGCATGGTGGAATTACTACGTCAGCAAAACTAAAAAGGATTACTTCAAAATTAAATAAAGTTCGATAAGACAAAACAGTGGAAAAAGCAAAGATTTCTGATAATGACAACCACTCAAGAAGACAAGCCCATGTGATGATAAGGACGACCACTCAACAAAGATAATAATGATGACTACTCAACAAAACATTCGGATTCAAAATTTTATCAAATGCAATGTAATATTCATAGAAGAAGATCTCTATATAAAGTATGCTCATGTAATATAGTAGGCAGAAGTTTTTGTAAAACCCTTTTGAAAATAAAAGCATCCGTTCTTATTCTATCCTCTGTTTATCCGTGAGGTTTGGTAAGCAGTTGAGCAGCCAGTAAATCCGTTGGTAAGCCAGTAACTCTTACTTCTAGAATTGCTTACCAAACCTTAGGCTGACTGGCTTACCAACGGATTTACTGGCTGCTCAACTGCTTACCAAACCTCACAGATCTCTATCCTATATGTTGATATAAGAATTAAACTACTTTTGATTTTCTGAATTTAAAACTTTCTAAGAGAAAAATTGAAAATAGCTTACTTGGCTCTGATACCAATTTATACAGGATCAATAAAATATAAAATACTGATGAATTATTAAAATATGCTTAATAAATAGAGTAATACCTTTTAAGAAATTGAAATGATTGACAAGAAAGAGAAATAGTAAACAGATAAAGATGATAAAAAGAGGATAGAATAAGAACAGATGCTTTTATTTTCAAAAGGGTTTTACAAAAACTTCTGCCTACTATATTACATGAGCATACTTTATATAGAGATCTTCTGTGAATATTACATTGCATTTTATAAAATTTTGAATCCGAATATTTTGTTGAGTAGTCATCATTATCATCTTTGTTGAGTGGTCGTCCTTATCATCACATGGGCTTGTCTTCTTGAGTGGTTGTCATTATCAGGAATTTTTGCTTTTTCCACTGTTTTGTCTTATCGAACTTGATTTAACTTTGAAGTAATCCTTTTAGTTTTGCTAACATAGTAATTCCATCATGCTTGAACATCAGAATCTTTTCCATTATGAATTGCTTCCATTGCATGCAATGTATGAGGTCCATTTTGATGAATAACTCTTGAATTAGATCTTCCCATTTCTCTGTATGCAATTAATGTAGCTATATTTGTATCATCTATTTGTTTTCTTGCTTTGTCATCCATGTAGAATCTCTTCTTAGTAAAAGTTTGCAACTTATTTCTTAGTTCTTGATCTTCCTGCAGAATAATACACATATTTTATACTTTTTTATTTTTATTTATTTATTTAGTCGAAGGGATCTTGAGCCATGTGCCCTACCAACATTATATAAAATGCCTTTTGCCATGCTTATTATAATCTTCATATGTATAACCTTGAGGTTGGAATGGGATAGAAAATGAATTTTGTGAAGAATGAATTGTTTGCCAATTTTGAGAATTGAGTACATTTTTTATAACACATTTGGAGTATGTAATTTTGTTTGTATGATCATTTTGATGAAAAATCTCAGCTGACAATGAATCAACTAAAATAAATTCATAAAAAGTTTGATTTTTGAGTAGATCATCTGAAAACCATAAAATATCATGAGTAAATATTTGTTGAGTATATAATTTTAAAGCTGGAACATTAGGAGTGGTCTTATACTTAGTGAGTATTAAATATTCATATGGTTGTTTGAGTTTATATGATGATTTTGAAATATCTTTATTCAGAGTAATTGGTAAAGGAGTCATTGTCCTAGGAGTAGTTATAGAACTATTTGGTTGATTTTCTTAATTGGGCAAATGGGGTACTGGCTACTTGAGTATAAGTGAGTGCTGGAAGAGGTGGATACTCATCTAAAGGAATAAATTTATTGGATATTTGAATGTTTGGAGACAAAGGTCTTGGAGTATGTACCTTAGAAAGGTAATCATTTGGAGTCTGTTTCAACTCAACAGTCTACTCAATCACAATCAAAGATAAAAGAAGAAGATATGGAAGATTTTCTGCAATTCATGGAATTCAAAAGAAATAAGAATAAACAGCAACCACAAATATCAATTGATTCAACTCCTAGTCCATCACCAGAAGATATGTTCGGAGGGCGGCACATGGCTCAAGATCCCTTCGACTAAATAAATAAATAAAAGTATAAAATGTGTGTATTATTTTGCATGAAGATCAAGAACTAAGAAATAAGTTGCAAACTTTTACTAAGAAGAGATTCTACATGGATGACAAAGCAAGAAAACAAATAGATGATACAAATATAGCTACATTAATTGCATACAGAGAAATGGGAAGATCTAATTCAAGAGTTATTCATCAAAATGGACCTCATACATTGGATGCAATGGAAGCAATTCATAATGGAAAAGATTCTGATGTTCAAGCATGGTGGAATTACAACGTTAGCAAAACTAAAAAGGATTACTTCAAAGTTAAATCAAGTTCGATAAGACAAAACAATGGAAAAAGCAAAAATTCCTGATAATGACAACCACTCAAGAAGACAAGCCCGTGTGATGATAAGGACAACCACTCAACAAAGATGATAATGATAACTACTCAACAAAATATTCGGATTCAAAATTTTATCAAATGCAATGCAATATTCATAGAAGAAGATCTCTATATAAAGGATGCTCATGTAATATAGTAGGCAGAAGTTTTTGTAAAACCCTTTTGAAAATAAAAGCATCTGTTCTTATTCTATCCTCTGTTTATCATCTTTCTCTATTTACTATTTCTCTTTCTTGTTAATCATTTCAATTTCTTAAAAGATATTACTCTTTTATTTATTAAGCATATTTTAATAATTCATTAGTATTTTATATTTTATTGATCTTGTATAAATTTGGTATCAGAGCCAAGTAAGCTATTTTCAATTATTCTCTTAGAAAGTTTTAAATTCAGAAAATCAAAAGTAGTTTAGTTCTTATATCAACATATAGGATAGAGATCTGTGAGGTTTGGTAAACAGTTGAGCAGCCAGTAAATCCGTTGGTAAGCCAGTCAGCCTAAGGTGCTCCCGGTTAGGCACTCCTATGTTCTCCACACACTCTTCATTCTGCATGTTGCATTAAGCAACTAAGGTACGTTTGAAATTATGAATTTAAATATTTTTAAGCAGATGTTTGATATTAGTTCTAATATTAGTTTAGTAGATAATGATAACATTAATCAAAGTCATGAAATTCAATTTGATATCAATACTAAAACATTAAGTTCGGTATATATCATATAGGAACACTTAATTTTAATAATTCATACTCAGTCAAATTCCATGAACAAGATTTAATTTTTAAAGAAACTTCCAAAACAATTAGATTAATGTCAAGTATAGCTATTGATAAATACAAACAAGAAGGATTTAAATATATTCATTACGGATTAATTAAAGTAATAATAAAACCTATGCATAGAATTGGAATAGATAATCCTATATTCATAGCTTTGAGAGACAAGCGATTGGTAGAATATCAAGATTCCATACTTTATTTAATTCAGACTAACATTTGTGATGGTTCTATTTGATTCAATTGTGTACCTAATTTTGTAGCTAGCCTACACGATGGGATCTAGAACACGAGAAGAGCTTCACCTAAAATGACTTGGAATTCCTCAAATTTTGTCCTGCAACTTGGTCAAGTGCATTATGGGCAGAATTTGATTTGGTTGTATTTACTTTTTGCTTTTTTCAAAGCATTCTGCCTTCAAAATCTAAATCCTTTCTCTCTCTTCAATTATTTTCGTCACTGAATTTTCTCAGAGCCATCTCTTCACACTCAGCAATGACCTAGTCTTCTCTCAAAACATCTCTCTTTTCTACTGCTGTTATGATCTTTTCAAAAACATCAGGACTACAGGTTTTGTTTCTGTCACACAAACATCCACAATATCAAAAACTAATTCTGATTCTTCAATTGTAAAAGTATAATGAATCAGGTTCTCTCCATCAATGTGATCTCTAGAAATATGTTCAACTTCTTTCGTTTGTTGGAAGCTTGAACTTTTGTGGTACTGATTCTCTTCTTTGTTTTCAATGGTAACTTCCTTGCTCCTACAGTTAAGACATGATTGACTTTTTTTTACTGTGAATTAGGATGCTCATTAGTGTTGAACAGCAATAAATGATCTTTGGCTGGTTGCATGACCTTGAATGAGTCGCATTTGGATCAAAATTAACAGTTTCAAGTTCATTACATTCTGTTTTCCTCACCAGAAACTCTTCATTAAGAATTCCTAAATATCTCAGAAACTGATTAATCTTTAACAGCTGCTCAAAAAGCATCCCTTCATCAATGGAACACCTTTTGTTGCAACCACTTTTTTATTTCATCCCTCAACCCAACCCTGAATCCAGCAATTGTACTGCAAGGTTTTTCAACAACTTTACGTTCGGGAAACACCACAGGGAACAACTGCACAGCCTACTACCACATCAAATTTCCTTATTCCTATGGTACCACTCTATTTGTCTAGGCTTGAAGACAAAGACATAATGGTGAAACCTAAAGTTTTGGAACCAAGATGATGCTGCAGAATTTCTGAGATCTAATAGCTGAGCTACGATACTAATGAGAACAGCAACATGACTGAAATGCAAAGATTAGAAACTAAGAAGCAGAGCAAGAATAGGGGAAAAACCAGGAATCACACATGATTGCAGATATATCTTTCCCACAAACTTATTGTAAGAGTTGTTCATACATCGGCCAGGATTAACATAAAAATACATCCAATGGTAACTTAAAAAAATAATAAATGAATAAAAAAACACAGAAAAAGAAAAAGCTCAAAAACTTAAAAACACATGTTTACGCTGGACTGCGCTTTTTCAGCTTGACCTGTACGTTCTATTCACCTCCTTGGTGTATCCATATACACTCAAACGTAGATTGTTCCATAGCTCTATACTCTGTACTAGGATGACAGTACATATTTCTTCTTTACTCATCAAGAGATCAAGTTACCTCCAATGATGACAATACACCGTAGTAGGTCTCCTTTCAATCATAGAACCCGGCCCACATGCATCTAAAAAACGCTCCATATATATTGTGCAGGTGAACTTGTTTAATTTAAATTCGCAACTAAGAGGAAAGAGTAAAAAGTGTATCAACTTGAAGAACTTTTTCTTGTTTTACAAAAATTTGGTTTCAATTTTCTTTTTGTGTTTTCAATATTAGCACTCAAAAGAAATTTTAGGGATATTTTATTGGGGTATTTAATTTGATTTTATAGCTGACCCATATAATGGGATAATGGCTTAGTTGTTGTTGCTTTTGCATTTAACTTGATTTGATTTTTCATTTAAATCAGTAGCAATAGATGAAAAAATTGAGAACAGCAGGATACCAAACAATGGTCCGATCAACATAATTCTTTGGACGTCAGTAATTAAAAAATAATATGCACAACATTTTTGTTGGTAATGGTTCAATTCAATGACGAACAAAAGTTCTCAAATGAAAGCGTTTATCAATAGTATGCTGCTCTACCAAATAGTAGTTCTTGAAAACTATTACCCAAAAAAGAGAAGGTTGGCAACAGAACATCAAATGCATCATTTAAGATAATATGTCATGCAACAATCATATAAATTACTAAAACACCCAAAGTCAAGCAAAACTCATGCATGCAAAGTGGAGCATAGTTACTTACATCATCAGCTATTTGTAATACACCATCCTCATCCTGCATTAATAAAAGATTGAAATTTAGTAGGCAAAACAGAAGAATGACAAAAGGAAATGAGAATTGCATCGTCATAAAAAAAAAAGCCAGAGTTTTCACAAGAATGAACATTTCTAAAAGTAGTTCCCAAGGAGTGAGAGATTTGAAATATCTCCTAAAGTATAACATGCAAATCCACAGCATGCCACTACTCTAAAAGGTTATACACTTCCAATATATTGTCCCCTGTGTCGTATATCCAACTAAGACCAAAATTTGACACTATTGGCAGTAAGTTAAAGTAAGCACTACTTTCCATCCATGCTAAAAACGAAAAAGCACATTTGTCGAATGATATAACAAGAACACCAGTAGCAAACTCATTTTACAGTAGCAATCATAGTCAAAATGCCTTTCATTTATTCATTTAGTTTTACATGTTCGGTTGGCATTCTGCTTTTAGACCATCAGCAAGCTCTGTCCTCAGAAAAAATGCGAACAAGAAATCCATTTGAATACTAATAAAAACAAATAATAGGTATTTTTTGCATCTCTCAATCTTTGGAACTAACTCTATCCTTGTTAAATGATTTAGTTTTTGTTGCTCTGCCCAAGAAACTCTCATATACTTTTATATTTTCATGCCTATCCACCAAATTAGAAAATATGTATAACAAAAACAACAACTAAGCCTTTATCTCACTTCGTGGGGTTATATGGATGATATTTTGCCATTTAACAGTCCAAAGCAAAATCGAGTTTGATTTTTACTCAGTATTATATGTTCATGCCTATCCTCTAAATTAGTAAATATAAATAACAAAGACAACTATGCTTTTATCCCAATTCATGGACTATATGGATTATATTTCGCCATCGTGTTCTAAGTTATTAAAATTCTTTAATAGTCAAAAGCGAAATCGAGATTCGATTTTCACTCAGTAATATCCACACGTCCATATGTTGGCATGCCAAAGTAAAAGAAATATTGAGACCATCCAGTATCCAACTCCTATCCTCCAAATTAGTAAATATGAACACATTATAAAAAACTATTGAAGTGTAAAAAGCAAAATCAAGATTCGATTTTCATTCATTAATGTCCGCACATTCATATGTTGACATGCCAAAATAAAAGAAATATGGAGACCATCCAGTGCCCAACTAGCACCAACACCAAAAGAAACATTACACCAAGTTGCTTAAGCTTATTTATCCTGATTCAAGCACCCATTACTTAGCAACCAATCATGTCAGGTTAGTGCACTTTAAAAACAATAATGCAAGACTTGAAATGCATTAATACAGAGAGAAAACAAGGACTCTAAATGCAGAAACATAAGATTGAAATTCATTAAAATAGAGAACAGCGTCTTTGTCACCTTGACAGCAACAAATAGAAGGGGATCAGACGGCGTGTAAATCATGTAGTGGGAACCATCCTGTACGAAGAGGAAACTAAAGCCATAAGATAGGGAAAGTACAGCATAAATTAAGTTACTAATGATAAAAAGAAATCAAGACTTGACATTTCGAAACTATTTGCTAGGTTCACAACACATACACTATATTAGTGAGGGGACACTACAAATCAAGTTTCCATTTATTGATTACATGCTAAAAAGTGCAAATCAATTATTAAAACTTCAAAGATCCATTGAAGAGTGTTTGGCCAGGAAAGGTTCTATACAACAACAACTAAGCCTTAATCCCACTATGTGGGATTGGCTACATGGATCATACTATGCCATCGTATTATATCTATACACACGTTTTCATTTATATTTAAGTATATCACCTCTTTTATTATCGTTTCCTTCAAATTCTTTTTAGGTCTCCCTTTCCCCTTTTAATTTGAGTTAATATTTCTCTATTTTCTACACGCTGGACTGGCTCATCTAGAGGTCTCCTATGCACATATCTAAACCATCTTCAACGCGTTTATCTCATTTTCTCATCTATTGGAGTTACCCCTACTTTCTTTGTAATGCATGAATTATTTAATCTATCCAATCTACTATGTTCACATATCCATCTTAACATTCACATTTCTGCTACTTGTTTTTCATTCATGCTCATATTTAGTTGTCCAACATTTTGAGCTATAAAGCATTGCTGGCCTTATAGCTATTTTATAAAATTTTCCTTTCAATTTCAATGGTACTTTATAATCACAAAGAATAGAGGAAGCGTTTCTTCATTTGTTCCAATCTACTTGAATCCTATGAGTAACATCTTTATCAATTCCTAAATTTTCTTCAATGACATATCCTAAAATTTAAAACTCTTAGGGCCTGTTTGATAAAACTGAAATTTGAAGTATTAAATCTGAAATCTGAAATAAATAAGTATATTAATTTTAAACAATCAAACAATCAATTTTAAATGTCTGAGTCTTAATGCTGAAATAATTAAACTTGTTTCATAAACATATGGATCTGATAGCTTAATGATTCAAATAGTACAGTTTTGTCTTTTAATTATTTATTTTCTCAATAAATGTGTAATATGTTACTTTTTAAACAACTAATCAAAATTACACAAAAACACATGTGCGACCGTCACATGTACGCAACGGGATTAATGACGCACCCCCACGCGCACGTATAATGCACTGATCATGATTGGCATATAACGCATGAAATATGAAGTGAGAATCATGATTGGCGTATAACGTATGAAATATGAAGTGTGAATTCATTCTGATTGGTGTGTAAATATTCGCATATTAATTATCAATTTAGAGTTCTTATAGCATTTTGATTCACGTATAACGTGAAAATATTCGCGTACAAACTATCAATTCAGAGTTCTAATAGCATTCTGATTCACGTATAACGTGTAAATATTTGCGTATAAATTTTTATTATCAATATAGAGTTCTAATAGCATTCTGATTCAAGTATAATGTGTAAATATTTGCGTATATAAATTTTTTTTTATTAATTTAGAGTTCTAATAACATTCTAATTCACGTATAACGTGTAAATATTCGCGTATAAATTTTTAACATCAGAGTAACAATTTTTAACGTACAAATTTCACATTTTCACTTTAGCGTATATCACAATTCACGTATAAATTTTCACATCAACGTACAATTTCTAACTTAACAAATATTCAGATCAACGTATTCACATCAGCGTACAATTTCTGCATTGATACTTTATAAGCGAATAGTATAGATTATAGATACTTTATACGCAAAATAAATAAATACGTGCAGGTGTTACATCGAATATATGCGACCGTTTCACAAGAGATCTCTCAAAATTATTATAAAAAATAAAATTTTGTAACAAAATCAAATTACAAAATTTCATAATTTTGAAAATAAAAATATTATCTTAGAAATGAATATACTTGTAACCTCAGCAGATTCACAGTGTTCTGCTATATCAGATGTTATATTTTAAAATTTTCAAAAATATAATTGTTAATTTACCAAAAACTTATTTAAAAAAAAAACAGAGAAGGTAGAAAAGATTAATCATATTCTAAAACATAAAAATATCTTTATGGAATCAAATATATTAAATAAAAATATTAAAATATAGATGGAATATATATTAAATAAAAATATTATAATATAGAAATAAAAAAAGTACATTGAATAAAAATGTTAGAAAATAAAAGGAATAAGGAAAATGAGATTGTAGAAAGAATAGATTGAAGAAATATTATGGATAATTATGTTATAATATAAAGATATTGTGAATAATTATGGTATGTTGAATTTAATTTTAAAACCTTGGGGTCTGAGCGTGTTGTGAAATTAAGCGATAATCTAAATCTTTGGTCTTTTCAGATGCTTTTAATGCATTAAGACATTTAGCTTTTAGCTATCAAACAAACTTATTAGGTCCAGGTCTAAATCAATTAATTTTAAACCTTAAATTCAATTATCAAACAAACCCGTAGATTCATTTAATTCATGCTCACCAATTTCACATTTATCCTATTGTTACTTCTGTTTTATATATTCAGTTTTACCTCTACTTATGGTAAAACCTTTCGATTCTAGTACTTCTCTCCAAGTTTCTAACTTAACGTCTACTCATTCTCTTATTTCATCAATTAAAACTATATTGGCGGCAAACAACATGCATTCAGGAATTGCTTTTTGCAAAAAGGTATGTGCTTAATGTGGATCCTTGATGCAAACCTATAGTATTTGGAAAATCATCGAATACCCCTACTGGGGTCGTTGCAGTAGTTGTTACATCTTTATACATGTCTTTTATAACTCCTATATACGCTACTCTTACCCCTCTTTTTCCTAATGCCCTCCACATTACATCTTGATTGACTCTATCATACGCCTTTTCAAGATCAATAAATACCATATGCAAGTCATGTTTTCTCTCATTATAGTTCTCACATAATCTTTTCATTAAATGTATAGCTTCCAATGAAGACCACTCTCTCATAAAACTGAATAGATTATCTAGTATTTTAGTCTCATTTCTCAACCTTGTTTCTATTACTCTCTCCTATAATTTCATAGTATGGCTGATTAATTTAATAACACTATATTCTAAAAATCTTAAACATGGAGAACAAAGTACAGTGCATGAAGCAGATCTGCAATAGACAAATACTATTATTTTTAAGCTGGATCAAGACCAATTTCCAAAGGATAACGGTATTTCACATACAAGCTCATTAGACAGAAAGCTGTCTCTTCACAGAAAGACAAAGATTGTGTCCCCAGGTCTACAAGTGGAAGAAACAAAAAACTGACCAACTAAATAAATTAAGGGAACAAAATGAAGACATACTAGCAAATGTGTATAGTCACTCTCCCATAATGATCTATAACAAAGGGGGAAAAACAAAAGATATCTAAAAATCCATCCATCAAGTGTGAGCACTAATCTTTTAGTTGTAACAGAAAACGGATACAAATACAATTTTCTACTATCTAAGCATCTTCATATCAAGTAGAACCACTAATTTGTATTCCTTCAAACTTAAAACAACAATTCAGTGCACAAAATAATAGTTGTACATGCTACCAAGTAAATTGCTATTAGAATTCGTAACTCTTAATACTCAGATATTACAAATGTTTGGGTACATTAAAGGTGCAGTCAATAATGCACCTTCAAGAGAGTGCCATTACCCCTAGAACTAGGCAACTTTTCCCGAAATGAAAGGATGCAAGGCCAAGCTTCATGGTAAACGTATTACACAGCAGGGCTTCATACTAGAAAAAATTAGTTTTTAGAACATACTGCAGAAAAGCTTACATCTGGGACTAAGCTCTAGACTTTTAAGCACATCTCCCCTAGTAAGTGGAAGCCTTTAAAGGTTATTCAATGTATATTCCACAAGCTAGGTCAGGTTAGGTAGCCACTACTTGCTGTTTCTCATACGAATTCCTAAGTTGAATGTTTCAGTACCGACATATAGTAAAGTTACTTCAAAGCCACCTAATGGCAAATGGCCCAAATGAAAAAACAAGCCCCCAGTTTAAAATAAATAAGGTGTTCTTGATAAACTTATGGCTTCTACGAGAACATAACATTTCAAGCTTTGAACTGGGATGATGCGAAATTCATGATAATAATGCTGATGCAGCGGGTCTTCCTGGATTTAATAGATGCAATCTGATTCGAATAATTGAAGGATTAGAACTAGATTCGAAGACCATAAATCAAGAAATAGCATAACATGACAACAACTAAAAGGGAATCCCGGGAAGCACCATAGAGTTACTAGGGAACACCTATTAACTAAAAGGAATTACTCCTTAGTAAACAAGCATGGTTTCATATGAAAATGTGAAAGATGAACACTATTTCACTATCATTCTTCTACAATGAGCAAAGTGTCCTCTTATAGTGCAGTTAGACATTATGCGGCTATTAGTTGATATGACTTCAATATTAAGTAATCTCCTAGGTTATAATATACTGGTCGCCTGATCAAAATAGCTTCACCATCAGTATTCGACTAGACTCCTAGTGGTACAAATAACTGCAAAACATACTTAGAATGAAGTAACAAATTTACATTATTAAACACTTTTGGCTTGAAGCATGGAAGCTCTTAACAGAGTCATGGAACACTTGAAGCATTACCAGGCAGCTACTGGGCAGAAAATCAATAACGAGAAGAGCTGTTTTCTCTGTCATCATAAGCTGCCAGGCCAAAAGAAATTCATGGTTTCCAGGACTACTAAATTTCAGAAGGGAGAGTGGCCAGTCAACTATTTAGGGATCCCTCTCTATTATGGGAAACTCAAAGCTAAACATTTTGATTTGATGATTCAAAAGGTGAGGAACAAAATAGGGGCATGGAATACTAGCTTCTTGTCTAAAGGAGGGAGGATAACTTTAATCAAGAGTGTGCTAAACACTATGCCAATATATGTCACTATGGCGATAAATCCCCCAAAAAGTGTGCTGCAACATCTAGAGAAGTTTTTTGCACAGTTTCTGTGGCAGAAGAATAAGGACCAAAGAACATATCATTGGATTAAATGGGATAAATTGTGTTATCCAGTTGAGGAGGGGGGAATTGGAGTCAGAGCACTTGAAGACATTGTTACGGCACAAAGCATGAAGCTTTGGTGGAGATTCAGGAAGGGCGGTACTTTGTGGGCAGAATTTCTGAAGACCAAGTATTGTGGATCATTGCATCCTTCTCAAGTTAGACTCTACAGAGGTGATTCAAATATTTGGAAGAGGATGTTAAAGCACTCGGACATGACTGAGCAATTCTTGGCTGTTGTGGTGGGGGAAGGTAGCTGCAATATGACGTTGGATAATTGGATGGGAACTGGAAGATTGGAGCAAGAGATTCCCTCCACAAGTAAACCTGCATTACGAGAATACATAGCTCATGGAATCTGGGACCCAATCACAGTTTCAGAACTGACTGGGAACATGAGGGAAAAATTGCCTGTTAACCCTCCAACTCTGAATAGGGTTACAGATCAGATGAAATGGCTACTGTGTGAAAATGGGGACTTCTCATTCAAAACTGCATATCAGAAAGTTAGAAGGAGAAATGAGGTAAATCTCGAATGGTACAAGGTGTGGCTGCCCCACTTGCCCCAGAAAGTTTCCTTCTTCATGTATACTTTGTTACTAGAAAGAATTCCAATGGGGGAGATCTTACACAGGATAAATGCTTTTGGCCCTTTCATATGTCAATTCTGCCTCAATAACGAGGAAAGTATCAATCATTCCTTCGCTAGCTGCCAGTATGCAAGATATGTTTGGAGGACCTTTGCTGTAGAAATGGGGATTTATGACCATTCAAATTCAACTAAGCAGGTATGCAAACATTGGTGGGCGGCACATCCCAAGAACGCAGTACATGGTTTCCTGTTAAAAGCTCTGCCATCCATTATCTGCTGGGAATTGTGGAAGTGCAGGAATAGTTCCATGTTTGAGGGTCAGAAACCAGACATGCAACATGTTGTTAATCAAGTTTTTGATTTTACAGTGCTGCTTACAAAGAAAAAATGGCCTTATGAAGAATGGAGCAGTGGGGATTGGGGCTGTTTTTGGGATGCAGTAGTGAATCACAGGTCTAGACATAGAGTTATCATCTGTAAGTGGAAACCACCTGACACAGATTGGTTGAAGATCAATGTGGCTCATAAAGCTAAGGCCAACTCTATAGTAGCAGTAGGGATTTTGAGGGATCACAACTGTAAAATCATTCAAAAGTTATCTGTACAATACCCCTGGACAAAGCCAGCAGGAATACTCATTTATAATGCTTTGCTGGATATGGCATATCAAGGAGCTAGCTTCTGCAGAGAAAGGGGTTGGAGGCATATCATAGTTGAATCCAGCCACGAAGGTTTCTACAAGGCCATAACAGGAGATAAGGAAGACTGCTGGATGATGGCAAATGCATGGATGAAAGTGGAAAAGATCCGGGATAACTGCTTCATAACTCACTGTCTAGTGGAAGCAAATCAGGCAGCCATAGCGTTAGCACAAAGAGAACTGGCATTTGATGAAGCAGCTGAGAAGACTTTCCAGGAATGCCTGATCAGAGACAAGTTGGGCATACCCTCTTTCAGAAGAGAAAAATGGGGAGCGCAACCAGCAAAAGCAGGAGTCTAAGAACTGTATCTCAAATACCTCATAACATGGAAGAAGGTAAGAAGGTAAGTACAGGTCTATGTCTGCTGGTGTTAGGACATATTGACTACTTTCTGTCATCATTTTTCTGCCTGCTGATGTTAGGGCAGAGATCTTTGTGTGATTGGATGTATTATGATAAAACTGGAGGCTGTCAGTGTGATAATGTTTGCCTAATAATGTCTTCATGGTTGGAAAATGGTTTTCTGCCCTTCATTTTGCCATTGTATACTTTGTGGAGGAGGGAAAGAGGTCTTGGGTATAACTGGATTTGTAAACTGCACTTCTGGGAGTTTGTGATTATGGTTTACTGTGGGAACTTGGTTTACTGCTGCATCATTACTGTGGAACTGGGATTATGTCAATGGGGTGGGAATGTACTGCTTCGTTTGGGAAGTGTTTTAATCAGATGGATGTTTGTGCACGTTACTGGGGAATGCTGTTGGAATACATCTGATGGAGCTTACCATTACTTATTCATTATTGAAATTTGGAAATGGGATGCAATCGAGTGATTTGGCTACTTTTGTTAAAACTGCTGATTTTGGAACAGATACTGCTCACATGCATGTATGAGTATGTTTTTTTTGGGTTTTCATTGGCCATCTCTGCAGGGGAAAAGATTGAAGAATGCATATTACGGAATCTTAGTATCCTCAAAACTAGAATTAGGCTTATTCTTTTGTATATTAAGGCACATGAGTGCAAGTCTTGTAAAGGGAGTAGTACTCCTTGTTTCATTTGGTTCTTTTGTAAATGGAGTAGTACTCCACAGCTTTGTAGATTAAGGTTGGTGAAAAGACTGGGAGAACAAGTCCCCATTAGGCTCCGGCATGTAAATGGGGGGATGTTCGCCAGGCCTATATTTACTTTTGTAAGAGTGATTTTAGGGTATATCCATCACTCAAAACACATATTAATATATCGGGAGTCGCGCCCCACCTCAAAAGGAGGTTAGCCAGCCAAAAAAAAAAAAACACTTTTGGCTTAGGTGTTAGTAGTTCTTTGATCCTAGCATTAAGGAACGTATGGCCAAAAGATATATTATCATGCCTTCACAATATATGGTCAGATACTATACCAATTGCAGTAAAATGGTGCAAGCTTTAAGCCTAAGTGCCATTACTTGGGCTCCTTCATCTTATTGGTATTAATTGTATTCCTTTCTTTGTCTACCGTTGATAGACATCCTCAACTTATGGTCTTCCAGACCAGAAAACTAGGGGCATGAGAGGAAAGTATGCCCAACTAGCCAAATATTAACGAGGTAGTCCAAGTATTTAACACTTTTTCAGTACACAGGCCCATAGTTGAGTTAATAATCCAATTTTGCTGCGTATAGCTATATTTTGATATGTAGATCCTTTTATGACAAGAAGTCTTATGGTCAAATAATTTAGACTTAAGCTCTTTAAATAAAGCTGCCTATCTGATGTAAAGCGCATATCACTTCAAAGTTAAGTAATGCATACCGGTGGCAATGTACGCCACCTCTATTAGAGGAGATGCAACTCATGGTAAAAGCAGAAAATTTACCAAATAATATTCAGCTTCCAGTAATTAGCCAAAAAAATAATAGTGACAATTCAGCTTCTAATTTTGATTTGAAACCAAATCTGCCGAGTATTTCATGGCTGCTACTAGATCCAATTTTGGGTAAATTTTTTATGCACTTTCTAGGTTTTCCTTTCACTATTTCTTTATTCTTGTTCAAGAAAAGATCAAATATGGATTTTGTGCTAATGCTAAACTGCAAAAGTAAAACTTCTACATGACTAGTCATGAATTTACCATTTACATTACACATCATGAATTCAACCCAATCCAAATTTTGACATTGTGTGTGCAGAATATACAAGCCATACCAAGTGTCTACTGGACCTCAGGTCTAAAATTCTCACTCCAAGTCAATAACTAGGCCCAAAGACATAGTAATTTGATTCCAGTACTACATAAAACCAACTTACACCGAAAAGAAAATGGAAATCTCCTCTGATGAAAGACAATGAATTTCAAGAAATAGTCGGTGGTGAGTGTAGCAGGGAAAATTCTTGAGCTTAATAGCTAAAACATGAAACAGGTCCGATATTTAGCAATTTTAAGTAAAAAATAGAGCACAGAAGAAAGGGAAATATAGAAATCACAACTAGGTTTTCATAAGAATCACAGCTAGCAACACAAGCAAGCATTCAAACAACCTGGCTTCACACCAAAACTGAATCTTGATAATATTTCTGCAAAAGGATCATCGTACAATGACCTGTACATACAATGTTACCAGGTCAAATTACTTCCCTATGAATTATTTCCTAAGTTACAGCAGATTGACCAACTCTGAAGAACTTAACACAGCTCTTGAACTAGAAATTTCTTATTCAAACAAGCAAACCAACTAGTCTAATGAAGGTTTGAAATTCTCAAATTGTATAAATAGGTTTGGCTTGGTGTTAGGATTAAGTAGCTTGGTCAGGATATAATAATGTTTTGAGGCATCAACATTCTGCATCAGTGAGAATGAAATGTCAGGCTTTTAAGCTGGTGGGTTAAATTTAGAAGAAAATGTTAGAAGCATGTTTCTTTTAATAGGTGTGATTGCGAGTAGAACATAAATGCCAACTGTTAAGCATAACTATTCAAATTACAATATAAAGTTAAGTTCAAGAATCCAAACCCTAATGCATCAAAACAATACCTATATTCATAAAAAAGAATACCAAGTTTTGAATCAATTATTGACAATTACATGATATTTTATTTAGGTGTGACAATAACATGTTATTAAGTTACAGAATGCTATTTGTAAGGGTTCTAATGATATAAGGCCACAATGTCAAAATATCAACCTAGATTTGATTGGGGAACTGTGATTACTTCTCATCAAAATTAAACTGTTCCAGAAACTCAATGGAAATTTTGATGCCATATCAGATACCAACATCAGTTAAAAAAAAATGAAGAAGAAAAGGTAAACCAAAAAAATGCTGTACAAAATGGCTCAGCCTAAACAATGTCAGTAACCACATACCCAAAAGAAAATGCAAGGCAAATAATGAGTACAAAAGTAAAGGGGAAAAAGTATCCTGTTATTTTACTGCAATTGTAACATTTCTTTCCAAATAGCCCAAAAAACCCAGATGAGCTTCTTTCTCACTATTACTTTCTTCTCACTTTATAGGAATGGTTCCATTCATTCTGGCATAAACCACAAGAAACCACAGGCTGTTTACCAGTCCCCAACAGTATAATACATATGTGGATTGTTAAGACGATTATAGGGTCTTCTCTAGGTACTTTACAAATGGAAATATCCAAAAATAATCCCAATTTTAACTCATTTATGCTTCATAACAATAATAAGAGAAACAAACCAACAAATTAGGTGAGGAAAAAATTGTGAAACAAACAGATGAATTAACATTTTATCTAGAGTTCTCCCTATATCTCCTCCGCAATAAAAATTTTACCAGAGAACATAACAGATGGCACTGTGACAACAGTAAAAATATCAATGAGAACACCATACCGAATGGAAGCATGTGATTTCTATGCCTTCAGTTGGTAAACCATCAACATCTTGACCATCATCTGCATAAGTTCAAATTTCTTTGTTTAGAAATCTGAGTGCCTACTACATATCAAAATTATGGAAATCTAACAGAAAGCATCATTGGTAAAAAGAAACAAAGAACACGAGCAGTCTACAATCATAATTAGGACCACCAACAATCATCACACTTAGACTGCTTCCCCAAAACCAAAGCAAAGCCAAGAAGCACATTTTTGTGATACAGACTTACTGCAAAGCAAAATAGAAGCCACAGCAAGAACTCCTCATTCTCCATTAGTCATTCCTCCATCCCAAGTTCAAATCCTCTCTTCATTATTCTTTACCCAAAACTTGAATTTTTCTTTGTTTCATATCAAGAGAACAAGGGTAATCTTGTCAATTTTGCGTACAGGTTTTATGTTTTTGAGTGTTTTGTTATTATAGATAGTATTCAATCACCCTTGATGAACAGGTTATGTGTGTGTTTCTCATCCTAAATATTTTGACATGGCATCAGAGTTAAGTTTTCCCCAAAAAGAAAAAGAAAGTTACTGAAGATCAAGTACTCTTACTTTTCACCATGCTGTTCACATGTACTGTTCATTATGAAAATTCATTTATCATCAATGCCTGTTTATTGCAGCAACTTCTTAGTGTAATGCCCAAAACCCAAGCAATTTATGGTTGTAAAATTACACTTATATTTGCACATTTGATAGCAACCGTTATCATTATAATTTAAATCATAAAGTTGTTAGAATAAACAACTGCAAACAAGCAGTAACTAAGAATTATGATGATGGGATTCTATTTTCGAATATGCTTTTGTTTCTTTCAAATAAGCTTTTATTTTTTAATATCTCAAATCATAGTATTAATAAGAAAAGACATTAATTCAAAGAAACTAACATGTAGCTGATCTCATCGACTATTTATAGAGACACCTAAGTTAATACATGAATGCTTGTAGGATAAATTAAGAAATTCATATTGATAACTATTTGAGTATTTTAGTGCCAATGGAAGTCTCTTCACAACATTTCTGTCTGTGATACTCAGACCTTGAGTACAGATAATTGCACTTTGACCCTATTAGTTGTTACTCTTAACTGATAGCTAATAATACACAAGTCTTTGGATATAATAGGAATTACATGAGGACAAGTGAATGATCAATAAAGTAATAAAGGATTCACTGCTCTAATAGAAGCTATATCCTTTGAGGCCTCTTGCTGGAAATATCAACTCAACAAACCTCTTTGCACAGTGACAGTAAAATTATAAAGCGTACTTCAAATTCTGATTTCAAAAGTTACATTTCATAAACCAGAAAACAAGATATTGATATTTAAAAGAATTGACACAAATCCATTACTCCTATACCAATTGGGACAAGGAAAGTTGAAAAGATATTAATTATCTGCTAACTATTTTATGGAAAAGTGAAGCCGAATAATCATGACATACTGCAAGATGTCAATTTTAATATTATGAATTAATTAATTAGTTAAATTAGTGATATATTAAAAGATTTTAATTTATCTAACCCTAACTTTTAGAGAAGGATCATAAATCATGTTTATTGCCACATACTTTGAAAACCTAATAGGTCACACGCACTGAACATAAACTTCAAGAATTAGATAGAGAATTAAGTGGGTCTTAATTTATAGACAAATGCTGTCTATGAGTTTACTTATAAAGACAAGCAAACCTTGGTGTCAAACAATAATTTATCCAAACTAATAAAATTGGTCGTTTTGTCCTACATATAAATAGACCCCTGAAAATCAACAACAACAACAACAACTAAGCCTTTTATGCCACTATGGGGTCAGCTAATACGATCATACTTCGCCATCGTATTCTATAAATAGACCCCTTAAAAGCAAAACAAGCAAGGAAAAATTCATCTTGCAAGAGAGCAAAAGAGGCAACCGTAATGAAAAGAGAGGAAGAGCAAAAGCGTCTTCATCATCAAAAATCTCATCTTCTCTAGTAAAAGCTTGATTCTTGAGAGAGAAATAGAACCCATCTGTCTTACTCATTCAAACTTTGGAAGCATCCTTGAGCTTTTGGGTATGAACTACAAATTAGAGGCTAAACATTTGGGTGGATTTGGTAGTCATCTTCATACTTTATCAATGAAACAAAAAATTTATTTTCTCCTGTACTCTCCTTTTGTTTCTTTCAAGCAGGAATAGAGCCTTCTTTGCTACATTTTATAGATGTTCATGTTTAGTACTCATGAATGATGGTATGTTTACATAGGTATTTATGCTCATTTTAATATCTTGAGAAATTTATGAAGTATTTTTCTTGATTTTGGACATAAGATTAGATCTACGTCTTTCAAAGTGTTTTATGTTATTTATAAATCAATGAATAGAAATGGTCTTGAGCTTTTTATTGAGTTTAAAGCATCATGGAAAATGGAGATATGATCTTTTGTAATGACCGTGAAAGATGGTCTTTCATAACCTAAGGCACAGCAATGGACAGAAAGAACCATCATTGCCCAGCCATGTTTCATCCCCACATAGCAGCCACCTTTTCAATTTTCTATGCTCAAATGTTGATGTTTGTTTAGTTACTGATTTCATGGTTGTATTTTATGCTAATTGGGACCTTGAATATAAAGAGAACACCTCCTTCAATATTAAAACACTAAAAGAAGTTGCCTTCCATAATTATACTGACACAACTTTTTCATTGATTCCAAGTTGTCAGCTTAATGTCAAATCATTTTAAAAGCAAGGGTTTGGAGTCACATAAGATGTGCACATCAAGACTTGATAAGCTTTAATATCTAGGAATTGCAAGAATTTATAAGAGTAACCTGCTTTTGAAATTATTTTTTATTTGTTGAGTTAACTAAAGAACAACGATAACTAAGATTGGATCATAACTCTTTAAAATTCTTAAAGTAAGAATTTCCTGCATTAATATTGAGGGTTATTGCTTTGCAATAGAATATTGGGCGTAAAATCAAATTTTATCAAGTCCTTTATCTGGTTTTATTATGCATAGATAGTAAATTTTTCATCAATCTTTACATATTTGGTCATATATATGACTAATGAAATTGATCTGCAAACTATTCTGGAAAAACAAAATTTAAATAGACCCAATTTCTTGCATTGAAAAAGAAATTTGAGAATTATTCTCAGGCATGAAAAAATTGTTTATGACCTTAAAGAATCCCTTCCCACAATCCCTGGTGAAGATGCGGCACAATCAGTTGATGATTATAATTAGCATAAACAGACAATCACAGCTTATAACCGACACCTGAATTACAAATGCAAAATGAGAATATGCATACTTGCACCATGATTGAGCAGCTCAAAAAGTTATTTGATGCCCAATCTAGGACTGAAAAGTGGCAAAACGAACTTCACTCCATCTTCATGTGTTTAAGATGATTGGCTATATTAAAAAAATAAACCAGATTTTTCCCTGAATCACTACCCATTCTCGACCTATGATGAACAATCACATGAACAAAAGGCATAGGTGTTTGGTTGAAACATTTGTCTCAATGGCTTCTTTCCACTTTCAGCTTAAAATGGTCTAGCCTAATTCTATTTTCGTACCTCCCTACTTTCCTCCACCCTCAATTTTCAGGTTTAAGCTCCTTTGCCCTATGCCTTTAGTAAGAAAAGAGCTAACTAAATTGAAATCAGGTTAAATTCCATACTCGACAAGTAGAAACTAAGAAAAGATCTGGTTCCAATTGCTTCATAAGCTCTAATTATGCATGCTTCCTATTTGCTGCAGTTTCTATCATTTGGTCTTCAGCTTTCATTTGATGCACATATTTCCATGAAGTTCCAAGAGCAAATTATTTCCAATCTTCTCATAAGCTGCTAGGAATGACATCTCAAGGTGGCATCATAATCATCACGTGCCCAATGAATCTCCTACCAAATGCCACCTACCTTTTAACCAAGACATTGCAGTTAGAAGTCATTGATAGACCCACTGTGGCACCAAAGCCTACTTTCCCCACAAATAGTACATTAGAAATCCTAGTTTTGTCCCACCTCAATCATGGACTAATTCATAAGACTATCTAGAAAGAACACAATTTCAAGATCTTCCTAGATCAAGACTTAGTGCTCAATAGCATGGGCTTTCTGTTGCTCAACAAATCCAAATTCAAAGATTCATTGCAGCCCAGACTACAAAGCAGCCTGTATTTATCTGCAGATATTATTATTAACAAGAGGCCATAGGTTTTACTTCTCTTCCCCAAAGAATGGCAAAATGGCAAGTCCAAACTCTCCCCATCCGATCTATTACACTTCTACACATTCCCTCCCTTCATGCCAAGAGCCTTCACTTCCTTTTTAACTGTACCGTGAGTAGAAATCTATCCATGACACTGTATCTGATCATTAACAAACACCACTTTTTTATAATAACTGAAAGCAAGCAATTTAACTTTTGCAATTTAGTACTTTCTAGTAAGAAGAAAAAATTTGATGAATCTCATAAGAATACAGGGAAATCAAGTTGTTTAGTTTTGAAGACAGATTAGTTCCACATACCAAACTTACACATCTAATTTCAAGAATATCCTCATTTTCACATGCAAACAGGATTAACATTAGGGAGGTAAAAGAGGTAAAAGCCTTTCTTCCTTCACTGAAGTTCAAAAAGTGAACATACTGTGAGCATGACACCCTATTGACTCTGAATTAGTTTATGTCCAAACAGTAACACCCACACAACATAAAAGCCAATCAGTAATAAGCTCTTCACCTTGATTCAACAAGATAACTTAAATGGATTAAGGACAAGAGCATTGCCTGTGCGAAATTCAAATATGTCATCTTCTGTGTAACAAAATCCTCCGCGTGCTGTATAACAGAATCTGAATGCAAGACATAAAAGCAACCAAACCATATCATAGTTGTATGCTAGAAGAAAGATGGTATCATTTCTTCATATAGAGAGGAAAAGATAACAATGAGAGTAAAAAGAATAATGGCACGGAGTGATCGTACCCACTATATACCAAATGCATATGTATCTTGGCAAGGGCATAAGCTGCAGATGGGAGGATAGTCTCAACTTCTTCATCACTAACCTACAAACCAGTTGCCATGGTACTGAAATCAGGTGATACAAGAAAGAAAAAGGACACTGTAAGAAACTGAGGAAAGATATCTGTAAGCCACTCAACAATGATCACAATATAAGCAGAACTATTAGGCAAACCAGAAACATAAGCTTTCTTGTCAAACACTAAATGCAAACTAACTCGATCACGATACAATAGAATAAAGAGCATCAATACACAGAAAATACATGAAGTAGCTGCAATAATATAAGGTCTAACTGCCTGTAAACAGATATTTACTCCTATCAAATTCAATTGTTGTACTGTAAGAATGAATTACAACAAATTCAAGTTATAACGTGGCTCAACATCTAAAGTAGGTCAAAAGAGAAGAATAAAAGTAACGAGGTCAACATGTCAATTAAGCCTGAAAGTTTTGAACAAGTAACTTTAACTAAGGACAAGAGCTTAAGCTAGACAAGGAAACGCCTACTATTATGACCAAGTATCAAGGCTCAAGGAACAGTAAACATAAAGATAGTTGGACTTTCTATCAACACATTGTGGCATATACCAGAGAGAGAATGGTTAAGAGTTTTACTACATGTTTGCAATCAAAAGAATAATAATAGTTGTATCTTCACCAGCATCAAATAGTATATCTAGTCCTAGAATTTCATTCATTAGGTATATTTAGGTGATTTTGCTGTTTTTCCTAAAAGGTGTTCAGGAGTGATGCCTTGAGTTTCTTTACTCTTTTCTTGTTCTTCCAACCCCCTAAAATTTTATCTTAATTTCTGCCCCTAAATTACCCTGGCATAAGCCTTGAAAAGCTATCAAACAAATCCTTAAAAATTCTATGCAGCACAACCATAGAGCTCCATTCAGCAATTTGTATTCCATGTAGCATCATCATCAGAAACACATAAAATCAGATGCTCTTACATTTCTACCAGCTGCAAGTGTGCAACTTGGAACTTCAGTGTTGAACTATTTTTTTGAAAGTATGCTCAATCTCATTTCTGTTGTCCCTCCTATTTGCCTTACAATAAGCCTTCTTGAACCCTCAATCCTTTAGTGAATGAACTCCAATGACTTCGTAAAACTCTCCAATCTTTCTTGGTAATAATCCATGACGAGTTCCAAAAATAATCAAGGGTATTCTACCCCTTCCCTTAAATCATTCATTCAGTTTTCTTCCAACCAATTTTCTAATTATAATTATATTAAGCTGCCAAAGATTCCTTGAAGACAAATCCACATTCTTTAGTAGGGATCCAATGAGCTTGAGATTCACCAAAAGTACACCAGGCCCTTAATCCTCAAAACTTGTTCTCATCTTATCCAATCTTGTGCAAGCTTTTCTCAATAAAACTAAGAATACAAATAAGTAGATGGACATATGTAGTCAGTCTCATAATGGGGCTACCAACGAGGGCCAGAAAAATACTGCTACCTCCAACCATTTAACAGCTAAAGATCCATAAATTTCTCAACCTTAAGCGAGCTTCACAGCATAACAAGAAGGAAAGGGCAAGTGTTCCCACATGTCAAAACCAATCAGCAAATTGATCAATATCATGAAATTACCCAACAGTGTTCATTGCACTTTCCATATTCATCCTCAATTGTCATAAACTGGGGGAACAAAGTCAAAGGCGCCTTAAGAATTTGAATGCATATGAGAACCATTAAATATTTGCACCAAAAAGAAGAAAAGAAAAGCAGAGACACACACACACATAGAACCAATAGTAATTGTCCAAAAAACAAAAATATAACATAGGAAGGATAGCAAGGCTGAAGCCCTAAAAATGCTATTTTCCCATCATTCACGAGAAATGCCTGGCAACTGTAGATTACATAATTCAAAATCATCGGCTTAAAAACTAGGAAATACGGTTCTCCTAAAATTTTCGGAAGCTAATAGTGGGTTGAGACATACAGCAGACCATCCTTCAACATTCGTGCTTTTCAAAATTTGAACAGGCCTGCAAATATGAATATACTTAGTAAATGAACTTTCAGCAGGAAAAAGAGCGCATGCAACACGTTTAAGTACTGTAATGCATAAACACAATTCCACCACTTCACTTACATATCAACAGGGAAGAGCAGCATGCATTCATCTCCTCGTTCACTTCTGAACACCCGCCTGATGACACACTCTAAAGGGAAGTTATTTGTGGGATCAATCTGTCAATAAATTATTTTGGATCAAATTTTTAAAAAAAAAATAAAAAATAAAATAAAAAGAAAATCACTCTTTAAAAAGTCAGATACATGCCAATCTATAAAACTACAGCATAGGTAAAACATTATCCTCCATGGAAGGAATAGCATGATGCCTTGGAAAAGAAAATGAAGAAAGAAAGAAGTTGGGACTCTACAGCAAACAGTACTTGATCGGTCCTGTTCCTGTAAGTATTCAGCAAGCCGAGCAAGATTCCTCCCTTCATTTGTTTCAGGTTGAGCTTCTCTAGTGCCAATAAAGGAATGAAAAAGTACTATAACAGATATACAGGTTGGAAGGGATTGAATAATGGCCTGGCCTTGACAGGGAGGAAAGAAATCCACAATATGAAGTTCTATGCTTAAATGAAGAAAAATGAACTCCGGTTAGGAGTGACAGCCACAAACTGAACAAACTTTTTTCAAGAGTTACATAAAGGTAGTTTAGGTGCTCCAAAGGAACTTTATCTTTCAATTGGTACTGCATGGCTAGAAACAAAAAATTTTGACAGAAAAGCATAACAACCACTCTTTGGATTTACACATCCTCTCTGAATGTACCAGTTGCTAGAGTTGTTTTTCAGTTAAGATCTGAGACATAGTTCAATCCATTTTTGCACTAGAACTTAGTCTAAAATATGCCCTTTTGCCATCCAGTTCATGGATATCAACTCTCAAGTCCCGCGACTAAGAGCTAACCATTTCTTTTAGAAGAGGATGCCCATGATTTTACATTTTTCTGAAGAAGAGGAACTTCTCACAGACATGATTGACACGATAAAGCAACAAAACTTCTTACAGACATGATTGACACGTTACAGCAACAAAGAAGGCTGTGACTTCCATAACCAAATATGGATACTATCCAAAAACTCAAACAGGACCGATTTCTGGGGACTTTCAGTTTTTAAAAAAAGAAGCAGAAAAAGAGAAAATTCCTAAGAGCCGGTCATTACCCCGCAAGCAGACATCCAATGCTATGCTTCTAGACCTACATGTGTTCAAAAAAGGCCTTCGTTGTCTATTAGGTATATGGACCCAACAGATGGCACCACCTCAAGTATGAGAATTTCCAATCTTAATCATAGTCATTAACTGTCCTTTCTGATTAAGCGTCAAATTCCTCATATCCACGCAATGGCTCCATTAATTATGTGATGAATTGCTCGTTTTTTTTAAACAAGCAAATGCACTGCCACTTCCCCACAAAAATAGCAATAGTAAAGGTGTAATTTTCTCCGTAGAGGTTGTTGAAGGAAAATATTTGAAAGCAACAACCACATGATCTTTGCTGAGAGATAGGAGAGGTAGGTCTGTGAGTTTTCTCTTTTCTCAAAGATGGAACCTGGCAGCGCTTGCAATCAGCTTAGATAGTCTACCAATCAGAGATTAATCAAAGGTCAGCCAAACCCTAGGATTCAATCCTCATATCCCACAGTCGTCCACTTATCTTACTACACGCTTGAAGAAACAAATCTCAGGAACATGAACAAAGATGGAACTGGAGTAAAGAAACAGAGAACTTCTTATAATTTCTAAATTGCACAAAGCTTGAGAAATTGTTTTCAGTCACTATTGTCCAACCTTTTTGTACATGTGTCAAACTTGATCTGTTTTCCCGAACTGAAAATGTTTCTTTTTGCATAACTGTAATTGATTTTCAACATGAAATATTTTCAAGAATCAGGACTTACCATCACACATAGACACAAATTAGACATTAGATATTTTCAAGCATCAGGACTTAACATCAAACATAGACCCAAATTAGATAGTTTTTACTTTCTTTTATTCTTTTTCAAGTAATGGGAAAGTGAGGCAGAACCAATTCTTCAAAAGGGTACAAATGCAGACACAAATATATGGGAAAGGTACTACAACAGAAATGATAATGAAAGACTAATAGCAACTGTCAACTAAGGTACTAATAGTTCGGTAAAGATGCTTCAAAGTTCAAAGGCATAAGCATTAATTTGAAAGAGTTGGAAAGTGCAGGACAAAATTTGGCAGCTACGATTAATAGCACATCTATATTTCAGTTTCTTTTTCTTTTGTGAGAATTCAAGCTTCATTGGTTTTTCGGTTTTCCTGGTATACTATTACTTGGAAAATTACTAATTTGGAGTTTTTTTAAATTTCTTATCATTTCCGTACATTAGTGATCCTATTTTTTGTGTTACAGATCTAAAAGGAATATTTAGTTAATTTCCTTTAATAATAGTGTTAGTGTTAGAAAAATTAAATGCCAGAGGAATGATTGAATCTTTATCTAAGCTTTTTGAAGATTACACGGTGCAATAGTAGATCAGGTTAATTTCTGAGTTACAATTCCTGCTTGCAGTAACACCTAACAAGAGTCAACAAATTTTATCAACCTGTCAGCAGCATTGATGCCGCATCAGTTGAAATCAACTTATAAGTGACATTGTATATGGATCTTGGGAGCAATTCCATCAAACTTAAAATCCCTGCTTGCACTAACCACTACAGAAATGGCAAACAAGTTTATTAACAGCTAATCATTTATTCGAAGAAACCAACGAAAACAAAGTCTTTTACTTCAAATTCTTTTGATGGAAAAATTAATTTACATAACAGAGCACACTAGAAATATTAGCAAATATTATATAAAACCAAAAAAAAAAAAAGGGTACGTATTTTGTTAGTTACCTATTAATGGGTGGTCAAATTGGCAGTAAAAAGCCCTAAAATTTTTGAAAAAAAAAAATTAGAAAATGAGAGATGGCATGGGCTGAAGGATGCCCTCCATTTGTATATATTAGTGATTCTGACCTGCCCAATGTGTAAGTAGTTTTTGAAAATTTTAAACTTTTGCCTGCATACTAATTCACAGTAATCTTTTCGTGCTTATAATCCACTTGTTTATGCATTTATTGCATAAACTGGGTGAGTTACAATAGTCATAGGTAGCTAAATAGTTAATTATTTCTGAAAAATTTTAAAAGGGAGAGATACCACAGACCAGACACCACCAAAAAGTTTGGTGCAGCATCAACAGAATCAAAAACTCATCTCTCACAGTGACATAAACATGTCAACGTTCGACAGAGATAGCACAAGATTTTCTCTTTGATTTCTTCATTGAAGCATGAACAAATGCTCAGCTGCATCACCTAAAAATTGCCTAACCCAATGATTCCCAGGAACTTTCCTCTCTCAAAAACAAACCTATATTAGTACAAAGCTAAATAAAAGCCCCGAATTTCAGCAACATCATAACAAGAAATATTTAGGGGAAAAAAAGTCTCCTTATTTTATTTTTTTCAATCATTCTACTGAACAGCTACTATTGCAGGGGGAAAGCCGAATGCATTGCAAGTTGAATGCATTATTGCAGCAGAGAAGCAGTGCAGAACACAAACAAAAAATATACATAAACGGCAATTACTTCTTCTTCATGACAGAATTACTGTAAAAGATAACATAGATGACTTCTAGCTGTATCAACTCACAATTGCAGCAATCCGCTTGTTAGAAGCCAAGAGAACTCTGCCTTGTTCATCAAGAACAAACCCAGCCGGCGGTTTTGGCAATGGAAATGACTGCGACCATGAAGCGTTTCCTTCTTCCACGACTTCTACATCACTTAAACTACTCACTCTTTTAGTATTCTCACCATTTTTGTTGTTGGGCTTCTTTTTCCTCTTTGAATTTGTAGTTTGAGTAGTGGGATGCTTCTTCACCGGCCCACTTTGCTGCTTAGCAGCGGAACGAACTAACTTAGATGACAGTGAGAGACAATTCTTCGAGTCAGGGAAGGAGACGAGGTTGGAAAGGGAGTAGAAAGTTGAGCTTGGGGCGATTCCGAACAGAATTGGAGGACTTGTTGAGGTAATGGAAATCGAGACAGGCATTTTGCACACCATCTGTTTGTAGTTTGGTTCTAATGGTTTGTGGTTCCTAGATATTTCTACCGACTGCAACGAACTCCGGACGAAAATGAAATTTGAAAGGCTTCTCCTAATTTGGCAGTTTGGGAGAGGCTAGAAAGGCTTCTCCTTATCGATAACTATCCGTAGTTTTGAAAATTAATTGATTCAAATCTCGATCAATTTACCATATGATAACCATATTTTGCACATTTTAATATTCACAAAAGTTTGATAGAATTTTAAAACATAAAATCTAATGCTTCGCAGCCTCCGCATGCGTATGAAGTGAATTTTGATTTGGGTTAATATCAATTTACCCCCATGAAAGATCAACTTTGATCACTTTGCCCCCATAAATTATTTTTATTATAACTTCACACCGTGACTTTTAGTCAAATATAACACATTCTAACACCGTTAACTAAATTTGCTGCACAGACATATTTATCCTCAAATTATATTTGTATAGACTATATTACCCTTATCATAAATTGACATTTCAATTATATCCTCTAGGAAATTATTACGTGCCCTAATGGTGATGTGCACGTCTTTATCTTATCGTCTCCAATGAACTCTAATTTTTTGAGGGAAAAAAGCAATTAAATCTTATTTCATCTGATCCTACTCCATTTAATTGATGATTGATGATTGGAAGAACTATTGACAAATAAATGTTTCCCACTTATTTGAACTATTGAGACTCAATTTTCAGGTCAGTTTTATGCTTATAAGAGCCATATGATATGATTATATATTTGCTGGAGCTGAAATTGCTTGCGGGTGTATGTTTTATAGATGTGAAGTCATGATTTTTCTTCTAATTGAATGTGGTCTTGCTAATTCATTATTTTTATGTACAATCAATTTACATATTTGAACGCGGGTTTCATGTATGGCTGTTTGGCTGCTCTGTACTATTGCTGCTTACTTCTGATAGGAGAGCAAAATTTGGTGAATCAACCTTTATTTGGTTCAAGATGAGGGATAGGGGAAGAACTTGCAATAAACCTTTATTTGGTTTATATTTTTAAAAGGGTTTTATTAGATATATAGATTATTAATTAATTTGTGTTTTAGATTTCATTTTGTTTTGTGTCATCTCCTCGTCAATATCTTCGCTGCTTGTGATTTGAACGTGTTGCTCTATTGTCCTTGTTTTAATTGCAACTGCCATTATAATAGTCGACACCTTGTAAATTGTTGACTATTATAATTTGATTTATTGTTGCAACTGCCATTGAATTGGATGGTTCATGTTTGCTTGAGTGATTTGGATGTGCTACGGTGCATCTTAATTTGATTTCTTGCTGCAAGAATGTGGTGACTTCTGACTGCCGTGCTAAGTTAGTATTGCCATTTTGATAGCTGCAATTAAATATGGAGATGCATGCTTTCTGGATAATCTATGATAACTAGTATACTGGTTGTTTATGAGCTCTTGTATGTCATGTTCGTATTTTGTCTTGGAATATATCAACCTTTTGGCGATTTGACACAATTGTTGAAAGTTTGCATGAAATACTGTGTTTATATAACAGATGGTCATTTTAAATGATTTAAGTGACGTGTGATAGAGCGTTCATGTGTTTAGCATCAATGTAAGGGACTAATGTGCAGAACAAATTGTGTTGTCTGCATAGAATTTTTTGTGATGTGGTCAGTTTTATCACTCATTTAATTGTATGAATCATATGTTTAGCATCAAGTTAAGTAATATGTGTGCAGATGGCAAATGATGTAGTTGATTGGGAAATGTCTACATATTTCATACTTACATGTCTATTGCATGATGTGCTTGATGCAATTGAGGTAGTTTGTTACATTTGAATTCCATGTCTATTTTGTGTCATCCAAATCATAAATGTAACCTGCTGGGGAAGTTCGAGGTTTATTTGGTCTGTCCTTGATGTATGTTCTTTTCACTATGATGTTGTGTCTGAAATTTTGTTGGCATGCTTGGTAACTAAAATACTGCATCTCTGCATATCAGCCTTGTTCAACTCCTTTTGATGTTTTGTATTTAATGTTGTAAAAATCACATAATCTGTATCTAGGTTGGCAAAAGATGGAAAGTCTATTCTTTTATGGAAAACTATGCTTTGCATGAAGGTATTAGAATATTTTCAAATGACATTTTATATTTAGGCTCCATCACTCTTGAAGAAACCTTATAAAATATTTAGGGAGATTATTTTGCTTATGATAATGGGGAGTTTGGGTATAACATAAATGTTATTAGCTTTTTGCACCATTCAAAATAAGAGATAAATTACATTCAAAATAAGAAACAATAGTTTGGTGTTGGCTATCTCTAAAAATGAATATAGCTGATAAATTATTTTGATTTATAATGGAAAAAGATTCAAATTTAGGGTAATCAAATTTTCATATGTCGGGTAATAATATAATTGTTAAATGAAATTAACCAATAGCACTAAGTAATAAATTGTCTCATTGGATGAAATAAAACTAACTATATGGTGGTCTTGACTAATTAATCACTTTTTATGCATAGTTTCTTTACATGCTTAAAGGTTGTATGTTTTTTTTATATTATGTTTAATCTGATTTTTTGGTAGTTAACCGAGGCATATATTTTTATATGTAACAGTGGATTATAAGTGAATAGAAAATGTTCACTCTACAAATTCACCACCATGGACACTTTCAATACAATCCAGAACCCTATTACAATGGAGGAGTAGTGGAATATCTTCCAAATATAGATCCAGATTACATGTCGTTTTTTGAATTAAGGGATGTTTTAAAACAGTTTCATCTACCTACCGACATGCAAATGCATTTCAAAATATTAGACGGCCAACTGAGGAAAATTATGAATGATTCAGATGTTATTGACATGTTTTCTATTTTTAAAGATGGATCAACTATAGTGATATATGTTGGTAACATTCATATATCTCTTGATAATGTTGGGAATGATGATATTATGTCATCCAGTGGGTCAGAATATGTAATTTCAGAAGGCGAGAGTGAAGATTCAACTGAATTTGGATATGATATTCATTATTTTCTGGATGGTGATAGCTTAAGTGATGGATGTGATTCTATTGAAGATGGTAAAATAATGGGAGAATCTACTCTTCTGATAGACACCGGTGAATATGCTGCCTATGCTGAACTAATTAAGGGAGATTATGAGGATTTTATAAATGCTAAAACACAAGGAAAAATGACTGAGCAAGAGCAAGTGAGTGACAATGAGGTATTAGATGCCGCTGATGATTCAACTGATGAAGAAGATAGAGTTACATTTGCAGAATTTAATGATGTTGCAAATATGGAAAATCCAGAACTTTCTGTGGGATTAATATTCTCTTCAGTGCAAATGTTTAGAAGAGTTATACGAATGTACTCAATTCGAAAAGGTTTCAATTTGAAATTCAAAAAAAATGACAGTGATAGAGTACTGGCTACAGCAATGAGCGTGGATGGAAAATTTATGGCAGTTTATTTAGAGGTACCAGTGAATTTCAAATTAAATCCATTCATGGTACTCCTCACAGATGTCCCTCTTCATTTAAGAATAGAAGTGTAAATGCTAAATGGTTAGCTGAAAGATTCATAAGGGAGATTGGTGATGATCCAAATTTGAGTACCAAGGCATTTATAAAGGCTGTTAAAAGAAAGTATAGAGTAAATATTACTCCTCTACAAGTGTATAGAGCAAAGAAGAAAGCTATGCAAATAATTCATGGAGAACATAAAGATCAATATCTAAAGTTGAGAGATTATTGTGCCACACTTATTGACAAAAATCCTGGTTCTATGGCAATTATTTCTTGCGATAGATTATCCCTTACGAGAAATCCAGTTTTCAAAAGAATGTTTGTTATGTTTTCTGCCCAAAAAGATGGGTTTGTGCAAGGGTGCAGACCAGTAATAGGGCTTGATGCATGTCATTTGAAGGGGCAATTTGGGGGCCATTTGATGCATGCTGTAGGCAGAGATGCAAATAATCAGATGTATCCCTTAGCAATCGTATGTGTTGAAAGTGAGTGCAAAGATAGTTGGTCATGGTTCTTAGATATTCTGGTAAGTTATATAGGGACCCCAACAGAAAATGGTTGGATATTCATATCAGATAGACAAAAGGTATTTCAACTACAACATAATTATTGTTTACTATTTTATTTTGTCTATTTTTTTATAGCATTTCATGTCATAACTATTTTCTTGAAATTGCTTGTAGGGATTGGTGGAGACAATGGATTCAATGTTTCCAGGCATTGAACATAGATTTTGTGTTAGACATCTATATGCCAACTTTAAGTTGCGATTTAAGGATAAAAAGTTAAGAGATATTCTATGGGCAGCAACAAGGGCATATTTACCTGATCAATGGCAAAGTAAGATGGGAGAGCTACATATTGCTAATATTGAAGCATATCAATGGTTAAGCAAAATACCTACTGAATTATGGGCTAGATTATTGTTCAGTACAAGATCAAAATGTGATCTCCTGAGCAATAACATCAGTGAGTGCTTTAATCAATTTATATCTTCTGCAAGGGATGAGCCAATTCTATCTATGTTTGAAACTATTAGAAGAATGATAATGTGCAGGTTTCAAGAAAAAAGGGAATGGGTTGCTAAGATTAAGGGAAATATATGCCCTAGAATACATGATAAGTTAGAGGTTATAAAATCCAAAGCCATTGACTTTGAGACAATTCGAGCTAGCCCATACATATGGGAAGTTATTGATTTGAACAAACAATTTGTGGTCAACCTTAATATAAGAACATGTACTTGTAAGGAGTGGGACTTAACAGGAATTCCATGTGTACATGCATGTGCATCTATAATGGAGAGTGGAGCACAACCGGCAGAGTTTGTACATGAATTCTATAATGTTACTAGTTATAGAATAGCATATAAAAATGTTATCATACCTATTACAGATCAAATGGTGATTTCAAATGGTGATTTCAAATGATGAAGAAGGGGGCAGCAACCCATCAAGAGTTACAAGAAAGGGTACTAAACACCATTGCAGCAATTGTGGTGATGCTTCACACAATAGAATAAGATGTCCACATCCTCCAAAATCTACAAACAAGAACAGTAGAGCAAATGCACCACAGGTAAGAGAATACATACTTTATTTAATTTGAATGTTATTATAAATGTTGCATCACGAGTAAGAGAATACATATTTTTAAAATTTGAATGTTATTACAAATGTTTAATTATATGTATACTTTTTGGATATAGAGAAACGCTGCTCAAGAAGATAACAATTCGAATGTTGCCATCCACAATGCAATTTTAAGCAAAACTGGTTCAAGTGCTGAAGGAAATGAAAATATGCAAGCAAATGAAAGTGAAATAATTATGAATAATAGAGGCAGAGGTAGGGGAAGGAGTAATAGTGTAGGAAGAGGTAAGAAAAATATTGAAAGAAGAGGCGAAGGTGGTAGTGCTAAAAGAGGTAGATGTGAGATTAGAATAAAAGACAATGTTAGTAATGTAGGAACGGGTACAGATCAAAGTGTAGGAAGAAGTATGATTAAGAGAACAACTGAAAGTGGGAGTTCAAGAGATTTTAGAAGTCGAGGTAGAGGTAGGAGTAAAGTTAAAGGAAAAGTATCCAATAACGGACCATTTTCTGGGTTTGGCAATTGGAATGGACAAGGATTCTCGACGGGGAGTTACTTCACACCAGCTGGAGGAGAACCAATTAGGAGCAATGATTATGTTCAGCCTAGAATTGGGGTTAATAATTTCTACTATATATATATATATTTATATATATAAATATATATTTTACTTTTACATGTTGTACCTTTTCTTTTCTATTAATTATCTCTATTCAAACTTGGTTTCACAGAATCAAGTTCTCACAAGAGAGGAGTGTTTTGTTCAAAAATCAGATTGTTGGCATTATGACGTTCCAAAGGTTCAGGTATTTCGTTTGCTCACGATGATTGATCCTGCAACTTAGTTTATTTTTATCGCATACTGATTAATAAAACATATATTGCTAATTTTATCTCAGGTTCAACTCAAACACTAGATTGGTTTCTGTCCAATTCTATAGTCAGTTTCTGCAACTGGTTCATGTGCATCAAGACAAGAGTGCTTCATCAAATGCAGAAAATGTTGATTTACTTGAATGAGACACTTTTGAATATTCTCATTGTTTTTTCTGCATATGCTTAAAGCTTCAACAAACATGTTTGGTGGCTTTTGTCAGATTTTTTAATGTATTTCTATATATTTAAATATAGATTTGGTGATGGTAGTTTGAATTTCTAAAAATTCCATAGAAATGATGTGGTAGTTTTTGGTTGGATTTTTTACGTACTATATATCAATTATTCTACACATCATGAATATATAATAATCAAGTAAAAAAAATCTTTTAGTTGTTCTTGGGATTGAATGAGGCTTGGTTTGGTGGTGACGAGTGCTCACCAGGATCACAAATTGAGAAATGGAGTTAAAAAGGGATGGAGGAAGATTTTTTTTTAAAGTACGTATGTATGCATATACTTTTTTCATTTATGACATAGTTGATTGAGAATGAATTGAATTCACTTGATAAGTTTATTCATATAGAATCCTAAATCATTAACAATATATTAATATTTATTGTAAATAATTAATTTAATGAATGATTTTAGTAATTTCGCTTACACGAAATTCATAATCACAAAATAAATTGTAGCAATGTTAATATGCAGGAATTTTGCATTGCTCGGTAATCCTATTTGAAATATTTTTTTTTTGCTATAAGACAATGAATAAATATAAACTTTCAAATCCTAAAGAAAAGAAAAATCAAAAGCACATAAGTTGCACATCATAGCTTGAAGATAGTATTTTAATAAAATTAGAATTATATTAAGGGTAAATTTGTCAATATATTTTTGTATTTAAGAATAGTTAGAGTTTATCAATTTTTAATCGTTAAATTCATTAACGGATTGTAATCAATGGTGTAAAGTTATAATAAAAATGATTCATGGGGGCAAAGTGATCAAAGGTAATCTTTCATGGGGGTAAATTGATATTAATCCTTTTGATTTTATTTATAAAATGATTTTATCGAATTTTATTATAAGAAATAAATATTTATAAAATGATTAGATGTATTTGGATAGATAAATTTAATTAATTTATTAAAAATTGTGTATAAAAAAATTATTATTATATATATAATGATTATTTTATATATTATTATATGATTAATTTTTTTAAAAAGTGGGTCCTGTTGGTTGTTCTTTATTGCTTACATGTTGGACATTAAAAAAGGCTGCAAAATCAGTTGCGTGGGCCTTAAACTTATGCTTGTCCCACGTGATTCCAATCTAATTTGTTTATGAAACCTCTTTTATTCATTGCATCGCTAGCCAGTTTTTCAACGGTAGAATACTTTGCACACTCTTCATCATACGTTTACATCCAGAACATCTTCTTCTCTCACTCAGTAGAGAATTTCCATCTCCGATCAACAGCAGCAAATCTTCTTTTCCGTATAAGAAGCATTTCCATCTACGATCAACAACAGCAACAGTGAGATACAATTGCTACTATCACTTACATCTCATCATTCTATTTTATTTTTGTATTTTTTAATATTGTATTAAAATGGCTGTAAATTTTTTTTACATTATCGCAATTGAAATAATTCTTTCCTGATATTGCCAATAATTATATGAATTTATGAATATGAAATATATTATTAATAGAGAAAATATTCAATTTTTGCTTCAAGTTTATATCTAAATTTATTCATTATGAATGAGTTATATGACATAGTGCCAGCCCCCTATTTTTTGAGCTCACACATATTTTTTAAAGTTTGCTTTACATTTTTTTCATAAAATAGATCATATGTTTACATGTTTTGAAGTCTAATGTTGTCGTTTTAATTTTAGTTATATGTATAAAGAAAAAAAATTTGAACACGTGAATAACCTCATTTTCATTGTTACGGGTGAAATTTTTTCCTTTCGTGCATAAAAATTTCGAACTTTTGTATATTTTCACTTATAAGCTCGTTGGGTATTAGAATGCCTTCTACTGTACACATATTTTTTTTTATTTTTAACATTTTTCACACCTTGCAGAATATAGACGGTTCATCTAGCCATAATAATAGTTCTCATAATTTAGACGATGAAGATGCAATTGCAAGCATTGCATATATATTGTCTTCATCGACGATGTCATATATTCCTAGAGAACCTTGCCATACTTCATCTCTTACTGGCCAACAATGGGTACAAGAATTAATTAATGGTCATCACGCTCGTATTTTTGAAAGCTGCAGAATCGAAGTATCTACATTCTTATTATTTTGTCGCCTTTTACGAGATAGGGGCTATATTGAAGAAAATCCTTGTACACGTGTGGCTGTTGAAGAAGCAGTAGCTATGGTTTTAGTTTTAGCAAGTGCTGACAGTAGACAATGGGCATTTGCTGAAAGATTTCAGCACTTAACTGAAACTGTAAATCGTAATGTGCATCGAGTTGTTAGAGCTATTGTTCACTTTAGCTCTGTGATCATACAACCAAGAAATGTGCACAACACTTATGAAAAAATTACTTCACAGCTCAAAGTTTTATCATCAACCAATCACCATATGAATCAGTTATTATATATACCATTAACAGTGTAAGTATATTAGCTGACAACATACAATTCATCTTTGTCTTGTCCATAAATAGGTATGTGATATGAAGGGTTGACACCAATCCAATGAGAAATTGTAAAAGGAATTTACATGCCATAAACATTACGTATGTTAGAAAAGTTTACATTAAAAAGAGCTTCAAAGATTCAGTTTTGTAGCACTTTTCAACATCTTCTCCATAGAGGAGAATTGACCAAAAACAACTAAAAACTAGTAATTGGTAAAATTAGTCTACAATAGAGGAATAACATTGTTTCTTCTTCTTCTTCTTCCCAAAATCTCATCCAACCAATAAAGTTTCCAACTTTGAATCCCCAAATGAGAAACTGAGCATAATTATCTAATTTGGAATACAAACCATGTAAATTTCCTCAAAGGAAATATATACAAAAATACTTTTTGATGAAGACAAAAAAAATTTCTTCTCTTCTTGAGTTAGATCTAATAGTCACTAGCAACACCATTATTTTCTCTACTCTTCCTAACAAATGCAAAGTATCCAAGAGCAGCAAAAAGTGCAGCTATAATATTCCACTCGTTAATCAGAACCTTAACCACAAATCTAGTAATATCAGGGGTCAATTTTATGGATGTACCGAATGAAAAATGATACAATATCTACTATATTCCACAAAATGGACAATGTTCTCTCAGTATTGATAATTATCTAATTCACACACAAGCACATAGTTCAAGATTCTGTTTGTAATCAACTTGCTTCTAATTCCAAAATTATTGTATATAACAACTGATGAGTTCACTAGAGTCTTCTACTCTCTACTCTCTACTCTCTACCCTCTACTAGTGGACAATATGGTTGAATGGCATTGAGTTTAGTACAAGAACGTGAGTGGTTCATAATTAAAATTGCGCATATATATTATTAGGCCTAATCAATTGCGCATATATATATATATATATATATTATTAGGCCTTAATCATTCAACTTTCATCATAAATTTATGTATAGTATCATGAACTAATGAATTTTCTTTCCATGACCAAGATTATATTTTAAAATTCTTTCTTGGATTAGAAATTAAATATGATATATCCATGTATATATATATATATATATATAAATATATGGTAGGTAAGTTTTAGAGCAGCATAACTTTTAGAATAAGCTAAAATAGCATAAATCCTTCAAAAATAAAAGAGAATATATATATATATATATTGTGAGACTTAGAGTCTTAATCTTACTTATTTTGATGATTAACAAACAATTATGTTTATGCTAATGGTTGAAAAAGTGTTTCAATGTGATAGATATACAAAGAAGCCAAGCATGAAGTATTATCGGTTGAAGAAAGAATTGGAAGTGCAAAAGATATGAAAATATGATATACAAAGAAGCCAAGCATGGAGTATTATCGGTTGAAGAAAGAATTGGAAGGTGCAAAAGATATGAAAATATGGTAAATTTAGTTTATTGTGTAAATAGCTCAAGAAGTTGATCTACTCTTTTAATGCTCAAGTAAAAATGTTTTCAAAGTGTTTTTAATCTTCAAATGATGCTCAAGTAAAAATGTTTTCAAAGTGTTTTTTTAATCTTCAAATGATGCTCAAGTAAAAATGTTTTCAAAATGTTGTTAGTCCTCAAATGAACTTCAAAAGTAGTAGTAAAAGTGAGGAACACACTTGCACAAAGTCACAAAGAGTTGCACAAATGATTTGGAAAACAAAAATTGAGATTGAGCTGAAGAAATTTGCCAGGGTTCAGTATTTCAATCATATCTCTCTCATTTTAAGTCCAAATGGAGTGATTCAAGTGTCATTGGAACTAAGAGAACGTACTACAACTTTCATGTTTTACGTTTTTTCCAAATTCTGTCGGGATCATATCGAAAAATGGGTCCAAGTTTCGGACAACCTTGGCCAAGTTTCCGCCGTCCGAAACTGTCCAGAGAAATGAGTTTCAAAGGTTTGAGTTCGGAATGAGTCATGCAGGGTTTAGTATTTCGATCATATCTCTCTCATTTTAAGTCCAAATAGAGTGATTCTGGTGCATTGGAAAGCTAATAGAAAGGGCTATAATTTCATGTTTTACGTTTTTCCAAATTCTGTCGGGATCATATCAAAAAATGGGTCAAAATTTTTGGAACGACCTTGGCCAAGTTTCGGACGTCCGAAACAATCCAGAGAAACTCGTAACGGCTAGTTTTTTTTCAATGTCAAACATGAACGTTTCTTGTCTTTAACTTTGATAGTATAAATACTAGCCAACACCCAAACGTTTGATAGACTTTTCCATTGATTCCTTGAGCTTCTAATCTTAAAAAACACTCTCTACAACTCTTACACAACACTTTGATTTTACAAGAACCAAAAGATTAAAAGTTCTTGAGCCTATCTTTTGAGTATTTCATACCATTCTTGAGCTATATAGTTTGAGTTGTAAAATTTTATTATAGGAATCATATTATGAGCTTCACTTTATCATATCCACCCTATTTGAGGCTGTTATTTTGTTCTTAAACATCTATTGTAAGTGATTGAAATCCTAAGTTTGGAAACTTGGGTAGTGGAAGTAAAGTGCTCCAAAGGAGGAGACTTGAACCACACTATAAATTGGTTGGTTGAAATCCTAAGTTGAGATACTTGGGTTGTAAAAGTGGTTATTTTGATCTCACCACTAGAAAAGAGATCACTTCAATAGTGAAGAGGTTGAAATCCTAAGTTGGAAAACTTGGGTAGTGGATGTAGAGTGCTCCAAGGGGGAGACTTAAACCACTCTAAATTGCTTGTGTCTTCTCCATTTACAGTTTTATTTCTTCATTGTTTTAAACTGTTTATGCTTTAAATTGGTAGTAATTGTGTTGGATTATTGATTCATTATATTATTGGACAATTGTTGTTGGATATTAATACTTGTCACAATTCACAACAATTCACTTACACTTGTTGCAAGTCACACTACTCACTCATTATTGTTGAATTTGATTCATTGGTATAAGAAATTTTAGAAACCTAATTCACCGCCCCTCTTAGGTTGCCTTTAGAGCTTACAATTGGTATCAGAGCTTGGTCTCTATTTGCTTAGGCTTAACAACCTTAGAGTAAAGATTATGGCAACAAACAATGCTAATGTTTATGGAGGGACAATCCATTTCTAGGCCTCCAATGTTTAATGGAACCAACTATAAGCAGTTGGAAAGATAGAATGGAAATTTATCTTAAATCCATTGACATTGAGATCTGGTATAATAGTGAGGAAGGACCTTAAATAGCTGAAATAACCATAGGAAATGAAACTAGAGAAAAAGAAGAGAAGTGAACTTGATGAATATGATAGGGAGAAATCTTACTTTGAATGCTTAAGGTCACAAATATTTTATACAACTCCCCTAAGATGTTAATGAATCAAGTAGAGTTAAGGGATGCAAAAATGCACATGATATTTGGACGAAACTTAGGGAAATACATGAGGGAAAACCTCCAAAATTTAATACATGTCTTGAATATAACCAACCTGCTCATTTTATGGCAGATTATCCAAGAAGAAAGAAGGAGCTTGAACATGACAACAATGACAAAGGAAGAAGCATCAAAGTCACATGGGAGATGACTAATCCGAAGAGGAAATTGAAAAAGAAAGAGGAAGAAGTTTCACACATGTGCTTTATGGGATTTGATGACCATAAGGTAAGTAACTTCTTCTAGTGATGAATAATGATGATAATTACAATGATTCAAGATGAACTTGAATTGTATATTGCTAAGTTAGTTGATGAGTTAAAGAAATCCAAGATTCAAAACAAGAAGCTTAAGGCAAAATAGAAGAAATCACTACATGTAATCAAGAGTAGTAATTAAGCATAGATTGTGTAGTAAAAGAAAACAATACACTAAAAGCTGAAAATGAGAAGTTAACAATAGAAAGCAACAAGGCTAGGGAAGAAGTTAAGAAAATATGATGAAGTTAAGATAGAGCATATAGGATTAAGAAAGAGAATTGAAGACCTTAGTGATTGTTTAGCTTAAATTTACACAAGGCAAGGATAACTTAGAAAACTGTTAGGAAATCAAAGATTAGGAAATAATAAATATGGATTAGGATATTCACATGAGGTAGGCAATCAAAGCTCACCTCAAAATTTGTTAAAAGCTACTCACACATCACATAATCATTGAACAAGGAGTAGAAGATTTTAAAAAGAGACCTTACCAACATCATGATATAGAATACATTAAACAACAATAACCAAACATATAGGTATGGAATGCAGTAACACACATAACCAACATATTATGGTATATAAAAGGTATAACTTTGAACCTAGCGATTAACAATGTCTAGAACCTAGTCCTCTATTATAGGACTTCACACTCTTTTAACCTATCATGTAAATTATGGGATTAATTGTGCTGCAAATAAGCGGACATCCTCAAGAAAAGATGTCTTGCAAAATGCAGTTGAAAATGGATCAAAAACATGGATAACGAAAAAGATATCATTGCTATGCAACCTTAAGTGCTTAAACGTTCACATGTGATTATTGATGATAAATATGTTTGGGAAAATAGACTGTTGATACAAAAATTTGTTTCTTGATAGTGGATGCTCAAGACTCATTGATAAGGGAATTCCTTATTGCTTTAATATTTTTGGAAATGATGAAAAAAAGGGAAAAATAATTGGAGTTGTCAATGTAAGCCAATAATTATAGCAATGTGATTGAGAATGTGCATTTGATTGATAACTTGAAATTCATCTTGATTAGCATAAGTCAAATAATGTGATAAAGAACTTGATTTATTGTTTAAATGTGAAAATTGTGTAGTTGTTGATCCAATAGATGATAAAATCATTTTTACCAGTTCTAGGCATAACAATGTGTATAATTTCATCTATGTGATATTATGGAACAAGACATGAAATGTCTTAGTATGGTACATGACACAACTTGGTTGTGGCATAGGAAACTAGCTCATGAAGGAATAGATCACATAAATAATCTAACAACTAAAGAACTAGTTAGAGGCTTATCTAAACAAAAATATGAAAAAGACAAAATTTGTGATTCATGTCAATATGGAAAATAAACTAGAAGTACATTCAAACCTATAAAAATGGTAACTACTTCTAAACTTTTGGAGTTAATACATATGGATTTGTTTGGACCTTTACAAACTACAAGTTTAAGTGGGAAAAGATATGTTTTTGTGATAGTTGATGACTATTCTAGGTACACTTGGGTAACATTTGTGGCACATAAAAGTGATACCTTTAAAGAATATGTAAGATTGTTTAAAAATGTTCAAAATGAGTTAAGTGTAAATGTGGTGAAAATAAGAAAACTCCAAATGTAGAAGATTTTAAAGTCCTTGGTTGTAAATGCTTCATTTTAAATGTAAAAGACTATGATGAAACCTTTGCTCCCGTAGCAAGGTTTGAATCTATCCGCATGTTTCTTGTGTATACTTGTTTCAAAGGATTTAAACTTTTTCAAATGGATGTTAAAAGTGCTTTCTTAAATGGGTTTATTCAATAAGAAGTATATGTAGAACAACCCCATGGATTTGAAAACAATAAATTTCCTAATCATGTATATAAACTAGCCAAAGCTTTATATGGACTAAAACAAGCTCCTAGAGCTTGGTATGAAAAACTTAGTGGATTTCTAATAGAAAAGAACCTTCACAAAGGCATGATTGACACTATATTGTTTACTAAGCATTATGACAATGAATTGCTAATTGTACAAATATATGTTGATACTTTCAATGAAATTATTTGTGATGTTGTATCTATGCATACTAGTTAATTATTATTGGGTAAACTATGGAAGTTTGATAGGAGAGTTAAGCATGATGGTTTTAGCAACAAATATTCTCTTGTGCAAAATAACAAATCTATTATCCTTGTTCCCATGACCCCAAAGTAAGTATATGATGTACAAGGCAAAGAAAATGTTGTGGCATATGCACTCTCAAGGAAAAATTTGGTTGTCTATTGCTTGAGGAATTGCCAAAGAAATTTGGAGGTTCGTTGCTTAAAACGTTGTCACATGATGATTGTCCTTCAAGAGGTATAAAACTCAAATTGCTAATTGGGTTTTGTTTTACTCCAAAAGGTATGGGCAGTTTACTCTATGATGTGAATTGAATTGATACGAAGTTTTATTTTAGTGCATGTGTTAGATCTTTTGATATGTTTCAAGGTGTAGCTTGTGATTTGGAAATATGTTGAGTTTACAATCTATTTTTGTATTGAAACATGCATTGTATGATGTCTTCAAGATGGTGCCTTTACAATAAAAACTTCATATCTTAAGAGCATAATATTGTTTCACATTTGCATTTTGGTTTTGTGGCTTTGAAAGAATGTCAATTCCGTGTTAATTTCTTTATTTTTAGGAAGCGTTCGTTGAATGATGATTTTATGGAAAATATATCTTTCACTAAGTCCAATTCTTTTTTTGAAATTTCTCATGAAGCGATTCAAATGTGGAAAGATTGTGCTCAAATGATGACTACTTTAGCATATTGAGTGTCTATTTAGAGCTACTAGAGTTTGAGTGCTTATACGTGAGTCACTTGCAAAATATACACATGAGGGTAAATTGGTAGGGAAGTTTGGAATGCTTAAAATTCTAAGTGTCTTACATGAAATTGATTTCAGTTTTGAATACTTGTGGTTTGCTGAATGTGTCAAACATTTGATGATGTTCTTACAAAGAAAGTGTGTTATTTTCTCTCAAGGAAAGTATGGACAAAACAAATTTCATGAAGTCGATTCATTTGTGCAAAGAAAATGTTTTCCAACTTTGTTCATTCCTTTTTACAATTCATGTTTGAATACAAATCAACTTGTTGATTTTAATGGTATGATAATGGTGAGTTTTGTGAAGAAATTTGTTTGGTATTATGTTGAAATTTGTGCTAACATCAAGAAAATGAATGAGAATCAAGCATGGCAATCAAACTTTAGAAGCCTTGGTGGACTTGAAGTTGTTTTTGAATATGAAATTGCCATTAATTTGGTATCATTCTTGGTTCAATTTGGTATCCATGTTGTTTAACCATTTATGATCTTTGCTATCTTCCTTGGTGAAAAGTTAAGTGTGCATTAGTCTCTATGACTCTTGTGAATGTCACATGATTATATACTTATATGTTGTGCACTAGATATTTTATATGTTGTGCATTGGATTTTTGTCACAATTTTGGTTTGATGGCATGTGGAATTAGTCTATAAACAAAGGAAACTCTGCCGAAATTTTTATAGAATTTACTGTGCTTAAACATTTTGTACGCCTAGCCACCCATTAGGTTGCAAGGAGTGGAAAGGTAGTCCTATGATTTGTTGATGGTTTCCTATATCATATGTTGTTGTTCAAAGGTAAAGGAAACAAGGTAAATGAAAAGATATAACATAATTTTATATGTGCTCACATTCTTATTTTCACATTCTTATTTTGATGATGTCAAAAAGGGGGAGAAGAAAAGAGAAAAATAAAAGGGAAAAGAATGGAATCATGTAATGGATAAAAGAACAAAAAAGGGGGAAAAGAACAAAAGGAAGAAGAATATTAGAAAAGAGAAAACTAAAGCATTCAATGAAATGGAAGTATACACAAAGGGGGAGAAAAAAACAAAAATAGAATGAAAGGGGGAGAAAGATGTGTTGTTTGAGAAAAAGAAACACAAAAGAATGAAAGGGGGAGATAAATGTTATGGAATCATATTATTTTTAGCTCACTTATTTTGTTGATGTAAAAAAAAAGGGGGAGAAACATATTATGTTGTTGATGGCAAAGGGGAAGAAAGGTATGTTATTTTATGGTATCATGTCATTTTAGCTCACTTATTTTGTTGATGACAAAAGGGGGAGAAAGGTAGTCTATGTGATTAAGTGATGAGTATTGTTATATAATATAAATTTAAGGGAGAAAAAAAAACAAAAAGAATGAAAGGGAGAAAGGGGGAGAAATATATATATATATTATGTGATGAAAATTATAAGTTATAAGATGTATATGTAAAGGGAGAAAAATAACATGAAAATGAAGTAATCATTTAGGGGGAGCATATACTTAAATGTTCATATATTTACAAAGTACACACATAGGGGGAGAAATATTCATGCATTACACTTGTTATTTACTAAATCACATAATTGGTTTGTCATCATCAAAAAGGGGGAGATTGTGAGACTTAGAGTCTTAATCTTACTTATTTTGATGATTAACAAACAATTATGTTTATGCTAATGGTTGAAAAAGTGTTTCAATGTGATAGATATACAAAGAAGCCAAGCATGGAGTATTATCGGTTGAAGAAAGAATTGGAAGTGCAAAAGATATGAAAATATGATATACAAAGAAGCCAAGCATGGAGTATTATCGGTTGAAGAAAGAATTGGAAGTGCAAAAGATATGAAAATATGATATACAAAGAAGCCAAGCATGGAGTATTATCGGTTGAAGAAAGAATTGGAAGTGCAAAAGATATGAAAATATGGTAAATTAGTTTATTTGTGTAAATAGCTCAAGAAGTTGATCTACTCTTTTAATGCTCAAGTAAAAATGTTTTCAAAGTGTTTTTAATCTTCAAATGATGCTCAAGTAAAAATGTTTTCAAAGTGCTTTTTTAATCTACAAATGATGCTCAAGTAAAAATGTTTTCAAAATGTTGTTAGTCCTCAAATGAACTTCAAAAGTAGTAGTAAAAGTGAGGAACACACTTGCACAAAGTCACAAAGAGTTGCACAAATGATTTGGAAAACAAAAATTGAGATTAAGCTGAAGAAATCTGCCAGGGTTAAGTATTGCAATCATATCTCTCTCATTTTAAGTCCAAATGGAGTGATTCAAGTGTCATTGGAACTAAGAGAACGTACTACAAATTTCATGTTTTACGTTTTTCCAAATTCTGTCGGGATCATATCGAAAAATGGGTCCAAAGTTTCGGACAACCTTGGCCAAGTTTCCGCCGTCCGAAACTGTCCAGAGAAATGAGTTTCAAAGGTTTGAGTTTCGGATGAGTCATGCCAGGGTTTAGTATTTCGATCATATCTCTCTCATTTTAAGTCCAAATGGAGTGATTCTGGTGCCATTGGAAAGCTAATAGAAAGGGCTATAATTTCATGTTTTACGTTTTTCCAAATTCTGTCGGGATCATATCAAAAAATGGGTCAAAATTTTCGGACGACCTTGGCCAAGTTTCGGACGTCCGAAACAATCCAGAGAAACTCGTAACGGCTAGTTTTTTTCAATGTCAAACATGAACGTTTTCTTGTCTTTACTTTGATAGTATAAATACTAGCCAACACCCAAACGTTTGATAGACTTTTCCATTGATTCCTTGAGCTTCTAATCTTAAAAAACACTCTCTACAACTCTTACACAACACTTTGATTTTACAAGAACCAAAAGATTAAAAGTTCTTGAGCCTATCTTTGAGTATTTCATACCATTCTTGAGCTATATAGTTTGAGTTGTAAATTTTATTATAGGAATCATATTATGAGCTTCACTTTATCATATCCACCCTATTTGAGGGCTGTTATTTTGTTCTTAAACATCTATTGTAAGTGATTGAAATCCTAAGTTGGGAAACTTGGGTAGTGGAAGTAAAGTGCTCCAAGGAGGAGACTTGAACCACACTATAAATTGGTTGGTTGAAATCCTAAGTTGAGATACTTGGGTTGTAAAAGTGGTTATTTTGATCTCACCACTAGAAAAGAGATCACTTCATAGTGAAGAGGTTGAAATCCTAAGTTGGAAAACTTGGGTAGTGGATGTAGAGTGCTCCAAGGGGGAGACTTGAACCACTCTAAATTGCTTGTGTCTTCTCCATTTACAGTTTTATTTCTTTCATTGTTTTAAACTGTTTATGCTTTAAATTGGTAGTAATTGTGTTGGATTATTGATTCATTATATTATTGGACAATTGTTGTTGGATATAATACTTGTCACAATTCACACAATTCACTTACACTTGTTGCAAGTCACACTACTCACTCATTATTGTTGAATTTGATATCATTGGTATAAGAAATTTTTAGAAACCTAATTCACCGCCCCTCTTAGGTTGCCTTTAGAGCTTACAATTGGTATCAGAGCTTGGTCTCTATTTGCTTAGGCTTAACAACCTTAGAGTAAAGATTATGGCAACAAACAATGCTATGTTTATGGAGGGACAATCCATTTCTAGGCCTCCAATGTTTAATGGAACCAACTATAGCAGTTGGAAAGATAGAATGGAAATGACATTGAGATCTGGTATATAGTTGAGGAAGGACCTTACATAGCTGAAATAACCATAGGAAATGAAACTAGAGAAAAGAAGAGAAGTGAACTTGATGAATATGATAGGAGAAATCTTACTTTGAATGCTAAGGTCACAAATATTTTATACAACTCCCTAGATGTTAATGAATCAAGTAGAGTTAAGGGATGCAAAAATGCACATGATATTTGGACGAAACTTAGGGAAATACATGAGGGAGAAACCTCCAAAATTAATACATGTCTTGAATATAACCAACCTGCTCATTTTATGGCAGATTATCCAAGAAGAAAGAAGGAGCTTGAACATGACAACAATGACAAAGGAAGAAGCATCAAAGTCACATGGGATGATGACTAATCCGAAGAGGAAATTGAAAAAGAAGAGGAAGAAGTTTCACACATGTGCTTTATGGGATTTGATGACCATAAGGTAAGTACTTCTTCTAGTGATGATAATGATGATAATTACAATGATCAAGATGAACTTGAATTGTATATTGCTAAGTTAGTTGATGAGTTAAAGAAATCCAAGATTCAAAACAAGAAGCTTAAGGCAAAATAGAAGAAATCACTACATGTAATCAAGAGTTAGTAATTAAGCATGATTGTGTAGTAAAAGAAAACAATACACTAAAAGCTGAAAATGAGAAGTTAACAATAGAAAGCAACAAGGCTAGGGAAGAAGTTAAGAAATATGATGAAGTTAAGATAGAGCATATAGGATTAAGAAAGAGAATTGAAGACCTTAGTGATTGTTTAGCTAAATTTACACAAGGCAAGGATAACTTAGAAAAACTGTTAGGAAATCAAAGATTAGGAAATAATAAATATGGATTAGGATATTCACATGAGGTAGGCAATCAAAGCTCCACCTCAAAATTTGTAAAAGCTACTCACACATCACATAATCATGAACAAGGAGTAGAAGATTTTAAAAAGAGACCTTACCAACATCATGGATATAGAATACATAACACACATAACCAACACTATAGGTATGGAATGCATAACACACATAACCAAATATATGGATATAAAAGGTATAACTTTGAACCTAGGATTAACAATGCTAGAACCTATCCTTATTATAGGACTTCACACTCTTTTAAATATCATGTAATATGTGATTATTGTTGCAAAAGGGACATACCTCAAGAAAATGTTTTGCAAGAATGCAAGTTGAAAATGGATCAAAAACATGGATAAGAAAAGATATCATTGCTATGAAAACTTAAGTGCTTAAAGTCACATGTTGATTATTGAATGTAAATATGTTTAGAAAATAGAATGTTGGATACAAAAATTTGTTTCTTGATAGTGGATGCTCAAGACTCATGATAGGAAATTCCTTATTGTTTAATATTTTTGGAAATGATGAAAAAAAGGGAAAAATAATTGGAGTTGTCAATGTAAGCCAATAATTATAGCAATGTGATTGAGAATGTGCATTTGATTGATAACTTGAAATTCATCTTGATTAGCATAAGTCAAATAATGTGATAAAGAACTTGATTTATTGTTTAAATGTGAAAATTGTGTAGTTGTTGATCCAATAGATGATAAAATCATTTTTACCGGTTCTAGGCATAACAATGTGTATAATTTCATCTATGTGATATTATGGAACAAGACATGAAATGTCTTAGTATGGTACATGACACAACTTGGTTGTGGCATAGGAAACTAGCTCATGAAGGAATAGATCACATAAATAATCTAACAACTAAAGAACTAGTTAGAGGCTTATCTAAACAAAAATATGAAAAAGACAAAATTTGTGATTCATGTCAATATGGAAAATAAACTAGAAGTACATTCAAACCTATAAAAATGGTAACTACTTCTAAACTTTTGGAGTTAATACATATGGATTTGTTTGGACCTTTACAAACTACAAGTTTAAGTGGGAAAAGATATGTTTTTGTGATAGTTGATGACTATTCTAGGTACACTTGGGTAACATTTGTGGCACATAAAAGTGATACCTTTAAAGAATATGTAAGATTGTTTAAAAATGTTCAAAATGAGTTAAGTGTAAATGTGGTGAAAATAAGAAAACTCCAAATGTAGAAGATTTTAAAGTCCTTGGTTGTAAATGCTTCATTTTAAATGTAAAAGACTATGATGAAACCTTTGCTCCCGTAGCAAGGTTTGAATCTATCCGCATGTTTCTTGTGTATGCTTGTTTCAAAGGATTTAAACTTTTTCAAATGGATGTTAAAAGTGCTTTCTTAAATGGGTTTATTCAATAAGAAGTATATGTAGAACAACCCCATGGATTTGAAAACAATAAATTTCCTAATCATGTATATAAACTAGCCAAAGCTTTATATGGACTAAAACAAGCTCCTAGAGCTTGGTATGAAAAACTTAGTGGATTTCTAATAGAAAAGAACCTTCACAAAGGCATGATTGACACTATATTGTTTACTAAGCATTATGACAATGAATTGCTAATTGTACAAATATATGTTGATACTTTCAATGAAATTATTTGTGATGTTGTATCTATGCATACTAGTTAATTATTATTGGGTAAACTATGGAAGTTTGATAGGAGAGTTAAGCATGATGGTTTTAGCAACAAATATTCTCTTGTGCAAAATAACAAATCTATTATCCTTGTTCCCATGACCCCAAAGTAAGTATATGATGTACAAGGCAAAGAAAATGTTGTGGCATATGCACTCTCAAGGAAAAATTTGGTTGTCTATTGCTTGAGGAATTGCCAAAGAAATTTGGAGGTTCGTTGCTTAAAACGTTGTCACATGATGATTGTCCTTCAAGAGGTATAAAACTCAAATTGCTAATTGGGTTTTGTTTTACTCCAAAAGGTATGGGCAGTTTACTCTATGATGTGAATTGAATTGATACGAAGTTTTATTTTAGTGCATGTGTTAGATCTTTTGATATGTTTCAAGGTGTAGCTTGTGATTTGGAAATATGTTGAGTTTACAATCTATTTTTGTATTGAAACATGCATTGTATGATGTCTTCAAGATGGTGCCTTTACAATAAAAACTTCATATCTTAAGAGCATAATATTGTTTCACATTTGCATTTTGGTTTTGTGGCTTTGAAAGAATGTCAATTCCGTGTTAATTTCTTTATTTTTAGGAAGCGTTCGTTGAATGATGATTTTATGGAAAATATATCTTTCACTAAGTCCAATTCTTTTTTTGAAATTTCTCATGAAGCGATTCAAATGTGGAAAGATTGTGCTCAAATGATGACTACTTTTAGCATATTGAGTGTCTATTTAGAGATACTAGAGTTTGAGTGCTTATACGTGAGTCACTTGCAAAATATACACATGAGGGTAAATTGGTAGGGAAGTTTGGAATGCTTAAAATTCTAAGTGTCTTACATGAAATTGATTTCAGTTTTGAATACTTGTGGTTTGCTGAATGTGTCAAACATTTGATGATGTTCTTACAAAGAAAGTGTGTTATTTTCTCTCAAGGAAAGTATGGACAAAACAAATTTCATGAAGTCGATTCATTTGTGCAAAGAAAATGTTTTCCAACTTTGTTCATTCCTTTTTACAATTCATGTTTGAATACAAATCAACTTGTTGATTTTAATGGTATGATAATGGTGAGTTTTGTGAAGAAATTTGTTTGGTATTATGTTGAAATTTGTGCTAACATCAAGAAAATGAATGAGAATCAAGCATGGCAATCAAACTTTAGAAGCCTTGGTGGACTTGAAGTTGTTTTTGAATATGAAATTGCCATTAATTTGGTATCATTCTTGGTTCAATTTGGTATCCATGTTGTTTAACCATTTATGATCTTTGCTATCTTCCTTGGTGAAAAGTTAAGTGTGCATTAGTCTCTATGACTCTTGTGAATGTCACATGATTATATACTTATATGTTGTGCACTAGATATTTTATATGTTGTGCATTGGATTTTTGTCACAATTTTGGTTTGATGGCATGTGGAATTAGTCTATAAACAAAGGAAACTCTGCCGAAATTTTTATAGAATTTACTGTGCTTAAACATTTTGTACGCCTAGCCACCCATTAGGTTGCAAGGAGTGGAAAGGTAGTCCTATGATTTGTTGATGGTTTCCTATATCATATGTTGTTGTTCAAAGGTAAAGGAAACAAGGTAAATGAAAAGATATAACATAATTTTATATGTGCTCACATTCTTATTTTCACATTCTTATTTTGATGATGTCAAAAAGGGGGAGAAGAAAAGAGAAAAATAAAAGGGAAAAGAATGGAATCATGTAATGGATAAAAGAACAAAAAAGGGGGAGAAGAACAAAAGGAAGAAGAATATTAGAAAAGAGAAAACTAAAGCATACAATGAAATGGAAGTATACACAAAGGGGGAGAAAAAAACAAAAATAGAATGAAAGGGGGAGAAAGATGTGTTGTTTGAGAAAAAGAAACACAAAAGAATGAAAGGGGGAGATAAATGTTATGGAATCATATTATTTTTAGCTCACTTATTTTGTTGATGTAAAAAAAAAGGGGGAGAAACATATTATGTTGTTGATGGCAAAGGGGAAGAAAGGTATGTTATTTTATGGTATCATGTCATTTTAGCTCACTTATTTTGTTGATGACAAAAGGGGGAGAAAGGTAGTCTATGTGATTAAGTGATGAGTATTGTTATATAATATAAATTTAAGGGAGAAAAAAAAACAAAAAGAATGAAATGTTATTTTCATCTTCTTAGTTTGATGATGCCAAAAGGGGGGAGAAATATATATATATATTATGTGATGAAAATTATAAGTTATAAGATGTATATGTAAAGGGAGAAAAATAACATGAAAATGAAGTAATCATTTAGGGGGAGCATATACTTAAATGTTCATATATTTACAAAGTACACACATAGGGGGAGAAATATTCATGCATTACACTTGTTATTTACTAAATCACATAATTGGTTTGTCATCATCAAAAAGGGGGAGATTGTGAGACTTAGAGTCTTAATCTTACTTATTTTGATGATTAACAAACAATTATGTTTATGCTAATGGTTGAAAAAGTGTTTCAATGTGATAGATATACAAAGAAGCCAAGCATGGAGTATTATCGGTTGAAGAAAGAATTGGAAGTGCAAAAGATATGAAAATATTGATACGAATGGAGTAGGGTGAGAATCCAGCTCCACACGAATTCCACACACTTAGGATCGTTGTGCACCAAAATTCAGAAACCAACACGATCACAAGTAAGATCAAACACGGAAACAACACAAGAAGAAAAGATGGATATCGAATGGAATGTATTTGATTGTAAATCAATCAAACCCAACACATTACCACAAAGTGATTTCAATCTAACCTATGTAAATCAATGGTTAAAAAGATCTCAGTTTGGCTCGCTCTTGAAATCAAGAAACAATACGTTCTCTTTAAGGTCCTAGCTTAAAGAATCCGGTCCTATGAATAATCAACTAACCCTAATTGATTAATCACGTTTTTCACAACTTGTTTAAGGCTGCAAATAATTTAGCAAAGCTAAAAGGTTTCTTCAAAATTCAATCATCCATTTAAAAAAACGTTACAAAGAATGGCCATTAAATAGGACAAGTTTCGGCCATGTTGCTTGGTAAACAAGGAAATAAAACCCTAAAAGTTGTAAAGTACAACTTGACTTCTAAACTAACCAACTAACAAACTAATCCTTTATGGAAAAAGGAAGCTAAAAACGTTTTGCCCTTCTAGAAGACAAGGACAAGCTCCTAAAATTTAGGGAATTACTTTCCTAACAAATTAAAGCCCATTACATGCCATTATCATGCAAGATAACTTGGGCCATGTAATTAATAAAATTAAAAAACGAAAATATACTAATAATAAGCCCAATTAAAATGTTTTGGACTTAATTATTAAAACATTAATTAATTCTAACTACGTAAGAAAAGGCGCGATCCAATTTGGCAAAAGCCCAAGCACGCCATCTTGGTCTTCAATAAATAATGTCCATGGATTAGTGAATCCTAATCCCACTAGGATTGTGAATCCTAGTCTCATTTGGATTTGCCTTTATGGAACTCTTATGGAACTCGGACAAGATGAGGATTGATGAATCCTAATCCTATTAGGATTGAGCTTGGAAATCCTAATCCCATTAGGATTTGTCTTGGAAATCCTATTCCTATTAGGATTTGGCTTGGTAATCCTATTCCCATTAGGATTTGGAGTAGATTGCTTGTACGGATTCCTATCAAATATGATATACAAAGAAGCCAAGCATGGAGTATTATCGGTTGAAGAAAGAATTGGAAGTGCAAAAGATATGAAAATATGATATACAAAGAAGCCAAGCATGGAGTATTATCGGTTGAAGAAAGAATTGGAAGTGCAAAAGATATGAAAATATGGTAAATTAGTTTATTTGTGTAAATAGCTCAAGAAGTTGATCTACTCTTTTAATGCTCAAGTAAAAATGTTTTCAAAGTGTTTTTAATCTTCAAATGATGCTCAAGTAAAAATGTTTTCAAAGTGTTTTTTTAATCTACAAATGATGCTCAAGTAAAAATGTTTTCAAAATGTTGTTAGTCCTCAAATGAACTTCAAAAGTAGTAGTAAAAGTGAGGAACACACTTGCACAAAGTCACAAAGAGTTGCACAAATGATTTGGAAAACAAAAATTGAGATTAAGCTGAAGAAATCTGCCAGGGTTAAGTATTGCAATCATATCTCTCTCATTTTAAGTCCAAATGGAGTGATTCAAGTGTCATTGGAACTAAGAGAACGTACTACAAATTTCTTGTTTTACGTTTTTCCAAATTCTGTCGGGATCATATCGAAAAATGGGTCCAAAGTTTCGGACAACCTTGGCCAAGTTTCCGCCGTCCGAAACTGTCCAGAGAAATGAGTTTCAAAGGTTTGAGTTTCGGATGAGTCATGCCAGGTTTTAGTATTTCGATCATATCTCTCTCATTTTAAGTCCAAATGGAGTGATTCTGGTGCCATTGGAAAGCTAATAGAAAGGGCTATAATTTCATGTTTTACGTTTTTCCAAATTCTGTCGGGATCATATCAAAAAATGGGTCAAAATTTTCGGACGACCTTGGCCAAGTTTCGGACGTCCGAAACAATCCAGAGAAACTCATAACGGCTAGTTTTTTTCAATGTCAAACATGAACGTTTTCTTGTCTTTACTTTGATAGTATAAATACTAGCCAACACCCAAACGTTTGATAGACTTTTCCATTGATTCCTTGAGCTTCTAATCTTGAAAAACACTCTGTACAACTCTTACACAACACTTTGATTTTACAAGAACCAAAAGATTAAAAGTTCTTGAGCATATCTTTGAGTATTTCATACCATTCTTGAGCTATATAGTTTGAGTTGTAAATTTTATTATAGGGTCATATTGTGAGCTTCACTTTATCATATCCACCCTATTTGAGGGCTGTTATTTTGTTCTTAAACATCTATTGTAAGTGATTGAAATCCTAAGTTGGGAAACTTGGGTAGTGGAAGTAAAGTGCTCTAAGGAGGAGACTTGAACCACACTATAAATTGGTTGGTTGAAATCCTAAGTTGAGATACTTGGGTTGTAAAAGTGGTTGTTTTGATCTCACCACTAGAAAAGAGATCACTTCATAGTGAAGAGGTTGAAATCCTAAGTTGAAAAACTTGGGTAGTGGATGTAGAGTGCTCCAAGGGGGAGACTTGAACCACTCTAAATTGCTTGTGTCTTCTCCATTTACAGTTTTATTTCTTTCATTGTTTTAAACTGTTTATGCTTTAAATTGGTAGTAATTGTGTTGGATTATTGATTCATTATATTATTGGACAATTGTTGTTGGATATAATACTTGTCACAATTCACACAATTCACTTACACTTGTTGCAAGTCACACTACTCACTCATTGTTGTTGAATTTGATTTCATTGGTATAAGAAATTTTTAGAAACCTAATTCACCCCCTCTCTTAGGTTGCCTTTAGAGCTTACATATATATACATATACACTTCTCAGAACAATCTAAAATTGCATAAGTCCTTAAGAAAATAAAACTTACCTTGACAATATCTGTTGTGTTGATAGATTTTTGGATCACCCCCACCGTTAATATAAATATTATGAAGAATGAACTTGAACTTGAACTTCAACTTGAGGACCTTGAAAACAAATTTAATTTCGTAGAGATCATGAAAAGAAAAAGATCTAGACTTGGAATGAATAATGTGAAAATGGGAAAGACTTGGAATGAAATTGTAATGGCTGAGTTTGGTTGTTGGGAAAGTTAAGAGTACAATCTTCCACAACTGAGTGGGGCATTACGACATTAATGTTCCACAAGGGAGTGGGGGCATCATTCATGCTAAAAGACAGGCAGAAAAGTGAAGGTTTACAGTGATAATGTTAACAATTACAATTACAATTTACAGGGTACTGATAATGTTAACAAGATAGTAAGTGGCATTAATTTTAACAATTACTGGACACCAAAATGTTTAGTACTTAGTAGTACCATATGTACGTACTACATATGCTTGTCTTTAACTTTTCCAACTTATCAAAACATTTAGTTAGAAAACTAGCCAAATCCACAACTTTGATGAATGATGATTAAGAAGGAAAAGCATGCATATGCCAAAATGATAAACAAAAACAAACATGTACTAAAAAGAAGTAGCGGACTAGGCTTTTGGTAATTAAGCAGGAATTAATTTGTGAGACTAAGTCACACATCTAGGCCTGAAACAAACCTTAATGACAAGTCGTGTCACATTCACTCACTTATATATATCTATATATATGATTATGATGTTGATTATAATCTAAAAAAAAATTTGATGCTATATATTTAGACAATTAATTAATTTTGTTACCAATTCGTCCTAGATGAATTGATTAGCTAGATTATTGTAAATGCGCAAATTATGAATATCTGTGGTTCCAAAATATTTTGGGTTTGGCTGGAACTGGAAGTACTGTACAACGTTGTCAACTTTTATTTAGATCCCAAATAAGATGTCTTTTTAACTCTTAACATACCAATCCAATATTAGATGCTGCTCTGCTTTATCATCATCATCAACATGTATGTATGTAAATGTGAATGTGAATGTCATGATCGATGCTTACCTGCAATTGCGCTGCAGTTTTTAGTGCCACCCTAGATTTAATCTTTCTTCCTTTTTGAAGAAAACCCAAATTTAATATCCACACATATGATCAGTATAACACACAAAATCAACTCACTGGTATACAAACATAGGTGATATGGAAAAATCACCATTTGAACATGCCCTTTATAATTTGCTCACACTTACTCAGTAGTCTAAGTTGTCGATTTGGATAAGAGTGATCTCATCTACTACGCTGAAGCGTCCCACCAAGAGTGCAAAAAACACCACTAACTACAAGATCACCGCAAATCTAAAAAATTAGACATAATTCTAGTACAAGTGATCTCCAGATCTAGGCATTGATAAAGCACTCACACCATACAAAGAAGTACTGAGAATCTTTCTATTGATGTTCGTATAGTTGTTCAGTGTAATGTCATCACATTTAATAGGGATTCAGTTTGAAAATAAGTAAAGAAGAGAAAAAGAAAATCAAAGAAGATAAGTAAAGAAGAGAAAGAAGAGAAAAAGAAGGAGAAGAGAAAAGAAAGAAAAGTCTGCAAAGTTACGCATAGAAAGAAAGAAAAGTCTGCAAAGTTACACATAGAAAGAAAAGTCTGCAAAGTTACACTGTGCACTATTCAAAGATTTTGACAGAATACTATTTACTATTTTATTAATATTCTAAAATTTTGTTACTGTACAATTCTTTTAGAATCATAAATGGAAAAGGTAGAGAAATACACAGCCAAACAGATTTTTTTTTGTTTTACAAATAGATGCTAAATTGTGTTGTCCAAACAGACCCTAACTTATTTTTGCTTAATTTGATAATATGGTTAGAGTTTTAAAACATTTTAGGTAAAATTTGTAGTAAGAATGCCTTATTATCAAAGATGACCTTAACAATAAATAGGTTAAAGTTAGGCATCTTTAATAATAAGGCTTTGGAGTGCGTCTATATACAAATTTTATTTGCAACCAACACATATATATTACTCGCAAATTTAAAAAATCAGTGTATCAAAAAAATTATGGTATCAATTTTCACTTTAACATCTAAAGTATAAAATATCAAAAATTGGCATATAAAGTATAAAAAGTTAGCATATTAACGTATCAATTTTCACTTTAGTGTTTAAAGTATAAAAAATTTAGGTATAAATATCAAACATTATTAGCGTATAACAGATAAAAAATTAGCATATTAGCATATAAATTATCAAATATTATCGTATAACGTATAAAAAATTAGTGTATTATCGTATAACATATCAAAAATTTACTCTTACTATATGCATTTTCACACACGATAGATATTTACATCTACTACATACATTTTCGTACACTACACATAAATTTACACATACTACACATAAATGTACATCTACTACACACATTTTCAACATTACACATTAATCTATACCTACTACACACATTTTCATGTTTTATACATATTTAAACCTATTACACACATTTTCACACACCACTTATTTTTACATATTATACTTTCATATGTAAAAAATAGTTGGATTATCAAACATATAAAATTAATAAATTCAACAACTTATTACTTTTAGATTTCAGATTTCAAATTCAACCAGCTTTTAGCTTTATCAAACAGGCCCTTAGAGTGATGTCAGTTTTTCGGTAGTGTGAGAACAAGAATAAATTTTTTCAATAAAATAAAAAATATTGATATAAAACTTAATTTTTAAAAAATATTATCAAAATAACATGCTTATAAATTAATTTTCGTAATTAATATCCCTTTCTGAGTATCAAGTGTTAATCCTTACTCTTATTTACCACCAACACGCAATTCATACATTCATTTTCATCACATAAAAGCATTAAGCATTCATACACAATCCTACCAAGAATTTAGCAGGAAGATCATAGAAATCAAGACATATGCCAAAACAAAAAGGCTCTAGGGTTAGAAATTACTTGCTATATTCTATGGCAAATCTGGAAAGCAAGAAATGAAAGGTTATTTTAATAAGATGGAAAGAGATGAGATACAAATAATATAGAGAGCTTTACAGGAGTGGTTTGAATTTTCAGATGCAAATACCCTTGATAAAAAGATTGAGTGTGGTTTTCAATAGCTCCAAAAGGGTGAAAAATTGAGGCCACTGTTGGTCTTAAGTCTTTGCCTACCATTGAGTTAGGAAATAAGTCGGTCAATGTGTGGTTTTTGCACACGGCCCAAAAAAGTAAATTTTCCTAACCACACTCATAGTAGTAATGGTAGGGGTCGATCCCATGAGGATGGAGTGTTCACCAATGAGTTCAAAGTATGAACGTAATTCAAGATCAAACAAGAAGAGTGAAATAGCTAAGAGGCAAAAGATTCAAGTAACTAAGATAAAGTATGGGAGGAATGAGTTCTTGGATTCGTGGTTCAAGATCCTTGAACCCTCATGTGTGCACTAACTTATGATTGAACTTACCTTCTTTAATAAAGAGGGAACCTAGATTATTTTTAACAAAGAGCTAAAGTGGTTAGCTATTTACTCTAAATCTTCTTTAATAGACTACTTAAATAATTTAATTGAACATTTTACTTGAATCACCCTTGGCCCGGTCGAGCTCCAAGTAATATCAATTAATTGATCCAAATAGACATTTAATTAGAAACTATAACCCGTTAAATTCAATCATCCCTTGGACCAGTCAAGAACCGAATTCAACTATTCCAATTAAGCTGAGAAGATCAAAACTCAATAATCAAGTCTTACCGTGGCATGGTCTAAGAAATTCTTGAATAATTCATCAAAACTCAACTCAATCCTCACACTCAAAGCATGAAACGTTTGAAACACAAGTGCAAGCAAACTTCAATTAAAGAACTAAATAAATTCAAGCATAGTTCTTAATGCACAAAAGAGATTTCAAGAATCCATAACCAGAATCCAAGAATAAAATGTCTAGCCAATTATGGAGAGTGACATCATTTCTAAGGTATAAAGAAAACAAAAGGAGAACTTCTAAAAGAGGAAAAATAAAGGGGACCAAAACTTGTTTCCTCTCTTGGGACTTCCCTATTTATACTATGACAATTGTTTGCCTCTAAGAAACAAAACATGTATGCTTGAAGTAAGCTCTTGAGATTTGACTCCAAGGAATATTCTTTGGCTTCAAGGAATATGCTTTCACTCTAAGTAATGTACTTTGGCTCCAAAGAAGCTAAAGAATCTTTTTATTACAACTTTGATATTTGGGATTTCTTAAAATCGTCCCTCGATAGTTTCTCTTTAAAGATTTGTACTTGGCTCTAAGTATGGGTCTGGATGTAGCACCTTTGTGTAGTTTTCTCCAAATGATGGCTAAGTGCTTCATTTATGTACCAAAACTTTGAGCACATAGAACCAATTACATAAATAAAGGTTGAATCATAGTTCAAGCCTCTAAGGGTTCATGGTTTTCCTAAAAGGTTAGGTTGGGAATGGCTCTAGGGTTAACTAGGTTCATAGTTTAATTATGGGAATCTATGGTAAAAATGGTCAAAAGTAGTAAAACTACAGTTGACTTGGTCAAACTAGTCAAAACCAGTTGTCTAGTCAACTAATTATTGTTAGTTTAACAAATTCTAACTAAGTCAAACTTGGTTAAATTTGATCAAACTATGGTTGACTAGGTCAAACTAGCCAAACCTTGTTAAACTATGTCAAATTAGTAAAACTAGAGTTTTAGGGGGTTCTAACTAGGGTTTTAGGTAGGTCGAGCCAAAGTTTGGTCAAGCCAAAGTTGGTCAAAGTTAGGTCAAACTTAGTCAAACTAGTCAACTCTAGGCTATCTAGCCAAATTATGGTCAATTAGGTCAAACAAGGGTTGATTAGTGTTAACTAGAAGTAACCTTGCTAACTAGACCTAACTTAGACTTAGACTAAGGTTAAAGGTTGTAAGGTTCGTTGAGTGACATGACTTGGTTGGCTCTTAGTGGTGTGTTTTGGTTAGTTGGAGACCATGATATACAATGACACTTGGTTGGTTAGGGAATGTCAAGGTGGAACTGAGATCTAAGAATGCATGAAATAAGGTGAGAGGTGAAATTGGTCGTGACCAATGTCTCGGCCAAAACATGAAGAAATAAAGAAGTAATCCTAACATAATGTAAATTGGTCATGACCAATGCAACCCTAACTAGAGAGAAATGTGTGTGCAAATAATGATATGATATGTGAATTGGTCGTGACCAATGTCACGGTCAATATATGCATGAAACTAGTTTAAGAAGCAAAATGAGTGTGAAGTGTGTGATTGGTGTGTAGATTGGCCATGACTAATGTCACGGTCAATATGTGAAGTGTGTGAGGGTTTTGGGGGATTCCTAGGGTTATTTAGCAGTGATTAATGTCACGACCAATTATAGGTTTTATACGGTTTAGAGAAAATTGGCCGTGACCAATGTCAAGGCTAATTTCAAATGGTTTTAGGGTTTTAGTGATTCCTAGGCTAAATAAGTCATGACTAATGTCACAACCAATTGTGTATGTGTGTGTGAATTTGTTAGTGTTTTGTGTGTAAATTGGCCAAGACAGCCTAAGTCCATGTGTGTGTTTTATATAAAATGCATGAGATGCATAAGTTAGCCTAAGTCCTAAGTATTTTCCTAAGGTTCGTGAGGCGTGAAATGAGGTTTGGAGAGAAAAGATAAATGATAGGAGAGATAATGAACTTTTAATAAAATAAAGAAAGAAATAAAATAATACCTTGAATATAAACTTTAAAAGATATATAAAGAAGAACTGAAAAAGAACTGAAGCAAAGAAGTGAATGGCAAATTTCAAATCTTATTCAAAGGCTGAAAACATTCGATGCTCCATACATTTTGATATCTTTCTTATATAGAGCAGATGAAACTCATAGATTACATTCTATTGAAAATTTTTTGAAATCCGCATCTTCTTTTTCTGAATGGCTGTAACAACTTCTTTTGGCTATCTTCTTTCTCTGAATGGCTGTCACATCAACTATTGAGTGTTTCTACTTTTTCTGAATGGTCCTTCTTTTATATCACATCATCTTTTTTGAAAAGGTAAACAACAAATGTGTAAGCATCAATATGTAAAAGATAAACAACAAATGTGTGCATCAAATTTAGCATAAAGATGCAAGGAAAACACAAGCATGCATTACAAAGGTATGAGATTGGAACATTTCACCTCTCAAGCTTCCAAATTAACAAACCGTTATCGTGCAACACAAATGTCCCTGATGATTTGTGAATTCCCCAACACTCAAAACATGAACTTTGTAGCCCTATGTCTTAGCTATCCACCGCTTTTCGAATTACTCATTTCAGAGCTAGGACAACAAAGTTATGGAAAAATTATGAATTGCACCAAGGCTGAAATTTCATGGCGTATCCACATCGGGTAGGCACGCCGCGTAGACCTTTTCATGGTGTGGCCGTTGGCCTCAGCTGCATCGGGCAATCCTTCTCATGGTGCAACTGCGCCCGCACTATGTAATTTTCCCTTTCTAGCATATTGTTCCACTTCTATGCAATATATGTATGTCTTTGCCTCTGAATTGAACATTTGAGTAAATATAAGAGTTGAAGATCTTTCTCTTAGATTTCCATAGGTCTAAGAATCATCAATTTTGGAGGTTGTAGCTCAAGATATTAGCATTCTACCAAACTTTGGCAGTGAACTTAACACTCAAAATTGAAAGAGTGATCACAAAGATGCCTCCATTTCTTATACTTGCACACATAAGTGGAAGAAAGTAAAAACATAAGAATTGAAGTCTACTCAAAGAGCTTTCCAGATCATCCAAGATCTTCACATTTAAATTAACATTGAGAAAGATACACTCAATTGGAGTTAAATATTCATTATACCCAAATAAGAAATAAGCATGTTAAGGGATTCTTCAAACTCTACAAGCATCATTTCAAACCTTTTCAAACTCTTTCCTTGTTTTTTGACCTAAAACACATATTTGTCTCATTAAATCAACATTTTAGGTCTTTTCTTCATTTTAGCACTCCTAACACTACAAAATTGCATGAAAAACAAGTCAAAAGATAAGCAAAATAACATATATAAGTTAGTATAAAACCGACTTATCAATTTCTCCCACACTTGAACTCTTGCTTGCCCTCAATCAAAGACACAAAAATAGACTAACACATATCATACATCGCTACATAGGTGAACACTTGTAGAGGAAACCCACCTATCCACTCCAAGAACATTCACACAATTATTGGATGTGCAAGTTTCTTATTTAACTGGTGACGAGCTGTCGCGGCTCTCCAATTTAACCCAAATTTACCAAACTAATGTAGTAGTGGCAAGTGGGATCGTATCCAATAGGGAGAGGATGGTTGTCAAGAGTTAATACAATGATAGAATAAAAGTGATAGAAAAGCACAATACGAACAAGTAGAGGGAATGAGATACAGGAAGTCAATAGAGAGGAATGTGTTGCCTTGAAGGATAACAATGTGCATGGACCTTTCTCTTGCTATCACTGACGGACTTGTGTGGACATATGTGAAGGGACTTTACTGCTAGAGAACTAAGGCTGATTAACTTGGTAGTTCTCACAACCCTCGTTCTCAAATCTCCCCGAACTTCCCTTGGTAGGGCAAGTCCTTGGCACGAGTCAGACTCTCCCAGATCCCAATTCCTATAATGCTAATCTAATTCGATTCCTGACTATCTCCCTTGGTAGGGCAGCTACCCAGTTCACAACTTCGACTAACAATACGAGAACCCTCTTAGACCTTCGCTAAAGATTGACATTGACTGTCAGTGGATACCGCACAACCAAGATCGCAACATCTCACAAGACCTAAGAGTCACATATGCATGTTTACATTCAGATTATGTCATGGTTGATTGCCAATGGAATATTCACACAGACCTCAGTGGGTACCGCAGACCTAAATGTGAAGTTAATCTAGAGTGCAGATCATCAAACACAACGAATGCAAAAATGTAGACATGAAATTCATCCACACATACAAGATAAATTCTAAACAGATGTCTCAAACAAGATTGAATCCATACAATTGACCCCTCAGGCAACACTATAAGTCTAGCCGATCATATTGATCGGCTGATATCCCATGATTTACAAAATAGAGATTTTAATCCTGATCTAGGGTTTTTCTTCCTGATCTCTCGCTTTCATCTCTGATTTTTCCTTTCTCTTTCCCTTTTTTCTCTTCCTGGCTTCAGCGGCTTTTTCTCCCTTTTATAGCCTTCCCTTGATAATTTGTCTCGTAAGATTCCTGGAAGTTTCCTTCTCTTGCAGAAATGCCGCCACGTGTCTACAAACATGAAATAGAACTGAAGTGAGGACACGTGTTAAAGTCAAGTCTTAACAGTTAAGAATAATCGCAGCATTTAATCAAACAGTTAGAGGCCGTGAGAAAGACATTTCGTATGCTTTGCTTGTGTGAGCTTAAGCTTGTGTGTGCTATATGCAAAGGTTGAGAGAGTAGTGTTTGTGCAAGTGTGCAAATGATGAAGTGAGCATAGAATGTACAAATGTATGAAGATATGAAAATGCATGAAAATGAAACATGAAACGTGCATGTGTGTGGTGCGTGCGGCCGCACCGTGTGGGTGTGTGAGTGGTGCGGCCGCACCGTGTTATGTGTGTGTGTGTTTGTGTAGTGTGTTAGTGTGTGTTTGTGAGGTCGTGAGAAAGTCATGTTAGGTGCAAGAGTGTGAGGTCATGTGAGTGTGAGTTGTGTGCCGTGACTTTCATGAATTGTGACTTTTGTGAGTAGTGAGTTGTGACTTGAGTGAATAGTGAATTGTGACTTGAGTGAATAAATGCAACACTTTGTAACTAAATTCGCAGCACTCAAGTCAATCTCCAAAACACTCAATTGTAATCAATATAACACATAAGTCACGTAATCAAGCATCGATTCACAATTTATTCTAGGCAAGAGACTAACAAAACAGAGCAAATAAGTCGGCACAATACCGACTTATCATCCCCCCACACTTGAATCTTTGCTAGTTCCGAGCAAAGTAAGAAATAGCGAAGCTCTTGCCCATCCCACACTCAAACACTCACAACCTCATCGATAGTCCATTTCCAAGATTTTCGCATGCAACAAGAAAGTTATGATCAGTGAGTTTACAGTTCATCCAACTTACACAAATTGTCGGGTAAGGTGAAATGAATAAAGACCAAATCGTCAGCTTGGAGTGTGTGCTGAGAGTTTCTCGTGCTCCCTCACATTGTCTATGCAAAGTACTCAAGTAGACACTTAACAATAATTCTTGCACTACAATCTGTTGTCCACACACACGAACACTTTAAACCTTAAAAGATAAGAGCTATAAGTTGTCTATGCTAAGCTTACTGGGGTTTTTCCCCTGGGGTTTCCCCCTTATTCAATGCACATTGGTGCTTATTATTGATGCCAGGGTTTTGTGGCTCTTTTTTCACTTTATTTGCGTAATTCCGCACAACTTTGTGTTCATGTGTGTCTTCAATAGACTATATAATCAGAATGCAAGAATAAGTGTTTACGAGTAGAAAGCACATACAAGTGAAGAATCACAAGCTCTCTCCTATGTCAACATTGGCGCTGGCGTTTCTATCTTACTTTAACATCGCACTTTGCACAGCAATTTGTATGCATCAAATGTATACTGTAAAACTTCACAAAACATTTCGCATACATCACAAAGGTAAAGTTTATGGACTTGATGATGAGGTTTGGAGTGCGAGTGCATTTTGGGCGTGCGGGTGTGCCAATTTGAGTAAGCCATGGAAAATTTCACAACACAACAACAAACAATACACATTTATCGCAGCATGAAAATTTAAAGCACACTTACAAGGTCAGTGCTGATCACTGACTTGTTTCATCCCTCCACACAACAATCACAAAGAAAACAAAAACACACCACCTAAAATGATACTAATATAATAAACACCACCTCCTGTCCCCGCAACATATAACACACACATAAAGGAAATTCCAAAGCAAAGGCACTAAGCCTCACAGACACAAGCATAAAGCAAAGGTCAACAGCCAATATCCACCAAGACATGCATGTCTCCCCCCACACTTGAAATCAACAATGGTCCCCATTGTGAGAAAGGAAGGATTCTACCGAGTTTAAGCGCTTCGATGAAGGCGTTCTAAACGTTCTATTTCCAGATAACTCTCCCACTGTGGCCCGCCTATGGTTCCCATGGATTGTTTGGAGTCTTCTGAGGGAGACACTTCAATTCCTCGGCTTCTAGCCATTTGTGATAGAAGGAAGGGGAAGAATATAGGTGTGCCAGTGCATCTTTTAGCTTGCTCAATGGATTGATCACCCTTCCCACATCGATCGTCATTCTGTGCTGAATGGCATAAATTAGAAGCACTCTCTTTCTGGTTGCTCTGGCATGTTGGTTCGTGGGCATGAGCTTTGAATTTATGAACATCAGCCACATGCGGGCCTCTGCAGTCATATCGTTGGTGTGCATATAAATGGGTTCGGATTTGTTGTTACGCACCCAAGAAGCTCCAGGTAGCCCAACAGATTCAATTAAGAAGTCCACATTGGCTGCTCCAGCTAACTATCCAAATTCATCGTCTGGAAAGTCTGGTAGTTGATAATGTTCGTTGACTGTGTGACTTGTCACTTTGAGATAGGTCCCCCGTAGATAGACTTCATCGTGGTTGTTCTGGTTTGTGTAACTTGTATTGGCATTGGCGTAATACTCCCGAGCTAATTCTACATTGGATGCTTGCTGGGCAAAGGTGAGGGTTTCCCATTTGTAGAAAGCGGATTGCCTCCGTAAATGTTTGTTCCGAAAGCGACAAATTTTGGTTTCTAACCAGTACATGTCGGTAGACGGATCTGTCAAATCGTCTCACCGCTCTTTCCGTTCACGAACTCGGGGGGTGAGCCTGGGGTATACTCTCTTTGTCATCTTCGGAGTCCATAGCGGAAGGATCTTTGAATGTGTAGGACTCCCCGGAGATACCTCCTGTAGTCATCATCCGTGTTCCTGCCATGTATCTGAACTGAATTCGATTGTGAAACTTATCAGTGCAAAGTGAATGTTATTTATAAGAGCTTTTTCATGCATGATTTGGGCGGCATTGAGCTAGATGACAAGAAGACCATGTGATCAGCTGAGAGACATTGGTACAAATTGACAATACTTAGATGCGAGTGAAAGGTCATTCTTAAATAATTGGGCTAAGTGACCAACTTTAATGGGTCCGCTATTTGCATGCATTTGGCTTGTCACTTAACAATCCAATTATGCACTTGTCAGGTAGGCTCAAAGAATCTTTTATATTTTACCCGTGACAGTGCAGGAATGATTTCTTAAGCGTGGATTACCTGCTCTTGCCCGTGATTCCAAGATACACTTACCACATTTCTTGTCTCTATGTGCCCACCTCTTGCTCTAGTTGCCCAGCTTTGTGAGAAGGAGTCCTGAGAAGTTAGGGAGTTTGATCAACCCTTTAAGGATCCAGCTCCTGGTGGTCCCTGCACATATGCACGTATAATGGGGCTTAAGATTCAGGTGTTTTATTGAGGGTTAATTTTAATTGAAAAGACGGACAGAAATTAAAAACTAAATGGTCGGGTTGCCTCCGCAAACACAGGCTTGGTTTATTGTCCCTCCAGCCAGACATGAAATTGTTTTATCGAGGAGGTGGGTGATCAAGGCGTTGAGCTGACCATCTGTCATCTATGGGGGAGTTGAAAGCTTTACCCTTTGACCATTCACCTTCCAATTTTCCCCTGTTGCCTCATTGTGGACCCAGAGTTTCCATATGGGGAGACTTTCGTGATGACAAAAGGTCCAACCACATGGACCTTATTTGCCTGGAAAAAACCTCATCTTAGTATCGTACACCACACTTGTTGCCCCACTTCGAATTACTTCACCTTAATCTTAGCATCATGCCATTTCTTCGTCTTTCCTTGTAAAGGCTCGTACTGATGTATGAATTCCACCTGAATTCATCCAGCTCATTCAACATCATCATGCGGGCTTCTTGGGGCTAAGTCGAGGTCCATGTTCAATTTTGTATCGCCCAGTATGCCTTATGCTCTAATTCGACTGGGAGATGACACTCTTTCCCAAGCACTAGCCTAAATAGTGAGGCTCCGATCGGTGTCTTATATGCTGTCCTGTACGCCCAGAGTGCATCGTCCAATTTGAGGGCCCAATCCTTTCTCCCCGGATTCACAACTTTTTCTAGGATGCCTTTGATATCTCAGTTTGACACTTCAGCCTGTCCATTTGCTTGGGGGTGGTAGGGCGTGGAGACTCTATGCTGGACTCCATATCTGGCTAAGAGTGCATTGAAGGCTTTATTGCAGAAATGGCTCCCTCCATCACTGATAATGGCTCTCGGGGTCCCAAACCTGTTGAAAATGTTCCTCTTCACAAATCCCATTACACTCCGGCTCATTATGGGGTAGTGCCACTGCTTCTACCCACTTTGATACGTAGTCAACCCCCACTAGTATGTACTCGTTTCCACACGATCTCGGGAAGGGTCCCATGAAATCCAGGCCCCAGACATCAAATAAGTCCACCTCCAGTATGTTGTTGCGGGGCATCTCATCTCTACTGGAGATGTTACCTGTACGTTGGCATTTGTCGCAGTTACTTTCCCAAAGCTTGGAGTCCTTAAATACATGCGGCTAGTAGAATCCGGTTTGTAAGACTTTGTGCCCAGTCCTTGCCACTCCAAAATGCCCTCCAAATGGCGATTCATGACAAGCCTTGAGAATATCCTCTATCTCCTCATCCGGTATACATCTCCTAACAATTTGGTCGCTGCACCTTTTATAGAGACATTCGCTCTCCCAAAAATAATATAGAGCATCGTGCTTGAGTCTCTTCCGTTGGTCGCTCGAAAGATGTTGGGGCATTTGACCAGTGACCACATAGTTGGCAATGTCTGAGTACCAAGGCAGCTCCCGCGGGTTGACCTTGAAGATCTGCTCATCTGGGAAACTTTCCTTAATCCACAACTGCAGTTGTTCCTCGCTGAGTCCCCCAAGCTCAAGTCTTGACAAGTGGTCTGCCACCACATTCTCACACCCTTTCCTATCCTTTATCTCAACATCAAACTCCTGTAATAAGAGCACCCATCTGATGAGCCTCGGCTTGGCTTCCTTCTTTGCCATGAGGTACTTGAGGGCTGCGTGGTCGGTGTGAACTATCACCTTGGACCCCCAGGATATATGCTCGGAACTTGTCGAAGGCGAAGACCACGGCCAACATCTCATTTTCCATTGTGGTATAATTCAATTGTGCCCCATTCAAAATTTTACTGGCATAGTAGATGGCACGAAAAATGTTATCTTTCTTTTGCCCCAGTACAGCTCCCACGGAAAAGTCGCTTGCGTCGCACATGATCTCGAAGGGTTCTCCCCAGTCTAGGGTGATAATGACAGGTGCCTCCACAAGCCTTTTTCTCAAAATCTCAAATGCCTCCTTGCATTTCTCATCAAAGACAAACGGGGTGTCTTTCTCCAGTAAGGAGCAAAGTGGCTTGGCTATCTTGGAAAAGTCCTTAATGAACCTTTTGTAGAAACCCGCGTGGCCCATGAAGCTTCTCACCCTCTGACACTGGTGGGCTCTGGCAGCTTGGCTATCACTTCGACCTTAGCTTTGTCCACCTCCAGGCCTTCCTTTGAAATTTTGTGGCCGAGCACAATGCCCTCATTGACCATGAACTGACACTTTTCCCAATTTTGGACCAGATTGGCTTCCACACATCTTTGCAGCACCAGAGCCAAATTTTCCAAGCAACTGTCGAAAGTCATCCCAAACACTGAAAAATCGTCCATGAAGATTTCTATAATGTGTTCCACCATGTCCTGGAAGATGGCAATCATGCAGCGCTAGAATGTCGCTGGCGCATTACACAGCCCAAAAGGCATTCTTTTGTAAGCGTACGTGCCAAAAGGGCAGGTGAACGTGGTCTTCTCCTGATCTCTGGGGTCAATGACTATTTGGTTGTAGCCTGAATAACCATCTAGGAAGCAGTAAAAGAAATACCCGGCTATTCTATCCAAAAGCTATTCCAAGAAGGGTAGGGGGAAGTGGTCCTTACGAGTGGCCTTGTTCAGCTTTCGGTAATCTATGCACACTCTCCAGGCATTGATAATTTTGGTGGCCAACAGCTCATTGGCTTCATTAGTCACCACTGTTACACCCCCTTTCTTCGGCACACACTGTACCGGGCTGACCCATTCGCTGTCGGAGATGGGGAATATCATCCCAAAGTCTAGCAACTTGATCACCTCATTTTTTACTACCTCCAGCATTGCTGGGTTCAGCCTCCTCTGTCTCTCCCGAATAGGAACGACCCCTTCTTCTAGCAATATTTTGTGCATGCACACACTGGGGCTGATCCCCTTTATGTCAGCTATCGTCCATCCCATGGCTTCTTTATATTTTCTCAAAACTTCCAGGAGTTTCTTTTCTTGCCACCCTTCTAACTTAGAGGATATCACCACAGGTAAGGTCTCACCTTCTCCCAAGTACGCATACTTTAGGTGGAGTGGCAAGGGCTTCATCTCTAATTTGGGTGGCCTCAGAGTGGATGGCATGAGCTTTTCGTTCCTGCCATCTATATTTACAAGCCTCATCTCAGTGGGCATAACCTCCACATTCTTGTTAGTGTTAACAAAATCCTCTAACAATTTCTCACACGCATCAGTATCAACGACATCATTTGTCAGATTTTCACCACACATAAATTTTTCATCATCTTTTTCAATTTTCATTTTCAACGTCATTTTTCCATTGTGATCATACACTTCATGACTTTCATGCATAATTTCCATTTTCCTCAATTCCTCATTATTTTCACAATTTTCATCAATTTCACATGCAACATTCAGTACTTTCACAGTCGAATCAATTTCCAGTTTTTCATCCCAAGAGCTCAATTCATGCAGTGTATCAGTTTCCTCAACAATCAACACAGTTTCAAAATCATCACACATGCCATCATCAAAAGAATCATATAAATCAAGAGAAGATGATTTACGTTTGTGTTCAAAGCTCAAAGGTTGGAGACTACCTTCCACCAAGCTCGCCAAACAGCATTGTTCTATGGAGTGAGGGTGTTTCATGGCGTAGTCCACATTGAATACGACCTCCTCACCATTGACTCTGAATGTTATGGTCTTTCCCTTGACACCAATGAGAGCATCCCCTGTAGCTAAGAATGGCCTTCCAAAGATGAGTGGGACCTCAGGGTCCTCCTCCATGTCTAACACTATGAAGTCTACTGGCAATACAAATTTATCCACAGACACTATGACATCTTCTACCATCCCAGTGGGCTGAACCAATGATCTATCTGCTAACTGAAGCATCACTGCCACGGGCTTAATCCGCTTTCCCAATCCTATACTCTCGGCAATGGATAAGGGCATAAGGTTGATTCCAGCCCCAAGGTCACATAAGGCTTTGCTAAAGAATCTTCCACCGATTGAGCATGTCACGGTGCAACTACCAGGATCCTTGAGCTTGGGAGGCAGTTCATTGTTGATCCATGCTTGGCTCTCCTTGGTGAGCTGAATTGGCACTTTCACATTGCAGGATTTGTTCTTTGTTGGCAATCAAGTCCTTTAAAAATTTTGCATATCTCGGTACCGCTGTAACCAAATCCAGCAGAGGGACATTGACGTTTACATTCTTCACCATATCCAGGAACCTTGTGAATTAGACTCCCTTCTTAGGTGGAGGTCGAAGTCTTTGGAGAAATGGAGGGGGTGGTGCATATGGAGAGTCATCACATGGGCTTGGAGCTCCCTTCTTCCTTTTACTTTCCTGAGCCTGCACACCCCCGTCCTTGTCCTGGGCTTCATCTCCCACCAAAATGGTTTCCTCACTGACCTCCTCCTCTAAGGCTTCCTCTTCTTCTTTTCTCTTGGTACCACCAAGCTCTTTTCCACATCTCAACGTGATAGCATTGCAGACCTCTGGTCCTTTTCCTTTCGGGTTCGGTTTTGTATCACTTGGGAGGGCACCTTGAGGTCTTTGATGGTTTGCCTTAGCCAACTGTCCCATCTGCATCTCCATGTTTTTGATGGAGGCCTCCACGTTTTTCGCTTGAGTTTCCAGTGTAGAGGTCCTCTTCTCATACATGTCCATTTTTCCCAGAATTTCATGGAGCAAGTCATCGGTTGACCTTTTCTGTTCCCGGTTGCTTGACTCCTCGCTCTGGTAGTATTGCCTTTGCTGATTTCCCTGATTACTCTGCCCCCAATTGCCTTGGCCTGACTGATTTCGATAGCCTCCATATTGTTGGCGGTTGTTGTAGTTGGTTACATATTGCACTGACTCCTGCGTGAGCTCGCATTCATCCGTGTGGTGCTCTCCCTTACACAATCCACACATCAACACGGGAGCCACCTTGGCAGCCTTTAGGTTCTGAATTTGTCTTGTGAGGGCCTCAATTTTCGCTTCCAAGGATGTCTCCTCATCCAGCTCTAGCACTCCTCGCTACTTCCGCACAGGCATCTTCCTAGTTTCTGGAAAGAGGTATTCGTCGTCTGCTATCGAGTCAAAGAGTTCTCTGACCTCAGGGATACTTTTGTCCTTCAAGGCACCATTTGCTCTGGCCTTGACCATCAGTGAGGATTCAGGTGATAGACATTTGAAGAATATGTTGAGCTCCCTGACCTCCCCAAGGTCATTATTTGGGCATTGGCGGAGCAGGTCGTTGAATGGATCCCAGGCTTCCTTGAAGGTCTCACCATCTTGCTGCTGAAAGTTGCGGATTTCCAACCTCATTCGCTCCAACTTGGCTGGAGGAAAATACTTAGCTAAAAACTTCCGCTCAAGTTCCTCAAATGTAGATATAGCTGGACCTCCAATTGAGTTAAACCAATGCTTAGCCTTCCCTTTCAAGGACAGTGGGAATAGAAATCTTCTCACATCATCCGGAGTCACTCTCTGCAGCTTGAATGTGTTGCATAGCCCCAGAAACCAGTCGAGATGCTCATTAGGGTCCTCGTTGCTTAAGCCTTGAAAGATCTGCCCTTGGGTGATCATAGACACAATTTGTGTCGGGATTTGATAACTTTCAACGTCAATCCCCTGGTGAGTGTTTCTCCTCTCAAAATTGACCGCAAAATGGTCCCCAAACCTTGGTGGTTGGGGCTGAGGCCTCTCCTCATTCTGTTTTGCCATTTCAATAGCCTTTCTCCTCTGCCTTAAAGTCTTTTGCAATTCTAAGTCAAGAGCAAATTCCGAAGCTTCCCTTCGTAGCCTTGCTGTAGGTAGCATAAACTGTGGATTCTCATAAGAAAAGAAACAGTACTAGAACAAAATCAACAGAGACAAGTAATGGATTAAGATTTCAACAAATCAAACAAACAAACAGTTTCAAATTAGAATTCGTAAAGTAACAACAAAGTAAAACTATCACAAACAACTCTCAACGCTATGCCTCTCCCCGACAACGGCGCCAAAAATTGGTGACGAGCTGTCGCGGCTCTCCAATTTAACCCAAATTTACCAAACTAATGTAGTAGTGGCAAGTGGGATCGTATCCAATAGGGAGAGGATGGTTGTCAAGAGTTAATACAATGATAGAATAAAAGTGATAGAAAAGCACAATACGAACAAGTAAAGGGAAAGAGATACGGGAAGTCAATAGAGAGGAATGTGTTGCCTTGAAGGATAACAATGTGCATGGACCTTTCTCTTGCTATCACTGACGGACTTGTGTGGACATATGTGAAGGGACTTTACTGCTAGAGAACTAAGGCTGATTAACTTGGTAGTTCTCACAACCCTAGTTCTCAAATCTCCCCAAACTTCCCTTGGTAGGGCAAGTCCTTGGCACGAGTCAGACTCTCCCAGATCCCAATTCCTATAATGCTAATCTAATTCGATTCCTGACTATCTCCCTTGGTAGGGCAGCTACCCAATTCACAACTTTGACTAACAATACGAGAACCCTCTTAGACCTTCGCTAAAGATTGACATTGACTGTCAGTGGATACCGCACAACCAAGATCGCAACGTCTCACAAGACCTAAGAGTCACATATGCATGTTTACATTCAGATTATGTCATGGTTGATTGCCAATGGAATATTCACACCGACCTCAGTGGGTACCGCAGATCTAAATGTGAAGTTAATCTAGAGTGCAGACATCGAACACAACGAATGCAAAAATGTAGACATGAAATTCATCCACACATACAAGATAAATTCTAAACAGATGTCTCAAACAAGATTGAATCCATACAATTGACCCCTCAGGCAACACTATAAGTCTAGCCGATCATATTGATCGGCTGATATCCTATGATTTACAAAATAGAGATTTTAATCCTGATCTAGGGTTTTTCTTCCTGATCTCTCGCTTTTTTCTCTGATTTTTCCTTTCTCTTTCCCTTTTTTCTCTTCCTGGCTTCAGTGGCTTTTTCTCCCTTTTATAGCCTTCCCTTGATGATTTGTCTCGTAAGATTCATGGAAGTTTCCTTCTCTTGCGGAAATGCCGCCACGTGTCTACAAACATGAAATAGAACTGAAGTGAGGACACGTGTTAAAGTCAAGTCTTAACAGTTAAGAATAATCGCAGCATTTAATCAAACAGTTAGAGGCCGTGAGAAAGACATTTCGTATGCTTTGCTTGTGTGAGCTTAAGCTTGTGTGTGCTATATGCAAAGGTTGAGAGAGTAGTGTTTGTGCAAGTGTGCAAATGATGAAGTGAGCAGAGAATGTACAAATGTATGAAGATATGAAAATGCATGAAAATGAAACATGAAACGTGCATGTGTGTGGTGCCATGCGGCCGCACCGTGTGTGTGCGTGGCCGCACCGTGTGGGTGTGTGAGTGGTGCGGCCACATGGTCCGGCCATGCGGCCGCACCGTGTTATGTGTGTGTGTGTTTGTGGTGTGTGTTAGTGTGTGTTTGTGAGGTCGTGAGAAAGTCATGTTAGGTGCAAGAGTGTGAGGTCATGTGAGTGTGAGTTGTGTGCCGTGACTTTCATGAATTGTGACTTTTGTGAGTAGTGAGTTGTGACTTGAGTGAATAGTGAATTGTGACTTGAGTGAATAAATGCAACACTTTGTAACTAAATTCGTAGCACTCAAGTCAATCTCCAAAACACTCAATTGTAATCAATATAACACATAAGTCACGTAATCAAGCATCGATTCACAATTTATTCCAGGCAAGAGACTAACAAAATAGAGCAAATAAGTCAGCACAATACCGACTTATCATCAACCAATTGTACTCTAGTGGTAAGGATATGCTCAATTCTTCATGGCAATCATCAAAACCAAGTTGTACTCTAACATAGATGTGTGAGTGGTGTGCAATGGTTTACATACAACTCAAGTTTCACTTTTGATCAAAGCAATAGTAGAGAAAGCAAAGATTTTAGCATTATTAGTTATTTTCATGTCCTCAACCTGTAAACACTGTATAGACATAAATGCACCATTTTAAGGATCATTGGTTGCCCTCGTTTCTTACCACTCTTTCCCCCAGGTTGTATCATTTGATGCTTTACCTTTACTTCGTACATGACATTATTGCAATGGGGTACTCCTTGACCTTTCCAATTGTTGCCTTGGGTTTTATGGCTATTGAATTCCATCCCTATTCATACGGATTATTCTTTTAAAATGCACACATAGTGTGGTAGAGCAATGCAGTAGAGGAATTGTTCATAATGTGTGCTTTTGGAACATTGTCCACACACTTAGCATCCAGCACATTTCACATTGGCATAACTTGGGTTTTTTTTTTCCAAATCATTTTCCCCTGGTGCCCAAATGTCAACACCGGTTTCCAAGGATTACTCAGCTTAGTTCATGAAAATTTTCAAAAATTCTCAATTTTCACTTTTTCACATAAGTTCAACAACCATGTATGTATTCAATTTTAGTGCTTGAAATCAACTATGTTAAAGTTCAAACTTTTCCACTATGTTTTTAACTCCCACCACTTAGTATTGAGCTATCCTCACCACTAAACATTTTTTTATTCGAGTTTTAAACACACATCCAACTCCAGTACTAGTGCACTTTCCATGGATAGACAAGTTCGGCCACAAAAATGTCAACTACACATAACTTGTGTTAAAAAACATCAATTTTTAAGAAAAATTTCCAAATTTCACAAAAAATTTAAATTTGCTCAAAAAATGAAAAACACAATATATATATATATGGTATAACATTCAAAAGCTCAAAATAATACAATAAAACTAAAAATTATCATGCTTTGAATTACATATCACAAAAAATTTCATTCATGAAAGAGAACAAGCATATAAAGTCCAAGAGACATAAACCATAGCAAACATTCCCTCCTCCACACTTAAAACTTACATTGTCCTCAATGTAAAGTAAATATAGGTTTAGGAGCTCCCTAGATTTGATAGGTAATGAAGCCCAATGTTTGCTCGGTGAAGTGTCCTTGTCCGTAGTTCCCTCTTGCATGAAATATTTCCTGCACATGGTTAGACAAAACTTATTAGAAATCACACACTGAAATACACTACATGTTGGTGCAAGGTAGATGTGACATGGAGGTAGCATGCAAGCAAAGTGTCGCACAATGACTAGGAATCATGGTGGTGTAAAATTATTCAGCTATTAACACTAAGTGGCACATGCAAAATTCATGCTTGAAATGTAAAATAAAGTGATCGTGTGCAGCACGGGAGTGGTCCATGGCACACTCCCTCACACTTAGCCTCACGAGTTTATTTCCTATTTCCCTTGCAACTTCTTTCATGTGCATGTCTTGACAAACATGAGTGGCTTAGTGAGCATAACAAAATGCAAGACACATAAAGATCAACTTAACCAAAATACATTTTTCAAGTTAATATGAAAAGGAAGTAGTTATGGGTTTCTTTAGTTTCTAGATTCAACTTTATTCATGAAGCCTTAATCCTTCAAGATTTGGAATATCCATCTCTGTACCAGAAAAATGCTCTTTCATAAGCACTCTTTTTCCTCCTGTAGGGCACTTGAGGAATATTTTTAAGGAGGTGCATAAGCTCGTGAAAATGGGGAGCAACCTCTACAAATTTCACCTAGAGCCACTGAGGCTCCCCCATTTGAGGCACCTTATTTACTTTTTTCACTATACTAGGCTCTGTAACCCTGCAAGGCTCAGCCAAGGGTTGTACATCCATGGTCTCAACAAAATTATTAGTAAGCTCATAAATGGATGCATCAACAAAGTAATTTTCTACCATGTTAGCTACGTCATTAAAAATTCTCACATCTTCATCATCTAGACTAACATGGGGAACTTCCTGAGTCTTTTCTTTGTTAATAACACAAAAGTTATTATCACCAGTTAACAAGGGTATCTCATTTTTCACTTCATGTGAGTCACCATTTAGACTCTTAGATTCATTCACCGTTTCAAGAATTGGTGTCTTAACAAGAGTTCCAATCAATATGTTAACATTCTTATTAGCAATTGCAACATTATTTTTGTTCATGCTATCACAATGATCATCAAGATGTGTCTCTGTACAATTGACAAGGCAATCAAGAGGAGAAGCATCTAATGAATGGCTATTAACATCATTTGACTCATGGAATTCCATAGAATTATTGCAAGACTTAACATTAGACACACTTCACATCTTGACAGTAAGAAACCACAAGGCCCTAAATTTATCACTATCAAGCTCTTCACAGGAGACATCATTCTCAATAGAACAACTCAAATTTGACTAATACAACAAAGGTTTATCAACAATTCCATTTTGTGAGACAACCTCAATAGTTGTAGATTCCATCTCCGTAGGATGCTTTGCACCATATTCAACATTAGCTTGCATTTCAAAATGATATTCTTCAGGAGTTAGGATACTAACAATTAGACGTTTACCTTGTGGATAGCTTTGTGCATCTTGAATGGGTAGTTTACTTTGTTCTCTCACATTGCTCAATAATGCATCTAGTTGTGCACGCATTTGTTGAGTCCTTTGAAACTCTTCTTTTTGAGAAAATCTCATCTTTTTTTTATAGGCCTCTATCGAGTCTTTCTAAAATTTGAGAAAATGTCTTCCAAAGAGAGTCTTTGGTTTCCAATGAGATCCGACTTATTGCTTTGTGTTTGATTGTGCCAATGCTCCTCATATGATGGTGGAGAGAAGTGCTTGGACATGCTAGGTGTTGGTCGTGTGTCAACCACCCTATTTGGTGGGAAAAAATGATAAGGCTCAATATCATCCCCAAACTACCTAGACATTCTTAGATACTTGTGGTGTATACTATTCACTTTCAATTAAGCTCCATTATTCTGCACTTGCAACAAGCAAACCACAGTAGATTGAACAAAACACAAAAACAAAAAAAAACAACGTGATATGAATGACCGAGGCTTGAAGTCCTGGATCAATCAATTCACCACAATCTAATTAAAAGCTGCGGAAAAACAGATAAACAAAACAAGAACAAGATATGTACGGAATGGAATTCAAAGGGAGACGAGAAGATTGGATGAAAACCAATCGAACCCTCACGTCTATATCAATAAATTAATTCAGCCAATGTAAATCACGGACTAAAAAAAATTGTTTGAGGTGTTCTTGAAATCAAGAACTTGAAGGATCTCCTATAGGTCACGCTAAAGGATCTCGGTCAATAAAGTTAATTAAACTTAATTAATCTTCAAGGTTTTTCACAACTTTTGAAGGCTGCAAATTTCTTAGCAAGAGCTAAAATTCTTTCATTCAATTGTATCTAAAAAACTTCAAATAGCCTCTCCTTTAATAAGGAAGAGTTTCGGCCTAAAACACAAGGAAACAAGAAACCCTAATAGAAGTCAATTACAACTTGACTTCTTAACTAACTAACAAACTAATCCTTTTCCTTAATGGAAACTAAAAACAGATTTTAGAAGCAAAACACGTTTTTACTTTCTAAAATTAAGACACGCCTATGCTCCTAAAATGTAGGAGTTTACTTTCCTAAATTTTTCTAAAATATAGGAGATTACTTTCCTAATTATCATGCAAGATAATTGGGCCAAGTAATTACTTTATTAAACGCAAACTTTAGCCCATAATTAAATGTTAATGGACTTAATTATTACAACTCAAAAATAAACCTAATTACTCAAATGGTGTGATTCATTAAAATAAAGCCCAAGCACGCCTTTTGGGTCTTCAATGTGATTGCTCCATGAATACTCTTCAAGGTGGCATTTCCTCAAGCTCTAATGTAGAACTCTTAGAAACATCTTCATGAATTGTGATTGAAGAGATATTCCAAATAGCTTCATTGGTTGAAGATGATTGGACCGAAGCATATTCTTCTTCAAAACCGTCCAACTCTTCACAATGAGTTGCTAATAATGCTTGCAAAGCATCCTTCATCCTTTTGCTCATTGATCTCGTCAATGGACCATCAAGATTCTCCAAAGGATGAACAAGTGGAGTTGGATTGGGCGGATTGCTATCACAACGTAATTTCACAAAATGAAACAAAACCGAACTACTAAACTACACAAAACACAAAAAAAGCTACTCAAGTACTTAAACAAACAACCTAGTTCACGTTGCCCCTCCTCGACAATGGCGCCATTTTGTTGCGAGCATAGTTGTATAGCCTCACAAACAAATAAATTTCCCTATTTCTAAAAATACATAGCAAGTTTAGAGCAAGGGTCAAACCCATAGAGAGGGCGTTTGTTGTCATAGGATTAGTGGTCCTAGCATAGAGTAGATGTAACAAATGATAAAGACTAAAAACTAATAACAATGAAAAGTAAAACAAGTAAGAATAAAGAGTAAGTAATGCAATGGAATTGGGAGAATGCATCTTGGAAATTCAATTATAGCGCAATGAACTCTCAATCTGCAAATGACTCACACCTATAAAGAAGCAACTAATATTCTTTAGTGATCCTAGGGGAATTAGTTGTCTGAGAATTCAGGTCAGAATGATGACCGCACCCTCATTTAAACTCCCTAACATCATTACTTTCCCATGATAAGGCATAATAATGATGATTAAACACCGGAACACCGCTGCTCCCAATCCTTTGTGAACAACTAAATATCGACGATTCAGCCTAAGAACTTCCCATGATGAGGCCTGAAATTAGACATACTCGTCTCCACTAGTAATAGAGAATTTCTCTATACACCAGCCTTAGAATTTGGAAGACTAAAATAAGCATGATGACCACATTCTATAAATTGACTTTTCAAAACAAGTATATAGACTTTGTTTCACTTTCATGATGTAAGCTCTATAGGATTATGTTCAAAGATTCAATCAAATTCCATATTGACATGATGATCACATACAACCTTTGATTTATGATTTCCACACATAATTCATAAGGAAAATAAGATTCATATTCACATCGGCCAAACGAGAACACAATTCTAGCATTTCAATATACATAAAAGCAAAAATCAAACATTAATAGCCATGAGCAGCATCATACTATTGAGATTTCACATCCATAACGTCATTTCCAGGATACACAATAGATCTAGCCACTCATAGGTTCAAACAACTTGAATTCAACAATTAAAAACAAAGAATTAATCATTTTCGTAAAAGATGAGAAACTACTGGTAAGAGAAGCTTCTTCTATTGAGTTCCAAAATGATCGGCTCAATTCTTAAGTTGAATGAGTCCACAAATGTCTATGAATTTCCAAATCTAAAATATACACACTAGAGGTGTGTTTTCACTGTGAAAATTGGATCTGGAAATTTCTCCTGAGAGTGAAAATCAAAACTCAAACTAAGCGGAGAAGTAAAACATGTTCTAAATTCTAAAACTAAAACTCCCACTCTCTCTCTCCTCAAAATTCCTGAGTCCTAATATTTATACTAATTAGGAGACTTAACTCCTAAGGAAAATGCTAAAAATGAGCTAATTACAAGTTGTACCCCATTTATTGGAAATTAGGGACAAAAATAAAAAATAACAAATTTAGGATTACAACTCGGGCACAAAATAGCTCCAGAAGTTGCACATATCACAAGTCACGCTTTCTCTCCTCAAATTGCACTTTGTCAAATCAAGTACTTCACCAACCATGGCTTTGAGCCAAAGCATCTACGCCTTCACCAACCTACAGAAACCAAGTAATCCAACACTTCGAAAAAATTCATCACAAAACTCATATTTACTTGGTGCGGCCGCACCATATGAAAAAATCCTTGGCCAAACTGTGCAACATTTTACATGGTGCGTTAGCGGGCCACGGTTGCACCATGCAAATATTTTCATGGTGCGGCTGCCAGCCACGTCCGTACCATGTATTTTCAGTGCATGGTGTGTGCAAGTGTTGTGCGTGCAGTGGTGTGCTAATGAGGTGCAAACGAGTGCTTGTGCATTTGGTGAGAATATAGTAGTGCTTGTGTGTAATGGCTTGTGCATGTGTGCAAAAGGTGAGTGCTAAGTAGTGTTCATGAGTCATGGTTGTAGTGTGCAATAGGGTGCAAAGATGTGCAGTAATATGGACTTGTGCATGCAAGAGTGTGCAAGAGTTGTGTGCTAGTGTTGTGCATGTAGTGCATTTGAGTGCAGAAAGTGTAGCAACATTGTGCAACAAGTATAGCAAAAGGTGTACAACGAGTGCAAGTGTTGTGTGCCATGCCGTGCATGGAAGTGCTGCCACGAGCGTGGCTAGTATGCTTATGTTAGTGTGCTGCACACGCTGTGCGCACAGTGTGTATGTGTGCATGCCTGCGATGTGCATGTGGGCCATTCATGTGTGCTAGCTGCCAATGTGCACAATTGTGTGCAAAGTGTTGTGTATGATATGTGGGCTTTGTGCGTGTGTGCAGCATGTATGCATAAAAGGGCTAGGCATCTACATTGTAAGAATGACGATGTGCACGTGTGCACATGGGCAGCTAACTTATGCTTAATGTGCAACATATACTAGCGCAAGCTTGCAGAATTACACAACATGTAAGCATCAATATGTATAAGATAAACAAAAATGCGTGCATCAAATTTAGCATAAAGATGCAAGGAAAACACAAGCATGCATTACAAAGGTGAATTCGGTAAACCCCAAAACATAAACTTTATAGCCCTTTGTCTTAGCTATCCACAGACTTTTGGATCATTCAATTCTGAGCTTGGAAGACACAGTTGTGGCCAAAATGCTGAACTGCACCAAGGCTGAAATTTCATTGCAAGTCCGTATCGGGCGGGCGCATGCCGTACAGATCTTCTTATGATGCGGCCGCCAGCCATGGCTGCATCGTGCAATCCTTCTCATCCCCACGGCCGCACTGTGTAAGTTTCCCTTTCCAGTGCATTATTCCACTTCTATGCAATATATGTATGTCTTCGCCTCTGAATTGGACTTTTGGGTAAACATAAGTGTTGTAGAACTTTCTCTTGGCTTTCCATAGGTGTAAGAATCATCAACAGTAAAAGTCTGTAGCTCAAGATATTAGCATTCTACCAAACTGTGGCAGTGAACTTAACACTCAAAACTAAAAGAATGATAAAAAATATGCCCTCATTTCTTATATTTGCACACTGAATTGGAAGTAAGTCAAAACATAAGAACTAAAATATACTCAAAGAGCTTTTTAGAACATCCAAGATATTTGCATTTAGATTAGCATTGAGAAAGATACACTCAATTGAATTTAACTATTCATTCTACCCAAATAAGAAATAAGCATGTTAAGGGATTCTTCAAACTCCACAAGCATCATTTCAAACCTTTTCGAACTCTTTCCTTGTTCTTTGACCTAACACACATATTTGTCTCATTTAATCAACATTTTAGGTCTTTTTATTTATTTTAGAACTCCAAGTTGTAATCCACATAAAATGCACAAATGACACATAACACTACAAAATTGCATGAAAAACAAGTTAAAAGCTAAGAGAAATAGCGCAAATAAGTCAGTATAAGACTGACTTTTCAGGCATAAGTTGAAAAGGGTATCTTAAACAATGCCATTCCAAAGGACAAAGCCATGAGCACTATCACATCAAGATTTATGGAGAATCAATCCCCACTCAACAATATATCACCAAACAATCCCATGTCACAAAAGGGTGATTTTCTTCCTTTATTTTAAGTTGGTGATAATATAAAAAGCATTTATGATGGGGGGGAGGGTGTATTACCTTATGTGATAGTGCCATTAGTTGTTGCCTTGATGTGTGGTTAAATTTTCATTATTTGTTTTATGTCTTTTTGTTTACCAATGCCTTATGTTTATGTTTTTCATGTCAAAAGTCAAAAAGTTGTGATGAATAAAAATTATGATTATACATATATGAGTGTTTGTGGTTTGCATTGAGTAGCTTGAGGAACTTACTTAGAAGTGTACTAATGAGGGAATATGGATTACAGTGCTCATTTAAAATCAGAATTTCAAGTAAGACATAGAGTTATTAGGATAACACTAGATTTAGTGATAGAAGTAGAAATCAAGTGTGGAAAGTTTTGGTTTTAACCCTGTGTTTCCAAGCACTTAAGTAAGTAACTTGTGAGGAAAGTTAAGCTCGTGAAAAGGATGAACTTAGCAATTTCTAAAATAATAATAAAAATGCCACTTTAATCTTTTGATTTCCTTGGAGATCATCCATGAACCCTCAAAACGATCTCTAGAGATGACATGTGCACTATCTTGCAAATGATAAACTCATTACTTTCTTACAAATAACATTCCCAATCCAATAGTGGGATGGCTCCTTGAGATGTTAGTTTGAGGAGAACTTAAAATATTAGGAATGGAAAAAAAGCCATAAAACCAAAGGGAAAGGTTTCAATGAGTGAGGAAAATTACCCAAAGAAAATTGTGACCTTTAGTGACGTAAAATTCCATTATACGGTGACACTTTTAGGAAAAATGAGAGAATAAAAGTCCCATGGATCTAGATTGATATAAATAAGGGATTAAGGAAGGAGGACAAGGGATCATTGGTGAAAAGATACACTTTGCTTAAATTATGGTTTTTCTAAGTTACAAATAAAAATTAGAGCATGGACTTGAATCAAAACAAACTTATATTGCACACGCACACACACAAGGGTGTTAAGGCTTAAAAAGAGTACTACTTGTTGGAAACAACTAGCACCAAAATCTTTGGCAATCCTTTTGACACTAAGTAAAGTTTTCTTAATAAGAGCTATATGGTCTATTGAACTCATTAATTTATCTTTTGAGTACTCCTTATGTGAAACAACAAGCCAAAAATTTAAGAATAGATTGTTTTCTTTTTCTTCTCTTTCTTGCTTGAGGACAAGCAAGGGCATAAGTGCGCAAGGGAAAATATTGAGCAAAAAATGTATTGACTAAACATTGATCTAAAACATTTGTCTTGTTTTCTATGCCTTTTATGGTATTTATGCAGTGTTTTGTGGATTTTGAAGGATTTCCCACTATAAGGGGCTCAAATGACAAAAATAACTTTTTTTGAGGATAAATGAGGTAAAAATGGTGAAAAGACAAGGAAGACCAACCAAAGGCAAAGAGAGAACTCAAATAGGAGTACTTGGCTCCAAGCCTAAGGGGCACAAGACATGGTTAGTGAAGAATGTCTAAGTGTTGGAAAAGCTAAAGGAGTTGGAAACCAAGAGCATGGAAAAAGGTTGGAATCGCACCTCTCTTAGAAAACTGTAGGTACTTGGTGTATATTGGAACCTTAGAACCTTAGGATTGAACTTAGGAATCATGCGTTACATGACTATGACTTGGCTTAACACTCAATCTTTAGGTTTAACCCTTTACCCAACCTCACACTAGACTAACCCTAGGACATTTTCACACACAACACTTGCACAAGAACAACTTGGCCGTGGCATAAAACAACAATAAAACTCTAGGGCACTCTTTTAAAACACACATTGGCCATGGCAAATACTCACACACTCACAAATTTGTTTTCTTTCTTAGTCTCACATATCTTTAACCTTAGGAAGCATTTAGGACTTAGGACTAACTCATGCATTTCATACAGGAAACACACATAGATCTAGGCACGATTACCTTTTCCAAAATCACACAAAACACTTTAGCACACATGCACTTTGCCACGACCAAAACTAACTAAAACCTAGAAACGCTAGGTTTGGCCATGGCATTCCTAAAAGATTAGAACATGCCACAGCCAAACTTCCCTGGAACCACTAAAACCCTCACATTCATCACACACAAATAATCCTTAAGCCCTAAACATTTCCATTCATATTGTGGCTGTGACATCACTCATCTCCCATTCACATTTGCATTTAGGAAGTTCATGACCAATTTGCCATGACCAAAACACTAAAACATTACACACATATTGCACTTAGGGTATTTCATTCATACTTTACCACGACCAAAACACCTTCACTCCATCATCTTTTGTGCATTTTGCATTCCATTTTCCATGGACGAAACACACACAACTTACTCATGTTGCATATCATCCACACTTTGGCCGTGGCACACACAAACACATTATTTTCCATTCCTAGCCTAGTTCATGCATAATTTGCCACAGTTAAAACCATTCACATACACACTTTTTGCACATTATTGCCATGGCCAAAACACTTTCACGCACCAACATTCACACTTCATACATACCTTGGCTGTGGCATTTATATACACTTCACAAACTTGTATAAAATATTCCATTTTATGCATAATTTGGCCGTGGCACCCATTATATTTTAGGTCATTCATGCATTATTAGGTCTTAGTTCCACCTAGGCACTACTCAACCAAGTGTTATGCCCTGTCATGGTCTCCAACAAAACAAAACAAGCCAAGTCACCCAACTAACGTTAGAGACTTTAAATCTTAGTCTAAGGCCAAGTTAGATCTAGTTAGAAAAGTTACCTCTAGTTAACATTAATTAACTCTTGTTTAACCTAATTGGTGCGATGATACGAATGGAGTAGCTTTTGAGTTCTATTCCATACGTTTTCCTCAACCTTTGGATCGTTGTTTCTCAATTAATCCGAATAAGCAACAAACAACACAAAGCAAAACGAAACAATGAAACGAAACAAGATATTGAACGAGAAGGATTGGAAGAAATCAATACACAAAAAGATTCAGTCCAACTAATGTAAATCAAAAGTTAAACTTCCTCAGTTCGGCGTGTTCTATAAATCTAGAACGGGTAAGCTCAACCTAAAGCTCCTCACTTAAGGTTTTCGCGGGTCTTATGAAAACACAATTGAAATCAATTGAATCCTCACGTTTTTTTCTCTCAACTTTTCACGGTTGGAAGAAGGCTTAAGCAATGCCTAATTTTTATCAAAATTCATGTTATCATTAACGTGTAAAAGAAGGTCTTTAAATAGGCTACAAAACAAAACCCTAATGTTGATTTAGGAAACTAAAACTTAAATGAATAACTTTCCTAAATTACTTTCCTAATTATCATGTAAGATAATTGGACAAGTAAGTTTCCTAAAAATCGAAACTAAAGCCCAATTAATTAATGTTAATGGACTTTAATTATTACAACTTAAATAAACCCAATTAAAACATTAAAAGTTGCGTGAACAATTAATGAAGCCCAATACGCCATTACTTGGTCTTCAATGTAGTCCATGGATTCGCGACGGTAATCTGCCAGAATCACGTCACTCATCGTGGTAGGCACTTTTGACAATGCTAACGTCCGAATCTCGAAGAATGTAAAACATAAACGTTGTAGCCTATCTCTTATCGTTCCAGGGCTTCTTGAATCACGTAATTCGGAGTTATCTCGAAAGAGATATGTCAAGAATACCAAACTGTGGCAGAATCCTTCAGGATGAATAATTGACTTTAACACTATGGACATGGACACGGGCTCATTCTCATCATTCGAGCTGTCGCTACTCTCCAATTTTACCCAAAACACACTAATGTAGTAGTAGTTAAGGGATTTGTTTCACAAAAAAGGGGTTGTGTTATGATGATTGATTAAGTAATAAACTAGAAAAAACAAAATATAGCAAATAAGAGGATTCAAAGTATTAAGCAATGGAAGAAAATGGTATTGCCTTGAGGGGTTACAACCTGTATAGATCTCTTCTTAGTATCACTGACTAGTGTAAACATGAGGGGATTTTTCCGTTAGTTTCATGAGATTGATCAGCAGGGTGACTCTATCAATTTTAATTCACTTACACCTCAAACTTCCTTTGGTAGGGCAAGTTGTTGGCACAAATGGAATTCCCAGATCCCTTCCTTTGTGTAACAATCTTAGTTCACTACTTGACTATCTTTCTTGGTAGAGCAGCTAACCAATTCATGTGTTCAAATTTTTCTACAAGAATAATCCTAAGTCTTTTCTACAAGTTTGGCTTCAAATGTTAGTGGGTACCTGCACAAATGGAACCAACAATGAAATCAGATCTTAAAACTCACACATAGAAGGTTCTCATATTCAAATCATGTCAAGTTCAATTCTCCTTTGATAGATCCAAAGTAATCTCAGTGGGTACTACAAATTAACTCTAGATTTGTAAGTTACCATTCAAGACCATTGAAATTATACACTTAATAAATAGAGAACACAATAAAACACAGATCCATTATAATTAAAATGTCTCAACCAGTTAAGATCTATACAAATTGAACCCTCAAAGTAATACTTAAAATTTAGCCGATCATGTTGATGATCGGCCTAGAAAATTAAATTAAAACCCTAAGATTAGACATAGAAGGATGATTTGGGGTTCAGCAATTACAAAGGTTACAATCAAGATGTGTCTGTGATATAGTGCTCTGTTCCCTTTTGCAATTCTCCAAACCCTAGAACTCTTGTGTTCTTCTCTGGGTTTTCTAATTCTTTTCTCTCTTTCTCCATAATCCTCCCTATTTTTTGTCTTCTGATGTCTCTTTGGTACTTATACCCCCTCCTCGTTGATGTGTCCAAATTAGAAAGGTGATGTGTGCTCTTTCTTTGAGATTCCTACCACGTGTCCTGTAATAGAACCTATAAATATAGTGAGGCCATATGATGTCATGCTGCCAACTTAAGTTGCTTAAACATTAAGATTGCATTTCATCAAACACTTGGTGAATCACTGAATTGTTGTGCTCGTGCTCTTACTGGCATGTGTTAAGTGTTAAGGCTTCTACCTTGTACAAATGTGTTTTGTGTTAATGTGAGTGCTAGGTCAAGTGGGTGATGAGTGAATGAGTAGTGCAAGTGTACATGTGCATATATGTGCATGTGGAGAAAGCTAAGAACAACAGTGTGCACGCACTATGGTATGAGCTGGGAGGGCACACTAGGTGCTTATATAGTGTGTGTTAGCTCTAAGGCAACCTAAGAGGGGGGAGGGGGGAATTATGTTTCTAAAAAATTAGATATACTAATCAACTCAAATTCAACAACAATGAGTGAGTGGTGTGAATTGCAACAAGTGTAATATCAAATAATATTTAAGCTTTATATACCAGAAACACAATGAATTAGTAATCTATTCAATTGGAATATATCAAATGAATAAGTTAAAATAGGAGTAGAAATGAAAGCAGTAAAGAGCAATGACACAAACAATTTATAGTGGTTCAAGCCTCCTCCTTGGAGTGCTCTACATCCACTACCCAAGTTTCTCAACTTACGATTTCAAACCTCTTCACTATGAACTGATCTCCTTTCTGTGGTGAGATTAAAAGAACCACTTTTACAACCAACCAAGGGTCAACCTTCTATCTAGCTATCCCAAGCTATGAGTTTTAGGTTTTTACTCTCACTTGAGAAATATTTTATAATCACTCACAATAGTTGTTTGAGAATGAAATAACAACCCTTAATTAGGGTGAATAAGATAAATTGAAGCTCACAATATGATTCCTATAATGAAAATTACAACTCAAACTATATAGCTCAAGAATGAAAATGAAGAACTCAAAAAAGGCTCAAGAATTTTGATCTTTTGTTTCTTGTTGATACAAAGTAAATTAGACGAGTTGTAGAGAGTGTTTTTCAAATATGAAGCTTAGGGAATCAAGTGTCTAACGCTAATGTTTTAACTTGTATTTAAACTATCTCAAAAAGTGGCTAAAAGTCGCATAGCATTGAAATTTCAAAAACTAGCCGTTAGGTTGAAAAATCAATTTTCGGACAGTCTTTCGGACCCTTAGGGTCGTCCGATCCTATTTAAATGAGAGCATGTTAATTTTCTCACGAAAGTTTCGGACGGCCGAAACCCTAAGAGGTTGTCCCATCCTATATTTCGGACGGCCGAAATTCCCCCGCACCGTCCGAACCTAAATATCATAGTTGCCTCATTTTTCTTCAAACTTTCAGACGATCAACTGACCAAGAAGGACGTCCAAACCTAATGTTCGGACGGCCGAAAGTATGCTCATGTCGTCCGATCCTATTTTTTTGAACTTGTATTTAATTTTCGTTTTCCAAATCATTTGTGTAACTATGTGTGACTTTGTGCAAGTGTGTTTCTCACTTTTACTACCTCTTTTGAAGTTCATTTGAAGACTAAAAACATTTTGAAATCATTTTTACTTGAGCCTTAAAAGAGTAGATCAACTTCTTGAGCTATTTACATAAGATATGGTTTAGGGTTGGGGAAATGACCTATTTTACCATACTTTCATATCTTTTGCACTTCCAATTCTTTCTTCATATGATAGAGCTCCATGCTTGGCTTCTTTGTATATCTATCACATTGAAACACTTTTTGAACCATTAGCATAACAAAATTGTTTGTTAAATATCAAAATAAGTGAGGTTAAGACCCTAGGTCTCACAATCTCCCCCTTTTTGATGATGACAAACCAATTATGTGATGGAGTAAATAATATGTGCAATAGATTACTTTTTATTGAAATATGCCTTCAATGCATGAACATTTTGATATGTGCTCTCCCTATATGTGTACTTCCCTTTCATTTTATTTTTCTCCCCCTTTCATCTACATCTTATAACTTATAATTCTCATCACTTAATTACATTCTTTGTTAGAATATTTTTCTCCCCTTTTTGGCATCAACAAAATAAGAGAGCTAAAATAACATGTTTCATTCTCTATGTTCTCTTTTCTCTCCCTCGTTTGACATTAATATACAATGTGAGGGAAATATCAAATAACATAGGACTACCTTTCCACTCCTTGCAACCTAATGGGTGGCTAGGTACTATTCGAAAAAAAAGATTAAGTATAGAAAATTTTATAAAAATTTCGGCAGAGTTTCCTTTGTTTATAGATTAATTTCCACCTGTCAACAACCGAAATTTTGACAACAAGCCAAATATCCAAGCACAATATGCCAAATTTCAAAATTGCCAAACAAACTATAGCACCAATTTACACAATAGATAAGCACACAATCATTTGTCATTCACAAAAACCATAGAAAATAATGCACAATTAAAATTCCACCATAGAAAATAGCAAAAACCATGAATAATTAAACAACAGGGATACCAAATTAAACCAAGAATGATAGCAGATTAAGAACATCATCATCGTTAATAATGAAACATAAGAAAACCAATGCAAGTTCTAAATAGTAGGAGTTAAAAAGACTATGAACTCAAGGCCTAGTCTATTACATAAACAATTTAGTCACGTACCGGTGTCTTCCCTTTGAGACGAGCTTGAGCAAGTGCATCCCTTTGCTCATCCGTCACGAGTACCTTATGGCCATAGTGAATCTCATGCCCTAAGTCATCAACCCGAATTGTTAATGCATCCAATTGGCCACGTATCTCGGCCATGCTACTATCTAACCTAGCATGTACGCCGACGATTCCACTATCAAGACGATCACTTAAAGACTCAAAATACCCAGATTAGGGTCTTGAAATCATCATCCACATGAGGTGCACGAGCAGGCTCCGGTGTATCATGTGCTTGTACCTCCCCCTCACCATCATTACCCCCTATGTTTTCATCTTGACCTGGAATAGGCTTGTCGAAGATCCATGTCCCATTGACAACATAGATACAAATAGTCTTAAGAAAGACGGCATCATAGTAATTGCGAGGAGACACGTGATATACGGCTTGATTTTCTAAGGGAATGCCTTGTGACCTAAGAATTTTGGTAATGAACATACCATAGGGTAAACTTTGACATTGATCCTTAATAGGAATGTCAAGATACTTAAGCATAAGATAGCCAAAGTTAATGGGAATTTGCTTAAGAAGGGCATATAAAAGGCAGAGATTCATGGTGTTTGGATCGGTTTTATGACCATGATTGGGAAGATCTACCTTAGTGATGACATGAAATAGAACGATGTTGAGGACTCAAATTTTTAACAGGAGCCTCACTTGCCCTAGCAAAAGTCTCACCATTGAAAACACTAGCCACTAAATCATTGAAGTTAAAACCATGAGTGATATCCGCCTAATAATGGAGTCTAAAATACTTTACAACTTTCTTACCATCCTTAGCCAAAGTGGTGGGGTGATCAGTTTTGAACAATGCATTAAGACTTTCGGGAGTTAAAACAATATTCTCATAATTCACTCTAGTATAAAGACGATCAACTCCAATTTGTTCAGGCTTAGAATGTAGATTTGCAAAGAACTCATAAACTAATAGGGTATTAATTGGCTCGTTGGTAAATAAAATCTCATTCCAATCTTGGTAATCAAAGAGTTCTAAAATATTTGAAACACCGAAAAACTCCTCTTCCCTAAAAACACTTGGAATAACTATTTTCTTTTGATTTTTAACATAACTGTTGTACTTAGCTGCGCATTCGCTATTCACAAATGGGGAGAGAGGATTGGATGAAGTATATTTACCATGTTGAACGTGTGGAGGGGCCGTAACCTTCTTCCTCTTTGTACCCTTTTGTTTTGATGAGCTCATGATGATAACGTGTGAAATTGGTGATGGAAATGCAGAGTTCTTGAGTGGAGGAGAATGATGAACTTAATTTGATTGAAAAATTCAATCAAAAAAATGCCAAAACTAGAAGAATTGATTTTGACCCAAATTGTAGGGTTTGAGTCGATTTGATGTAATGTGATGTGAAATTTTGTGTTTGGAATCGGTAGATGTGTTCTAAAGATGATGAGAAAAAATTTTGAAACAAGAATTTGAAGAGTAATCGGTGAGAAAGCAAGATGGAATTTCATATGGAGCAAAAAGGGTTGTGGAGTGTTTGAAATTTTTTTGAAAAAGTGTTTGAAAATAAGGGATTTTAAGCCTGAAACGATACTTTTAGATGGCCGAAACTTTGGAAGGCGTCCGAAAGTGTCGTCCGAAACATTGAAAAATGTTGTCCTTCTAGGAGTTTATGTTCGGACTGTCCTTTGTCCAACAGGGCGTCCGAAAGTTTAGAAAAATTTTACACTTCTTAGGAATTTAGGTTCGGACGGTCTGATCGTCCGGAACATGCGTCCAAAACTCTAAATTCTTTTTAAAATTCATTTTTGAGAAATAAAATCAAAGGTTTTGGATCACTTAAGTTGGATTACACCAATATTATCTCTTAATAGAGAAAATTATGTCAATAATTTTGTCGGCAATTCTATCTTACTTTTAACATCACACTTTGGCCAACAACTTGCATGGATCAAATGAGTTCTAAAAACCAAAAAGAAAAAATTTTTACATACATGAATTAATTGAATTAACAAAGATAGATTAGATGATGGCATCGAATGTGCTGGAGTTGCAAAAGGACTAAAACAATTTTCACACAACACAACAATATAACTTCACTTTTTATCTCATTTAAAACATAAAACACATAACAAGGTTAGTGCTAGTCACTGCCTATTTCATTTCTTAACACAACACAAAACATTACACCATCTACATGATACTAATATAACTACACCACCACTAATTTTTCTTGACACATACACAGGCAACACATCAAATCAAATTAAAAGACATACTATGCTCAACACAGCTACGACATAACTACTTTAGACATCACTACAACACAGCATCATGTAAAGAATAACTAGCCCAAGGTATCTCCCAAGCAACACTCTTCTCACTCCCCCATACTTAAAATATATAATGGTTCCCATTGTAAGGAAATGGAAAAGAGACTGCCCTATTCAAGTGCCTGGTAGAGGGGGCTGGCTGGAAAACTGCGAGAATCCAGGAAAAGTAGGACTGATACCATGAAAGTTTGGAGATTGGCTCCTGAGTGGGAGCTCATTCCCGGCTGCATTACTACTCTGCGACTGAATGTGACCCAAATCATGTGATGAGCTTAGGTGTCCAATTCCTCTAATAGAGGAAAATTAGAATTTGGCCCTCTCGTTTGGTGGTGATACACCATCATGAGATTCAAATTATGCACTTTTGATTAGTACTGCTTCAGTCTGGTGTCTATAGCTGTCCATTGTGTGATATGTCCATGGTTCATAGAATCTAACCTTGTACTATTTCTATATAAAACTCGCTCTATCTATCATCCATCGCATCAATGTGATGAATTCCAACATTGTGCTGTTCCTGCAAAGATGAGTGGAGGTTGGTCAAGGCGTCTTACATAGGTGCAAAATTATCAAACACATGAGGAGGTGGTGCATTAGGCATGACTTGATCTGGCATTACTGGGATTGATCCCTTATGAGTTCCTCAGGTGCTAGGGCATTCCGTGCTTCTTCCTACGCTGAGAATCCTTGATGGCGTCCATTGACGTCCTGCATTCTTCTCCAGTGTGACTTGCACTCCCCGTTTGATAGCAAATTCCATTAAGAACATGGGAAAGTACATAGCTGTATTTTTTTCTTCTAGAGCCCGGTCAATATATGTGGCTATGAATCTGCCCACATTTATGATGAGGCAGTTTTTTATCGCATATTTCAGGAATAGCCTCTCTCCTGGAATTTTGGTACTGTGAGTAGTTGGCATGATTCTAGAATTAACAAACAGTAGCCACGTCTTTAATTCTGTGGTTAAGTATTTTCATATGACATGTATTGGGTTGCCAAATATGTTGCACACCTATTCAGCCTCAGGAAGGCCCAAAGAACACAAAATAGTGTCCAGATTCCCCGTCTCGAGCAATTCTCCAAATTCATCCACAGTGTAATTTAGAAGGGGGTAATGCTTGTTCACCGTTTGACTGGTAATTTTGAGATATTTCCCTCTCACAAATATTCCTTTGGCCTTGATTTCCTTGGGTTTTACTGCAACTACATTTTCATAAAATTCCTTAGCTATTGCCACATTGCATGCTGCAGGAGCCACTGTCAATGATCCCCAATTGTAATAATGAATCGCCTCTTGAAAAGGGTTTTCTGTGATACTGAAGGGCCGCTTTACATGAATAGTTTTTATAATTAATGTCATTGAGGAAATGTTAGATAGCGGCTTGCTGCAGTGCTTTCCTTTTTTTTGGATTGGAATTCTGGACCACTTGGACTTCACGCTCTTCTGGGATATACTCAGCATCAGATCGGGAGTCATCTGAATAGGTAGTGAACATGGCATATTTAGTTTTGCCTTTGGAGAATTGTCCCTTTTGGGTGGAGGTAGAAGCATTTGAGGCTTTCATGGGTGCCATGGTACCTGAATAGCAAAAATCTCCCATTAAAGTTGGTCTATTTAGATAGACAGTCAAAGAATCAAGCTTCACAGTCTGGACACTCCCCCCACACTTGGTAGAGCAAAATGATCCATATCAAAGTAGGCTTAACCAAGAGCACACTCAAAGAATGGAAATTTCAAAGCACCTAACTTCCCCCACACTTGGTTCTCAGCATGCACATCTACAAGGTTTGAACAACAAAACAAGTGATTGGGTTCAATGTAAACACTACCTAGAGCAGGTGATTTAAAACATGAAAATATTCTAAACAAATTGACAAATGTGTGTACTGACTTGTCTCAAGCATCCAAGAAGAATCAATAACACATTGAAAGAATTTAAGCCAACTTCATTTTTAAGGGTACTGCATTTCAGCTCATAATATATCACCATGCATATATGAATAAAGTAGATAAGTAACATTAATGTTATGAGTGCCAACCGAGATGTGATAGTTCATGAAATGAATTGTGTCATTAGCCATATGTGCATGGTGATATATTGTGAGCTGAAATGCAGTACCCTTGAAAATGAAGTTGGCTTAAATTCTTTCAATGTGTTATTGATTCTTCTTGGATGCTTGAGACAAGTCAGTGCACACATTTGTCAATTTGTTTAGAATATTTTCATGTTTTAAATCACCTGCTCTGGGTGGTGTTTACATTGAACCCAATCACTTGTTTTGTTGTTCAAATCTTGTAGATGTGCATGCTGAGAACCAAGTGTGTGGGAAGTTAGGTGCTTTGAAATTTCCATTCTTTGAGTGTGCTCTTGGTTAAGCCTACTTTGATATGGATCATTTTGCTCTACCAAGTGTGGGGGGAGTGTCCAGACTGTGAAGCTTGATTCTTTGACTGTCTATCTAAATAGACCAAATTTAATGGGAGATTTTTGCTATTCAGGTACCATGGCACCCAAGAAAGCCTCTAATGCTTCTACCTCCACCCAAAAGGGACAATTCTCCAAAGGCAAAACTAACTTCCCAGAGCAGGTGATTTAAAACATGAAAATATTCTAAACAAATTGACAAATGTGTGTACTGACTTGTCTCAAGCATCCAAGAAGAATCAATAACACATTGAAAGAATTTAAGCCAACTTCATTTTCAAGGGTACTGCATTTCAGCTCACAATATATCACCATGCACATATGGCTAATGACACAATTCATTTCATGAACTATCACATCTCGGTTGGCACTCATACATTAATGTTACTTATCAACTTTACCTCAAACAAAAAATTGTACATGGCATCAAATTCATCAACAATTCTAGAACCGGAATGCAATGTAATCTTAGAAGAATTTATGCTACATTTGGAACTGGAAGTTACACAAAATATCATCACAATTCATGCTTCAGTAATTTGGCTATAACACACCATAGCATGCTCATGAGAGAGAAACCAACATTCATGCTTCAACTGGACATGGAAATTCTACGAAAATTCAATTCATTAAACTACCCCATTTCATGTTTCACAAATGCAACAATGAGAGCAACATCACTGAGAGCATGCTTAAGACCATATAATATTAATGTTAACTCCATCCTAAATAAAAATAAAGGATAGTGAAGCTAACTTAGCTGAAGATGCAGTGCAATTGAACTAAAGAAATTAAATGTTCCTGAAGTGTCCAAGCCAAGGGAATGGATTTTCCTTCCTAAGTCCTCTTCTCGACTGCTACTCCACAAGCTTATGCAAAGGGATGAATTTATTCATGCATGATGTATGGTATTTATAGTGTAGGAAGTATGCATGATTAGGTCAAACAAGAACTAGCAAACAAATGCATGTGAATGCACTAGAGAACAAAATCACTACCAAACAAGTGCATGCATTCATCAAATCACTCATGCATAAGTCTTCTCACCAATTTTCATATATCGGCCACTCAATTCATTCAAGCTACCAAACTATATGTGTGGGCCCTATTCTTTCACCATTATCTCTTCACAAAATAATATCATGCATTCTCTCTTTTTTAGCATAATGAAGTCGGCCACACACATTAAATTGGACTAATGAAATGCTTTTATTCTAAATGCAAGAAATGCACCTTAATCTCATGTGTGTGCTGAATTTACTTATTTGTCTATTTTTTCAAAATGTGAGTTATCACGAGTTGCTTCTTCACTGCATAACTTCAGAAGAAAAGTTCAGTTCCCTTTTTCTTAAATCGAGAAAGCAAAGTCATGGATTACAAGCGTGAAAATTCAGACGAATCAAATATTATGGACTGCACTAGATGCCAAACCTTGGATTTTATTCATGCTTTTTGTCAGTACAGAGAATATTCTCGCCACGTTTTCCTTTTTTTGCATGTGGCATCTGGATGAATTCTAGAAATTCTTGTGTTTGATTGTATTCAGTTCGTAGTGCCACACTGTATGTAAGTCACATGAGAGGTTTAATTATTTATTGGAATATCACAACTGCCAAAAGACAAAAACAACAATAAAATTAGTTGGGTTGCCTCCCAACATTGCACTTGGTTTATTATCCTCAGTCAGACATAGGGAAGTGGGATTCAAGAAGAGGGTCCATCAAGGTGGTGAGAGAACTCTTTGTTTTCCGCAGCTGAGTTGAAAACTTTCACTCTTTGACCATTAACAGTCCAGCATATTCCAGTTGTTTTGCTTTGCACTTCGACTACCCCATATGGAAAAAAATCTTGGTGATGGTGAAGGGTCCAATCCATCTGGACTTCAGTTTGCATGGAAAGAGTCCTAACCTGGAATCATAATCTAACACTTGTTGTCCAACTTCAAACTCTTTCACCTTGATTTTTGCATCATGCCACTTTTTTGTGCGTTCCTTGTATATGCTTGCACTGACATATGAATTCCACCTGAATTCATCAAGTTTATTCAGCATCATTATTCGTGCTTCTTGAGCCAAGTCCAAATCCATGTTGAGTTTATGCACTACCCAATAGGCTCTATGCTCCAACTCCACTAGAAGATGACACTCTTTCCCAAAAGTTAATCTGAATGGTGAAGCTCCAATGGGTGTCTTGTATGCTGTCCTGTATGCCCACAATGCATCATCAAGTTTTAATGCCCAATCTTTCCTTCCTGGGTTCACAACCTTTTCCAATATCCTCTTTATCTCTCTGTTGGACACCTTTGCTTGTCCATTTGTTTGGGGGTGGTAAGCTGTGGAAACTTTATGCTGTACACCATATCTTGCCAAACATGTGTTGAACACTTTATTGCAAAAATGACTCCCCCATCACTAATGATAGCTCTAGGAGTACCAAAAAAATTAAATATATTCCTCTTAACAAACCGCAAGACACATCTGCTATCGCTGTGAGGTAAAGCTATAACTTCTACCCATTTGGACATATAGTCTACATCAAATAGTATATACTCATTCCCACAAGATCTTAGAAATGGTCCCATGAAGTCCAATCCCCATACATCAAACTAGTCCACCTCTAACATATTGTTAAGAGGTATTTTATTTCTTCAAGAGATGTTCCCAACACGTTGGCATTGTTCACATTGGCTCACCCAAATTTTGGAGTCCTTGAAAATATGTGCCCAATAGAACCCAGTTTGTAAAATTTTATACTCTGTATGGGCACCTCCAAAATGACCTCCGAAGGGTGACTCATGAAAGCTCTCAAAATTCCTTCTTTATTCACTTCTTGAACACATATTCCAATAACTTGGTCATTGCATCTTTTGTATAAACTACCACTTTCCCAAAAATAATATCTGGCATCGTGTTTCAGTCTTTTGTTTTGCTTATGGGAAAAATACCGTGGCATTTGACTAGCTATCACATAGTTTGTTATCTCTGAAAACCATGGCAATTCCTGATTATGGACTCTGAAAACTTGTTCATCTAGGAAATGTTCTTTAATCCATAATTTAAGCTGGTCTTCATTCATTGTTCCCACATCAAGTCTAGAAAGGTGGTCTGCCACCACATTCTCACAACCTATTTTGTCCCGAAATTCCACATCAAACTCTTGCAACAATAGGACCCATCGAATGAGCCTAGGCTTTGCTTTTTTCTTTGACATCAAATATTTGAGTGCAGCGTGGTCTGTGTGGACTATGACTTTTGAACCCAACAAGTAAGCTCTGAATTTGTCAAAGGCAAACACCACTGCTAACATCTTCTTTTTTGTAGTGGTGTAGTTCACCTGAGTCTCGTTTAGCAATTTGCTAGTGTAGTAGATGGCGTGGAAGATTTTTCCTCGTTTCTGACCCAACACAGCTCCAACTGCATAGTCACTTATATCACACATAATTTCAAAGGGTTCATCACATTCAGGTGTGACTATGACTAGAGCCTCTACTAGCTTTTCCTTGAGTAGCTCAAAGGCATCATGGCACTTCTCATCAAAAATAAATGGTGCATCTTTTTACAACAATGCACACAGAGATTTGGCAATCTTTGAAAATTTTTTTATGAACCTTCTATAGAATTCAGCGTGTCCCATAAAACTCCTCACTCCTTTAATGTTGGTTGGGGCTGGGAGCTTTGCTATCACCTCCACCTTGGCTTTATCCACTTCCAATCCTACCTTAGAAATTTTGTGTCCCAGTATGACAGCCTCATTCACCATGAACTGACACTTCTCTCAGTTCAATAATAAGTTGGTATCCATACATCTTTTCAGCATAGTGACAAATTTTCCAGGCAACTCTCGAACTTCATTCCAAAAATAGAGAAACCATCCATGAAGATCTCTATGTTGTTTTCCACCATGTCTTGGAAAATGGCCATCATGCAGCTTTGAAATGTGGCTGGAGCATTGCAAAATCCAAATGGCATTCTTTTGTAAGCGTAGATTCCAAAGAGACAAGTGAAGGTAGTTTTCTCCTGGTCCTTAGGATATATAGCAATTTGGTTATAGCCAGAATATCCATTGAGAAAATAATAGAATAAGAACCCAACTATTCTCTCCAGTAGCTTTTCTAAGAAAGGCAGAGGGAAGTGATCCTTGCGTGTGGCCTTGTTCAATTTTCTATAGTCCATGTACACATGCCAGCCGTTAATAATCCTTGTGGCCAACAACTCATTGGCCTCATTTGTGATCACAGTAACTCCTCTATTTTTAGGCACGCACTATACCGGACTAAACCACTCAATGTCAGATATAGGAAAGATTCTCCCAAAGTCCAAAAGCTTAATAATCTCCTTCTTGACCTCCTCCATCATTTATGGGATTAGTCTTCTTTGACTGTCCTTGGTAGGTATAACCCCCTCTTCCAACAAAATTTTGTGTATATAGATATTGGGCCTGATTCCTTTTATATTAACTATAGTCCAACCTATTGCTTCCTTATACATCTTCAGCACTTCCAACAATTTCTCTTCCTGCCACTTCTCTAGAATATAAGAAATAACTACTGGAAGAGTCTCATTCTCTCCCAAAAAGGCATACTTCAGTTGGGGAGGAAGAGAATTAAATTCTAACTAGGGTGGTTTCACAATGGATTGTAGCAGCTTTTCATTCCTATTTTCAAAATTTTCAGGCATCACCTCAGTAGGCATCAAATCAACATTATCATTAGTGTCAATAGTATCATGTGACAAATTGGAACACATTTTAGTTTTCTATTCTACTTCATTCTCAAAGTTCATTTCTAATATGGATTCATCTAACACACAACATTCTATCAAATTTTCAAGTTCATGCAAAATGACATTATTCTTAGTACTGAAAACTATAGCATCACATTTTTCATTATTCATTTTATCAGATGTTTCAATCAAAACAATTGAGAATTTATCCTTATGTGCAAGTTCAAGTGAGTGCTGATTACCTCCCCATGGATGTATGAAGAAACATTGTTCCACTAGGTTGGGATACTTCATAGCATAATCCACATCGAACACCACTTGTTCTCCATTAACTCTAAATATGATTGTTTTGCTCTTCACTCCCGTGAGAGCATCATCAGTTGCCAAGAATGGTTTATCGAATATTAGAGGCATCTCTGGGTCTTCCTCTATGTCTAAGAAAATGAAATCCACAGGTAGCATAAACTTGTCCACTGACACTAAAACATCCTCTACCATTCTCGTAGGCTGCACCAAAGACCTATTAGCCAACTAAAGTAACACTACCACAGGTTTGATCTTGTCACCCAGTCCAACAATTTTAGCGATGGAGAGGGGCATCGAATTTATCCCTGCTCCAAGATCACATAAGGCTTTGTTTAAAAACCTGGCAACTATAGTGCATGAGATCGTGCAGCTCCCAGGATCTTTGAGTTTTTGTGGCAAGTCATTGTTTAACTAAGCTTGGCTTTCTTCTGTGAGCAGTATGGGCACCTCACATTCGAGAATTTGTTCTTTGTTTGCTATTAAGTCCTTCAAGAATTTTGCATGCCTCTATACTGCAGTGACCAAATCCAACAATGGCACATTCACATTCACTTGTTTTACCATATCCAAAAACCTAGTGAACTGAATTCCCTTTTTAGCAGGAGGTGGAACTCTTTGAGGGAAAGGTGGTTGAGGTGCGTACTTCGAATAGTTGTATGGGCTTAGAGGCCTTCTCTTCTTCTTGAGCACAAGTTCCTACATACTTCTTTTATTATTTTCTTCCTGAGTTTCCACTTCAACTTTTTCAACAACAATCTCTTTGGCAGTATCTTCCATTAGATTCTTATCCACTTTGTCCTTGTTGTTCCCACTGAGCTCCTTCTCACATCTTAGGGTGATGGTATTATAGACCTCTTTTCCCTTGGGGTTTAGCTCAGTGTCACTTAGGAGAGCTCCTTGATGTCTTTGATGAATTGCTTTGGCCAACTGGCCCAATTGTACTTTAATGTTTTTTATTGAGGCATTATGGTTTTTCCATTGAGTCTCTATGCCGGCTGTTCTCTGATTGTTCTTGTCTAATTTCTCCATAATCTTATAGGGCATGTACTCCATGTTTGATCTTCTTGGCTCTCGGTTGCTTGGTTCACCTTCTTGAGGAAATGGCCCTTATTAGTTGTTTTATCCCCAGCTTCCTTGTCCTCCTTAACTCTTATAACCACTATACTTTTTTCTGTTATAGTTGTTCACATATTGTACAAACCCCTGTGTAAGTGCACATTCATCAGTATGGTGCTCACTCTTGCATAAATGACAAGACAAAACTTGGGTGGTCTTGGCTGTTTTCAACATTTGCACCTGCTGTGTCAATGCCTCTACCTTATCTTCTAGAGACGTCTCCTCATCCAAATCAAGAACACCCCTCAGTCTTCTTATAATTTTCTTCCTGGCTTCTGGAAAAAGATATTCATCATCTACTGTAGAGTCAAATAACTCCCATACTTTTGGTACACTCATATCTTTGAGAGCTCCATTGGCATAAGCCTTGACCATTAGTGATGAATCTGGATTAAGCCCTTTGAAAAATGTATTCAGCTCTCGTACCTCACCTAGAGCATTATTTGGGCATTGTCTTAATAGGTCATTGAACCTATCCCAAGCCTCTTTGAAGGTCTCTCTATCCTGTTGTTGAAAACTCTTAATTTCCAACCTTATCCGTTCTAACTTTGTAGGAGGGAAATACTTTGCCAAGAACTTCTTTTCTAGTTCCTCAAAAGTAGTGATAGATGGTCTCTCGATTGACTTAAACCAATGGTTAGCTTTTTCTTTCAATGAAAATGGGAACAACATCCTCCTCACTTTATCATGAGGTACTCTCTGCAACTTGAAGGTATTACATAATCCAAAAAACCAGTTTAAATGTTGATTGGGGTCATCCCTGCTTAACCCTTGGAATACCTATCCTTGAGTTATCATGGAAACGATCTGAGTGGGGATATGATAGCTCTACACATCGATTCCCTAATGGTTGTTCCTTCTTTCAAAATTCACTACAAAGTGATCCCTTCTAAGGTTGTGTCCTAGGTCTTTCTTCTTCTTGTTTAGCCATTTCAAAAATTTTTCTCATTTCTCTTAACTTTCGTTGAAGTTCAGGATCAAAATCAAATTTTGGGTCAACTCCACGAAGATGTACTTCTCTTTGCATAAACTGAGTTCCTCTAAAGATCAAGCACAACTACCTACGTAGATCAATTAGAGTAAAGTGAATCCACCAGAATGGATCATATGCAATAGCTACAGATAATGTAATTGTAAAAACCAACAAAACTTAACAAAATCAAAACAATGATAATTAAAGTCACAAAAACCAAAAATCAAAAGAACTAAAACACAATCACAAATCAATCTCTAACACCTTGCCTTTCCTGGCAGCGGTGCCAGAAATTGGTGCGAATTGTTGCTCATCTCCAATTTTACCCAAAACACACTAATGTAGTATTGGTGAAGGGATTCATTCCACAGAGAAGGGGTTGCGTTATAATGATTAATTAAGTGATAAACTAGAGCAAACAAAATATCTCAAATAAGAGGATTCAAAGTATTAAGCAATGGAGGAAAATGGTATTGCCTTGAGGGGTTACAACCTATATAGATCTCTTCTTAGTATCACTGACTAGTGTAAACATGAGGGGATTTTTCTTCTGGTTTTATGAGATTGATTAGTTGGGTGACTCTCTCAATTTCAATTCACTTACTCCTCAAACTTCCCTAGGTGGGGCAAGTTGTTAGTACAAATAGAATTTCCAAATCCTTTCCCTTGTGTAACAATCTTAGTTCACTACTTGACTATCTTCCTTGGTAGGGCAGCTAACCAATTCATGTGTTCAAATTGTTCTACAAGAATAATCCTAAGTATTTTTTACAAGTTTGGCTTCAAATGTTAGTGGGTACCACACACATGGAACCAACAATAAAATCAGATCTTAGAACTCATGCATAGAAGGTTCTTATATTCAAATCATATCAAGTTTAATTATCCTTTGATAGATCCAAAGTAATCTTAGTGGGTACCGCAAATTAGCTCTATATTTGTAAGTTACCATTCAAGATTATTGAAATTATACACTCAATAAATAGAGAACACAACAAAACACAGATAAATTATAATTCAAATGTCTCAACCACTTAAGATCTACACAAATTAAACCTCAAAGCAATACTTAGAATTTAACCAATCAAGTCGATAATCGGCCCAGAGAATCGAATTAAAACCAAAAGATCAGACATAGAAGAATGATCAAGATGTGACTGTGATATGGTGCTCTATTCCCTTTTGCGATTCTCCAAACCCTAGAACTCTGGTCTTCTTCTCTGGGTTTTCTGATTCTTTTCTCTCTTTCTCCTCGATCCTCTCTCTTTTTTGTCTTCTAATGTCTCTTTGGTACTTATACCCTCTCTTTATTGATGTGTCCATATCAAGAATGTGATGTGTGCTCTTTTTTTTGATATTTCTGCTACGTGTCCTATAAAATAACCCGTAAATGTAGTGAGGCTATATGATGTCATGCTGCCAACTTAAGTTGCTTAAACATTAAGATTTCATTTCATCAAACACAGGTGAATCACAAAATTGTTGTGCTTGTGCTTTTAGTGACGTGTGTTAAGGCTTGTACCTTGTACACATGCTGTTCGTGTTAATATGAGTGCTAGGTCGGGTAGGTGATGAGTGCATGAGTAGTGCAAGTGTGCATGTGTATCTAGGTGCATGCAAAGAAAGATAAGTGCAACAGTGTGTGGGGCGCGTGTGCGAGCTGGGCAAAAGCAGTAGGCACCCGTACAGCATTCGTGTGTGAGTGGGGTTGGCACATTGCGTGAGTGTGGTGCGAGCACCTAGTGCACCCGCACCGTGAGCGGTGTGTGCAAGGGTGGGTGCACAGTGTGCCTGCCCGTGTATGCTAGTATCTGCGCCAGCCCCTTATTACGCGTGTGCAAGGGCGGGTACACTGTGCACCCACCCTTGTTGTGCATACTGTGCCCCTGCCCATGTGTGTGTGGTGCGGGAAAGAGTGCCCCAACTCTTGTGTGCGGTGCTAGTAGGGCGGACGCCTAGTGGACTTGCCTTACTCGTGTGTGTGTGTGTGTTGAGTGTGTGCAGTGTGTCCATGTGAAGTGTTTGACATGTGATGTGCTTGTGTGCTCTATTTGGACTTTGTGTGTGCGTGCTTGAGAATTGTGAGAACAGTTGTGTCAAAAATGTGAACTCAATACAATACATGCAATTTTCCATTACTTACAACATTTTCAACACTTCTTCACAATCTCTACCAAATATCATTTCTTGCACATTTAGCCCACAAGTCACACAAGTAAGATTTTAACATTAAATCTATACAAAAGCTCAAGAAATTTAAACATATAAGTTGGTATAAACCCGACTTATCACTAATTGACCATAATTTGACTAGATAGGATATAGTTGACTAGTTTAAACAAGTTTGACCTGACTTTGACCAACTTTAACTCGACCAACATAAAACCCTATTTAGAAACTCCAAAACCCTAGTTTTGCTAATTTTACCTAGTTTGATAATGTTTTGCTAGTTTGACCTAGGTTGACCTAGTCAACTATGGTTTGACCAAATTTGACCATGTTTGACTGAGTTTGACTTCGTTGAACTTTTTTAATTTAACAATGACTAGTTGACTAGATAACCGAGATTTGACTAGTTTGATCATGTTTCATGAAGTCAATCATAGTTTGACCACTTTAGACCACTTTTGACTATAGGATTACCATAGTTAAACCATGAATCCTAGTTAAATCGAGAAACCCTAATACTAAACCTAACCCTGTAAGTGAACCAAGAACCCATAGAGTCTTAAACTAAAACCAAACCTTGATTCATGTAGCTGGTTCCATATGCTCAAGACTTGGTACATGAATGAAGCACTTTCAACACTTAACTATATTATGGAGAAGTCTACACAAAGGTGCCATATCCAGACCCACACTTAGAGCCAAGTACAAATCTTACAAGGCAAAATTTTGAAGGGACCAATATATGAAGATCCAAGGAGTAAATATGCAAAAAGGATAGTCTAAGTCTTACTTGAAGCTAAAGCACATTGCTTGGAGCTAAAGTATATTACTTGGAGCCAAAACACATTCTTTGAAGCCAAAGAATATTCCATGGAGCTTAACCTCAAGAAGTTCACTTCAAGCCTATGTATCTTGTTCCTTGGAGCCAAAGAAATGTAATACTATAAATAGATGGTGTTTAGAGAATAGAAAAAGCTTTTCATATCCTTTTAAACATTTTACTCTTTCTAGAAGCTATCTTTTTTTCTCTATGAATGATGTCACTCTCTATGAGTGGCTAAACCTTTAGTCCTTGGATTTTGGGAATTGATTCTTGAATCTTATTTATGAATTCGCAACTATGTTTTCATTTACTTGAATCTTCAATTGAGGTGGCTTGCACTTGTTCTTTAAAACATTTTAAATTCTTAATGTGTAAGAATTGAGTTAGGTTTGCATGAATACTTCAAGAACTTCTTAGATCGGGCCAAGGTAAGATTTGATTGATGAGTTTTGCTCTTCTCAACTTGGTTGGAATTGTTAATCTGGTTTTTGACTGGGCCAAGAAAAAATCGGATTTAACGGATTACAGTTTTCATTTTATGTCTATTCAATTATTTGACTAATATTATTTGAAACTTGATCGGACTAAGGGGGGATCAAGTAAAACATTTAATTGAGAAATTTGAGTAGTCCATTAAGGATGAATTATAGTAGAGGGCCAATCACTTTGATTCTTTCTTAAAGATAGTTTGGGTTCCCTCTTTAGTTCATGAGAGTAAATTCAAGCATAAGTTAATGCATGCGTGATAAATCAAGAATCTTGAACCAAGAATCCATGCACACTTTTCTCTTATTAAACTTGTTTTAGTTATTTTCTAGTTCTCTATTTTTGCTACTCTTGAGCACATCGATGACAGCACAATGCTCATGAGCTCGACCCCTACCACCACCTCTTCAATTTTGGTTAGGGAAATTTATCATGTTAGGCCGTGAAGACCACATTTTGATGATAAATTTCTCAATTATTTGCATCGAAACATCGAGCCAACCACTTTGATGAAGAAATTGAGCAAGCTTGGAGCTAGGGTTTGCTTGAGTGGTAGAGAGTGGTGGCTCTCTTGAAGTTGATGATCCCAGTTGCTCTTCATCTTGTGGTTTTTGAGAGAAAGGAGTTTATCCTACACATTCGGCCACCTTCATGTCATGGATATAATCTTTTCGGCCTAAAGCATTTGCTAAGTCCACCACTTCCTTAAACAAGCTAGTTACCACTCTAAACCTTGTAGAAATAAATTCCTTCAAGGAACACACATTTTGATCTATCTTAGACGATGTAGCTTTTAGTTCCTCAATCTCGGCCTTAACTCTTTGTTCTCAGCTATTAGTGCTTCAACTTTTGCATTATTCTCCATTTGGAACCCTTGCTCATCCTTCTTTCTTGGTTGAGGTTTCTTGATATTTCTCTTTGGTTGCCCATTTTTCATACCCTTAACTAAGATGTTTGAGATTGGGATGACGGGTACTAAGACTTCATCCACATAATTTTCTTCACTCCTTTGACCATGTACATTTCATGATCAAGCAAGGAAAAAAGAGTCCAAAATTTCCTTTATTCATGGACAAAATCATTTGCTCTTTAATGATTCTTCTCACATCTATAGCCTTGGCAAGAATTATAGCCGAGACTAGCAAAGATCTTGCTATACTTATTGTGCTATAGTGAGTACTAGGCATGAGTTTGTTAAGGATAAAAGTTTGCCACACCTTCTGCTTATGGAAGAAGTGATTTTTTTGAAGCGCAAGAAGTTCCATGATCTTAGTTTTTCTCTATTTAGTGCCCGGATGAGCAAAGATCCTAGCCATCTCATCCAAGTCCTCTTTGTCCAACCACTCTAAGAATTCTTTGTCATCTACTTTTGGGATGTCATAGAACTTGTTGATAGAATCTCTATCAATTTTCACATGCATGCCTCTAACCCACACTCATTCCTTGGTTTCTTCAAAGGCATTGAAACAAAATTCCCTAACCATCATGACGTTCATATTGGTCTTAGCTAACTTGAACTTTCCCCAAGCATTCTTCTCTATTATGGAAATGATGGGCTCTTTGGTTGTGGTCAAGCTTCTCTCAAAAATAACATGTTTCTTTGAAACATCATCTTCGAATATTGTCTTGGCCTTCATTGAAACAAATCTTCCATCTATAGGATTGAATAATGGAGTGAGAGCCTTCTTCCCACCTTTGGGTTTAGAAACCACTTGTTTTTTACTAGTAAGAGCCATGGGTTGCTCTTTCACTCCATTTCCACTTGGTCCCTCCACATTAGCTACATTCCCATTCTTTGCCTTCTTAGATGTAGTCTTGACCCACTTGAGCTTTCGATATCACCTTCTTGGTAACAACTTTCTTGGGAGTCATGCTTGTACCTAACAAAATGCAAGAATCAATTCACCAAAATTTATTGTACTTACTTGAAAACATAAAAGACTTGTTACACTGTCAAATATGTCATGTCATATTTAATTCAATCACCTCCCTCTCACACACACATACACACACACACAAAGCTTACATTCACTACCCTTCAATCACGACTTGTTTTCACTTCCATTATCTTCCCCCATCATTCCATACATCACATATTCCAACAAGGTCAAAAAAGGTCAAAGAAAACAAAGACAACATGATTTTGACAATATAACAAACAACTAGCATGCTCACTTTTAGTCTTAATTCCTAGTATTATGTGACTAATTGTCCATTTTGTCCAAAATCAAGAAATCACCAAATCTCATTTATAATCATAGAATTGAAAAATATAGTAATTAACAAAAGTCCATGCCTTAATTCCAATCACATCAATCACAAATTTCATTAACTAACTTGAAACTAAGAGAGAGAATAAGTGGGTTCTCAAACACACTTGTCAAATCAAACATATTCTCACATTAATTGCATAAAACATAACCTCAATAATGCTCATATCAATCTTTTTTTATCATATTAAAACATAAAAACAAGGAAGGATTGAGCAAGACTCATCTTAGGTCTTTAGCTTCCAAGTTAGTTTCTATTAAGTTCAATGATGTTCTTTGTCCATTTTCTTCCTTCTTGAAGCCTCTTTATTGTTTGTGAGAGTGATGAAAATGATAGATCAAGTTCTTGTGTGCTTGGGAAATGATTGTAAAATGATGTGATCTCCAAATCAAAACTTAAGAAACACAGTTCAATGATGTGCAAGTGTGTGAGTGTGTTCAGGTTTTTAGGGGGGGAGGAGAGAGAAAAATGCAAATGATTTTGAAAAGACAAGGGAAAGGGAAAAAGTGGGACTCTTTAAAATGTTTTAATTTTGACTTCTAGAATCAAGATTGAATATTTCACCTTATCTCTCTTACCCATATTCTTTACATTATCTCACATTGCTTTCAAACTTCACCATATTGATACCACACATGTTTACATTCATTTTTCTATTAACTCATGCCTAAGATATGCTACAAAATCAATATATTTGGAAAGATAAGCCTTTCACCAATCTTTGCACTCAGCTTTTGGTGAGCACATCCTTAGCTCTTTTTCTCACACTTAGTCACCAAATATATTAGTTTCTTCATGTCTTCACCTTGTTCATATTTATGCATAGTCGTTTTACCTACAAATGAAATGCTACACCAAATTAAAATTCCATAAAGATAAAAAATGAAATAAAAATAACCCAAATGTAAAAGGATAGAAAATCCTTGGGTTGCCTCCCAAGAGCGCTAAATTATTTGTCTTTAGGCTGATTTATTCTTTCTCTTCTTCATCATTTTCCATCATGGAATTCCACCTTATTCTTCTTTGTCTTACTAATCTTTTTCTCCCAAAGAAGTGTATTATCTTGTTCACCCATGTCTCCAAGTTCAAAACTCAAAGATTTTCTAGCTCCTCTTTTGGTGATGGCTTGGCTAGACTTTGCCTCTGAACAATTTGATTTCTCTAGGTCATTTTTTATTTCTTCTTGGGCCCTCTTCCCTTTTCTCCTCAGTTCTCTTTTGCTATTTTGAAGAGCTAACTCTTTATCATTCATCTTGCAGGTGATGATTCTTTCTTTTACTCCAACTAGAGCATTTTCGGTGGCCAAAAATAGTCTTCCCAAAATAATTGGGGACTTTTCATTTTCCCTCATGTCAAGAATAAGAAATCGGTTGGAAACACAAAGTGGTTCAAAATTATCATGAAGTTTTGCACCCTTCCAACCAGTTTCACTTGAGCGAGGTTTGCTAATTTGAGGTCTACCTTTGTGGGTTGAATTATATCTTCTAAGCCAATTCCCAAAGCAGTTGGCAATGGCATAAAATTGATGCTTGAGCCCATTTCACAAAAGGCATTCCAAAACACTATTGGACCAATTACACAAGGGATAGTTATACTTCCTAGATCATTGGTTTTTGGGGCCAACACTTCTTGAAGATGATTACCTTTCACCAACATCACCATTTCCTCTTGTATTACTCCATAGCTAGGTAAGAAGGCCTTGAAGAAGTCGGAATGCTTTAGTGAAACTAAGAATTCCTCAATTGGTGCCTTGATTCAAAGGGCCAATTTCTCTTCATGGTTGGTCCTTTCTCTTTTCCTAGCCTCCATAGTTGTATGATTGGATACGTGGTCTTCATCTTCCATTATGTTTGTATTGGGCTCAAAGGATCCCTCATCTCTTTCTTTTCACATAATGAAAACCTTATTCTTCCATAGGTTCCTTGCTATCCTTCTCTTGCTCAATCACATTACTTCTTTTGAATTCTATACTCATTGAGTGCTCCTCCTCATGCTCACTATCATTTTCAATGTTAATGTCTTTATCTATCTTGTCATCACTTCCCTCTTATGAATTTTCTTCTACCACAATTATTTCTTCCGATGTCATATAGATGGCATTGCATTGTTCCTTGCCCTTGGGATTGGGAAATGTATCACTTGGAAATAGTCCTTGGAGCCTTTTTCGAATAGATTGGGCAATTTGCCCCACTTGGGTCTCCAAAACTTTGATCACAGCTCTTTGCTGTTCCACTCTCTTCTCCTAATAAGTTTCTCATGTTCATCGTTTTGGGAAGTTCCACTACACGCTTCAATTGCTCAGTTAACTCACAAAGAGCTTTCTCCCAAGATTCCTTCTTCTTTACTTCTTCTTGAGACTTTAATTCTTTGTCACCATCCTCTTGGTAAAGATTTTTTCTATAAGAACCTTTATTAGAGTAGGAAGGCCTCTTTTGGTTCCAAAATTCCAATTGTTTTGCCTATTTCATTGATTGTTGTAATTGAAATTTTTGTTGAAGTTGCTATATAATTCATAGGCTGTTCTCAGGTGAATTGGCATTGATCCATGTTGTGGTCCCCTTACAAAGGCCATAAACTAGCACTTTTTTTCTCCCTAAAGTTATTTGTAAAGTAGTCAAAGCATTTTGCATTTGGGCAAATTGGCCTTCTAAATATGAGTTCCTATCCAACTTCAATGCTCTAACTTGTCTTCTCATAGGTACGTTTCTTTCTCTAGACCAAACAAACTCATTTTAACTATCTTATTGAGGAGTCCCTTGACCTCTTCAATTGACTTGTTCCTCAGTGATCTTCCAGCACACTCGTATTCAAATGGTTTATGGTGGATAGTGTTAATCCATTTATAAAGACATTAAGTTCTCTACCATTATCTAAACCATGGTTTGGATACCTCCTCAAGAGCTCCTTGATTCAATTCCATGCCTTTGAGAATACTTCCCTATCAAATTGACAAAATTGTAGAATATCCATTTTAAGCTTGTCCATTCTTCCTAGAGGGAAGAACTTGGTCATTAACATCTTTGTTAATTCTTCAAAGCTCCCACAACAATTTGAAGCACCAAATTGCACCAATGTCTGACCAAGACTTGAAGTGAGAGTGGAAACACAGTCATCTTCAAGGCATTATGTGGAATTCCATTTATCTTGCAATTATTGCAAATCTTGAGGAAAGAACTCAAGTGTGCCTTTGGGTCTTCACTGGACATTACATGGAAGATAGCACCATTTTGAATCAAGTTTATGAGAGGAGGTAGGATCATAGGTCTTAGGTTCAATAGGACATGAGTCATTCCAATTTTGGAACCCAGGTTCATAGAAATCCCTAAAAAGTCTCCTTGGTGGTTGTTCAGCATCCATGTGTGGGCCCTTTCTTCTTCTTTCCCTCAATGTCTTTTCAACTTCTAGATTCAATAGAAATTTTAGTGCTCCATTTGATCTAAGGGATATAGGCATACACTAGAATTGCCTGCTAAGATTCCAAAATAAGAAAACCTAGAGAAGCAAAGTAGAAAAATAAAACAAGATGAAACAACAAAGAAACATTAATTAAAATCTAACTACAAAACTAACAACTACTTCAAGTTCAATGAAATACTTCACACCAATTTGCTAACCGTCGCTTCCCAAAATACCGCCAACTTTTTTGGCTGCGAAAACCACGCTATTAGAACGTGTGTTTCCGTGTTTTTTCAGGCTACAAGTAATATATAGTCCTTTCCTACCTTGTAAAAGGGTGAGTAAGGTGTGAATCCCATAAAGATTTACACTAGCTAACTAAAGGTGATATGTTCAAAAAACTTTGATGTGGTGAGTTAAATCAAGTAATTAAAATAGAGGTAAAGAGTACAATAAATAGAGAGCAACTAGAGGGAATTCAAATGGAGAGAGAATATGGTGTTGTTGGATCTTATTATGAGAGATTCAATCCTGTGATTTAACAACTTTCTTTTAGCAAATGATCATCGATTTACATGGGGTATAGACTGTCCTCATGGAACGGTCCTATATCACCTTGGCAGGAACACCTATGTTCAAAACTCATTAATTCTCACTTTCTCTTAGCAAAGACAAGTTCAAATTATTAGTTAAAGCTCTGGGACTAGGTCAACCACCTAACTAGTTTTATTTACATTAATTAAGTATTGAGAGAATTCAGTGTCCTCCTCTTGGTAGAGACAAGACCCCTTTAATCACAACCCTAACTAAGTATCCATCTATTCTTTACATATAAATTTCTAAGCATCACAAATACCTTGGTGACCTTCGTCTACACATGTGTAAAGTGATAAGTTCATTCGAAATATGTAAACTTAACTCCATTTATGGTGGTCTGTTCTTTATGTGAGTAATTCACCATGAAGTTCATCTTTAATCATATCCAAGTTAATTTGGCAATTAAAAAAACACATAATAAATATGAACTCCTTAAATTCAAACTCTCCAAGTCATAGATATGGAATTTATGAACCCAGATCCACAATTCAATTTTAATCAGGAACGCACAAATTGATCAATAATCATTATTTTGAACTTAAAATCACTAAATCACTTAAATCTCATAACCCATAACATGTTTATCCAATAACACCATGAAGGATCTAGCCTTCCATGGCTAGATCTAGATTCACAAGAATCACAAGAACACAAGATAAAGCAAAAATATAGAGATTCAAGAGATTATCCATTCAAAGAAAAGGAAACACTATTGGAATTCAATATTTCAATGAAATATCCAAGCTTAATCTTGTATAAAGATGATCCTTATGCAAAGGTTCCCAGAAGAAGTCCTATATTTGGACTTCATTCTCTCTAATATGATCCTTACTATATTCTTGCTCTAATGGTTTCAAAGGATCTAGGAATGATCCCCAATAGTTGGTGAAGGGCTAAGTCATTTTATCCCAACAAAAAATACCCTAACTCTAAATATGTAGCAATTGAGAAGCAAGAGGTTGAATTCCACAGGGAGGGGGGTTCCTGTTAAGAGTTCGTGTATTGTTTAAAGAGTAGTTAAGCACGTAAATAAGTAATGACAACAAGAAAAAAATGTAATAAGACTCAATCTATACCAAAATAAAGGTAATGGGCCTAGGACTTAGCTTATAGATTCGAGAGTAGAAATTGAGTGAATAAGAGTGTCCTTGGAATTTAGGCTTAGGATTCTCAATCCTTTGTGGCATTAGTGATTCATGTCATTTCTTGATGAATGTGTGTTAAGGTTGTGCTATGGGAATTAAGTGTCTAAGAATTTTACCAGACCAAAATCTACCACAATTGTCCAATCAAACCAACCAATCAGTTCTATGTCATGTCAAATCCCAACTCACTAAGCAAAGCCATCAACAAGGTTGTCATGCTAGTCTAAACTTGGTTTCATTTTATTAGGGCTAAATCATGGAATATGATCAATTAAAATTATCATGGACAAAAAGGACTCTTCATCACAACATGCAATGGATTAATATTCTACTCACAACATGACCATATTATCATTTTCAAGGCAAGGCAATGCAAAAGAAATGTGTCTATCAAACCAATCAAATGGAGTATACAATCAAGACCATAACATTTCATCACCATACACACAAATTCTCAAGAGTCCATAACTTAATTCCTAGGACACCACACAATTGTCCCCTCATAGCTGAATAAAGCAAACCAAAATGTTAAATAATAGCAAGGATTGAACAAGAAAGTGCAAGGAAAGATACATCCCAAATGAGAAGACTTCCCAAATGTTGATTTCAAGCTAAAGGTCTAAGCTTTTCTTTGATTTCCACTTCAAAATAGCCAAGAGTACAAGATTTCTCTCCCAAGAACTATAAGCATGAAGAACACAAACTAAAGGTGTGTTTTTAGGATCTCTAGCTAATTAAGTCATCTTTTTTTAAATGGTTTTTACAGGTCTTAAATACTATGTAGAAAATGTAAGAAAAGATAATTACACTTTGAACCCCGTTCTACACATGTAGGGACTAGAAACTTAGTAAGAAAGAAATTCCGTAAATGGGCTTCTTGGGGTCGCCTAGGCAGGCCGCCTAGGCTCAACTTGGTTATGATACATTGCCTAGGTGGTGATCTTCATTCTGATACTTTGCCTAGGCGGTAGTGTTCTTCTGATATGTCGCCAAGGCGGGGACTCTGTCTTTTTTTCTCCTTTTTGCATCCTTTTTAGCCCTCTTCTTCCACTTTTCATCTTCTTTCTCATCTTAAGCTTCAAGTCGGGGACAAAACAATAAAGACACTAAACCGACTAAAGAACAAGCCAAATTCCTTGTAAAAGAAGACAAATAAAATGGTGATTTGCCAACTTATTAAACCCACACTTAAAATCTTGCTTGTCCTCAAGAAAAAATGAGACTAAACAATTCTAACAGAGAACCCACTTAAATGGAAGACATACACTCACAAATGTAAAACACAATACTTAAACATGGCAACACTAACATCGACTCTACTAAAATGAATTGGTGTATTAGTCTCAAGAACTTTTCGATGTATTTCATGACTCTGTGTGCGTGCCTCAAAGATTTGAGACTTTTGTGATGCTTCACCAATTTTTAACATTTCTTATGATGTCCTCATACACATGTGTGTGTGGTGTGCATTGTGTTGGGTACCATACAATCAAGTCACTATCTAAGCAATAATATACAAATACATGTTTAAAATTCAAAACTAGCTCTTCCTTTTCACCAACAATTATTGTATTCACTACAACCCATACACTCATGCATTACCTTAAGGATCAATGCACTTTATTACCTTTTTTTTTTATTTGGCTAACCTTTTTTTGAGGGTGGGCTCCACTCCAAATATATTAGATTTGTTGTTGGATGATGAATTTACCCTAAAATCATCCTTATAAAAGAGGTCCATCTTGCATTTGGATCCAATTACAAGCCAAAAGGCCTAGTGGAGCCAAGGACAAGAGGGAATTAAGCATGAAATTGGAGGACTCCTCCATTTACAATCAGTATATCTATTACACAATTGTACAAAAGACTTAAATTTGGAGGACTTCCTCCATTTATAGTCATCACTTACTAATATGCTATTATTCAAAAAAACTCCACAATTCACAAGGAGTGACAAAAGGTCCAAAGGAAGAACATGTATGAGCAAGGAAGATGAACATGTCGGTATTCTAAATTCTGATGAATGAAGATGAACATATGGCCTGTCTCCAGCTTCCCATATGCATGAGTACAGTCGATCCAAGTAGTCAATGTTGGGCAGTTTGATGTTCCTGGATACACTGCATTCCAACTTCCCAAAATACATATTGGCCAGCTTCTTTGGCCTTTATGTAATCCCATTCCAGTCAGGGAAAGAGCAGTCTTCAGGGGGAAAGCAAAACAGTCATCAGGGAAAGAGCAGAAAACCTCCTCCTTATGTTTCCGAAGGATCACAATTGGTGGGTAAGTCCATTGAACCAGCAGAGGATTGTAGGCAGTAAGAATGTGAGGAACAGTAGGGATCCCAGGTGTACAGCACTCATTCCAACTGATAGAGAAAAAACAGAAGTAACAGCAAGAGGCATCAGAGATGAGAGACTCTTCCTTATATGTCGGACAGGGAATCACAGTTGGTAGATAGTGCATTTGATCCAACATAGCATTAAAAATATTAAGGATGTGAACAGCAAGTAGGGCACTTCAGCTTTAACACCAACCAGCTGAGGCCCGAGATAAAAACCAAGGCAATCCAACCCTAACTTCAGCAGGTTGGGGCCTATGAAGCTATACCTTTTTAAGGAAAGTTCAACATCCATCATAGCGTTAATAAGTAAAAGCATTACCTCTTCTGGTGATCAGGACTGGCATATTTTCTCTGTCCATCTTAAGCGGGGATAGGAACTGAGGTGAAGATTGTGAATCCTTGTGGCTGACCAAATACCTGGCTGGGAGATTGGCCTCCTTTGGAATTTTTGATATGGAAGTCTTATGTCTCAACTCATCAATTAAGGGTCTGATTTGCCAGTCTTTCCACGATATCAACCCTTGAGATAGTCCTATAATTTATGTTTCGATAGCTATCGCTCTCATTCCTTTATCCCAGCATTGAGAGAAGTATTTGTGAGCAGCGAGGGCTTCCACCTGCAGTTTAGTCAGATTAAGTGGAAATAGAAAAATTGGAAGAGGAAAAAGAAGGCTACCTTTGAAGTTTGTAATAATGCCTCATGATCATGTTGTGAGTAGAATATTAATCCATTGAATTCAGATGTAGTAGTCTTGTTTTCCCATCAAAATTGTAAGGTCCCCATCAGGGAATTGGAATGCTCGAGGATCCCTACTTCTGCAGCAAAGATTTTCCACACTCTAGAAGCAAAGGGGCATGAGGCAAAGATATGGCTAATTGTCTCCTCATTGCCTTGGCACCATGGGCAAATAAAAGGTCCTATAATACCTAACCTGTGATGTTTATGGCCAATTGGGATTTTATTTCTGATTAGCCTCAACATAAGGAAGGACATCTTGATGGGAAGGCCTTGGTCCCATAAATGTTCCGTGTACAAGCACAGTGGTGTTTGTTGCCCCCTGATGTTGTTGAAAGATGATTTGAGGCTGAAGTTTCCATCTTGAGTAAGGGTCCACAACATTCTATTACTACTGCCTAGTGAAACAGGAGCTTCCAACAGGATATCTCTAGGGATTTGAGGGAAAGTGTTATGTACTTTGTTTAGATCCCACCCCTGGCTGCTGAGAAATTTCGAGACCTTATAATTTCCTTGACAATGTAAAATATCTGACAGTTTGCCCCTGCTGCTCCATTTGTTATGTAGGAAGCTACAGTTCCCACTACCTATTTGGAACTGAATGTGTTCTTCTCCAGTGTTAGCAACCTTACATAGTCTTTTTCACGTGGGGAAGTCTCCACTCCTAGGTTGGGCCTCTGTGAGATGTTGGGTGTTGCAGTATTTGGCCCATAGGAATCTGGCCCAAAGTGATTGTCTTTGTCTAAATCGCCACCAAAGCTTGTGGGATTGTGCTGTGACTGTGAGGGGCAGATCTCTCAGACCTATCCCTCCCTCACTCTGAGGGACACATAATTCCTTCCAGCTGATCCAGTGGTGCTTTGATCCTCCTCCCCTTCCTGACCAAAGGAAGTTGGCAAATAGAGACTCCAACTGATTGATGACTCTTTTGGCAGGGTCTAAACTCATGGTGATATGGAAGGGGATAGAGGCTAGGACTCTTTTGATCAGAATGATCCTTCCCCCAATGTAAGGAATTTAGAGCTCCACTCTTCTATAGTATTGCTAATCCTGTCCACTAAAGGGCCATAAAAGGAAGCTGGAATTCTCTTGAAGTGAAGGGGAGTTCCTAAGTAGGTAGTAGGGAGGGAGCCTCTAGAGAATTTAGTGATTCTTCCTAAGATGTGTTTCCTGGGATCTGGTAGCCTATCATGGACCAGATATGAGCTTTTAGCAGCATTGATTTTTTGTCCTAAAACCTCCTCATAATGGTTCAGCTTAGACATGATCCTTTTAACAGCTTGTGGCTTTGCTGATGAAAAGATAATCAGATTGGTACACAAAAATCACAACCTTTCTCAGTCTCAGTATTCAGTACCCTAGAAAGATATTCAGCACTTAACACAAATAGGAGGGGGGAAATAGGGTCTCCTTGCCTCAGGCCTCTAGAGGCTTTAAACCATCCATTACTAGCCCCATTAACTAGTACAGAAAACCAAACATTCTCCATATCAGGTCAATCCATACTTTCCCAAAACCTAATAGTCTAAGAATCTGGAGAAGGAAAGGCCAGTTAAACCCCTGTCATATGCCTTTTCCATATCTAGCTTTAGTACCACCTTCCTTTCCTTGCTTTTACTATTGAGGGAGGAGACCATTTCATTTGCTAGCAAATAGTTATCAGTGATCAATCTGCCCTCTACAAAACCACTCTGGTTTTCTAATATTACCTTAGGGAGAATGGAAGCTAACCTAGTAGCTAACATTTTTGAAATGATCTTATTAAGGAAATTGCAAAGGTTGATAGATCTGAAATGCTTAAAGGAAGAAGGGTTGGGGATTTTTGGGATGAGGACTATAGAAGTGGCTGTGATAGCCTTAGGTAGTTCCTCTCTATTCATAAAGGATTGAACTGCTCTGAGTAGGTCCTCACTGATGAAATCCCATGCAGCAGTGTAGAAAATGCCAGGAAAGCCATCCGGGCCAGGGGCACTTTCAGAACTCATTCTATGGACTGTCAGCTTCAGTTCTTCCATATCTGGAAACTTGGTTAGTTCTATCCTATCTGTGTTAGTCAGTGAGTTGGGAAGAATGGAAGGGTCAAGACTATGGCTAATCTAGTCAGCTGAGTACAGTTCAGAGAAGTACTGAACTGCTAGTTTTCCCACCTCACTTTCATCTTCCTGCCACTGTCCATTTTGGTCCTGGATCTTGTGAATCCGTGTCTTGGCATGCCTATTTTTCACATAAGAATGATAGAGCTTGGAATTTCTATCTCCTTCTTTAGCCCACTTGAAGTTGGCTTTCGGAGACCAAAATTTTTCCTCTAAGCCTAGTTGGTATTTAGCTTTGGCTGCAGTTTTGTTCAATATTTCCCTAGGTAACTAGTTCTCTTCATCCTCCCTCTCAAGTCTCTGCAGCTCAGCTTCAGCCTGCTGAGCCTTAGAGAAGATATTACCATATGTAGACCTGTTCCAGTCCCTAAGGGCCTGTTTGACCATTTTAAGTTTTTCAATAAAGATCCTGATTGGGCTTCCTATCACATCTGTTTCCCAAACTTTCCTAATCAAATTAAGACATTCTTCATGGCTTAACCAAAAGGATTAAAATCTGAAGAATTTAGGAGAGGGCCTTGTAGCCTTATGAATTTCTAGGGAGAGTGGGGAGTGATCCGAAAGAGATCTAGCTAGGTGACTTACATTAGCCTCTAGGTTGCAACTGTGAAAATTGTTATCTACTAGGGCTCTATCTAATCTCTTCCATATTCTAGCTTTCCCTTCCCTCCCATTACACCAAGTAAATTTAGCCCCACTAAACTGAACCTCAGTTAGATCCATAGAGGTCATAAACTAAACTAATTCTCTAGATTCCCTAATGTGGAAAGCTTTACCCCCCTCTTCTCCTCCCTAGCCTTGATACAATTCCAATCCCCACAAAGTAACCAAGGGATGTTGGGATTTTTCATACTCTGTAAAGATTGCCATAAGGGTTCTCTCTGCCTCTTTGAGCACTTGGCATACACGCTAGTCAGTCGAACGGGGAATGGCAGGTCAGGATGTGCAAGTTCTTGAGTAATATGCTGCTCTGTGGCCCTAATGATTGTGGATGAAAAAGGTCTTCTGGTCATGATCCAAATGGAACTGGTTGTATTTGAATGGGCTTCATCAAAATTCAGTCTCCTCTTTAGTGTTTCTAGCTTGGTAGAATCTGCAAAGGGCTCTGCTATGGCTAAAAGGTCGCTCTTAGTAGATCTAAGGATTTTTCTAAGTTTCCTAAAGTTAGGTTTTCTCCTAATACTCCTTATGTTCCAAAAGAGGCCTCTAATCATTTAAACCTAATCTACAGGGAGCAGTACTTGATAGCCTATCTCTAAGCTCTCTATCCGACTCAAATTTGGGCCAAGACCTAGGGTTCTTAGTTGCATTGGTTTTTTGGGATGACTCTATTTTCTCAGTTGATTCCTTCCCCTCCAACCTTTGTTCTACCAACGTTGGGCTAATCACACCGGCTAGGACCAGTTCAGTGGATGGATCATTTGAATGAGGGATTTCACTCTGCCTTTGTTGAGAGTCATTTGGGGTATCTCCCTTTCTCATTTCTGCAGCCTCCAGTACCTGCAGACCATCAAAAGAGACTACTTTAGTAATTAGTTTCAGAATTTCCTCACAATATACCTGTTCTTGAATTCCTTGGCTTATGAAGGCATCCTGCTGGTTGAGTTCATTTTGATGGGATTGGAGTGGGCTACTTCTATGTAATTCTAGTGACTGAGAGGCAATCCTTTCACCCTCCTCCCTTGAGTCTTCCACCAAGGGTGCGGATTGAGGTTGATCCTTTTCCACCTGAGTGTCCCTCTGAAAAGAGCATCCTTCAGCAACCTGGGGATTTTCTAAGCCAGCATCCTTCACTATTGCATCAGATTCCTCTAAACATTGCAGAGTTGCAAACTTGTTACCTCGAAGCTGGACATCTTTTCCCACTGCACTGGAGACTAATTTAGGGCAACTACAGAGGGCATGGTTATTACAGTTCCAGACGATTACGGCATGTCTTGTGTGGCACAAGTAATAGGAAGGCTGGAGGTGATCACCTCCTTTCCTTTAATAAGGGCTTCAGCTGGAACCACTTTGTTATGGGTTGATTTTTCTTTAGAAACTGGGATCCATTCCTGAACAATTGGTTTAGCTATTTGTGTGTTCTTCCTCAGATTTTGGGTGACCACTTCTGCAGTTGGTATCGATCTCTTTCTCGACGGGTCACAGACATTAGTTCCATGTCCCAATTTCTGACATTTTGTACAATCTTCCACCTCCAGTTATTGCCATTTCCATTTGTCTTTTCTTCCAATCCAAATCCGGTTGGGAATCTGCTTGGTGAGATCCATTTCTACGCAGACCCGAGCCTCACTAGGCCGGATTAGGTCCGATGCCGCAGCAGTGGCAGCATCTAGCTTCAAAGGATTACCTGCAACTGAGGCTAAGGAGAAAAGCTTTTCCTTATGAAAGAGATGGAGAGGGAGATGGGGGAATCGAATCCAAACTGGTGAAATTGCCGGCTGCACTGTGGGATCAAAATCCCTCATCCATTTAAAAATCCTAGCTTGGAATCCTTGGAAATGCCAAATCCTCCTTGTCTAGAACCTCTGAAAGTCGGCTTCTTGATCAAATTTGAAGAGGACGTGTCGGTTGTCGTACAGGCCAACCTTACATTCGCCGAGAAAAGCCGCCACTAGGATTTCTTTCCTTATCTGCGCCATGGCTGGCCTCCCCCAGGAGAACTTCCCGATCAAAGTCCATTTGTAGTTATGAGCAAGGCTTTCCTCTTTCTCTTCAGAGAGAAAAAGCGCCGGCTCCCCTTTAAATTGTGATAGAGGGACTTTGTTTTGGATTGTTGAGAACGAAATTGTGAAATCCTTGGCTGGAGTGTCTGATTTCCCCACAGCATTTGCGTAGGATGCTGTAGGGAGAGGGGTGCTCCTCTCCTCCATGGAGGGCGGAACCAATTAGGGCAAATACCCGTTAGAGAGAAAGCTGAGTGTGTAACGGTCAATTTTGAGTGAAAACGGATGGGTTGGGAAGGCCAAAATCCTAGAGAGAAGGGAGAGCAAAAACCAACATGAATTCTAGTGCACTTTATTACCTTAATTAACAACAAAAGTAACATTAAACGCCTAGTGTTCATTGGCTCTTTTTACCCTTTCCCGATCATACAAGTTCCGTTTACTAATGCTTAATATACTTAAAGGGCTATCTCATAGAGAATGGGAAATAATTCAAGAAATAAACACATGCCAAAGGTTTTATGACTTTTTATACCTATTCCCAATCTTACAAGTTCCTTCAATTTTAAACTTTCTTTCAAGTTCAAGAGGCAATCTCGCATCGAATTGGGAATGCGTAAAAATAAGACAATTAAAATTAAGCCATAGTTCAAATCACATCCTCTAATGCGTATGTGTTCACGTTAGATTGCACAAGATCACTATCTTAAAGGTTCGCTTTATTGGTTTTCAAAGAGACCTCGCTATTTCTCACTTTCTTTCATAACTCAATCTAACCAATGTTACCGATATTTCATGGTGATCATTAACAAGTGTATGTGGACCCCAAAAATTTCATCATCACTAGGTCTATTTGCAATCAAAATAAAATCACCGGATTGCACACAAGTCCCTACTTTACAACTTTTCACTATTTTCACCAATTTATTATTTATGTACTATATGTCACTTATTCACCATAACATATCACAACAAAACAAGGGCTTTTAGAATAGCCAACTCAAACCACAATTGTATAATCACAACACAAAACGAAAAATTTCCACCAAATTAACAACACAAATTCACTAACATTTCACGACACAAATTCATTTACACTAACAACTTCAAGTTAACATACTTCACAAACATGCTAGAGATCATCAAAGTGCATTTACCTAAACACCAAATCCACCATACTAACACAAAAGCTAAAAACATAAACTAAATAATCAAATCCTAAAATCTAATAATAAAAGAATAAAGAAATGTAAAATAAGCAAAAATGAAATGTACAATGAGTGAATTCATGTAGGAACTCAAAACAAAATGCGAAGAATGAATCTAATTGGGAAAATGCATCCTAGAAATTCAGTTATGGTGAAGTTTCAAAGTGCTAATGACTTATGACTGTGAAGATTTGACAACTTCTAGAGGGGTTTAGGTTCGTAGTGGGAAACTAAAGTCCATAAGGGTGGTGGTACTCTCGTCTCTATCTCCATTCACCAAACCCTTCCTATGATAAGGACTAAGTTTGACATGAATTCCTCAATCCAAAGTCATGGATCTACTGTCTATTCCCATAATGAGAACAACTACTAGTTTCAACTTACCCAACTAATGCCTAAATAAACTAAGACACTAAGTATAACCTCTTTTTAGGGCAAAGGCAAAGAAAACTCGACTAATTCTCTATCTAATTTGGCACTAGTCTTTAGCCCATGGTCTACTCAGGGAAAAAGCACCTTGACACTCGATAGGGTACCTAAGTACCGATGTCAACGGATTAAGGAATTTCTCAACACGAGATGACATACTCACTAGTTGATAAGACTAGGTTCGTATGTAGCACACAAATCAGGCATGTTTACTAGATTTCACTTTCATGTTTTCAAGCTTCTATTAGAATTACGTTCAAAGATTCAATCAAATTCCATAATGACATGATGATCACATACAATATTTGATTCATGATTTCCATACATAATTCATAAGCAAAATAAGGTTCACATTCACGTTGGCCTAACGAGAACACAATTCAAGCATAACAATACACATAAAAGCAAAAATCAAACATTCAAGGTCATGAGCATCAACACATTACTGAGAATTCAATTCCACAATGTCATTTCTAGGATACAGAATAGATCTAGCCACTCATGGCCTCAAACAATTTGAATTCAACAATTAAGAGTATAAAACTAATCATTTTTGTAAAGATGAGAAACTACCGATAAGATAAGCTTCTTCAATTGAATTCCAAAATGATCGGTTCAATTCTGCAGTTGAATGAGTCCACAAATATTTATGAATTTCAAGATCTACAATGCACACATAGAGGTGTTTTTTCACCGTAAAGATCGGATCTTTAAATTTCTCCCCTTAATGAAAACTAAAACTAAAACTGAGCAAGAAGTAAAACATGTTCTCAAACTACAACTCTAAAAACTACTACTACTCCCTTCTCTAAAATTCCTAAGTCCTATTATTTATACTAACTAGGAAACTTAACTCCTAAGAAAAAAATACTAAAATTGAGCTAATTACAAGTTGTACCCTGTTTCCACAGAGCTAATTATAAGTTGTACCACTCTCATTTGCAGGTTATCACCATAACCCAAACATGAAATCCACACAATCAGTACAAGCTCATTCCTCACAAGCTCACAGTTGTACCGTAAGCATGACATATTAGTCTTTCTCACACAATCAAATATCATGCACCTAATCTACAGCAGTCGCATATAATTCATCCAAAAACAAATTTAGAGCATCAGACCAGCCCCAATCATCCTCACACCATTGTACTTACCATTCCTATTGTGAAGTGTCCAGAATTACAATAAAGCATAACTAACCCGCAGAGGCCTCAGAAATCTGCAGCAGCCTTATCCCCTGACCTTAATCTTGAGGCTGCTTATGGAGTTTGAAAAGATTCGACTGATGAATAGTCTTGATCACGAGACATATAGCTGCCGAACTAGCAATTTTTTTTGTTTTCCCCTTCTCACTAATTTGTTAATCGTGTATCCCACTCTTAGATTAGCCTGGGATTGTAAAGCTATTTTCTTTGATCTTATCTCTCTATTTTTTTTTTCATTTGCATCGATTCAGCCCTTAGAGAAATCTTTGTGTCCAAATTTAGAGATTTACCTATAGCTGCTTTTGAGTTCTACACATTCTTGGACATTTTTCTCCAACATTGAAGCCTTCCATGTTTCTATCCTTCCTTTGTCCTTGATTCTTCTTCACGCTTGGATACATTTTGCTTTTTTAAGTCAGGGATTTATCATTAGCAATCAAAATTTTCTTAGTAGAATCTAACTTATCCGCTTCACTTAGCCCTTGGTCTCCCTCACTTTCTTATTTATCTTCTTTCATTCTTGGAGTATGAAAAAGAAAAAATTTCAGAAAGAGGCACAGAACTTGCCAACTCAATTTTAGTTTCATCTGAACACATCAATTCTCTGATCATCTCAGTGTCTTCACGACAGCCTTGGGTAATTTTCATCCTAGTATGTGCATTGAAATTATGCTTAGTAGTTGTGTTCTTTTTCCTACAGCCATTCTCCGTGTGACCAAGGTTATGGCAGCACATACAAATTGAGGGAACCTTCTCAAAGATCAATCTTTTCCAAAAGCCAAAGTTATTTTTCCCAATCAAGATTTTTTTCAGCAGTTGTTCCTCCAGATCTATCTGGATGGCTAATCGGGCAAGGTTTAGTCTTGACAGAGATGAAGTCACATTGTCAAGGTTTATAGGAATTCCCAGAGGTTTAGCAAGGGAGAAGAGTAGATCCTTGTCAAATAGGTGACATGGTAGGAGTAGAAATGCCATCCAAATCGGCTCCCCTGTGAACTTGTTCTCCACCTTGAATTCAGGAGACCATTTAGTAACAAATTCTGCAACCATGAAGAAACCACAATCCTCTAGTCGAGCACTTGGTAAAGTCGTACTCAAAGGAGAATCTGAGAAGGATATGTCTTTTGTTAATCAAACCTACTTGAACCTCTTTCTCAAAACGATTGCCCGCAAATAAATCTCAAATCTATTCCAAATTTAGTCTTCCGCCGAAGATCTTTCCTATCAGCACCAAATTGAGATTATTTGCAAGTTGAGCCTCTTGTTTTTCCGAGATATAGATGTAGACAATATTGGTGTTTCCTAGTCCAAAACATCTTTATCAAATAGAAGGGAAGGCCCTTTCAGCAAAGCTGAATCATCTTCGATTTTTGTTATGACTAATCACAAAATCAATTTGGTAGATCTAGGGTATGTGATAAGATAAACTCATTATTCAGGGTTTTTGTTGGTTCTAGAAAGAGGTGAGAGCATTTTGGACTCAACCTATGGTGTGTGTCTAGTGTATGCATGGTGTGCATTTGTAATGTCATGGCCAAGAGTGTGCACAACTGCGCATATGTGTGCACATATGACTGTGCACATGTTAGTGACTGTGTTGTGTAGTGCAAGTGAGTGCAGTGCATGCGTACTAGTGGAATATGTGAGTGTAGTGCATATGTGCAAATGTTCGCTAGTGAGTGCATGCATGAGTAGTGGTAGTGGTGTGCATGAATTTGTGTGTGAGAGCTTATATGTGCATAGGCATGTGCAGCAAGTGCGGGCTTGTGCATGCAATAGTGTGCAAGAGTTGTGTGCAAAGATTGTGTGCAAAGAAATGCATGAGTGTGTGGTTGCCTACGTACGTTCGTAGGTGCTGCACATATATGCGTATAAGTGTAGCAATCAAGGCTGGTATGTGTATGCGTGTGCAACATATATGCTTGCAAGTGCTAGGCAACAACATGCTAGAGTGGTGATGTGCAAGTGTGCACATAGGCAACTAACTTGTGCTAGTGTGCAACAAATACTGGTGCAAGTGTGCATATTTGTATAACATATAGGAATCAATAACTAAAAGATAGGAAACAAGTGTGTGCATAGAATGACATCAAATTTAGCATAGAATTGCAAGGCAAAAAGCAAACATATATGACAATGGTGTGAGATTGGAACGTTTCACCTCACAAATTTCCAAGATTACCAACCGCCATTATGCGATGCAAATATATCCGTAATGCATATCGAATTTGGAAACACTCAAAACATGAACTTTGTAGTTCCATGTCTTATCTAACCACATCATTTAGAATAACTCAATTCAAAGTTCAGACGATAATGTTATGGCCGAAATACTAAACTGCACCAGGGCTACAACTTCTATGAGGCAGCTGCTTCGGGTGGCCAAGCTGCATTAACATTTTCACGACTGGCGGCCGCTACATAACTCCATGTAAATTTCATATTCTAGAGCCCTGGTTCATCACATTTGCAATATTTGAAGACCTTGAGCTCCGAATTGGACTTTGTAGTAAACATAAAAGTTTTAGATCATTTTCTTAGCTTCCATATGTTCAAGAATAATCAAAATTGGATGTCTGTAGCTCTCGATATAAGCATTCTACTAAACTGTGGCAGTTAACATAAAACTGGACAAGTGATCACAAAGATACCCCATTTCTTATACTTTCACACTGAATTAGACAAAAGTCAAAACTCACGAATTGAAGTAAACTCAAAGTCTTTCTATAATATCCAAGATCACCTCATTTGGATTAGTATTAAGAGAGATATACTCAATTGAATTTCATTTTACATTTTGTTAGAATAAGAAATAAACATGTTTAGGTTTTCCTAAAACTCCACATGCATAATTTCCAACCTCTTTTCTAACTCTTTCCTTGTTCTTTGACCTAAAACATATATTTTTCTCATTTAATCATCAATTTAGGTATTTTTCTTCATTTTAGCTCTACAAGTTGTATTTCACATAAAATGCATAAAATGACACATAACACTACAAAAGTGCATGAGAATCAAGTCAAAAGCTAAGTTAAATAGCACATATAAGTCATTATAAAATCGACTTATCACTCTTCCACTGGTGTTGGCCAATCTCTTGAAGTCATCAATCATTCTTTGGGTGATAGGCTCTTTAGGGTCCTGTATGTAATCCTCCCTAAACTCTGGGACCCCTGCCTCTTTGCACATAGATGTGATCAAACATGGAAAAATAACCACATCCTAGAAGTGCTCGTGGTTGCATGAATTTGGGCTTCACTTATGGCCCTAACATCAATGGTCTCCTTGGAAAGAATAGAAGTAATGAGGACCACCCAGTCAATAGTGATGTCACTGTAATGTCCCCCGGGGAAAAGATGAGCAAATATGAAGTTATGAATGGCCTTGACATAATACTTAGAATTCTTGACCAATAAAAGAGTGGGTGCCCATTGAGAGTTTCTTTTGTAGTCGGCTCCTGATTTAGCCAATTCTTGCAACATTCCCTTAAAGTCCATTCTGATCACCCGGGCTGAGTAGCTAATAAATTGGTAAATCACCAACTGATTGGCCTTATTTCATAAAGAATTTGCCTTAATTCTCAAGTAAAGTGTGTGATTTATGTTACTTTACACCATGGAAGGTGTGAAGGCAAAAGGATAGCACAAACTATGGAAAGTCACTATAGAGTATATCTTAGACTACCTCTAATGTCTCTTTTCTTAAGGATTTTGCCTTTGTGTTTTAGTATTTTTATGGTATTTAAGTGCTTTTTTGGCTTAATTGTAGAATTTATAAGGTAGAGATTTTAAAAGTGCTAAAAGTTCTTATTTGGGGGCTATTTTGACCAAAAAGTCAACATGTCAATTAAAAGTCAACAAAGAATTCACAAGGCAATGAGGAGAAACCCTAACCCTAGGGTTTGCCCTAAGGGTTGAGCTAGGGCTTTTGCACATAATTCATGATGAAGATGAGCTTTGACAAAGTTAATGCACTCTTTGGAAGTAAATGTTCATATTTGAGTAAAGACTTAGCAAGTTTTTGGCCTATGTTTTGCCTTAGGAAGACTACTTTAGCACTACATCCTCTAGGCCAAGAAACATAGCTAAAGCCTAAGTTGTAAGCACTTGGGGCCAACACTTAGCACACATGCACCAAAACCATACCCTTAGGATTCCCAAGGCCAACACTAAAGCACATAGCCAAGGTCTTGGCCTAGAACCTAGCACTAGCATACTACACATATACAACCTAGCACACCTTAGGCACAAACACTAAGACTCCCACCAAAACCCTAGCGCATAAGGTGTGGTAGGGTTTGTGCCTTAGAACCCAAACTAGGACACACCAAGCACAATAGACATGGCCAGGGTTCATGAATTGCCGGTTCATGGTTCCACAAATAGTGGAACCGAAACCGGCCCTTGGCCTCATGATTACGATTATGATTAAGATTCGTGAACCGTTAGTTTATGGTTCTATCCCGATTTCAATTCTGTCTCGATTCTGCTTTGAATTTTGTCGCAATTTTTAACGGTTCAAATTTTTTTAAAATTAAAATTTGAAAAAATAAGTAGAATATATACAAATTTTGCTTAATTCACTAGTACAAAATGGGGATTTTACACCGGTTAAATCTTATTATTTACACCGGTTATTATTAAAATGAGCCGGTGTATATACAGGCGGGGTAAAAGGTACATATTTCTTACACCGGTTTTATAAACAGATGTAAAAAATCTTTGTTACACCGGGTTTATAAACCCAGTGTAAAAAGTTTATTTTACACCGGTTATATAACTGGTGTAAATGTGATGGAAAAAATCATTCATCAGCAGCAAGAACACTCCATAAGTTTTCTGCCCAATCCAATATGTTCGTGTCCACAAACCAGATTGAAGGCACTAGCAACTGATAACAGGACACACTTCATCCCCTTTATGAGTAGGATGAAACATCAAGTACACGAATGTTTTAAGCTCATTAATAGAGAATTTAAAATCATATGTCTTCAGAATTTTTTCATCACTATCCCGTTAACGATGCAACCAAAAAATCAACAAAAAACAAAGGCTAAATCCAAGCAATTGCTGAAACTGCACCCCATCTATAGCCTCTATTTGCATCATAAACAGCCAGTACAATAAGAGCACATGGTCAGCAACATGATAAGCATTTGTGTATAGTTCGTGTCCACTCAAAACTCCAAAAATCCATCCAAAAGACTCAGAATGATTAGAAATCTTATTATTGAAGATCCACACAAAGTGTAAGCAAATACAAAGAAGAATTAGTGTATCAAAAACCAATTGCAAGAACTGGATTCCACAACCATGGCTTCGGTTTTAGAAACTCCACACCATCTCGGTGGGTGTACCCAGCAGCTCCAGGGGAGTTACTGCGATTCCGGTCTAACCTCCGGCCTGTGGAGTACTCCCTATGAATTTTGTTAGCAGATCTGTGGAGCCATGGAGGATTATGAAGGTCTCCCTCTTCGATGGCAGTCCAGAGTCGTTGGTTGTCGGATCTTGCAGATTGTATCGTCCGGTGTGAAGATTTCGCAGATCCTTAGCTGCCAATAAAGCTGAAACTCCGGCCGGTGACCTCTTCCGAAATGTGAGGACTGTGAACTTTGATTCACAGCTCTTCCGATTGAAGGTCGTAGCTTGGTAATTCGTTTGGGAGCTGGAAGGTGTGAAGTCTCTGAGGATCGTTACAAAAGTGACTTATAAGCAGAAGGAACTTGTTATTTACACCAGTTTTTTGGTTAACTGGTGTAAATTGTATACTTATTACACCAGTTAAACAATAACCGGTGTAAATAGTATACTTATTACACCGGTTTTCTTAACCGGTGTAATAAGTATACTATTTACACCGGTTATAAGAAAACCGGTGTAATAAGTATACTATTTACACCGGTTATAAGATAACCGGTGTAAATAGTTTACTATCTACACCGGTTAAACAATAACCAGTGTAATAAGTATACAATTTACACCGGTTAACCAAAAAATCGGTGTAAATAGTTCTCATGTCACTTTAATATTACTATAATGCCACAACATTTTTATAAATTACACCGGATTATAACCGCTCTAAAAATGCGGTTTAAATCCGCCATTTTGTAGTAGTGATTGGAAAGAAACTCATTTATTAGAGATATATAGAAAATTTTGGCATAAATATTAATTAACGTGTATGTACAAAATATAACAAAATGAAACAAATTATATTCAAATTTACTAAATATTAAATAAAGCTATATGTTTTATAGTAAAATAAAGTTTTTTTTTCATGTAAGTCTTAACACACCGGTGTAACGACTATGGTTCATAATTTTATAGTACTCGCTAGATAATAAAAATATATACGACAAGTTTAATCCGTGATGAGATTAAACTCATATACATTGCATTAGTCAATTCAAGTTTGTTAGAGTAGTGAGTATGTGAATTTTATGATTTAGAAAATTAAGGAAATATTGTATGAAAATGAAATGGAATATATTTAAAAACTAAAAATAATTTTTTTTGAACTGGCGGTTAAAAGTTCAAAGAAAGGATGAACTGTAATCGGCCCACCTCGGCCGGTTACGGTTCACTGTTCAGGCCTCACGAGGGTAGGTTCCGGTTCTAGGCTAATTCTTGTTAAAATAGAAACTGTGGCTATGTCTAAAGGACACACAACGTACAAAACAAACACATACACACATACACACACAAAATAAAGGCCATTTATGCATGGCTTAGGTGCAATGACAGAAATGTACATGAAAGTGCATGTTTTGCACTTTTGTTCCTTTCTTCACTTTATTACTCCATTTCATGTGTATTTTGGCCGTGGCATCTATGCCATGACATAAATACATTAGGGTTATTAATTTTTCTTTCCAAACATCATTGTTAGGTATCCCTAGTTGCCACGAGAATAATACACTAACACTTCACACAATTTGCACTTTTAGGTATTTTAAGGACATTTAGAGTAGATTTCATGCATACTTCTTTTGTGGCATCTATGCCACGACAGAAATACACATAAAACTCACACACTTCAAAAAAATCACAACACATAAACAAACACACACTAGTGCACTTTTTTCCGTGGTATCTGTGCCACGACAGAAATATACTTGATCACACACACACGCTCTCACTCATTACACTAGTCTTAGGTTTCTTTACACACACTTCTGCCGTGGCTTCTATGCCACGGTAGAAATACACTATGCACACACGTAATTCAGACACATTCAAGGCTACATCTGCCATGGCATAGAAATGGCCTTGAACCCACTCTTTTTGCACAAACACATACACACACATATGCACACAGACATACACACACACACACACACACCCACCTAGTTTTAGGTTTATGTGTATAGTGCCATGGCAGAAATGGCCTCCATTTTGTATGTTTACATATTTTTTGTGCAAATGGTTGTGTGTGTTAGGTGTTAGCAAATGTAGGATACATATCTCTAGCTTTAGGTACTTAAAATCTCTCTAAGGAACCTATCTCAAACAAAGACACGTAGTCTTGGAACCATTTCTTAAGCTTCCTAACATGAACCATATGGAATGGTTTATGACTAACATGAACTCACATAAACCATAGGCTTCTTAGTAGACTCCAGTTAGGCTAGAACCCTTAGACTTGACAAGTCCTACCTGTTACACTAGTTTCATCTATTTAGCCCTAGTTTGGCCAAAATAGGACTAGTTAACCTTAATTAGCCCTAGTTTAGTAAAATTAACACTAGTTGACCTTGCTTGACCTAGTTTGACTAGTTAAGCCTAACTAACCCTAGTTAACCCTAGTTAGGCTGGTTTAACCATAGTGTGATTAGTTTGAATTAGGTTAACCTAGTTTGACTAAAGTTTGACTTAGTTTAACCAATCACCGTTAATGAAATCATAATTAAAGTTTATTTAGAGGGCTAGTTTGAATTAGTGTTACTTAGTTTATCATAGAGTGACTAGAATAACCTAAGTCTCATTAGTTTACCCTAAGAGTGACTGCTTAACCACTAAATAAGGTATAATTTTGTTTGGTTAGGGTTGATTTGGTTATTTTTCACACTAGAAACCTTAAGAACCAATTAGTCTTACCACGTGAGCCATTATTCATGCTTGTTTTTTACTTTTGCATTATGATCTTAACCTTTATTTCTCCTGTGAGAGTGCAAATGATACTTAAGTAAATGTTTATCACAAAGAAGGGCTCAACCCAAGGTGCATACATAAGGTATGATATCCAAAGATTCAAAAATATAAGCAATGACCTCAAAAAGGAAAGAAATGTCATGGATGACATCTAAGGAAATGGATAAAGAAGAAGACTTACTCCCTAAGAATGCCATCTTGATGCGAATGTTGTATGGCCGAGGCTCCAACTCCTGGACCAAATTCGAATCTCCCACACAAGCTATAGGACCGTGTTGCTCTTACCAAGATAATCCACAACAAGAACACAAAATTGGATGGAACGAAATCAAAGGAAAAACGCTAGGAATTGAGTAAATCAAAACTTCACGTTTTATTACTAATGAACTTAATTTAACCTATGAAAATTCAATTAGTTAAACAAGTTAATTAGGCCTGCTCTTTAAATAAAGAACAATTGGTGTAATCTCCTATAGGTCACGCTAAAGGGGATTAACTACAATGAACAGTTAAATAACTCTTCAAGGCTTTGAACAACTCAAGGAGTTAATTCACGAATTTTAGCAAAGCTAAAAAACTCAATTTTATTCACCAACTTATTATTGTGTAAAAACGTTACATGCATCTCCTTTTTATAGGGGATGAGTTTTGGCCATGCCAAGAAGGAAAAGGAAATAAACCCTAGTAGTTGCAAAGTACAACTTGACTTCTTAACAAACTAGCTAACTAACTAATCCAAGTTGTAAAAGGATTAGGTTAGACAGTTTTTAATGAAGAAGCAAAACGTGTTTGGCTTCTTGTTTCCTAAACTAATCAACTTTCCAAATTGGAAAAGGAAACTACAACTAACTACCAAATCCTTGTCCAAAAAGGATTTGCTTTACTTGCCATTATCATGCAAGATAATTGGATCAAGTAATTACGTAGCCCATAATTAAAAACACTAAGACTTAAGCCCATAATTAAATGTTTAATGGACTTAATTATTACAACTAAAAAATAAACCCAATTGAAACATTAAAAGTGGCGTGAACAATTAATGAAGCCCAATACGCCATTACTTGGTCTTCAATGTAGTCCATGGATTCGCGCGACGATAATCTGCCAGAATCACGTCACTCATCTTGGTAGGCACTTTTGACAATGCTAACGTCCGAATCTCGAAAAATGTAAAACATAAACGTTGTAGCCCTATCTCTTATCGTTCCAAGGCTTCTTGAATCACGTAATTTGGAGTTATATCGAAATCGATATGTCAAGAATACCAAACTGTGGCAGAATCTTTCAGCACATAGAATTTGTCTTTGACACCATGGACATGGACACGGTTCATTTGCATCATTCCCTCCCTCCTCGGAAAGGATTCGTCCTCGAATCTTGAATTTGAGTTCCTGGATCAAACACCAATATGATGAACTCAATGCAAACTTGAGCCAAATAAAATTGGGAAGATGCACATTTCGAGCAACAAGAAATTATATTCTGCCAAAACAAGACAAATGTATAAGGTAAAAGAAAGCACAATAATCTAAAACAATACTTAGAATAATTTCCTTTCACCAAAAGAATAGAACGGGCAGAATATGTATGCAAAATCGAAATACATATAACATGATTAGTCTTAACCAATTTTGCATGAGTCATAATGTTGAAGTTAATGAATTCAAAACAATGATGCAAATAACTATCATGTAGTTTATGTAAATCAGAAAATCGAATGTTTTGAATTGGAGAACTAATCAAAACGAATTTACTATCAACATTCATTAACACATTATTTACGTTATGAACATATAATGTAAGCAAAGGACGTAAAAATATATGAATAGAATCATAAGTACAAGAATATTCATAACAAGAAAACATATATGCATCATTGACAAAGTGCAAATCACAATAACGTATGAATACCTTTAAAAACATGCGAAAGTTATCAAATATGAGAGTGTAATTCCAAAGATTAGAATGTAAACAATCTATTGAATAGTTGTAAACAGAAAATTTTACCTCTTGGAATTCAAAAGAAATTGGCTATGGAGCGGATTGACAACAATATGTGCAAACTCTCGATCCCAATATTCAAAGGAAAAGTCATTCCAACAAGTATATCCAATATAATTAACACTTTTATACACAAGAATTTGATTATGGTTGAATTTATTAACATAAAATTCAGAATTTAACTCATGTAATAAATAAGCAACATAACACACTAACAAACTATACATAGATTCATTCAATTCAAAGTACCTTGAAGTAACCATTGAAGAATTATGTAAATTAATTTGCTTATTAAAACACAATATGTTAGACTCTAAAACACACTTAACAAAATTCCAAACCATTTGTGTTAAAGTATAGGGAAGCTTTTGAAATTGATTAAAAACAGTTTGAAAACTTTGAAACTCAACCGAATTGATAATAACAAAGTTCTTAACATTTTTAAGATCAAAATCAAGTGAAAACTTACCTAACTTACCTTGCTTACCTTGTGGAAAACAAGCTAAGGCAGATTGGATCCCTTCCAATTGATAATGAGTTGTTTGCAACTCCATTAGTTGTCTAGGAACTCCATAAACCTGCAAAACAAAAGAACTAGGCAGCAAACATTTCAAATGGTGATCACTATTATCAAGTAAGTACATTGTTTGCCTAGCTACTAATGCTTTCTTAAACTCACTAGAAGAAGCAAAATTACAAGATTTGATAACACTTAAATCTCGGCTATTACAAGATGCACTAGCTATTACATTGCTCTTCTCTTTTGCTTCCATTTCACGGCAAGATTGCACAATCCTTGATTGATCTTCAAAAGCTTGGCTCGGACTCAAAGCCCTTAGATTGTACTTTCGGCCATGATAATCAAAAGAATAATAATTCTTCTTTGCATGATATGTAACATCTCGGTCAAATTGCCATGGACGACCAAGTAATATGTGACTAGCATCCATTGGTACAACATCACAAACAATATCATCAACATACTTTCCAATGGACATAGAAAATTTAACTTGTTTAGTCACCTTACTCTCGGCAGTGTTATTAAGCCATTGAAGCTTATATGGATTTGGATGTTTCATGCAAGTCAAGTTAAGCTTCTTAACAATTAATGTGCTTGCCACGTTGGTACAACTTCCACTATCAATAATCAAGCTACAAGTCTTACCTTGAACCATGCATCTAGCGTGAAAGATGTTTTCCCTTTGAGACAAATCATCTTCAACTCGTGGTTGTGCATTCAAGACTCGGCGAGTAACCAATGAGAAATCACCAACATTGTAAATAAGATCTTCACTATCTTCATCACTTTTGTACTTCTCTTCAAGTGGTTGCATGTCGGCACATTCTTCATCACTGTCAACCTCTCCATTATCACGAATTATCATCAACTTTTTGGTTGGGCAGTCACTTTGATAATGGCCATAACCTTGACACTTGTAACATCTAATGTCCCTCAATCTTTCATTTGGTTTAGGCGTCACCTTAGTTGAAGATTCAGCAAGGTTGCGGACTGTTTTGGGAGCATTACTTGAAGTGTTTGAAGGCTGATTTTGGTTGAAAACTTTCGGTTTTGGTGGAGGTGTAAAAGTCGGCTTTTGATCTCTCCTCCAAGGCGGCAATGGTTGTTGAAAATTTCGCCCTTTACCCTTCATATGCTTCTCAATTTTGATAGCTTTGTGAACAAGTTCATTAATATCAATGTAACTTTGAAGATCAACTTGATAAGCCAATTCGGGATTCATACCTCTAAGAAATCTCTCAATGGTTGTGTCGGGGTCTTCTTGAATATTGGCTTTAATCATCAAAGATTCCATCTCATGATAGTAATCTTCAACTGTTCGGCTACCTTGCACAAGAGTATGCAATTTTCGGTTGAGCTCTCTATTAAAGTGTGAAGGAACATACTTCTTTCTCATGATTGCCTTCATTTGAGTCCAAGTCTTAACTGGCCTTTCACCATCTTGTCTCCTAGAACGAACAACTTGATCCCACCAAAGACTAGCATAGTCTTTAAGATGCATAAAAGCAATTCGATATTGCCTTTTCTCGGGGACATCATTACCTTCAAAATAGTGTTCCAAATCTCGAACCCAATCAAAGAAAGCTTCGGGATCTGATTTACCATGAAAAGTAGAGATGGTGAGTTTAACAGATTCAATGGAAACTTTAGACTTATCACCTTTAGAAGAGCTCGTATATTCCTCATCTTTTTCCTCATCATTTTCATCATCGAAATCATCATGCTCCTCAAATTTAAGCTTCCTTTCGGTAGTGCTTTTAGTTGATGACTCAATGTTATCAAGTCGAAGAGTGAGTTTTTGAAGCATATCAAAGAGTACTTCATTAGCAAACTTTTGTTGAGCATCGGTAATAGGTTTAGAACCTTTAGGAGTTTTATCACCTTCCTCCATTAGTACCTGCAAGTTAGTAAAGAAAACACAAGAAAATATATAGATATACCTCTCGGGTTCCTCACTATAGGTAGTAGGTACTCTCCTCTCTTTTTGGGTAGTGTTCTCTCTTGTTTAACCTAGCTACTACTCTCAATTAATGAATATGTGGGGTTATTAAGATTCACCAAAGTTCAATTACATTAATAGCAAGATCTCAATCAGCAAGTTCCACACACAAATTTTCACAAATCAAATCAAGAGATGTAACAAGAAATCACGTCAAGAGTGTTTAGAACACGTGAAAGTTATAATTTGATTTACCACCAGAAACTAAGAAATTCAGAAACTAGATTTCAAAACAAAGAGATTGGTTTTTGAATCAACTAATTCCGAGTTGTATTGAAAAAGTTATGGCACTTTTAATCCAAGGTGGTTTTCAAGAAACAAGTTAAGAACAATGTGTTCTTTTCAAAAATAAATTAAATAATTAAATAACAGAAAATAATAACAATAAATAAAGTCCGACTATTTTTTTTTGTTTTTTTTTTTTTGTTTTTTTTTTATTCGGTCACTCTTTTTTTTTTTTTTTTTTGACCGTGAGTTTTTTTTTTTTTTTTTTTTAACTTCGGACAACAAAGGACAAAATTACAGTTTTAAGGTTTGAACATAAACCTTGGACCAATCAAAATACTAGGTTCGGATAAGAACCTTAAACACCACAAAAATTAAGGTTTGAAGACAACAACCTAGGATTTAGGTTTAAGAATGTTTTGTCTTCTTGTCTTAACAACCTTAAAAACTTCAAACTTTATTAACTCACCAAGGACAATGAATTCGGATGTGCTACTTTAACAAGAATATCAAGATTCAAGACAAAGATCAAGAATCCAACTCAAGAATTCAATTTTGACCACTTTGAGTTTTCAAGAAAATCAAGAAGTTCAAGAAAGTTATCAAGAACTTATCTTTTTCGAGTGGAGTAAAAGTTTGATCAAAACTCAATATATGGTGGACAAGATAAAGAATCAAACGCAAAAAGAAAATCAAGAAACGGATAAGAATCAAGAAAGTTATGAAAACTTGACCTAGAAACCCTAGTTATGAAACCCTAGTTTGACACACGAAACCCTAACAATGTTATGACGTGAAAACAGCAAAGAAAACTTCAAGAATCCTACACTATGATTATGACAAAAGAGTGCAGAACTTAGACACGAAAAACAGCAAGAAACGCAACAAGAAACAACACACAATATCACAAAAACGCAAAACACAAGAAGGGATGATTTCGGGCAGATTTGTGGATTCAATGTTCATGCGATTTTAGCGATTTTAATGGGTGAATTTGAGACGACCTAGGACAGCAAGAAGGACACAATATAGCAGCAAGAAAGATGCCAGCAAAACTGCAGAAAATTGACACAAAAACGGGCAGAATTGACGCAACAAGAACAGAAATTTTGCGGAAGAATTGAAAACGGATTAACCTGAATTTTCTTGGGCAACAACTTGTGCTCTGATACCAATTGATGCGAATGTTGTATGGCCGAGGCTCCAACTCCTGGACCAAATTCGAATCTCCCACACAAGCTATAGGACCGTGTTGCTCTTACCAAGATAATCCACAACAAGAACACAAAATTGGATGGAACGAAATCAAAGGAAAAACGCTAGGAATTGAGTAAATCAAAACTTCACGTTTTATTACTAATGAACTTAATTTAACCTATGAAAATTCAATTAGTTAAACAAGTTAATTAGGCCTGCTCTTTAAATAAAGAACAATTGGTGTAATCTCCTATAGGTCACGCTAAAGGGGATTAACTACAATAAACAGTTAAATAACTCTTCAAGGCTTTGAACAACTCAAGGAGTTAATTCACGAATTTTAGCAAAGCTAAAAAACTCAATTTTATTCACCAACTTATTATTGTGTAAAAACGTTACATGCATCTCCTTTTTATAGGGGATGAGTTTTGGCCATGCCAAGAAGGAAAAGGAAATAAACCCTAGTAGTTGCAAAGTACAACTTGACTTCTTAACAAACTAGCTAACTAACTAATCCAAGTTGTAAAAGGATTAGGTTAGACAGTTTTTAATGAAGAAGCAAAACGTGTTTTGGCTTCTTGTTTCCTAAACTAATCAACTTTCCAAATTGGAAAAGGAAACTACAACTAACTACCAAATCCTTGTCCAAAAAGGATTTGCTTTACTTGCCATTATCATGCAAGATAATTGGATCAAGTAATTACTTAGCCCATAATTAAAAACACAAAGACTTAAGCCCATAATTAAATGTTTAATGGACTTAATTATTACAACTAAAAAATAAACCCAATTGAAACATTAAAAGTGGCGTGAACAATTAATGAAGCCCAATATGCCATTACTTGGTCTTCAATGTAGTCCATGGATTCGCGCGACGATAATCTGCCAGAATCACGTCACTCATCTTGGTAGGCACTTTTGACAATGCTAACGTCCGAATCTCGAACAATGTAAAACATAAACGTTGTAGCCCTATCTCTTATCGTTCCAGGGCTTCTTGAATCACGTAATTTGGAGTTATATCGAAAGCGATATGTCAAGAATACCAAACTGTGGCAGAATCTTTCAGCACATAGAATTTGTCTTTGACACCATGGACATGGACACGGTTCATTTGCATCACATCTTGTGAATAAATTGTACTAGCATAGGCGTCTTTTTGTAAAATATATAAGTAGATTTTCTTTCTCTCCAAGTTTCATGTTAAATATAAATAGAAGCTCTCAAGACCATTTGAAGAGTTAGATAGTAAGACTTTTAGTTCTGCTTTTAGGTTCCTATTTTGGAGTTCAACTTTGTTTTTGGCTAGAAAGAAAAAACTTAGGCCTTAGAACTAGAGCTAGAACAATAGCAAGAATCAAATTGGAGAGAGAGAACTTGTGCTCTTATTGTAATCCTTTGCTAAGGATTGCTTCAATACAAGTAAAGCTTCGATATTTCATTGACTTAAACAAAATCTAAGAGTTATTCCTATACTTTGATGGGTAATGTTTTGTTTTTCTTGCCTTTTGCTTTACTTGTGTGGTGAATTTGGCCATAAAAGGCTAAATCACTATGGTGTTATTGGATAAAGTGTTGTAAGTTATGAAATCCAAGTGAAATAGTAGTTATGTGTTGAGAATAATGATGATTGATCCATTTATGTGTTCTAGATAATGATGGACTTGTGAAAACCAGATTCAGTAATTCCTAATCTATGACTTTGAAGAATTCAAGGGATTCATGTTTGTTATGTGTTTGATTAATTTTTAAGTAAACTAACATGTAATTGAAATATGAATCTTATGGTGAATTACTCTAGAGAAGCATAGACCACCGTAAATGGGTTAAGTTTACATGTTTTAAATGAATTTATCATTGTATCTAGTTTGGACGAATGACCCCTGGGTAGTGATGCTTAGGAATTTGCATGTAAAGACTAGAAGGAAACTTGGTTTTGTTTATGATCAAAGGGGTCTTGCTTTTGCCAGGGGGAGGACCTTGAGTTCTCTTAATACTTAATCAACATAGGGAAAACTAATTGGATAGTTGGCCATTGTCATAGGTTGTGGCTTTAACTAATAATTCAAACTTGGTTCTGTTAAGCAAATGCAAGAATTGATGAGTTTCGATCTAGGTGGATCTGCCAAGATAAATTAGGATCGTTCCATGAGAACAATATTTTACCCCATGAAATTAGCCATTATAGCTCAACACAAGGTTATTAGTTCACTAGATGGAATTTCTCACAACACAAGTCCAAGAACACCATTCTCTCTCCATTTGAATACCTTACTATTCTATGTGATTGCATTGATCATTATACTATTGTTAGTTTGCATACTTGTCTCTTATTTCAAGTCCTTTAAGATATATCACATTTCGTAGCAAGTGTACCTCTCTGCGGGATTGATACCTTACTCACCTTTCTACAAGGTGGGGGTAATATTGCAAAGTTACCTGTAGTCTCTAAACACACAAACCAAAGTATACATTTGACAAGTTGGCGTCGTGCTAGGGATAAAGTAACGAGCCATCCTTTTAATTAAAATCTCATTTGTGCCTTCTTTGTTAATGTCTGTTTGCAAGTCAGCAGTCAAGCCAATAAGGGCTAAGGAGAAGTTAGGTCTATAGATGATAGAAAATGGATGAATGAAGGACCAACATAACTTGAAACAATTGACACTATAGAGAAAGTAGGCCAGAATATGCAATGCATCATGGATCAACCTATGACAAGGTGCATGAAGACAATGGTCATAAAAATGCAAGTGCGCTGGTGCATAGCTGAGGCAAACATAAGGGCATCGACGTAGCTGGTACAATTTACCATAAGCCATGCTAAACTTCAAGGAGATCAAAAGTAGTTAGCATAACATACTTCAAGCTATGCCATCGATTTGTCAAACAAAGAAGAAACAACTCAATTTATGATAGCCTACGCCAAGCTCTAGAATTATTGAAGAGGAGGTAGCGCAACTTGTTGCAAGATACGCTGTGTAATATGCAACAATCAAATGCATGGCGCGACTTGATTGCTGCATATGCGACATTGACTCCCAACAGGTTTTTGAGGCTATAGTTCAGCCATAGGAGCAATTTCAGCTTTCGATTTCTGTTTCAGCTCAGGTAGTGAATAATGACAGATATCGCACCCAATCAGTAGCTAAATAGGACCAGAGCTCAATACCCAAGCGGAAGCTAAGTAGATCCTAAGCTGAGACCCTAAGCTTAGTAGAAGGGCTCAGCTTCCTCTTCTGTTGATGGTGCTTGGATCTAGGATCTTTGGTGAACAGTGATGCAAAGCTAAGCAAATCTTATCCGGATGGTAGCTCAGTTTCATTCGTCATCTCAAAGGTGGAGACAACTCTCTCTTTTGTGGATGAGATCTTGATCTTGGAGCTGGGGTAGATCAAGGTAGTGAAGACTCAATTGCCTTACACAATCGGTAGCTGAGAGCTTGATCTAACGCTGGGTAGCTCGATGTAGTTTAGGTTAGCTGAATCTAGGATCTTAGGTGGAGTGGGTTGTGGCTGGAGCCGGGAGATGTGGTGGCAGACTTGTAGTGTGTGACTGCTATGTGTCTGCTTGGATTTTTAGGAGAAAGCTTGGGAGGATAATCTGTAGAGAGAGAATTTTCGACATCTGATCACGGCTTGACACCCACTGAAAAATGCTATATTCAAGTATTTATATATAAAAGAATGACAATAATCCACACCAAATAATACATGGACAACAAGTGTTCACGTAAGTTCTTGCACGTTTAACTAATTTTAAACCAATCAAAATCTATTTTCAATGTATAACCATGCATGTTTAACTAAAGTTTCACGATTTAGTTCCACTAATGGGAAGAATACACCACAGAAGTTACATTGAAGCATTTAAAGCTAAAAGAATGGAAATATCTTAAACCAAATATTACTTGGGCAACAAGAGTACATAAGACATGTTCACGCATATTCTTGCATGTTTAACAAATTGTAAACCAACCAAAGTCTATTTTTAATATGTGACCGTGCCAATTTATACAAAGTTCACAATTTAATCACACTATTACCAACAATATGCCACACGAGCTATATTTAAGTATTTAAAGATAAAAGAATGACAATACTTGACACCAAACAATACATGGACAAAAAGTGTACATAAGTCATGTTCACGTAAATTCTTGCATGTTTAGTTAATTTTAAACCAATCAAATCTATTTTCAATGTATAACCATGCATGTATAACTAGGCATGTTTAACCAAAGTTTCACGATTTAGTTCCACTAATGGCAACAATACACCACAAGAGTTACATTCAAGTATTTAAAGCTAAAAGAATGGAAATATCTTAAACAAAACATTACTTGGGCAACAAGTGTACATAAGACATGTTCACACATATTCTTACATGTTTAACAAATTGTAAACCAACCAAAGTCTATTTTTAATGTGTAACCATGTCAATTTATACAAAGTTCACAAGTTAATCCCACTATTACCAACAATACACCACATGAGCTATATTTAAGTATTTTTTTTAAAAAAACCGTACTTACATATACACCATAGACAAAATACAGTGCTGGATATACCCGATCACACTGTTACAATCAAAAGCCAAAAACTTGGAGTACTACTCTAACATGATGGGTTCTATGATCTAAGGATGAGATTGAGATCAACTCAACTTTTCTGGAGAGTTGAAATGCTCTTAGTCCCCTGATGCATGTGTCTGACAACATTTTGTATTTTTAACATAGTTTGAAACAAAACTAAAAGGCTAGCTTCCAAATAAATTTATGAAGCTATGTCTTCCCTACCGATAGCCTAGCTATGTGCAGAAACTAGCATATACACCAGTTGCATTACAAAGTCGAAGAGCTCAAAGTTGTAACCAAACTAATAGTCCAAAAAGCAGCAGCGCATGAAACAGTCCACCTAATCCAACACCACTCCAGAGTCAATGCAAAATGTCCAGTATCGTAACTCCCCATTCAATCATATAATTATCTAAACTGTGTAAAAGATAATACAAGAGGCACCAAGCATCAACAAAACACCATTTCAAACCTCAGGAATACTGTGAGGATGACCAAAACAAAAGTAACCAAAATGGATATGTTGGCCAGCATCATCACAAAACATCATAAAACTTCATCACACAGCTGACCAAAATCCAGCCCTTCACCAGCCCTTCTCCAGCGGTGGTCCAATCATTCCCCAGCTGTGAAACCAATATGATCCAATTATCACCCACTAGTTTTAATCACAGTTACATAACAAAAAGTGCAAGCAATCCCACAACCTGATCCAGTAGATATATACCATCTACATAACCAGGATTAGCCTATTCCACACCCTTTCAAATATAGATTCTAGCATTTCCATCATCTAAATCAAGAGAGCATTTCACAGAGACAATTACATTCAAGCACACGATCAAACCAGTAAAGAACTTATCATCATCCAAACAATCTATGCAATAACATATTTACATCACAAGAGGCCAAACTGATCAAAATCTGATAATCATGGGCGATACCAAATTGTAAACACTTACCCATGGTTATAGTTTTTACCTTCCAAGTAACAAATGGAGGGGTTCGCTTCTTGAGCTTCCTATAATTTAGGATATTAGCTTTAGGGCTAATAGGTGCCTCGGTGTACCTCATTTGCTTAGATGGTTTCCGCAATTTTTCTATTTTTCAGAGGAATTTGCATAGTTCATCTTCCGACTCCTCTTCATAGCTATGCTCCATCAATTGGTTTTCGTCGTCTTCCTCGGGTTTGATTCTGTGGGAATGGATTGAAGCTCAGCTAGCTTGGTTAATGAGTTAACTTTATTGAGTTGCGAGGCCTCCACTCCTTCCATACCCCAGCTCTGTTGAGCATGAGCTTTTGTAGCTACCAATTTGGGGACACTCTTATAGCTGACCAGTATCTCAAGTTCAGGAACATTTTTTGAGTTCTCCTGTACTGGGTTTTCAGTAGCCCCTTCATCTGACGCCAAAATTAGCTCACAGGAGACATGTGCCTGAATAGGCTCTACATATATGGGTCGATTCTCAGAGGTTCTACCTTCCCCAGCTGGTGAGGCTTGCAATGGCTTCTCCACCTTGGGTCGAGTAGCTTCTTTTGTAGCTGGGCGATTCAGCTCACAGGGATAAGGGACTAATACCTGAGACAGCTCGTCATTTAGGCTTTTTTCTTTCTCAGTTGTAGTCTCTTGTGATGGAAGCTCCACCACGAATTCTGCAGCCTGTACAGTAGTTGGAACAGTGATCATCCCGATATCAGCTACTACAATTCCGAGAATTTTCCCGGATGAAGTCACCATGATTAGAACATGGATCAGAGCTGCTACTTTGGCCATAAGTTCAGGTATCAGGCTTGCATTGTTGCTGGGACCTTTATTTTTTGTGCAAGCCTCCGCCACCGGGTGGATCTGGACAGGGTTGACACTGTTCATGATAGGAACCCACTTCATGTCGGATTTTTTTCTTTGCACAATAGGCTCTCGATTCAGTAGGGTAAGCTGAGCTTTAGCTAAGGAATGACATTGACCACCAGAGTGGCCCATTTTCTAACAAGCTAAGCAGTAGACAAGGGAGCTCTTTTACCTCCAAGTGTTGCCATCTGCCTTTGTCTTTGGTGCGTATCCATACCCTCTTTGGGATTTTCTTCAGTACATATAGCTCCACACAAACCCTAGCTTCACTAGGGCAGAGAAGCTTGCTGGCAGCTGCGGTGGCGTGGTCCACTTTGAGGAGATTTCTAACAGCTGAGACAATAGTAAGCAACCTGTAATTGGCAAATAAATGAAGAGGAAGCTTTGCCTGCCTTACCCATACAGAAGCTAAGGAGGATTCAATCTCCGGATTAAAGTCTTTAGTCTATCAAAAAATCCTTGCCAGAAAGCCTTTAAAAATTTACTTCCAACGTATCCACATTCGATTGAAATCTGTCTCCAAGTCGAATTTGAGAAATACGTGCTTGTGGTCAAGAAGGCCAAGATAGTAATATCCAGTAAAGGAAGCTGCCAAAATCTCTTTTCTAAGAGCCTCCAGGATGGCATTCCTTTGAAAAATTTAGCAATGAGGGTGAATTGGAAGGAGAGAGCAAGCTAGTCTTCCTCATCTTCTATAAGGATGAGAGCCGGCTCTCCCTTGAGTGTAGATAGTTTACTTTGGTAACTAAGTGGGAAAGAGACCTCAAACTTCTCTAGCTAGTTTTTGGATACAGCCTCCTTATATGATTTAGGGTCAGGCGGCTTAGGGTTGATGACAGCCATTAATTAGGAGTTCATTTTTAGAGAGGGATGAGAGAAAATTTTTGAGAGAGAACGAACATGAGTGATAAGAAACATTTATTTTGCTAAAAATGAGCTATATTTAAGTATTTAAATATAAAAGAATGACAATACTTGACACCAAACAATAAATGTACAACAAGTGTACATAAGACATGTTCACGTATATTCTTGCATGTTTAACAAATTTTAAACCAATCAAAGTCTATTTTCAATGTATAACCATGCAAATTCAGTCATGCCCCATTGATTTCAAATGCTTATAAATTTGGAACCAAAACTCCAATTGATATGAAACAAAAATCATATAAAACTATAATCACAATTCTAAAACTTTTATGTTTTATAGAATTCCAAATTCAATTTATAGAAGGGTGTAAAAATTGTCCAAATTGGCTATAATGACTGAAATATCGTAATAAATTTTATGTTTGCCATAGTTATTTTAAATGGTCATAACTTTGTTATCAAATTTCGAAAAAATGTGAAACTAAAACTATGTAATTCAAGGATAAAATTTCTATAAGTTTCATGTTCTGTAAAACTTTGAATTCGGTCTAGAAATTAGTGTAAAACTAGACAAATTTGCTGTTAGGACCAAGATCCTAAAAGAATATTTTAGTCATGGTATAGTGATTTCAAATTGATGTAACTTGATAACAAAATACTAAAATGATATGAAACCAAAGGTATATGAAACTAGATTTAGAATATTAAAACTTTTATGTGTTAGCAATTCCAAAATTATTCACACAACAGGGTCAAAAAGCAGTTTGAGGCAAGAACATATACCATTGTAACGTAAATAAAACTTTTCAAATCCCAACGAATATATGCAAAACATTATTCAAATATTAAATCATACTTTTGGAAGAAATTTACTCACTAACATAAGTAAAACTTTTGAAGAAGTTACCCTCTCACAAAACATCAATCATGTTGTAAACTTGCCATTTATTTCTTCTTAAACCAAAATTGTCAGCTCTTTCTTCTTCAACTAAACTTGCCATTTGTTTCTTCTTGAACTTAATTTTCCTTATCAAGAAAAATCTGCTTAAACAAATTCATATTCTTTAACAGATATAATTGCTTCTCAAAACCAGTTTTACAATTGCTATTAATAAAATCCTTTATTCAATTTCAGCAACACTAAGAACGTATCCGCATCATTGACAGAATATTACGCCAAATGAAACTGGGCCTAATAGGCCCAATTGAATAAATGTAACAGGCCCAACAATGACATGTAAAACAATGTGGGCCAGATCATTCAACCCATAAAGCTGTTTCCTTCTCATCTTCATCACTTCAGATTTGTCAGAATATTACGCCCAATGAAACTGGGCCTAATAGGCCCAATTCAATAAATGTAACTGGCCCAACAATAACATGTAAAACAATGTGGGCCAGATAATTCAACCCATAAAGCTGTTTCCTTCTCATCTTCACCACTTCAGATTTGTCAGACTAATTATAAATTAAATGCAATTAATTAATCAAAATCGTGTGCAAAGTGCGCTACACAATCAACAAAAATGGATTATTCACAAAGCGTAAAACGACGTCCTTGATAAGAAACCATATAGCCTGTTAGGTAAGCCTCAGATCCTCCAATAGCTTAGAAGCTACTCATCCAACCCCGTACGATGGGGAATTTGTTAATCTTTTTCAAATTTCAAATTTAGCACGCCAAAAGAAGCTTCCAGGAAACATAATTACAATTTTGGAATCCATTTCAAAATTCAAATATTGCCCGCCCACAATTTGTCCTACACGTGGGTCAACTCTGCAGCTAGCAATCATTATGTCTGCCACGTGTCCACCTTTTACGATATCTGCCAGGGGTACAATGGTAATATCACATGGTGAACAGCGCCAATATATATATGAGAACAGTTAAATGACTCCAATGTCTCCAGCAAAACTGTTCATGCTACAGGGGCCCTGGAGTCATGCGATGTCCAATAGGATGTTGCCAAGTGTCCCGACATGTGGGGCCCACCTCCAGCACTATAGGAATATATAGGCTATATATTCCTATAGTGCTGGAGGTGGGCCCCACATGTCGGGACACTTGGCAACATCCTATTGGACATCGCATGACTCCAGGGCCCCTGTAGCATGAACAGTTTTGCTGGAGACATTGGAGTCATTTAACTGTTCTCATATATATATTGGCGCTGTTCACCATGTGATATTACCATTGTACCCCTGGCAGATATCGTAGATCCTATATATTCCTATAGTGCTGGAGGTGGGCCCCACATGTCGGGACACTTGGCAACATCTTATTGGACATCGCATGACTCCAGGGCCCCTGTAGCATGAACAGTTTTGCTGGAGACATTGGAGTCATTTAACTGTTCTCATATATATATTGGCGCTGTTCACCATGTGATATTACCATTGTACCCCTGGCAGATATCGTAAAAGGTGGACACGTGGCAGACATAATGATTGCTAGCTGCAGAGTGGACCCACGTGTAGGACAAATTGTGGGCGGGCAATATTTGAATTTTGAAATGGATTCCAAAATTGTAATTATGTTTCCTGGAAGCTTCTGTTGGCGTGCTAAATTTGAAATTTGAAAAAGATTAACAAATTCCCCATCGTACGTGGTTGGATGAGTAGCTTCTAAGCCATTGGAGGATCTGAGGCTTACCTAACAGGCTATATGGTTTCTTATCAAGGACGTCGTTTTACGCTTTGTGAATAATCCATTTTTGTTGATTGTGTAGCGCACTTTGCACACGATTTTGATTAATTAATTGCATTTAATTTATAATTAGTCTGACAAATCTGAAGTGGTGAAGATGAGAAGGAAACAGCTTTATGGGTTGAATTATCTGGCCCACATTGTTTTACATGTTATTGTTGGGCCAGTTACATTTATTGAATTGGGCCTATTAGGCCCAGTTTCATTGGGCGTAATATTCTGACAAATCTGAAGTGATGAAGATGAGAAGGAAACAGCTTTATGGGTTGAATGATCTGGCCCACATAGTTTTCCATGTTATTGTTGGGCCTGTTACATTTATTGGATTGGGCCTATTAGGCCAGTTTCATTTGGCGTAATATTCTGTCAATGATGCGGATACGTTCTTAGTGTTGCTGAAATTGAATAAAGGATTTTATTAATAGCAATTGTAAAACTGGTTTTGAGAAGCAATTATATCTGTTAAAGAATATGAATTTGTTTAAGCAGATTTTTCTTGATAAGGAAAATTAAGTTCAAGAAGAAACAAATGGCAAGTTTAGTTGAAGAAGAAAGAGCTGACAATTTTGGTTTAAGAAGAAATAAATGGCAAGTTTAGTTTAAGAAGAAAGAGCTGACAAGTTTGGTTTAAGAATAAAGAACTGAGCTGAATGACTATTTATATGGAAATTTGCCCCGCAGGGGCATTTTGGTCTTTTACCAAGTGACTCCGCGCTACAGTTCCAAAATTATATGTCTCCAGATGCATTTCTTGGAGTCACTTACTATTTGTTGTCTTTTTATGCCACGTGGCACTTTTTATAGGAATATATATATAAGATTCCTATATATTCCTATAGTGCTGGAGGTGGGCCCCACATGTCGGGACACTTGGCAACATCCTATTGGACATCGCATGACTCCAGGGCCCCTGTAGCATGAACTGTTTTTCTGGAGACATTGGAGTCATTTAACTGTTCTCATATATATATTGGCGCTGTTCACCATGTGATATTACCATTGTACCCCTGGCAGATATCGTAAAAGGTGGACACGTGGCAGACATAATGATCTGGCCCACATAGTTTGAATGATCTGGCCCACATAGTTTTATGGGTTGAATGATCTGGCCCACATAGTTTTCCATGTTATTGTTGGGCCTGTTACAATTATTGGATTGGGCCTATTAGGCCAGTTTCATTGGGCGTAATATTCTGTCAATGATGAGGATACGTTCTTAGTGCTGCTGAAATTCAATAAATAATTTTATTAATAGCAATTGTAAAAATGGTTTTGAGAAGCAATTGTATCTGGTAAAGAATTGTGTTTACCTTATGTAGTGACCTTATGAATTCGTTTAAGCAGATTTTTCTTGATATGGAAAATTAAGTTGAAGAAGAAAGAAATGGCAAGTTTAGTTGAAGAAGAAAGAGCTGACAATTTTGGTTTAAGAAGAAAGAAATGGCAAGTTTAGTTTAAGAAGAAAGAGCAGACAAGTTTGGTTTAAGAATAAAGAACTGAGCTGAATGACTATTTATATGGAAAATTACCCCGCAGGGGCATTTTGGTCTTTTACCAAGTGACTCCGCGCTACAGTTCCAAAATTATATGTCTCCAGATGAATTTCTTGGAGTCATTGTTGGGCCTGTAACCCTAGTATCAACTGAATTATTCAACCATTGAAGACGGTATGGTTTAGGGTGTTTCATGCAAGTCAAATTCAACCTATTTACAAACAAGGTGCTCGCCACATGGTGCAACTACCACTATCAATAATCACACTACAAATTCTGTTTTGAACTAAACAACGTGTGTGAAATATGTTTTCTCGTTGCATCAAATCATCATTATCAACTAAAGGTTGAGCACTTAAAACACGGCGAGAGACTAGAGAATAGTTACCAACATCATACTCATAGTGATCCGTCTCTTTACTTTCTTCACTGGATTCATGTTGGTCTTTCTCTTCAAGAGGCGGCATGTCGGAACAATCATCATCACTTACCACTTCACCACTATCAAGAGTTATCATCACTTTCCGAGTTGGACAGTCAGCTTGCATATGTCCATAGCCCTGACACTTGTAGCATCGAATATCCCTCAATCTTGGAGGTTGATTGGACGCCGATTTAGGGGCTGGAACAACAGCTTTTGGAGCTGATTTCTGGACATTGGACGTCGGGTTTGAGGTGAATGTCCGTGGTTTTGTTGGTGGAGTGAAAGAAGCCACATTCGGCTTGGTGTTTCTTTGCCAAGGTGGAGGCGGCTGTGAGAACTTACTCTTCCCTTTCATGTGCCTTTCTATCTTGATTGCTTTGTGGATAAGTTCCTTAATATCAACATAACTTTGCAAATCCACATGATAAGCCAAATCAGAATGCATACCTCTCAAGAACCTTTCAATAGTAGAGTCGGGATCCTCTTGGACATTAGCCTTGATCATCAAAGCTTCCATCTCATGGTAGTACTCCTCAACTGATTTAGTACCTTGCACAAGAGAGTGCAATTTTCTGTTCAATTCACTGTTGTAATGAGAAGGGACATACTTTTTTCTCATTAGCAATTTCATTTGGCTCCAAGACTTAATCGGCCTTTCACCATCTTGACGCCTTGTTCGAATAACTTCATCCCACCATAGACTAGCATAATCCTTAAGGTGTATAAAGGCAAGTCTATACTTTTCTTTCTCGGGGTAATCATGGCCTTCAAAGAAGTGTTCAAGCTCACGAACCCAATCAAAATATGCTTCGGGATCTGCTTTACCATGGAAAGTTGGGATAATTAGTTTAACAGAAGCAATGGAAATCTTAGACTTGTCACCTTTCTTAGAAGAGCTCGTGCCCTCCTCTTCCTCCTCCTCATCATGACTATAATCATTGTCGGACTCAAACTCAACTCTTCGGGATCTAGGACCCTTAGGTGGTGGTGAAGTCAAACTATCAACTTTGAGTGTGAGTTTTCGGATCATGTCAAAGAGGACATTGTTAGTGAACTTTTGGTCCACTACCTTTGGTGATTTAGATTCATCACCCTCCATTTGTACCTGCAAGTTAGTAAAAACACAAGAAATATATAGAAATATACCTCACGGGTTCTCACAATATGGGTAGTATATGCTCTCCTCTCTAGTGAAGGCTTTTCTCGTGTATACCCTATACTAATACTCTCAAACTATAGAACTTACCAATTCAATGATTATAAGAACTTGTCTCAACCAAGTATTCAACAACAAGTTTCACACAAGTCAAATCAAAGAAGTTTAAGCAATTCACGTCACAAGAGTATTTCAGAACACGTGTGGGTATAACTTGATTGATTCAGAAACTAGGATATTCAAAAAGAGGACTCAAAGACGAAGAAAACGCAATTTGAATCACTTAAATCCGAATTTTATTGAGAAAGTTATGGCACTTTTAATCCAAGGTGGTTTTCAAGTAACAATTTAAGAACAATATGTTCTTTCAAATAATAAAATAAATTAAATTAAATAACAGAAATAATAAAAATAAAATAAATTGAAGTCCGAATTTATATATTTTTTTGTTCTTTTCTCTTTTTTTTTATTCGGTCACTTTTTTTTTTTTTGACCGTGATTCCTTTTTTTTTTTTTTTGTTCGGACAATATAAGACAAAAACAAACTTTTAAGGTTTGGACACAAACCTTGGACAAATCAAAAAAGAATTAGGTTCGGACAAGAACCTTAAATGGTACTAGGTTTAAGGTTTTAAGACAAGAGCCTAGTACAAAGTACTTAGGTTTAAGGTTTGAAGACAACAACCTAGGATTAAGGTTTATGATGTTGTGTCTTTTTGTCTTAACCTTAATAAACTTTAATATCTCACCAAGGAAAAGGAATTTGAATGTGCCACTTTCACAAAATAATCAAGATTTTCAACAAGGATCAAGAATATGGCTCAAGATTCAAATTTGGACAACTTTGGATTTTCAAGAAAATCAAGAAGTTCAAGAAAGTGTTCAAGAACTTGTCTTTTTGAGATGGTAAAAAAGTTTGATCAAAACACACTATATTGTAGACAAGATGATGAAACTAACACAAAAAAAAGATCAAGAATTGAGCAAGAATTGGCGAAGTTATGACCAAAAGACCAAAACTAGGGTTTTTAAGAAACCCTAATTGACACCCTATGGTATGGACGTGAAAACAGAAATAAATCACAAGGAATTCAACACTATGAATGCAAGAAAGATAGTGTAGAATATTAAAACAAAGATGGAAGCAAGGATCGAACAAAAATCAGCAAGAAGATCAACACAAAATCGCAAGAAATCAAGAAGCAAGATCAACTCGATTTTGGACAGATTTTTATCACAAAGTTGCATGCGATTTTTGGGCAGAACATTAATGAATTTAAGACTCAATTAAGATATATGTTTACTGCAGAATATGGACTCAAAAACAGCAGCAAATCGAAGCAAGAACAGCAGCAACAAAGTCACAAAAATCGATAAGCAACAAGGAAGCAATTTTCGGGCAGATTTGATCAATTTTTGCTCATGCGATTTTGATGAATTTAAAGACTCTACCTATCACGATCTAGGACAGCAAGTAACACATGAAAAAAGAAGCTAAAAGACTCCAGAAACTGCAGGAAAAATGACGCAAAAAAAGACAGCAAGAACGACTCAAGAAATCAAGAAAAATCCGAGAAGACAAAAAAGCACAAAACCTGAAATTTTCGATGAACAACCTTTGCTCTGATACCAATTGATACGAATGGTCTTGGATTGAAGTCCTCAACCACACGAATTCCACAACCTTTGGACCGTTGCTGCACCAAAATTCACGAACAAGACAACACACAAACTTGGCAGAAAGGAATTCAAAGGGAAAAACGCAAAAGATGAAGTAAATCAACCCCACGTTTTTAATACAAATGGACTCGACTCAACTCATGAAAATTCATGCAATTGAACTTTGTCAATTTGGCGAGTTCTCGAAATCAAGAACAATGGTGAAGTCACCTAAAGGTCACGCTAAAGGCAAAGCTTCTACAATGGTGAATTAAATAATTCAACAAGGTTTTGACAACACAAAGTGTTAATCTTAATTTCAGCAAAGCTAAAACTTTCATTCATTAATCTTATGTTAAAAACGTTTACAAAGCTTCTCTTTATATAGAGAATGGTTTCAGCTTTACCAAAAGGAAAAGGAAATAAAACCCTAAAAGTTGCAAAGTACAACTTGACTTCTAACTTTCCAAATTGTAATTGGAAACTAACAAACTAGTTTCCTAAACTTAAAAGGAAACAAGAACTGATTTGTCCTTCTAGAAGGGCAAGGACAAGCTCCTAAAATGTAGGAACTCTACTTTCCTAAAAACTCCTAAAAAGTAGGAGATTACTTTCCTAATTACCATGCAAGGCAATTGGACAAGTAATTGACTTATTAAACAACGAAATTAAAGCCCAATTAATTAATGTTAATGGACTTATTATTACAACTTAAAATAAATCCTAAAATTAAACAATGGCGTGATCCAAAGTTGGCAAAGCCCAAGCATGCCATCTTGGTCTTCAATATAGTCCATGAAATTCGAGATGGAAATCTGCCAGAATCCCGTCACTCATTTTGGCAGCCATATTCCACGATGATACCGTCAGAATCTTGGAAAACATAAAACATGAAAGTTGTAGCTCTATCGCTTATCGTTCCAAGGCTTCTTTAATCACCAAATTCCGAGTTATATCGAAAGAGATATGTCCAGAATACCAGAATGTGGCAGAATCTTTCAGCTTTCATATTTGACTTTGGCACCATGGACATGGATTCGGCTCATTCTCATCAAAAATTAGGGTTTCTAATCTTTAGGGTTTCAGTTTTCAATTCTTAGTTTCTTTGTTTCTTATCCGTTTTCATTGCTTTCTTTTGCGTTAGTCTCATCATTGTTTCTACTATATATTGTGTTTTGATCAAACTTTTATCACACTCGAAAAAGACAAGTTCTTGGACACTTTCTTGAACTTCTTGTTTTTCTTGAAAATTCCGAAGTGCTAAATTTTGATTCTTGAAGCATAATCTTGCTCTTCTTGATAAATCTTGAATCTTTTGTGAGAGTGGTATCTTCAAATTCATAATATTTGGTGACTTCTTGAAAGATCTTGGTTGCTGAAATTAAGGTTACAACACCAACCTTAATACCCTAGTAAGATACTAGGTTGTTGTCCGAAAAGAAAAGAAAAAGAAAGAAAGGCCGTATAAAAAAAAAGGCCGTGAATTAAAAAAAAAAAGAGACCAAGTAGAAATCAGCCCAAAGGCAATTGGTCTAAGGTGAAAAAAAAAGAGAAAAATCGGACAGTTTTTCATTTGTTTCCCGAATTGCAACACAAGAGAAAAAGTCACAAATTGAAAATACCATAACTTCCTCAATTCAACTCGGAATTAAGTGATTCAAAAACACATTTTCTTGTTATTTTCTCTACTTTCTGAATTCTATAGTTTCTGAACTTCAATAATATTATATCCACACGTGATCTAAATTCTTCATAGACGTGATTTTGCTTCAAAACTTCTTTGGTTTTGCTTGTTTGAATCTTGTTGTGGAATTATTTGGTTGAGACGTGTTATTATAATCATTGAATAGTAAGTATCTATAGTGTGAGAGTTCTAGATAGGATATACAAGAGAAAAGGCATCACACTAGAGAGGAGAGAACTACTCACCCAAATAGTGAGAACTCGAGAGGACTTCAATTGTTGTTTTCTTGTTTTCTTACTAACGTGTAGGTACCAATGGAGGGTGGTGATTCGAAACCACTCCAAGGAGTTTCTTGTTTATTGAACCGAAGAATTCTAAATGCACAACTACAAATTGATGATGTTTTGTCTCAACATGAAAATATCTTTCATACCCGATGTATGGTTAAAGATAAAATTTGTAGTGTGATCATTGATAGTGGGAGTTGCACTAATGTGGCAAGTACTTTACTTGTCAAGATGATGAATTTATCTTGTTTAAGGCATCCAAAGCCATATCAACTTCAATGGCTTAACAATTCCGTCGAGATTAGAGTGACCAAGCAAGTTAAAGTACCATTCAAAATTGGTAATTATGTTGATGAAGTTTTATATGATGTTGTTCCAATGGAGGCCGCTCACATCCTTCGTGGAAGACCTTGGCAATTTGATAGAGATGTGATTTACTATGCCAAGAATAATTACTACAGTTTGGAACATAAAGGAAAAAGATTCAACCTTAGAGCCTTAAATCCGTCCCAAGTCTTTGAAGACCAAGAAAGACTTGCAACAGCTTGTAGTAAATTGCTTGAAGAAGAAGAGAAAGAAAAGAGTGATTTAGTTAGCATAGGCTGTAAGCAAAATAAGTGTAATAGAAAGAGTGAGCATGAGAGTTCATTGAGAGCTAAACAACAACATCTTGTACTTATGAATTCTAGTGATCACGATTTGTATTGTTTGCTGCCTAGTTCTTTTGTCTTGCAGGTTTTTGGAGTTCCTAAGTGTTTAATGGAGTACAAAACAACTCATTATCAATTGGAAGGAGTCCAATCCGCCTTAGCTTGTTTTCCACAAAGTAAGCAAGGTAAGTTAGGTAAGTTTTTCAATCAATTTCAAAAACTTTCCTATACTTTTCCACAGTTGGTTCGAAATTTGTCAAGTGTATTTTAACATCAAATACCATGTGTTTTAATAAGCCAAATAACTTACATAATTCTTCAATAATTTCATCAAAATATTTTGAATTGAATGAATCTATGTATAGCTTGTTTTCATGTTATGTTGCTTATTTAATACATGAGTTGTATTCTCGGTTTTGTAATTATAATTTCGACCAAACTCAAACCTTTGTATGCACTAATTCAAGTGTTAATTATATTGACTCTACTTGCTGGATTGATTATTCTTTTTGATTATTTGTTTCGTGACTTTGCTCACATCCATCAAGTTCAAAGAGGTCCTTTGGTAATTCAACACTTGCATGGTAAGTTATCTCAGTTCTCAATTTCTTTACAATTCCAAAAGGTAAAATATTGTGTTTGCATCTATTTATTAGATTGGTTACATTCTGTTTTTATTCTTTGGAATTGTAATTTCTTATTTGATAACTTAAGCATGCTTGCAAAGAGTTTAAAACTTATTTCTGGTGATTTACATTTAATCCGGGATGTATATATATTTAATTGCTATGAATATTCTTATGAATCCTTGGATAATATTTGTAATTACATTAATATATGTTTAAGTTCTTTTTTTACTTTACATATTAAAGTCGTTAATTTTTATGTTAGTACTAGTGTGTCAATGCATGTTGTTAGAGAGTTTGTCTTGCATAGTTTCATATTTTCAAAATCACTACATGTGTCTTTATTTGAAGTATTATATTTTAAGTTATTTTGAGTTGCATGTAGTAATAGGTTTTCTGATTTGCATTTAATACATGATGTTTATTTGCATAATTGTTATGAATTTTCTTTATCAATATCGTGTTTATATGCTTCATGCATACATAAATATTCTGCTAGAGAAAGTTTATCTTATACACTTGTTTTGATCTCACAGAATATTATGCATTGTTGGTCGAGAATTGTTTCATTCCAACTCGACTTGATTCTTGTGGAGTTCGTGATATTGGTGTTTGATCCAGGAGTTCAATTCAAGATTCGAGGACGAATCCTTTTCGAGGAGGGAGGGAATGATGAGAATCCATCCAAGCAATCTACTCCAAATCCTAACGGGAATAGGATTTCCAAGTCAAATCCTAATGGGAATAGGATTACCAAATTCAAATCCTAATGGGAATAGGATTACCAAGCTAAATCCTAATGGGAGTAGGATTTCCAAGCTCAATCCTAATAGGGTTAGGATTCACCAATCATCATCTTATCCGAGTTCCATAGAAGCAAATCCTAATGATACTAGGATTCACAATCCTAATGGGATTAGGATTCATTTGTTCATGGACTTTATTAAAGACCAAGAAGTCGTGCTTGGGCTTTGCCATTTGTTGGATCACGTCTTTACTTAAGTAATTTTAGGGTTTAATTTGTGTTTTAATTAATTAAGTCCAATTGGTTTAGTGGGCTTATTAATTTCGGGATTAAATAAATTAATTACATGGCCCAAGTTATCTTGCATGATAATGGCATGTAATGGGCTTATGGGTTAGTTAATTAGATTAGGAAGTTTCCCCTACTTTTTAGGAGATGTTTGGCAATTATCCCACATCGGAAAAATACCAAACATTGAGTCTTTTTGTAGCCTATATAAAGGCAACCCCTTTAACGTTTTTAATACAAGTTGAATATTGATAATTTTAGCTTTGCTAAAGTGTTTGTACAACCCTAAAAAGTTGTGAAACAAAACGTGAATAATTCTTCTAAGTTTAGTAGAATTTTCATAAGAACCGAGATCCTTAAGCTAAGACCTTTAGGTGATCTTACTTGTTCTTGATTTAAAGAACACACCAAACTGAATTAATTCAATGCCTTGATTTACATAGGTTGAACTAAATTCGTTTGTAATAACGTGTTGGATGTGATTGATTTCAATCATTGATAGTCGTTCAATATCTTCATTGTTTTCTTGTTTAATTTCTGCATTTTTCTTGTTTCTGGTTCTTGTTGTTCGTGTTGGTTGTGAAACAAACGATCCAAAGGAGTGGAATTCGTGTGGAGCTGGAATCTCATCCTACTCCATTCATATCAAATAATCACACTACAAATCATGTTTTGCACTAAACAGCGTGTGTGAAATATGTTATCACGTTGCATCAAATTATTATCTTCCAAAGGTTGAACATTAGGAACACGACGAGAAACTAAAGAAAAGTTACCAACTGAATAGGTCGGCTCATCAAGCTTTTCACCTTCATCACTTTGATCATCTTGGTACTTCTCTTCAAGAGGTGGCATGTCGACACAATCATCATCACTTACCACTTCTCCAGTATCTAGAGTAATCATGATTCAGGCAGTAGGACAATTGACTTGCAAGTGACCATAGCCTTGACACTTAAAGCATCTAATATCCCTCAATCTTGGTCCAGAAGTTGTCACCGGCTTAGGGGCATTTTCAGCAGCTTTGGGGCCTGATTTTGGGACATAAGGAGGCGCACTAGATGGCTGGTTTGAGGTGAATTGCCTCGGCTTTGTTGGTGGGGTGAAAGGGGCTGATTTTGGCTTCAATTCCCTTTGCCATGGTGGATTCGGTTGTGTGAACCTGTTCTTACCTTTCATGTGCCTTTCAATCTTAATAGCTTTATGAAAAGCTCATTAATATCAACATAAGATTGTAAATCAACATGATAAGACAATTCAGAATTCATACCTCTAAGAAATCTCTCAATTGTTGAATCGGGATCTTCATGAACATTGGCCTTGATCATGAGAGCTTCTATCTCATGTTAGTATTCCTCCATGGTTTTGTTTCCTGTGCACAAGTGAGTGCAATTTTCTGTTGAGCTCTCGCTATAATGTGATGGAACCATACTTCTTCCTCATAAGCAATTTCATTTGCTTCCAAGTTTGAATGGGTGGTTCGTCATCTGACGTCTAGATCTCATTACCTCATCCCACCACTAACTTGCATAATTTTGAGGGTGCATAAAGCCAGGCGGTACCTTCTTGTCGCTCGGGGTAGCTATTGCCTTCAAAGAAGTGTTCAAGCTCTCGAACCCAATCAAAATAAGCTTCCGGATCTGCTTTACCATGGAAAGTAGGCAATGTTAGTTTAACTCCACTAATTGAAAACATCAGATTCTTACCATCTTTAGGAGAACCATGAACTCCTCATTCTTCTCATCACTAGGCTCGACTTCTTCATGTTTATTCTTTCGGGAAGTAGAACCTTTTTTGGTGAAGGAAAAATGGGTTAAATTATCAATTTTTAGATTGAGTTTTCGGATCATTTCAAAATAGAACATCATTAACATATTTTTGATCCGTTTGGGGTTTTTCTTGAGGTGTTTATCATTCCCTCCATTGTTCCTGCAAGTTAGTAAAAACAACAAGAGAGAGAAAAAAAATAAAAACCTTCGGGTTCTCACTTTTGGGTGAGTAATACTCTCCTCTCTAGTGTAATGGCTTTTCTCGTGTATACCTTTCTAAACACTCAAACAATGAATCTCTCAACTAATTGAAGCTTACTGTTGTCGATTTTAGAACAAGTCTCAACCAATTATTCAACAAATCAATTCACAAAAGCAAAACCCAAGAATTTGAAAAGTGTCACGTCACTAGATTAATTTAAGATCAGTATGGGTATAAACAGATTAACTTCAGAACTAAGGAAAACAGAAAGTAGATTTCAAGACGAAGAAAACGCAATTTGAATCACTTAATTCGATTGTATTGAAAAAGAATATGGCACTTTTCAAGATTGAAACAAAAGAAAAGAAAACAGCAAAATAGGTTTGGACGGGTAGGTCATCCGAAATGGTCGTCCGAAAGATAGGTTCGGGCGGGTAGAGCGTCGGAAAGGGGCGTCCGAAACTTTGTGAAAATTGAGTGCTCTCTGAAGTTTAGGTTCGGACTGTTAGGTCGTCCGAAAGTGGCGTCCGAAACTTTAAAAAAATATTGCCTCATGGATTGTATACACCTTTGCCTGTTCCTAGTCATCCTTGGGTTGTTATTTCTATGGATTTTGTTCATGGATTGCCTAGATCACGCAATGGTAAAGATAGCATATTTGTAGTAGTGGATCGATTTAGTAAAATGGCACATTTTATTGCATGTTCCAAAACTAATGATGCTACACATATTGCTGATTTGTTCTTTAAGGAAATTGTTAGATTGCATGGCATTCCACAAAGTATTGTTAGTGATAGGGATGTTAAGTTCTTGTCTCACTTTTGGCGTACTTTATGGAATAAGTTAGGCACTAAATTGTTGTTTTCTACTATTGCACATCCACAAACTGATGGACAAACTGAAGTAGTTAACCGCACTTTATCTACCTTACTTCGAGCCATCATCCAAAGAAACTTAAAGAATTGGGAAAGTTGTCTTCCACATATTGAGTTTGCATATAATAGAACTTTTCATAGTTCGACATCTTGTTCACCATTTGAGATTGTATATGGGTTCAATCCTTTAACTCCACTTGATATTTTGCCTTTGCCTATTAATGAGTTGTTAATGTTGAAGGTAAAAAGAAAGCTGAATTTATTAAGGGGTTACATGAAAGGGTTCAAAATACATTGAAAAGCCGAAATCAACAATATGCCAACAAGCCAATAAAGGAAGGAAGAGCAGTGATTTTCGGAACCAGGAGATTGGTTAGGATCACTTGAGGAAGGAAGGTTTCTTGACAAGAAGAAATCTAAGCTTCATCAAGAGGAGATGGTCCTTTTCGTGTTTTGGAAAGGATTGGAGATATGCTTTACACAGTTGAGCTCCAAGTGAGTATGGCAATGTTTCATCTCAAATTCCAATGTTTCTTGATTTATCTTGTTTGATGTAGGTGATTCGAGGATGAATCTTTTCGAGGGAGGGAGGGAATGATAGAATCCATCCACTTTCTTGGTGCCAAAGCCGAGTTACATGATCCTTTGAAGAATCTTGATGGACCAATGGACAGATCAAGGAGCAAAAAAGGATGAAAGAAGCTTTGCACACTTTGTTGTCATCACACTTTGAAGACTTGGAGGCCGAGAGTTCTTTACCATCTCAACATGGAGTTCTTTGGCATGTTTCTTCAATAATCATTCATGATGAAGTTTCTAGAAGTTCTACATTGGAGCTTAAGGAAATTCCACCTTGAAGAAATATTCCATGGCCGAGAGTTGAAGTCCAATGGCAAGGCGTGTACTTGGGCTTTTATATGTGATGCGAATGTTGTATGACCGAGGCTCCAACTCCTGGACCAAATTCGAATCTCCCACACAAGCTATAGGACCGTGTTGCTCTTACCAAGTGATGAGAATGAGCCGAATCCATGTCCATGGTGCCAAAGTCAAATATGAAACCTAAAAGATTCTGCCACATTCTGGTATTCTGGACATATCTCTTTAGATATAACTCGGAATTTGGTGATTCAAGAAGCCCTGGAACGATAAGAGATAAAGCTACAACTTTCATGTTTTATGTTTTCCAAGATTCTGATGGTATCATCGTGGAATATGGCTGCCAAAATGAGTGACGGGATTCTGGCAGATTTCCATCTCAAATTTCATGGACTATATTGAAGACCAAGATGGCGTGCTTGGGCTTTGCCAACTTTGGATCACGCCATTGTTTAATTTTAGGATTTATTTTAAGTTGTAATAATAAGTCCATTAACATTAATTAATTGGGCTTTAATTTCATTGTTTAATAAGTCCATTACTTGTCCAATTGCCATGCATGGTAATTAGGAAAGTAATCTCCTACTTTTTAGGAGTTTTTAGGAAAGTAGAGTTCCTACATTTTAGGAGCTTGTCCTTGCCCTTCTAGAAGGACAAATCGGTTCTTGTTTCCTTTTAAGTTTAGGAAACTAGTTTGTTAGTTTCCAATTACAATTTGGAAAGTTAGAAGTCAAGTTGTACTTTGCAACTTTTAGGGTTTTATTTCCTTTTCCTTTTGGTAAAGCTGAAACCATTCTCTATATAAAGAGAAGCTTTGTAAACGTTTTTAACATAAGATTAATGAATGAAAGTTTTAGCTTTGCTGAAATTAAGATTAACACTTTGTGTTGTCAAAACCTTGTTGAATTATTTAATTCACCATTGTAGAAGCTTTACCTTTAGCGTGACCTTTAGGTGACTTCACCATTGTTCTTGATTTCGAGAACTCGCCAAATTGACAAAGTTCAATTGCATGAATTTTCATGAGTTGAGTCGAGTCCATTTGTATTAAAAACGTGGGGTTGATTTACTTCATCTTTTGCGTTTTTCCCTTTGAATTCCTTTCCGCCAAGTTTGTGTGTTGTCTTGTTCGTGAATTTTGGTGCAGCAACGGTCCAAAGGTTGTGGAATTCGTGTGGTTGAGGACTTCAATCCAAGACCATTCGTATCAATTGGTATCAGAGCATAGGTTGTTGTCTCAAAAATTCAGGTTTTGCGTCTTTGTTCTCTTCTCGGTTTTCTTTGTTTTCTTGTTGTCGTTCTTGCTGTTTTTGTGCGTCGGTTTTGCTGCTGTCCTTGACGTTCTTCTTGCTGTTCATTGAGTCAATTTTCTGAAGTAAATTGGTGTCTTAATTCAGTCCAAAAGTCGTCAATATTCTGTCCTCAAATCGCATACAAAATCTGCCCAAAAACCGTGTTAACTTTGCTTTCGATTTTCGCGTTTTGTGATTCGATTTCTTGCTGTTTTGTTTCGTCCTATTTGCTGCTGTTTTAGTGTCTTATTGCTGCAGTAAATTCGTGTCTTCCATGCTCTAAATTCAGCCCAAATTTCGTCCATAAAATCATTAGAGTCTTGCTGAATTTTTTCGTCAAAACGAATTAGGGTTAGCTTTCTTGTTTTGGCCGAATTTTGTCTTGTTTTGTGTCATCTTGCTGCTGTTTTTTGCATCTTTTCTTGTTGTTGATTCAGCATTGTTTTGTTATCATCATAGTGTTGAATTCCTTGTGTTATCCTTGCTGTTTTACACGTCAAAAAAATTGTTAGGAAATTGTGTCAAACTAGGGTTTCAAACTAGGGTTTCTTGGTAGAAATTTCCTAACTTCCTTGTTTCTTATCCGAATTTCATTCTTTCTTTTGTGTTAGATTCTTTATATTGTCTACCATATCTTGCATTTTGATCAAACTTTTGTTCCACTCGAAAAAGATAAGTTCTTGATAACTTTCTTGAACTTCTTGATTTTCTTGAAAATCCAAAGTGGTCAAAATTGGATTCTTGAGTTAGATTCTTGTTCCTTGTCTTTAATCTTGATTATCTTGTCAAAGTGGCATCTTTAAATTCTTGATATTTGGTGAGCTATTGTTAATTCTTGTTGGCTGAAAATTTTGAGGAAAAATAAGGTTAAGACAACCTTAAAAACATCCTAGGTTTGTTTGAGCAACATAAGACAAACAACCTTAAATCCTAGGATCTTGTCTTAAGAACCTTAAACTTTGTGAAATCCAAGGTTCTTGTCCGAATATAAAAAAAAAGCCTTGCATAAAAAAAAAAAAGAAGGCCCAATTACAAAAAAAAAAAAAAAAAAATCGGACCTTTTAAAAAAAAAAAAAAACAGCCCAAGAAAAGAACTAAATTTCGTTCTTGTTTGTTCTTGAAATCACCTTATATTCAAAGTGCCATATCTTGATCAATACAACTCGGAATTAAGTGATTCAAATTGCATTTTCTTCGTCTTGAAATATAGTTTCTGAATTTCATAGTTTTCTGAAGATAAATCAGTTTTAACCCACACGTGTTCTTAAATCTCTTGTGACGTGTTTTCTTTGAAAATTCTCTTGATTTGCTTGTGAAAGTTTATTGTGTGGAACTTGTTGATTGAGACTTGTTATCTTAATCATAGGACTTGGTAAGTCTTATTAGTCCCAAACAATTTATCATTTGAGAGTATTAGATAGGATAAACAAGAGAGAACACTACATAAATAGAGTGGAGAGTACCTACTATCCAATAGTGAGGAACCCGAGAGGTATATATACACATATATTTCTTGTGCTTTCACTAACATTGCAGGTTTATTAATCAATGGGGAGAAAAAGTAATAATACTCTTAAGTTGGAGATTGATGAATTAATGCAAACATTCCAAAAGTTGATACAACCACATGATGAAACTCAGGAGGCTACAACTATATCTTCAGCATGTGTACAAAAGTTTTATACAAGGTGCAATGTTCAAAGTACAGTATGTGCTACAGTGATTGACAGTGGGAAAAGCTCTAACTTTGCTAATGAGCTCATGGTAGAAAGGTTGAATTTACAAACCACTCCACATCCAAATCCTTACTTGCTGCAATGGAGTGATAATTGTGGTGAAGTATGGGTGACAATGCAAGTCAAGGTTGCACTCTCAATTGGAAGGTACAAAGATGAGGTACTATGTGATATATGTCCTATGCAAACATCTTGTCTTTTATTGGGAAAACCGTGGCAGCTTGATTGCAAGGGTGCTTACAATGATCTCAAAAGTTGCTATTCACTCATGAAAGATGGTAAGAAGTTTAATATCCGAGCTTCAACACCTTGTGAAGTTTCTGAAGATCAAACTAGAATTTCTAAAGCTTGTAAAGAGATGAGTGCCGCCAAGGAGAAGAAAGTTCAAGAGCAACAAAGTGTAATAGCTAGTGCATCTTGTAATGGCCGAGCTTTAAGTCTTTTAAAGTCTTGTTATTTTACTTCTTCTAGCGAGTTTAAGAGAGGAATACTAGATAAGCAATCAATGTACTTACTTGATGATAGTGATCACCATTTGAATTGTTTGCTGCCTAGTACATATGTTTTGCAGGTTTTTGGAGTTCGTAAGAGTTTAATGGAGTTCGAAACAATCCAATCCGCCTTAGCTTGTTTCCCACAAGGTAAGCAAGGTAAGTTAGGTAAGTATGAAAGTTTCTTGATTGATTTCAATGGTTTAAATGTCAAGAACTTTGTTAATGTCAATGCTATTGATTTTCAAAGTTTGAATTCTGTTTTGACTCAATTTCAATATCTTTCATATACCTTTGAAACATTAGTTCGAAATTCTTTACCATGTGTTTTAAAATCCAATGATTTGTGTTTTGGAAAGCAACTTATTTCACATAATTCTTCAATAATAAATTCCTATTATTTTATATTGAATGAGTTTATGTATAGTTTCTTCACATGCTATGTTGCTTATCTAATACATGAATTATATTTTGAGCTTAATGATTATAATTTCGAACTACATCAATCCTTTGTATGCACTCATTCAAGTGTTAATTATATTAACTCTACTTGCTGGATTATTCATTCCTTTGATTATTTGTTTCGTGACTTTGCTCACATCCATCAAGTTCAAAGAGGTCCTTTGGTAACTCAACACTTGTATGGTAAGTTATCTCCTGATACGAACCTAGAAAGCCTATTATTTGGGTGGTCAATAAGCAAGTGGTTCATGAAATTCATTCCATTAATTTGTGATGAATCATATAGTTGGAGGCCTGGAATAAATTCGAAATCACAGTTCCTAAAGGTTCCATGGAGGTTTGTTGCTTCACGACATTTAAGGTGTTAAAGTCAATTATTCATCCTGAAAGATTCTGCCACGTTTTGGTATTCTGGATGTATATCACTCGGTATAACTCCGAATTACATGATTTAAGAAGCCCTGGAACGATAAGCGATAGGGCTACAACTTTTATGTTTTACATTTATCGAGATTCGGACGTTAGCATTGTCCAAAATGCCTACCAAGATGAGTGACGTGATTCTGGCAGATTACCGTCGCGAATCCATGGACTATATTGAAGACCAAGATGGCGTGCTTGGGCTTGATATGGATCACGCCACTTTTAAGTTATTTAGGATTTATTTTGCTTTAAATAAATTAAGTCCATTGGATGTTAATTAATGGGCTTATTTACGTTAAGTAGTTATTGTTATTCGTTTAGGAAAGTAGTTTTTATTGGTTTCCTTTTCCAACTTGGAAACTAAGTTGTAATAGGATTAAGTTAGGGTTTTCTTTCCTTATTCTTCAAGCAAGAGCCGAACTCATCTCTATAAATAGAGAGCTGCCTTGTAACGTTTTTAGGAGAAGTTGAATGAAAGAAGTTTTAGCTTTGCTAAATCGAGAATTTACACCTTGTGTAGTTCGAAACCTTGAAGTTCAAGTTTGATCTTCATTGTAGCAAGTTTCCCTTTAGCGTGACCTTTAGGAGACTTCACCCGAGTTCTTTATTTAAAGAACAAGCCAAAATAACTAGTTTAGCTCATGAATTTTCATGTGTTGAATCAAGTTCTTTTGTATTAAAACGTGGGGTTTGATTTACTTCAACACTTGGCGTTTTTCCTTTGAATTCCTTCCGCCCAAAATTCTATTTTGTTGTGTTTGTTCTAACGTTTTTGTGCAGCAACGATCCGAAGGTTGTGGATTTCGTGTGGTCAAGGACATCCATCCAAGGCCATTCGTATCAATTGGTATCAAAGCGAAGGTTGTTGCATAAAATTCAGGTTTTACTCGTAGTGAAATTTTGTTCCAACAAACATATACCTCTATTCATCAATTATGGCTTTTCAAAGTAAAAGATATCAAAGGGAACTTCGATCTATTGCGAAAGATCTAAAGGAGATTATAGTGATGTTTCAAGAAAAAATTCAAATTGAAGAACAGCAGAAAAAGGCCATTGAGGAAAGCACATTGGTAAAGTCAACTTCTATACCTACTCCCAAAGTTCGAGTTGTTAAATGCTTGAGGTGTTTAGGAGTTGGGCATAGTGCAATCCAATGCCCTCATTGGTATGATGAGCCGAAGAATGAACTTCTAGCAGATCTTCAACCTTTAACCATGGAGAATGTGTGTGATGAGGTAAAGGATTCATCTTTTCCTTTAAATTGTCTTGGAGATATAGCACCTTTGGAGGTTGATATGGTTCAAATTGATAATGTCATGGCCGATCCAATTCCAGAAGATGTGATAATTCCAATTATTCCAATTGAAGAAACTTCTCAAACATATTTGATTTCTTTTGATGTATTGAATATTGTTAATATGTGTGAGAATATAATACCCAATGATGAACATATAAAAAGTGAGGTTGTTGTTGTAAGTGGAAAAAGCCTAGAACTGAATCTTGATGAAAAAGGCAAAGAAGAGATATCAAAACCCGTTGGAGATATTTTTGTATTTGGTTCTTCTTGTTGTCTAACAGATCATATAGGTTATGATTTACTTGGTGTCACAACAATCGTTCAAGATTCGAGGTCGAATCTTCTCCAAGAAAGGGAGTATGATACGAACCTAGAAAGCCTATTATTTGGGTGGTCAATAAGCAAGTGGTTCATGAAATTCATTCCATTAATTTGTGATGAATCATATAGTTGGAGGCCTGGAATAAATTCGAAATCACAGTTCCTAAAGGTTCCATGGAGGTTTGTTGCTTCACGACATTTAAGGTGTTAAAGTCAATTATTCATCCTGAAAGATTCTGCCACGTTTTGGTATTCTGGATGTATATCACTCGGTATAACTCCGAATTACATGATTTAAGAAGCCCTGGAACGATAAGCGATAGGGCTACAACTTTTATGTTTTACATTTATCGAGATTCGGACGTTAGCATTGTCCAAAATGCCTACCAAGATGAGTGACGTGATTCTGGCAGATTACCGTCGCGAATCCATGGACTATATTGAAGACCAAGATGGCGTGCTTGGGCTTGATATGGATCACGCCACTTTTAAGTTATTTAGGATTTATTTTGCTTTAAATAAATTAAGTCCATTGGATGTTAATTAATGGGCTTATTTACGTTAAGTAGTTATTGTTATTCGTTTAGGAAAGTAGTTTTTATTGGTTTCCTTTTCCAACTTGGAAACTAAGTTGTAATAGGATTAAGTTAGGGTTTTCTTTCCTTATTCTTCAAGCAAGAGCCGAACTCATCTCTATAAATAGAGAGCTGCCTTGTAACGTTTTTAGGAGAAGTTGAATGAAAGAAGTTTTAGCTTTGCTAAATCGAGAATTTACACCTTGTGTAGTTCGAAACCTTGAAGTTCAAGTTTGATCTTCATTGTAGCAAGTTTCCCTTTAGCGTGACCTTTAGGAGACTTCACCCGAGTTCTTTATTTAAAGAACAAGCCAAAATAACTAGTTTAGCTCATGAATTTTCATGTGTTGAATCAAGTTCTTTTGTATTAAAACGTGGGGTTTGATTTACTTCAACACTTGGCGTTTTTCCTTTGAATTCCTTCCGCCCAAAATTCTATTTTGTTGTGTTTGTTCTAACGTTTTTGTGCAGCAACGATCCGAAGGTTGTGGATTTCGTGTGGTCAAGGACATCCATCCAAGGCCATTCGTATCATCTCCGTTCCAACTTTCTTTTGAATTCCAAGAGGTAAAATTTTCTGTTTACAACTATTCAATAGATTGTTTACATTCTAGTCTTTGGAATTACACTCTCATATTTGATAACTTTTGCATGTTTTTAGAGGTCTTAATACGTTCATGTCATTTTCACTTTCCCAAGGATGCATATATGTTTTCTTGTTATGAATTTTCGTGTCTTTATGATTATATTCATATATGTTTACATCCTTTGCTTACATTACATGTTCATAACGTAAATAAGGTGTTAATGGATGTTGTTAGTGAATTCGTCTTGGTTAGTTCTCTAATTAAGAACATTCGGTTTTCTGATTTGCATAAACTACATGATAGTTATTTGCATTATTGTTTTGAATTCATTAACTTCAACATTATGACTCATGCAAAATTTGTTAAGACTAATCATGCTATATGTATTTCGATTTTGCATACATATTCTGCCCGTTTTATTCTTTTGGTGAAAGGAAATTATTCAAAGTCTTGTTTTAGATTATTGTACTTTCTTTTACCTTATACATTTGTCGTGTTTTGGCAGGATATATATTCTTGTTGGCCAAGATTGGCATCTTCCCAATTTTACTTGGCTCGAGTTTGCAATGAGTTCGTGATATTGGTGTTTGACCCTGGAGCTCAATTTCAAGATTCGAGGACGAATCCTTTTCGAGGAGGGAGGGATTGATGAGAATGAGCCGAATCCATGTCCATGGTGCCAAAGTCAAATATGAAACCTGAAAGATTCTGCCACATTCTGGTATTCTGGACATATCTCTTTAGATATAACTCGGAATTTGGTGATTCAAGAAGCCCTGGAACGATAAGAGATAAAGCTACAACTTTCATGTTTTATGTTTTCCAAGATTCTGATGGTATCATCATGGAATATGGCTGCCAAAATGAGTGACGGGATTCTGGCAGATTTCCATCTCAAATTTCATGGACTATATTGAAGACCAAGATGGCGTGCTTGGGCTTTGCCAACTTTGGATCACGCCATTGTTTAATTTTAGGATTTATTTTAAGTTGTAATAATAAGTCCATTAACATTAATTAATTGGGCTTTAATTTCATTGTTTAATAAGTCCATTACTTGTCCAATTGCCATGCATGGTAATTAGGAAAGTAATCTCCTACTTTTTAGGAGTTTTTAGGAAAGTAGAGTTCCTACATTTTAGGAGCTTGTCCTTGCCCTTCTAGAAGGACAAATCGGTTCTTGTTTCCTTTTAAGTTTAGGAAACTAGTTTGTTAGTTTCCAATTACAATTTGGAAAGTTAGAAGTCAAGTTGTACTTTGCAACTTTTAGGGTTTTATTTCCTTTTCCTTTTGGTAAAGCTGAAACCATTCTTTATATAAAGAGAAGCTTTGTAAACGTTTTTAACATAAGATTAATGAATGAAAGTTTTAGCTTTGCTGAAATTAAGATTAACACTTTGTGTCGTCAAAACCTTGTTGAATTATTTAATTCACCATTGTAGAAGCTTTACCTTTAGCGTGACCTTTAGGTGACTTCACCATTGTTCTTGATTTCGAGAACTCGCCAAATTGACAAAGTTCAATTGCATGAATTTTCATGAGTTGAGTCGAGTCCATTTGTATTAAAAACGTGGGGTTGATTTACTTCATCTTTTGCGTTTTTCCCTTTGAATTCCTTTCCGCCAAGTTTGTGTGTTGTCTTGTTCGTGAATTTTGGTGCAGCAACGGTCCAAAGGTTGTGGAATTCGTGTGGTTGAGGACTTCAATCCAAGACCATTCGTATCACCAAGATAATCCACAACAAGAACACAAAATTGGATGGAACGAAATCAAAGGAAAAACGCTAGGAATTGAGTAAATCAAAACTTCACGTTTTATTACTAATGAACTTAATTTAACCTATGAAAATTCAATCAGTTAAACAAGTTAATTAGGCCTGCTCTTTAAATAAAGAACAATTGGTGTAATCTCCTATAGGTCACGCTAAAGGGGATCAACTACAATGAACAGTTAAATAACTCTTCAAGGCTTTGAACAACTCAAGGAGTTAATTCACGAATTTTAGCAAAGCTAAAAACTCAATTTTATTCACCAACTTACTTGTGTAAAAACGTTACATGCATCTCCTTTTTATAGGGGATGAGTTTCGGCCATGCCAAGAAGGAAAAGGAAATAAACCCTAGTAGTTGCAAAGTACAACTTGACTTCTTAACAAACTAGCTAACTAACTAATCCAAGTTGTAAAAGGATTAGGTTAGACAGTTTTTAATGAAGAAGCAAAACGTGTTTTGGCTTCTTGTTTCCTAAACTAATCAACTTTCCAAATTGGAAAAGGAAACTACAACTAACTACCAAATCCTTGTCCAAAAAGGATTTGCTTTACTTGCCATTATCATGCAAGATAATTGGATCAAGTAATTACTTAGCCCATAATTAAAACACCAAGACTTAAGCCCATAATTAATGGACTTAATTATTACAACTCAAAAATAAATCCTAAGACTTAACAAATGGAAACAAAACTAAAAAAACGGAATTCCCGCCAGTCCAGCAAGCAGCGTCATCTTCACGTGCCAATTTCACCATGATGCTCTTCGAATCTGCGAAAGTGTAAAACATAAAAGTTGTAGATCTTTCTCTTATGTTTCTACAGCCTCTTGAATCAGCATAATCGAAGATCATATGAGAGAGATATGTCAATAATACCAAACTGTGGCATAAGTCCTCAACAATGTAATTTCCATGGTGGCAACACCTTAAATGTCGTGAAGCAACAAACCTCCATGGAACATTTAGGAACTGTGATTTCGACTTTATTCCAGGCCTCCAACTATATGATTCATCACAAATTAATGGAATGAATATCACGAACCACTTGCTTATTGACCACCCAAATAATAGGCTTTCTGGGTTCGTATCAATATGGATCATGCCCTTAAGTAATTTTAGGGTTTTATTTTGTTGTTTATTAATTAAGTCCAAAACACTTAATGTGGGCTTTAATTAATTCATTAATAAGTTGCTTGGCCCAATTATCTTAAAACGTGTTTTGCTTACTCTTAAAACCGTTTTAGCTATTCCTTTTTGGAAAAATATTAGTTAGTTAGTTAGTTAAGAAGTCAAGTTGTGTTTTGCAACTACTAGGGTTTCTTGTATGACCGACTTTAAACCTTTATTTAAAGGGGTCATTAACATTTTTATTCAATAAGAAAGAAGAAGAATTTCGATACTTTTAGCTTGCTAAAAATTGTGATTAACACTTTGTGTTGTGCAAGCCTGGAGAATTATTTAATTGTCCATTGTAGAAGCTTGCCTTTAGCGTAACCTATAGGTGATTTCACCATTGTTCTTTATTTAAAGAGCCGGCCAAATTAACTTTTTTAACTAATTGAATTTTCATAGGTTAAATTGAGTTCATTTGTATTAAAGCGTGGGGTTTTGATTTACTCAACAACTTTGCGTTTTTCCCTTGAATCTTCATCCCCTCGAGTTCTTGTTGTTTGTGTGTCTTGGAATAAACTTTGTGCAGCACGGTCTTACATTGTGGAGATCGAATTTGGTCCAGGAGCTAGAGCCTCGATCAACCATTCGCATCATAGCATGTCTTTTGTTGAATTTACCTTGAGTTTTCAAAAAATTAAGACTCTCGTGATCAGAATGCATTATGAATTCCTTTGGCCATAAATAATGTTGCCAAACTTGTAAAGACCTTACCAAAGCATACAACTCCTTGTCATAAGTTGCATACTTCAAAGCTGCCCCATGAAGCTTTTCACTGAAATAAGCCACGGACCTTGATTCCTGCATCAAAACAACACCAATACCAATCCCGGAGGCATCACAGTGTATCTCAAAAGCTTTATTAAAATTAGGCAAAGCAAGTAAAGGGGCGTGAGTCAACATATGTTTTAACTTGTTAAAGGCGTTTTCATGCTCATCATTCCATACAAATGTGACATTTTTCTTTACAAGTTCATTTAAAGGGGCTGCTATAGAACTAAAATCTTTAACAAATCTCCTATAAAAACTTGTAAGTCCATGAAAACTCAAAGGCGGAAGAAACAAGATGAAACGCAAAGGGAAAGATTGAAGCAATCTACACCCCAACGTTATAACAAAAAAATTAACTTAACTAATGTAAATCAAAAGTTAAATCTCTTCAGTTTGGTGACTTCTTTAAATCAAGAACGGGTAAGCTAACCTATAGTTCCTCACTAAGGCTTCGCGGGTCTTATGATTGCTCAACTAAAATTAGAAGAACAAAGCACATTTTTCTCTCAACTTTTCACGGTTGGAAGAAGGGTTTTAGCAAAGCTAAACTTTATCAAAATTCATCTTATTATTTCATGTGAAAAACTCACCTATAAATAGGCTACAAAAACATGAAACCCTAACTAACTCCTTTATGGAAAAGGATTCTAAACGCGGCTAAGAGGAAAGCAAAACACAATTTTGCTTTCTTCAATTACTTTCCTAAAAATTCCTAAAAAGTAGGAGATTACTTTCCTAAACTCTTAAAAAGCAAAAACCAATTTGACTTCTTAAGTTTCCTAAACTTTTACTTGCCATTATCATGCAAGATAATTGGGCCAAGTAATTAACTTAAACACTTAAATAAAAACGCCACATTAAGCCCATTATAATGTTAAGTGGACGTAACTAAAAACAACACAATAAATCCGAAACACAAAGAATAGGCGTGATCCATTGTCAAGCCCAAAACACGCCTCTTCTTGGACTTTATATTTTCGGCCATGCAAGCTTTTTCAAGATGGAATTTCCTTTAGTTCCAATGTAGAACTTTGAGGGACATCTTCATGAATTGTTATTGAAGAAACATGCCAAAGGACTTCATGTTGAGATGGTTCGGCCTCCAAGTAATAAGAATCTCCGAGAACTTCACAATGTGTTGATAACAAGCTTTGCAAGGCTTGTTTCATCCTTTTGCTCCTTAGTCTTGTCATTGGTCCATCAAGATTCTCCAATGGATCATGCAAGCTCGGCTTTGGCACCATGGACATGGATGGATTGCTATCATTCCCTCCTTCCTCGAAAGGATTCGTCCTCGAATCACCTCATCATAAAAAGACAAATTAGAAACATTGAATGTAGATGAAACATTGCCATACTCACTTGGTAGCTCGATTTTGTAAGCATTGTCGCCTATCCTTTTCAAGACTCGAAAAGGACCATCTCCTCGTGGATGAAGTTTAGATTTCCTCTTTTCAGAAAACCGCTCTTTCCTCAAGTGAATCCAAACCGAATCTCCTGGTTCGAAAATCACTTGTCGTCTACCCTTATTGGCTTGCTTAGCGAATTGTTCATTTCGCCTCTCAATGTTAGTTCGAACCCTGTCATGTAACTCCCTTGCAAAATCAGCTTTCTTTTTACCTTCAGCATTAACAAACTCATTAACAGGTAAAGGCAAAATATGCAAAGGAGTTAAAGGATTAAAACCATATACAATCTCAAAAGGTGAAAAATTAGTAGATCTATGCACAGTGTGATTGTAAGAAAACTCAATGTGTGGTAAACATCCTTCCCAATTCTTTAAGTTTTTCTGAATAAGTGCACGAAGTAAAGTAGACAAAGTTCTATTAACTACTTCAGTATGGCAGCCATCAGTTTGTGGGTGTGCAACAGTAGAAAACAGTAATTTAGTACCCAACTTATTCCAAAGAGTACGCCAAAAGTGTGACAAAAACTTGATATCTCTATCACTAACAATACTCTTAGGTATTCCATGCAACCTTACAATTTCCTTAAAGAACAAATCAGCAATTCGAGTAGCATCATTAGATTTAGAACAAGAATAAAATGTGACATTTTGCTAAATCTATCAACTACAACAAATATGCTATCATGACCATTGCGTGACCTAGGCAAACCAAGCACAAAATCTATAGAAATATCAATCCAAGGATGACTAGGAACAGGCAAAGGTTGATACAAACCATGAGGCTTTACTTTAGATTTCGATTGTTTACACACAATGCATTTATCACAAACACTTTTAATATCTTTAATCATGTAGGCCAATAAAAGTGCTCATTCAAAACAGCAGGTGTTTTAACAATACCAAAGTGCCCCATTAACCCTCCCCCATGGGTTTCCTTAACAAGCAAATCACGAATGGAACATTGGGGAATACAAAGTTTATCTTTCTTAAACAAGAAACCATCATATACATAATAATCTTCATTCGGTATATTCAAGCAAAGGTCAAAGTTGGCGTGAAAATCATGATCATTTTTATACAAATCCTTAATCAAATCAAAACCAAGTAGTTTAGCATGCAAATAGGTAAACAAGGTGTATTTCCTAGATAATGCATCTGCTACCACATTCTCATGACCAGATTTTTATTTAACAACATATGGAAAGGTTTCAATAAATTCTAACCACTTAGCATGTCTTTTATTCAATTTACCTTGAGTCTTTAAAAACTTAAGACTTTCGTGATCAGAATGTATTATGAATTCCTTTGGCCATAGATAATGTTGCCAAACTTGTAATGACCTTACCAAACCATACAACTCCATGTCATAAGTTGCATACTTCAAAGCTGCCCCATTGAGCTTTTCACTAAAATAAGCCACGGGCCTTGATTCCTGCATCAAAACAGCACCAATACCAATCCCGGAGGCATCACAGTGTATCTCAAAAGCTTTATTAAAGTTAGGCAAAGCAAGTAAAGGGGCATGAGTCAACATGTATTTCAGCTTGTTAAAGGCGTTTTCATGCTCATCATTCCAAATAAATGTAACATTTTTCTTTACAAGTTCATTTAAAGGTGCAGTTATAGAACTAAAGTCCTTAACAAACCTTCTATAAAAACTTGCCAAACCATGAAAACTCCTAACTTGACTAGCATTAATAGGTCTCGGCCAATCCATGATTGCCTTGACTTTTGACTCATCAACAGCAATGCCTTGAGAACTTACAACATAACCCAAAAAGATAATTGATTCAAGACAAAAAGAACACTTTTTAAGGTTAGCATAAAGCTTGTTCTCACGAAGAATAGCAAACACACATCTCTAATGTTCAACATGTTCTACAAGTGTTTTGCTATACACAAGGATATCATCAGAATAGACCACAACAAATTTGCCAATAAAGTGACGGAAAACATGATTCATAAGTCTCATGAAAATACTTGGGGCGTTAGATAAACCAAAAGGCATAACTAACCATTCATAAAGACCATATTTTGTTTTAAAAGCAGTTTTCCATTCATCACCTTCTTTCATGCGAATTTGATAATAGCCACTTTTAAGATCTATCTTGGAAAATCTGCATGACCCATATAACTCATCAAGCATGTCATCTAATCTAGGAATTAGATGTCTATACTTAATAGTTATTTTATTTACAGCACAACAGTCAACACACATACTCCAAGAATCATCCTTCTTAGGAACTAAAATGACAGGAACGGAACATGGACTAAGAGATTCACGCACAATACCTTTGTCAAGGAGTTTATCCACTTGACGTTGAATCTCTTTTGTTTCCTCAGGGTTAGCTCTATAAGCTGGCCAAATTGGAATTTGTGCTTCAGGTATGAAATCAATTTGATGTTCAATACCTCTAATTGGCGGCAAACCAATTGGTAATTCCTCGGGAAACATGTCTTAATATTCCTGCAAAAGAGAGTAAACAAGACTAGGCAAAGAAGCAAGGTTATCACTATCAACAATAAGTACAAAATCCTTGCGATACATTAAGTAAAAGGGCTGCCTATTAACTACTGCTCTCTTAACCTCATTAGAAGAAGCAAAATTACAAGATTTAGAAGTAACTAACTCACGGCTATTACATGATTTCGAATCACTCTCTTCACCTAAGCTAGCTATTACATTTTGTTTTTCTTGCAATTTCTTCTCTTTTGCGGCGTTTGCATCTCTAGTAGCTTGAATGTTCCTTGTTTGATCTTCAAAGACTTGTGCGGAGTCAAAGCATGAAGATTAAACTTCTTTCCTTTATGTACAAAGCTATAGAAATTTTTCTTGGCATGATAGAGCACATCACAATCAAATTGCCAAGGACGCCCAAGTAAAATATGACTTGCTTCCATGGGAAAATCATCAAATAAAACAGTATCAACATATTTCCCAATGGTAAAAGAAAACTTAACTTGTTTGGTAACTCGTGTTTCAACCGAATTATTTAATCATTGAAGACGATAATGCTTGGGATGTTTCATGCAAGTCAAACTCAATTTATTCACAAACAAAGTGCTCGCCACATTGGTGCAACTACCACTATCAATAATCACACTACAAATCTTTCCTTGAACCATGCATCGTGTGTGAAATATATTATCTCGTTGCATCAAGTCATCATTATCAACTAAAGGTTGAACATTAAGAACACGGTGAGAAACTAAAGAGTAGTTACCAACATGATAAGTATATGATTCAAGCTTAACCATGATCACTTGATTCACTTTGGTGCTTCTCTTCAAGAGGTGGCATGTCAGCATAATCATCATCACTTACCACTTCTCCACTATCAAGAGTTATCATCAATTTTCGAGTTGGACACTTGGCTTGCACATGTCCATAACCTTGACATTTATAACAACGAACATCCCTTAATCTTGGACTAGGAGTTGACGCCGATTTTGGTGTATTCTCCACAGCTTTAGGAACTGATTTTGTGACTTGGGATGATGCACTTGACATCGGATTGGAGGTGAATTGACGAGGTTTAGATGGTGGTGTGAAAGGGGTAACATTCGGCTTTTGTTCCCTTCGCCAAGGTGGTGGCAGTTGTGAGAACTTACTCTTCCCTTTCATATGCCTTTCAATCTTGATTGCTTTGTGGACAAGTTCATTAATATCAACATAACTTTGCAAATCCACATGATAAGCCAAATCAGAATGCATACCTCTCAAAAACCTTTCAATTGTATGATACGAATGGCCTTGGATTGAAGATCCTCAACCACACGAAACCCTCTCCTTTGGACCGGTTGTTCACCAAAATTCACGATCAAACAAGAAACACAATGATAATGCAGAAACACACAAAACAATGAAAAGATATTGAACGGGCAGAATTGATTGAAGGCAATCAAACCCACACGTTACTACAAAAAGAATCCAATCCAACCTATGTAAATCAAGAGTTGAACAGTTTTCATTTTGGCTTGTTATTTAAATCAAGAACGGTAAGTTCTCCTTAAGGTCCAAGCTTAAAGATCACAGTTCTTATGAATCTTTAACTTAAATCAATTGAAGAAATCACGTTTTTCCTACAAGCTTGTCACGGCTGCAAGAACAATTTAGCAAGGCTAAAATTATCAAAATTCAACTTATTATTTCATGTGAAAAACTCACCTATAAATAGGCTACAAAAACATGAAACCCTAATCCGATTCCAAAGTGGAATGGAATACTAACTCTAACAAACTATCTTGAGAAACAAGGAACAACTAACTTAATCCTTTATGGAAATGACTCTAAAGACACGGCTAAGAAGGAAAGAAAAACACGTTTTTGCTTCCTAAATTTACTTTTCTAAATTCTCCTAAAAAGTAGGAGATTACTTTCGTAATTATCATGCAAGATAATTGGGCCAATAATACTTATTAAAAACCAAAATTCAAGCCCATAATTAAATGTTTAATGGACTTAAGTACTACAACTTAAAATAAAGCCTAAAATTAACCCAAAATGGCGTGATCACATTATGAAGTCCAAAACGCCATTCTTTGGTCTTCTCGGATTGCTTGGACTTTCTTCAAGGTGGAATTTCCTTAAGTTCCAATGTAGAACTTTGAGGAACATCTTCATGAATTGTTATTGAAGAAACATGCCAAATGACTTCATGTGATTGAGATGTTGCAAGAGCTTCCTCTAGTCCTTCACAAGTTGTCGCCATTAATGAATGCAAAGCTGCCTTCATCTTTGAACTCCTTGATCTTGTCATTGGACCATCAAGATTAGACAAGGGATCTTGTGAAGTTGGTTTCGGCAAGATTGACTTTGGTTGATTTCCATCATTGTAGAGTCGGGATCCTCTTGAACATTAGCCTTGATCATCAAAGCTTCCATCTCATGGTAATACTCCTCAACCGATTTATTGCCTTGCACAAGGGAGTGCAATTTTCTGTTCAACTCACGGTTGTAATGAAAAGGAACATATTTCTTCCTCATAAGTATTTTCATTTGGCTCCAAGTCTTGACTGGTCTTTCTCCATCTTGACGCCTAGACCTTATAACTTTATCCCACCATAAACTAGCATAATCCTTAAGGTGCATAAAGGCAAGTCGATATTTTTCCTTTTTGGGGTAATCATGGCCTTCAAAGAAGTGCTCAAGCTCACGAACCCAATCAAAATAAGCCTTGGGATTTGCTTTACCATGGAAAGTTGGGATAGCTAGTTTAACAAAAGCAATTGTAATCTTAGACTTGTCACCTTTCTTAGAAGAACTCGTGTCCTCCTCTTCCTCCTCCTCATCATGACTAGAGTCATTGTCGGATTCAAACTCAACTCTTCGGGATTTAGGACCCTTAGGTGGTGGTGAAGACAAACTATCAACTTTGAGTGTGAGTTTTCGGATCATGTCAAAGAGGACATCATTAGTGAACTTTTGGTCCACTACCTTTGGTGATTTAGATTCCTCACCCTCCATTTATACCTGCAAGTTAGTAAAAACACGAGAAATATATATAGAAATATACCTCACGGGTTCTCACAATATGGGGAGTATATGCTCTCCTCTCTAGTGTAAAGGTTTTTCTCGTGTATACCCTATCTAATCTCTCAATAATGAATCTCTCAAACTAATTTAGCTTACTGTTTCATTGATTATAAGAACAAGTCTCAACCGAATAATTCAACAAATCAATTCACACAAGTAAAGCCAATGAAGTTTGAAGAAAAATCACGTCACTAGAACAATTTAAAGATCACGTATGGGATATAAACAGATTAACTCCAGAACACAACGAAAATAGAAAGTAGACAGAAAAAGAAGAAAAACGGTTTTTGAATCACTCAATTACGATAAAAAATGAGCAAGATATAGCACTTTCAATATTGGTGATTTTCAACGAGAAAACAAGAACTTTAGTTCTTTTCTTGGGCTGTTTTTGTTTTTATATATATATATGATCCGACTTTTCTTTTCTTTTTTTTTTAATTGGGCCTCTTTTTTTTTTTTTGAATTCGGCCTCTTTTTTTTTTTTTTTGTTCAGACAACCTTGTACAAATCAAAACTTTAAGGTTTTAAGACAAGAACCTAGTACAAGTACTTAGGTTTACGGATGTTGTCTTGTCTTATGTTGTTCAAACCTTAATTTCTTCAAAAATTTCAGCCAACAAGAATTTCAAATAACTCACCAAATATAAGGAATTTGAATATGCTTCTTTAACAAGATAATCAAGATTTGCAACAAGAAGCATGAATCAAGCTCAAGTTTCAAATTTTGACACTTTCGAATTTTCAAGAAAATCAAGATTTTCAAGAGAGTGGTCAAGAACTCGTCTTTTTGAGATGGTGAAAATGTTTGATCAGAACACACTTTGATGGCAATAGAATGACAAAGCTAACACAAAAGAAAGTTTAAGAAACGGATGAGAAACAAGGAAGTTATGAAATTTCTACCAAGAAACCCTAATTTCACAAACCCTAATTTGACAACCCTAAAAGTTTGGACGTGATTGACAGTAATAATGACTCAAGAATTCCACACTGATGATGAACAAAAACAATGTAGAATTATGAAGAAAAACAGCAGCAAAACACGACACAAAACAGCAAGAAATAGACGGAAACAACAAGACTCGGCAAGACACAAATTTTGATGCAAAAACCCCAAAATTTCTAGATGAATTGTGCACGAATTTTATGATGTAAGTACTGTAGAATATTGACTCTAAGAACAGCAAAAAGAACGTGAAAAAAAACAGCAGCAAAAACTGAGGCAAAAACAGCAAGGACGACAGCAAGAATAAAACGGGACAAAACGCAAAAACCGAAAGAAACAAAACAAGGAAGATGAAACCTGAAATTTGATGAACAACCTTTGCTCTGATACCAATTGATACGATTTGACCTAGAAAGGACCTTGATCTCACGTATTTTCCACAAATCTTTGGACCGTTGTACACCAAACTCGATCACAATGCACGAACAAGAAACACAAAACACAAAGGCGGAAGAAACAAGATGAAACTCAAAGGCAAAGATTGAAGCGATCTACACCCCAACTTTATAACAAAAAGATTTAACTTAACTAATGTAAATCAAAAGTTAAATCTCTTCAGTTTGGCAAGTTTTTTGAATCAAGAACGGGTAAGCTAACCTATAGTTCCTCACTAAGGCTTCGCGGGTCTTATGATTGCTCAACTAAAATTAGAAGAACAAAGCACGTTTTTCTCTCAACTTTTCATGGCTGGAAGAAGGGTTTTAGCAAAGCTAAACTTTATCAAAATTCATCTTATTATTTCATGTGAAAAACTCACCTATAAATAGGCTACAAAAACATGAAACACTAACTAAATCCTTTATGGAAAAGGATTTTAACACGGCTAAGAGGAAAGCAAAACACGTTTTTGCTTTCTTCAATTACTTTCCTAAAAATTCCTAAAAAGTAGGAGATTACTTTCCTAAACTCTTAAGAAGCAAAAACCAATTTGACTTCTTAAGTTTCCTAAACTTTTACTTGCCATTATCATGCAAGATAATTGGGCCAAGTAATTAACTTAAACACTTAAATAAAAACGCCACATTATGCCCATTATAATGTTAAGTGAACTTAACTAAAAACAACACAATAAATCCGAAACACAAAGAATAGGCGTGATCCATTGTCAAGCCCAAAACACGCCTCTTCTTGGACTTTATATTTTCGTCCATGCAAGCTCCTTCAAGGTGGAATTTTCTTAAGTTCCAATGTAGAACTTTGAGGAACATCTTCATGAATTGTTATTGAAGAAACATGCCAAAGGACTTCATGTTGAGATGGTTCAGCCTCCAAGTGATAAGAATCTCCAAGAACTTCACAATGTGTTGATAACAAGCTTTGCAAGGCTTGTTTCATCCTTTTGCTCCTTAGTTTTGTCATTGGTCCATCAAGATTCTCTAATGGATCATGCAAGCTCGGCTTTGGCACCATGGACATGGATGGATTGCTATCACCTTCATTATTTCTTCAAGGTGGATCATTAATTGTTATTGAAGAAATATGCCAAATAACTTCATGTGATTGAGATGTTGCAAGAGCTTCGTCAAGTCCTTCACAAGTTGACGCCATTAATGATTGCAAAGCTGCCTTCATCTTTGAACTCCTTGATCTTGTCATTGGACCATCAAGATTGGACAAGGGATCTTGTGAAGTTGGTTTTGGCAAGATGGACTTGGATTGATTTCCATCACGCCCGCCATGTGCATGTGTGTGCATGGTGGGGGAGTCGCGAGGTGCCCGCACCGTGGGTACAATGGTGTGGCGGGTGCGATAGGCGCCCGTGTGCTATGCGTGAGTAATGTGTTTTGTGTGCATTGATGTGCTTGAGTGTGCATGTGCATGCCATCTGGTGCTCGTGTGCTGGGACTCTTATGTAATGCTTGAGATTTGTGAGGCCGAAGTGGTTAAGTGTGTGTTTGTTTCTCATTCATGTACAAACATAACACTTTGCATGGTATTTTCACAACACTTCACCAATTCTCACAATTTCCAGATCATAAACATATTAGCATACAAGTCATTCATCAAGCACAATTTCTCCTATTATTCCATGCGAAAGATAAAGAAAGTAGATCACATAAGTCGGTACAAGTCGACTTATCAACCTCCCACACTTGAATCTTTACTAGTCCCGAGCAGAGTAAGCTAACTATCAATTTTTTATCCATTCTCACATTCAACACTCACAACATCATCATCTATCCTTAAAAGTTTTCGCATGCAGAAATACTTAACTTAGTGCAAGGCTCACAATTTATCTAAGTCATTCTAATTGCCAACCAAGGTGCAGTGAATAAAGACCAAACTGCCAACGTGATGTGTGTGCTGAGAGTTTCTTATGCTTTCTCACCCTGTCTATGCAGAGTAGTCAAGCAAACACTTAATCAAAAATTCTTGCACTACAATCCTTTTTTCCACACACACAAACACTTCACACTTGAACTTCACTTGGCCATTTTCTATCGCACATTGGTACTTGATATTTTCTTTTCAAATTCATGGCGCGCTTTAGTGTTTAGCTGCCAGGGTTTTATGGCTATTTTTTCCCCTTTATTCGCCACTGGCTTTTTCTTCACATTTACATCTTTCCTTAATCAATCCATGTTCGTGTGTGTCTTCAATAAACTATATATTCAAAATGCAAGAATAAGTGTTTACGAGTAGAGAGCACATACAAGTAAAAGATTCATAAGCTCTCTCCTATGTCAAATAGAGTGTTGGCATTTTCATCTTACTTTAACACCGTACTTTACCCAACAATCTTGTATGAATCAAATAGGTGCTGTAAACCAAGAAATCAAAAAAAATTTGCATGCATCACACAATTGACTAAACGATTATGGATTTGATGATGATATTGGAAGTGCAAGTGTATTGGACGTGCTAGTGTGCTAAATGGATAGTGACAACATTTGCACAACACAACAAACACTTAACATTTATCGCATCTGACAATTTAAGCACACCACAATACTAGTGCTAGTCACTGCCTTGTTTTTCTTCGAACACAACAACACAAGACACACCACCTACTTGATACTAATATAACACACACTACCTTTGATCCCTACACAAAGCAACACATCAACTTGAAATTTAAAATTTAAGGATCTAGGCCTAACAAACTGCAGCATAAACTTCACGCAGCAACAACCAAAACAAATAAGCATAACATCATCACTCACAACACCCCCCAAAGCATCATCATAGCACGTCTCTCCCCTCCCCCCCCACACTTGAAAACTGCAATGGTCCCCATTGTGAGGAAAAGTGAAAAAAACTGCCCTATTTAAGTGCCCAGTGGAGGAGGTTGGTTGATACGAATGGAGTAGGATGACGTCCAATCCACACGAATTTTCCACACTTTTGGATCGTTGTGCACCAAAACTCATGAACAAGTTTCAAACAACAAATTGCGGAATAGAGATATGAAACGAAAAGGCAAGATATTATAACAAATTGAATCAGCTTAACTATTGTAAATCAATTAATTAAACCTATTAGTTTGGCCTGTTGAACTATAAATCTAGAACTTGTAAGCTTCACCTAAAGCTTCTCACTTAAGGTTTGGCGGATCTTATGAACAATCAACTAAAATTAGAAGATTCAATTCACGTTTTCTTGAAGCTTTTCACGGCTGCAAAAAGGTTTTTAGCAAAGCTAAACTTAATCAAAATTTCATATATATCATCCCCTAAAAACGTCACAAGTCCTTCCATTTTATAGGAGTTAATCGGCCAAAAACCCTAGATCAATTCCAATGTGGGATTGATTGCTAACCAATGAGAAAAGACTTTCCTAAACTTAAACTAACCAATAAGAAAAGACTTTCCTAAAGTTGTAAGAAGCAAAACACGGTTTTGCTACCTTAAATTACTTTCATAAATTCTCCTAAAAAGTAGGAGATTACTTTCCTAATTATCATGCAAGATAATTGGACAAGTAAAGACTTATTAAGAACCGAAATTAAACCCAAACTTAAAGCCCAATTAATTAATGTTAATGGACTTTAATTATTACAAATTAAATCCTAACAAAACATTAAAAGAGTGGCGTGATCCATTGCAAGCCCAAAGACACGCCTTCTTCATGGACTTCAATATTTCGGCCTTCAACATTATTTCTTCAAGGTGGATCATGAATTGTTATTGAAGAAATATGCCAAAGTACTTCATCTTGAGATGGTGGTGTCGAACTCCTTTGAACATTGTCCAACGCCTCACAATGTGTTGATAGCAATGCTTGCAAGGCTTCCTTCATCCTCTTGCTCCTTGATCTTGTCATTGGACCACCAAGATTTGTTAATGGATCATGAGAAGCTGGATTCGGCAATGTGGACTCGGGCTCATTCCTATCATTGGTTGGAAAATCGTGAGAATCCCAAAAAAGATGTGCTGACACCTCTAAAGTTAGGTGCATTGTTTCCCCCATGTGCATTCATCCCCTGTTGCATCACCACTCTCCTACTCGAAGTACCCGCAATCATGTGTTGTGCTTGAGTGTCCAATTTGTCCATTGGAGGAAAGTAGGAATTGGGTCCTCTGGTCTGATGGTGATATACCATTATCAGGTTAAGATTGTGAACTTCGGTTTGGCATTGGTTTAATCTGTTGTTCATTTCAGTCCACTGAGTGTGATGTGTCTGGATCATGGAATCCAACCTTGTACCCACATCTGATTGAAAACTACTCCTTCTGTCACCCATGGCATCTATATGGAGGATTACAAAGTTGTGCTGCTCTTGCAAAGATGCCTGGAGATCCATTAAGGCATTTTGCATTAGTGAGAAGTCGTTCAAGATCTAGTGATGGAAATCAACCCAAGTCCATCTTGCCAAAACCAACTTCACAAGAACCGTTGTCCAATCTTGATGGTCCAATGACAAGATCAAGGAGTTCAAAGATGAAGGCAGCTTTGCAATCATTAATGGCGTCAACTTGTGAAGGACTTGAGGAAGCTCTTCCAATATCTCAATCACATGAAGTCATTTGGCATATTTCTTCAATAACAATTCATGATCCACCTTGAAGAAATAATGAAGGCCGAAAATATGAAGTCCAATAAAGAAGGCGTGTCTTTGGGGTTGTTTTGGATCACGCCAATTTAAGTTATTTTAATTAAGTCCACTTAACGTTTTATTGGGCTTAATGTGGCGTTTTTAATTAAGTGTTTAAGTTAATTACTTGGCCCAATTATCTTGCATGATAATTAGGAAAGTAAGAAGACAATTCGGTTTTCACTTCTTAGTTTGTTGTAACCGAATTGCTTTGAGTTTAGGAAAGTAAAGCTCCTATCTTTTGGAAGCTTCTTAGGAGTGTTTCATTAGAGGCAAAAATGTGTTTTGCTTCTTTAGTTTCCTTATCTTTTAGTTTCCTAAACTTCCAAGTTTCCTAAACTTTGAGGAAGTTGATTTGTGTTAGGAATTAGTTAGGGTTTCATGTTTTTGTAGCCTATTTAGGTGAGTTTTTCACATGAAATAAAAAAAGTTGAATTTTGATAAATTAAGCATTGCTTAAAACCTTCTTGCAGCCGTGAAAGCTTGTAGGAAAAACGTGATTGCTCAATTGATTTCAATTGTGTTTTCATAAGACCCGCGAAACCTTAGTGAGGAACTATAGGTTAGCTTACCCGTTCTTGATTTAAAGAACATGCCAAACTGAAGAGATTTAACTATTGATTTACATTAGTTAAGTTAATTCTTTTTGTTATAACGTTGGGGTGTAGATTGCTTCAATCTTTGCCTTTGCGTTTCATCTTGTTTCCTTCCGCTTTGTGTTGTTTGTTAAGTTCGAGTTTTGTGGAGTACAACTGGTCCAAAGGTGAGGGTGTGAACGTGTGGTTGAGGTCTCAAATCCAAGGCCATCCGTATCAATTGGTATCAGAGCAAACCAGGTTGTTGTTCATCCAAATTCAGGTCTTGTTCTTCTCGATTTTTGTCTTTCTTTTTGGTGTCGATCTTGCTGTCTTGTTGCGTCAATTTTAATTTCGTTAAAATTCTGTCCAAAATCGCATGCAATTTTGTTGCTAAAATCTGTCCAAAATCGTGTTCATCATTCTCGGATTTTTGCGTTTTTGTTGTGTTGCATGCTTGCTGTTTTTCTTTCGATCCTTGCTGATAGGAATGAGCCCGAGTCCACATTGTCGAATCCAGGTTCTCATGATCCATTAACAAATCTTGGTGGTCCAATGACAAGATCAAGGAGCAAGAGGATGAAGGAAGCCTTGCAAGCATTGCTATCAACACATTGTGAGGCGTTGGACAATGTTCAAAGGAGTTCGACACCACCATCTCAAGATGAAGTACTTTGGCATATTTCTTCAATAGCAATTCATGATCCACCTTGAAGAAATAATGTTGAAGGCCGAAATATTGAAGTCCATGAAGAAGCCGTGTCTTTGGGCTTGCAATGGATCATGCCACTCTTTTAATGTTTTGTTAGGATTTAATTTGTAATAATTGAAGTCCATTAACATTAATTAATTGGGCTTTAAGTTTGGGTTTAATTTCGGTTCTTAATAAGTCTTTACTTGTCCAATTATCTTGCATGATAATTAGGAAAGTAATCTCCTACTTTTTAGGAGAATTTAGGAAAGTAATTTAAGGTAGCAAAACCTGTTTTGCTTCTTACAACTTTAGGAAAGTCTTTTCTTATTGGTTAGTTTAAGTTTAGGAAAGTCTTTTCTCATTGGTTAGCAATCAATCCCACACTGGAATTGATCTAGGGTTTTGGCCGATTAACTCCTATGAAAAGGAAGGCCTTGTGACGTTTTTAGGATATGATATATATGAAATTTTGACTAAGTTTAGCTTTGCTAAAAACCTTTTTGCAGCCATGAAAAGCTTCAAGAAAACGTGAATTGAATCTTCTAATTTTAGTTGATTGTTCATAAGATCCGCCAAACCTTAAGTGAGGAGCTTTAGGTGAAGCTTACAAGTTCTAGATTTATAGAACAGGCCAAACTGATAGGTTTAATTAATTGATTTACAATAGTTAAGCTGATTCAATTTGTTATAATGTAGGGGTTTGGTTAATTTTAATCTTGCCTTTTCGTTTCATATCTCTATTCCGCAATTTGTTGTTTGAAACTTGTTCGTGAGTTTTGGTGCACAACGATCCAAAAGTGTGGAAAATTTTTGTGGATTGGACTTCATCCTACTCCATTCGTATCAATTGGTATCAGAGCAATCTAGGTTGTTCATCAAATTTCAGGTTTCATCTTTTCATTGAGTCTTGTTCTTGTTCTTGTTTCTTGTTTTCGGGTCTTGCATGTTTGTTGTCGTTCCTTGCTGTTTTGTGTCAGTTTTTGCTGCTGTTTTTCATGTTCTTTTTGCTGTTCTTAGAGTCAATATTCTGCAGTAATTACATCATAAAATTCGTTCAGAATTCATCTAGAAATTTTAGGGTTTTTGCATCAAACTCCAATCTAGCCGAGTTGTGTTGTTTGCGTCTTCTTGCTGTTTTTCCGCTTTGTCTTGTGCTGCATTGTTTCGTGTCTATTCTGCATTATTTTGTACATCATCATAGTGTGGAATTCTCGAGTTTTCGTTGCTGGTTCATGTCCAAAAACATTAGGGTTTGTTAAACTAGGGTTTGTGAAATTAGTGTTTCTTGGTAGAAATTTCATAACTTCCTTGTTTTTCATCCGTTTCTTGATCTTTCTTTTGTGTTAGCTTCGTCATTCTATTGCCATTAAAGTGTGTTCTGATCAAAATTTTTCACCAATTCAAAAAGACGAGTTCTTGACCACTTTCTTGAAAATCTGAAAGTGTCAAAATTTGAATCTTGAGCTTGATTCTTGCTTCTTGTTGCAAAATCTTGATTATCTTGTTAAAGAAGCATATTGAAATTCCTTATATTTGGCGAGATATTAGAAATTCTTGTTGGCTGAAATTTTGTGGAAAATAAGGTTTGAACAACATAAGACAAGACAACAACCTTAAACCTAAGTACTTGTACTAGGTTCTTGTCTTAAAACCTTAAAGTTTTCAAATTGTCCAAGGTTCTTGTCCGAACAAAAGAGAAAAAAAATAAAAAAAAGGCCAAATTAAAAAAAAAAGAAGCCAAATTAAAAAAAAGGAGAAAAATTTTTTTTGAAAAGTTTCGGACGCCCTTTCGGACGACCTATACTGTCCGAACCAAAACTACAGAGAGGAGAATTTTGAACTCAAACTTTCGGACACCACTTTCGGACTCCCAAACCGTCCGAACCTAAACTACAGAGAGGCCAACTTTGAGCTAAAAGTTTTGGACGCCCTTTCGGACGTCCTACACCGTCCGAACCTATTTCTTGTTTGTTTTCTTTGAAAATCACCAATATTCAAAGTTCTATATCTTGCTCATTTTTAATCGGAATTGAGTGATTCAAAAACACATTTTCTTGTTATTTCCTCTAGTTTCTGTTTTTGTAGCTTTCTAAAGTTAATCAGTTTATACCCTATACGTGATCTTAAAATCTTCTTGTGACGTGAGTTTTTCTTCAAACTTCATTGGCTTTTCTTGTGTGAGTTGATTTGTTTGAAATAATTGGTTGAGACTTGTTCTTAAAATCGACAAACAGTAAGCTTCAATTAGTTTGAGAGATTTATTGTTGAGAGGTTAGATAGGGTATACACGAGAAAAAAAAACAAATTACACTAGCGAGGAGTGCATTACTCACCCAAAAGTGAGAACCCGAGAGGTCTTTTATTTTGCTATCTCTTGTTGTTTTTACTAACTTGCAGGAACAAGGGATGGAGATGGTAAAACACCTCAAGAAAAACCCCAAACGGATCAAAAATATGTTAATGATGTACTATTTGATATGATCCTCAAACTCACCCTCAAAATTGATAACTTAACCAACAATCCTTCACCCATAAAAGGTTCAACTTCCCAAAAAGGAAAATTCGAAGAAGCCGAATTTCATGAGGAGGATGAGGAGTTCATGGATTCTCCTAAAGATGGTAAGAAATCTGATTTATCAATTAGTGGAGTTAAACTAACATTGCCTACTTTCCATGGTAAAGCAGATCCAGAAGCTTATTTTGATTGGGTTCGAGAGCTTAAACACTTCTTTGAAGGCAATTGCTATCCCGAACATAAGAGGTACCGCCTAGCCTTCATAAACCTCAAGGATTATGATGTTTTATCTAGTAAAGGCCGAGAGTTAGCTACTAAGAAGTCTTGTTGCTTTGCTTCTTCTAATGAGATTAAGAGAGTATTGATTGATAGGCAGCCTTTGTACTTAATGTTTCGCAAGGAATTTATACTTGTTATTGACAGTGATAACGTTACTTCTTTGCCTAGTGCCGTTTACTCTCTTTTGCAGGAATATAGTGATGTGTTTCCCGAGGAGTTACCAATAGTTTTACCACCTATTCATGGCATTGAGCACCAAATTGATTTCATCCTAGGAGCTCAAATTCCAAACCGACCAGCTTATAGAGTAAATCCGAAGGAAACAAAAGTGATTCAACGTCAAGTGGATGAACCCCTTGACCTTTGTCTCTTAGTCCATGCTCATTTCCTGTTATTTTGGTCCCTAAAAAGGACGAGTCTTGCCGAATGTGTGTAGATTGCCGTGCTATTAATAAGATTACCATTAAGTATAGACCTAGATTAGATGATATGCTTGATGAATTGCATGGGTCTTCCATATTTACCAAAATTGATTTGAAAAGTGGATACTACCAAATTCGCATGAAAGAAGGAGATGAATGGAAAACTGCTTTTAAAACAAAGTATAGGTTGTATGAATGGTTAGTTATGCCTTTGGTTTATCTAATGCACCTAGTACTTCATGAGGCTTATGAACCATGTTTTTCGTCATTTCATTTGAAAGTTTGTGGTAGTCTACTTTGATGATATCTTGATATATAGCAAATTACTCAATGAGCATATTGAACATTTAAAAGTTGTGTTTGCTGTATAACGTGAGAACCAATTATATGCTAACCTTAAAAAGTGTTCTTTTTGTTTAGAATCTATTATCTTTTTGGGTTATGTTGTAAGTTCTCAAGGCATTGCTGTTGATGAGTCAAAAGTCAAGGCAATCATTGATTGACCGAGACCATTAAATGCTAGTGATGTAAGAAGTTTTCGTGGCTTAGCAAGTTTTTATAGGAGATTTGTTAAAGACTTTAGTTCCATTGCTGCTCCCTTAAATGAACTTGTTAAAAAGAATGTCACCTTTGCATGGAATAAAGAACATGAAAACGCCTTTAACACTTTGAAGCATAAATTGACTCATGCCCCTTTGCTTGCATTGCCAAATTTTAATAAAGTGATGAGAATGAGCCCGTGTTCACGTCCATGGTGTTAAGTCAATTTTTCATCCTGAAAATTTCTGTCACATTTTGGTATTCTTGGTATAACTCTTTCGATATAACTCGGAATTGCACCATTCAAGAAGCCCTGGAACGATAAGAGATAGAGCTACAACTTTCATGTTTTACATTTTCCAAGATTCTGACTTTATCACCGTCGACAATGCCATCCAAAATTGATAACGGGATTCTGGCCAGATTTTCATCTCGAATTTCATGGACTACATTGAAGACCAAGATGGCGTGCTTGGGCTTTGCTATGTTGGATCACGCCATTTGATAATTATTTAGTTTTCTTTTGAGTTGTAATAATTAAGTCCATTAAACATTTAATTATGGGCTTAAGTCTTTATGTTTTAATTGTGGTCTAAGTAATTACTTGATCCAATTGCCTTGCATGGTAATTAGGAAAGTAATCTCCTACTTTTTAGGAGAATTTAGGAAAGTAAGAGTTCAAATCGGTTTTTACTTCCTTGTAACCGATTTTACAAGTTTAGGAAACTTAAAGTTTGTCTTTTAGTTAATGGTTTCTTTTTCCAATATGGAAACTAAGTTGTAATAGGATTAATCTAGGGTTTCATGTTTTTGTAGCCTATTTATAGGTGAGTTTTTCACATGAAATAATAAGTTGAATTTTGATAATTTTAGCCTTGCTAAATTAACCTTGCAGCCGTGACAAGCTCTAGGAAAATACGTGAAAATTCAATTGATTTTAATTGTGTGTTCATAAGAACTGTGATTCTTAAGCTAAGACCTTAGGAAGAACCTACCCGTTCTTCATTTGAAGAACAAGCCAAACTGAGATCTTTTCAACTCTTGATTTACATAGGTTGGATTGAAATCACTTTGTGGTAACGTGTTGGGTTTGGTTCATTTCAATCAAAAACAGTCCGTTCAATATCTTCTTATTTTTCTTTGTTGTTTCCGCAATTGATATTGTTTCTTCTTGTTGTTCGTGAGTTTTGGTGAACAAACGGTCCAAAGAAGAGGGTTTCGTGTGGTTGAGGATCTCCATCCGAAGACCATTCGTATCAATTGGTATCAGAGCAAAGGTTTGTTCATCGAAAATTTCAGGTTTTGTGCTTCTTTGTCTTCTCGGATTTTTTTCTTGATTTCTTGAGTCGTTCTTGCTGTCTTTTTCGCGTCGTTTTTCCTGCAGTTTCTGGAGTCTTTTAGCTGCTGTTTTCACGTGTTACTTGCTGTCCTAGATCGTGATAGGTAGAGTCTTTAAATTCATCAAAATCGCATGAGCAAAATTGATCAAATCTGCCCGAAAATTGCTTCCTTGTTGCTTATCGATTTTTTGTGACTTTGTTGCTGCTGCTCTTGCTTCGATTTGCTGCTGTTTTTGAGTCCATATTCTGCAGAAAACATATATATTAATTGAGTCTTAAATTCATTAATATTCTGCCCAAAAATCGCATGCAACTTTGTGTTAAAAATCTGTCCAAAATCGAGTTGAACTTGCTTCTTGATTTCTTGCGTTTTTGTGTTGATCTATTTGCTGATTTTGTTCGATCCTTGCTGCCATCTTTGTGTTAATATTCTACACTATCTTTCTTTCATTCATAGTGTTGAATTCCTTGTGATTTATTTCTGTTTTCACGTCCATACCATAGGGTGTCAATTAGGGTTTCTTAAAAACCCTAGTTTTGGTCTTTTGGTCATAACTTCGCCAATTCTTGCTCAATTCTTGATCTTTTTTTTGTGTTAGTTTCATCATCTTGTCTAAAATATAGTGTGTTTTGATCAAACTATTTTTACCATCTCAAAAAGACAAGTTCTTGAGCACTTTCTTGAACTTCTTGATTTTCTTGAAAATCCAAAGTTGTCCAAATTTGAATCTTGAGCCATATTCTTGATCCTTGTTGAAAATCTTGATTATTTTGTGAAAGTGGCACATTCAAATTCCTTTTCCTTGGTGAGATATTAAAGTTTGAAAATTTTAAGGTTTATTAAGGTTAAGACAAAAAGACACAACATCATAAACCTTAATCCTAGGTTGTTGTCTTCAAACCTTAAACCTAAGTACTTTGTACTAGGTTCTTGTCTTAAAACCTTAAACCTAGTACCATTTAAGGTTCTTGTCCGAACCTAGTTCTTTTTTGATTTGTCCAAGGTTTGTGTCCAAACCTTAAAGTTTGTTTTTGTTTTATATTGTCCGAACAAAAAAAAAAAAAAGTGACCGAATAAAAAAAAAGAGAAAAGAACAAAAAAATATATAAATTCGGACTTCAATTTATTTTATTTTTATTATTTCTGTTATTTAATTTATTTTATTTTATTATTTGAAAGAACACATTGTTCTTAAATTGTTACTTGAAAACCACCTTGGATTAAAAGTGCCATAACTTTCTCAATACAACTCGGATTTAAGTGATTCAAATTGCATTTTCTTCGTCTTTGAGTCCTCTTTTTGAATATCCTAGTTTTTGAATCAATCAAGTTATACCCACACGTGTTCTAAAATACTCTTGTGACGTGAATTGCTTAAACTTCTTTGATTTGACTTGTGTGAAACTTGTTGTTGAATACTTGGTTGAGACAAGTTCTTATAATCATTGAATTGGTAAGTTCTATAGTTTGAGAGTATTAGTATAGGGTATACACGAGAAAAGCCTTCACTAGAGAGGAGAGCATATACTACCCATATTGTGAGAACCCGTGAGGTATATTTCTATATATTTCTTGTGTTTTTACTAACTTGCAGGTACAAATGGAGGGTGATGAATCTAAATCACCAAAGGTAGTGGACTAAAAGTTCACTAACGATGTCCTCTTTGACATGATCCGAAAACTCACACTCAAAGTTGATAGTTTGACTTCACCACCACCTAAGGGTCCTAGATCCCGAAGAGTTGAGTTTGAGTCCAACAATGATTCTAGTTATGATGAGGAGGAGGAAGAGGAGGGCACGAGCTCTTCTAAGAAAGGTGACAAGTTTAAGATTTCCATTGCTTCTGTTAAACTAATTATCCCAACTTTCCATGGTAAACCAGATCCCGAAGCATATTTTGATTGGGTTCGTGAGCTTGAACACTTCTTTGAAGGCCATGATTACCCCGAGAAAGAAAAGTATAGACTTGCCTTTATGCACCTTAAGGATTATGCTAGTCTATGGTGGGATGAAGTTATTCGAACAAGGCGTCAAGATGGTGAAAGGCCGATTAAGTCTTGGAGCCAAATGAAATTGCTAATGAGGAAAAAGTATGTCCCTTCTCATTACAACCGTGAATTGAACAGAAAATTGCACTCTCTTGTGCAAGGTACTAAATCGGTTGAGGAGTACTACCATGAGATGGAAGCTTTGATGATCAAGGCTAATGTTCAAGAGGATCCCGACTCTACTATTGAAAGGTTTTTGAGAGGTATGCATTCTGATTTGGCTTATCATGTGGATTTGCAAAGTTATGTTGATATTAATGAACTTGTCCACAAAGCAATCAAGATAGAAAGGCACATGAAAGGGAAGAGTAAGTTCTCACAGCCGCCTCCACCTTGGCAAAGAAACACCAAGCCAAATGTGGCTTCTTTCACTCCACCAACAAAACCACGGACATTCACCTCAAACCCGACGTCCAATGTCCAGAAATCAGCTCCAAAAGCTGTTTATCCAGCCCCTAAATCGGCGTCCAATCAACCTCCAAGATTGAGGGATATTCGATGCTACAAGTGTCAGGGCTATGGACATATGCAAGCTGACTGTCCAACTCGGAAAGTGATGATAACTCTTGATAGTGGTGAAGTGGTAAGTGATGATGATTGTTCCGACATGCCGCCTCTTGAAGAGAAAGACCAACATGAATCCAGTGAAGAAAGTGAAGAGACGGATCATTATGAGTATGATGTTGGTAACTATTCTCTAGTCTCTCGCCGTGTTTTAAGTGCTCAACCTTTAGTTGATAATGATGATTTGATGCAACGAGAAAACATATTTCACACACGTTGTTTAGTTCAAAACAGAATTTGTAGTGTGATTATTGATAGTGGTAGTTGCACCATGTGGCGAGCACCTTCTTTGTAAATAGGTTGAATTTGACTTGCATGAAACACCCTAAACCATACCGTCTTCAATGGTTGAATAATTCAGTTGATACTAGGGTTACAAAACAAGTTAAGTTCACTTTAACCATTGGAAAATATGTTGATAATGTTATATGCGATGTTGTTCCAATGGAAGCAAGTCATATCTTGCTTGGCCGCCCTTGGCAGTTTGATTGTGATGTACTTTATCATGCCAAGAAGAATTTCTATAGCTTTGTTTATAACGGGAAAAAGTTTAATCTTCGAGCCTTAACCCCAGCACAAGTCTTTGAAGATCAAACTCGAATCATTCAAACTACTAGAGATATGAATGCCGCCAAAGAGAAGAAAGTTCAAGGGAAAAGCAATGTAATAGCTAGCTCAATTTGTAATAGTGTAGGCCGAGATAAAGATTCTTTGTCTTCTTCTAGCAGAATGATGAGAATGAGCCCGTGTTCACGTCCATGGTGTTAAGTCAATTTTTCATCCTGAAAATTTCTGTCACGTTTTGGTATTCTTGGCATAACGCTTTCGATATAACTCGGAATTGCACCATTAAAAAAGCCCTGGAACGATAAGAGATAGAGCTACAACTTTCATGTTTTAAGTTTTCCAAGATTCTGACTTTATCACCGTCGAAAATGCCATCCAAAATTGATAACGGGATTCTGGCCAGATTTTCATCTCGAATTTCATGGACTACATTGAAGACCAAGACGGCATGCTTGGGCTTTGCTATGTTGGATCACGCCATTTGATAATTATTTAGTTTTCTTTTGAGTTGTAATAATTAAGTCCATTAAACATTTAATTATGGGCTTAAGTCTTTATGTTTTAATTGTGGTCTAAGTAATTACTTGATCCAATCTGCCTTAGCTTGTTTTCCACAAGGTAAGCAAGGTAAGTTAGGTAAATATGAAAGCTTATTGGTTGATTTCAATGGTTTTAAAGTAAAGAACTTTGTTAACGTCAATGCTATTGATTTTCAAAGTTTGATTTCTGTTTTGAATCAATTTCAATGTCTTTCACACACCTTTGAAACATTAGTTCGAAATTCTTTAACATGTGCATTAAAATCCAATGATTTGTGTTTTGGTAAGCAAATTATTTCACATAATTCTTCAATTATGAAATCCAATTATTTCGTTTTGAATGAGTTTATGTATAGTTTCTTCACATGCTATGTTGCTTATCTCATATATGAATTATATTTTGAGCTTAATATTGATAATTTCGAACTAAATCAAACCTTTGCATGCACTCATTCAAGTGTTAATTATATTGACTCTACTTGTTGGGTTAATGATTCTTTTGATTCTTTATTTCGTGATTTTGCTCACATCCATCAAGTTAAAAGAGGTCCTTGGATAATTCAACACTTGTATGGTAAGTTATCTCCGTTCCAAATTTCTTTTGAATTCCAAGAGGTAAAATTTTCTGTTTACAACTATTCAATAGATTGTATACATTCTAGTTTTTGGAATTACACTCTCATATTTGATAACTTTTGCATGTTTTTAGAGGTCTTAATACGTTCATGTGATTTGCACTTTCTCAAGGATGCATATATGTTTTCTTGTTATGAATTTTCGTGTCTTTATGATTCTATTCATATATGTTTACATCCTTTGCTTACATTACATGTTAATAACGTAAATAATGTGTTCATGAATGTTGTTAGTGAATTCATATTGATTAGTTCTTTAATTAAGAACATTCGGTTTTCTAATTTGCATAAACTACATGATAGTTATTTGCATAATTGTTTTGAATTCATTGACTTCAAAATTATGACTCATGCAAAATTTGTTAAAACTAATCATGCTATATGTATTACGAATTTGCATACTTATTCTGCCCATTCTATTCTTTTGGTGAAAGGAAATTATTCTACATCTTATTCTAGATTATTGTCCTTTCATTTACCTTATACATTTGTCTTGTTTTGGCAGAATATATATTGTTGTTCGAGATGTGCATCTTCCCAATTTTACTTGCTCGAGTTTGCGATGAGTTCGTGATATTGGAATTTGACCCTGGAACTCACTTTCAAGATTCGAGGACGAATCCTTTCGAGGAGGGAGGGAATGATGAGAATGAGCCCGTGTTCACGTCCATGGTGTTAAGTCATCCTGAAAATTTCTGTCACGTTTTGGTATTCTTGGCATAACTCTTTCGATATAACTCGGAATTGCACCATTCAAGAAGCCCTGGAACGATAAGAGATATAGCTACAACTTTCATGTTTTACGTTTTCCAAGATTCTGAATTTATCACCGTCGAAAATGCCATCCAAAATTGATAACGGGATTCTGGCCAGATTTTCATCTCGAATTTCATGGACTACATTGAAGACCAAGCTGGCGTGCTTGGGCTTTGCTATGTTGGATCACGCCATTTGATAATTATTTAGTTTTCTTTTGAGTTGTAATAATTAAGTCCATTAAACATTTAATTATGGGCTTAAGTCTTTATGTTTTAATTGTGGTCTAAGTAATTACTTGATCCAATTGTCTTGCATGGTAATTAGGAAAGTAATCTCCTACTTTTTAGGAGAATTTAGGAAAGTAAGAGTTCAAATCAGTTTTTACTTCCTTGTAACCGATTTTACAAGTTTAGGAAACTTAAAGTTTGTCTTTTAGTTAATGGTTTCCTTTTCCAATATGGAAACTAAGTTGTAATAGGATTAAGCTAGGGTTTCATGTTTTTGTAGCCTATTTATAGGTGAGTTTTTCACATGAAATAATAAGTTCAATTTTGATAATTTTAGCCTTGCTAAATTATCCTTGCAGCCGTGACAAGCTCTAGGAAAATACGTGAAAACTCAATTGATTTCAATTGTGTGTTCATAAGAACTGTGATTCTTAAGCTAAGACCTTAGGAAGAACCTACCCGTTCTTGATTTAAAGAACAAGCCAAACTGAGATCTTTTCAACTCTTGATTTACATAGGTTGGATTGAAATCACTTTGCGGTAACGTGTTGGGTTTGGTTGATTTCAATCAAAGACAGTCCGTTCAATATCTTCTTGTTTTTCTTTGTTGTTTCCGCAATTGATATTGTTTCTTCTTGTTGTTCGTGAGTTTTGGTGAACAAACGGTCCAAAGAAGAGGGTTTCGTGTGGTTGAGGATCTCCATCCGAAGACCATTCGTATCATAAAGCTTTTGAGATACACAGTGATGCCTCTGGGATTGGTATTGGTGCTGTTCTTATGCAGGAATCAAGGCCCGTAGCTTATTTCAGTGAAAAGCTTAATGGGGCAGCTTTGAAGTATGCAACTTATGACAAGGAGTTGTATGCATTGGTAAGGTCATTGCAGGTTTGGCAACATTATTTATGGCCAAAGGAATTCATAATCCATTCTGATCATGAAAGTCTCAAGTTTTTAAAGACTCAAGGTAAGTTGAATAAGAGACATGCAAAATGGTTGGAATTCATTGAAACTTTTCCTTAGGTGATTAAATATAAATCTGGTCATGAGAATGTTGTAGCTGATGCTTTATCTAGGCGATATGCTTTATTTACCTATTTACATGCTAAGCTACTTGGATTTGAATTGATTAAGGACTTGTATAATGAAGATGTTGATTTTGCCGAATCTTATGATCTTTGTTTAGTAAAGCCGAATGGAGATTTCTTTGTGCATGATGGATTCTTATTTCGAAAAGATAAATTGTGCATCCCCTCATGTTCCATTCGTGAATTACTTGTTAAAGAAACCCATGGGGGAGGGTTAATGGGGAATTTTGGTATTGTCAAAACACTTTCTGTTTTGAATGAACACTTTTATTGGCCTAACATGATTAAAGATGTTAAAAGTGTTTGTGAAAAATGTATTGTGTGTAATCATGCTAAATCCAAAGTAATGCCTCATGGTTTGTATCAACCTTTGCCTGTTCCTAGCCACCCTTGGTGATGAGAATACGCTCGTGTTCAGCCAGTGTCCATGTCCGTGGTGTTAAAGTCAAATTGTCATCCTGAAAGTTTCTGTCACATTTTGGTATTCTTGCCATAAATCTTTCGATATAACTCGGAATTGCATGATTCAAGAAGCCATGGAACGATAAGAGATAGAGCTACAACGTTCATGTTTTAAGTTGGACTAGATTCGGACGTTATCACCGTTGAAAGTGCCTTCCAAAGTTGATGACGGGATTCTTGCCGAATTTTCATCTCGAATTTCATGGACTACATTGAAGACCAAGATGGCGTGCTTGGGCTTTGCCATTAATGGATCACGCCATTGTTTAATCTTTAGGATTTATTTTGCTGTTAATAATTAAGTCCATTAAACATTTAAATTATGGGCTTAAGTCTTTATATTTTTAATGGGCTAAGTGATAGGAATGAGCCGAGTCCACATTGCCAAATTCAGCTTCCCATGATCCATTAGCAAATCTTGTGGTCCAATGACAAGATCAAGGAGGAAGAGGATGAAGGAAGCATTACAAGCATTGTTATCAACACATTGTGAGTTGATGGCCAATGTTCAAAGGAGTTCGACACAACCATCTCAAGATGAAGTACTTTGGCATATTTCTTCAATAACAATTTATGATCCACCTTGAAGAAATAATGTGAAGGCCGAAATATTAAAGTCCAAGAAGAAGGCTTGTTTTGGGCTTTGAAATGGATCACGCCCTTTTAATATATTTTAGGGTTTATTATGTTGTTTTTAATTAAGTCCACTTAACGATTTTATGGGCTTAATTGGCATTTTTTTTAAGTGTTAATAAGGTATTACTTGGCCCAATTATCTTGCATGATAATTAGGAAAGTAAAATTTTAGAAAGTAAAATCGAATTTTGCTTCTTTAAGGCAAAACCGATTTTAGTCTTTGTTTAAGTTTAGGAAAGTAATCTCCTACTTTTTAGGAGATAAGTTTGTCTTTAATTGGAGAGGCAAAAACGTGTTTTGCCTTCTTCAAAACCGTGTCTTAAAATCCTTTTCCAATAAGGATTAGTTTGTTAGTTTGTTAGTTAGTTGGTTAAGAAGTTAAGTTGTATTTTACAACTACTAGGGTTTTGTTTCCTTTTTGGATTAGCATGGCCGAACCTACTCCCTATAAAAGGGACAGCATTGTAACGTTTTTTCTTATGTTGAATTGAAAGAATTTTGCTTTGCTAAATTAAATTTGACATCATCAACGTGAGTTATTCTTGAGTAATTCATAAAACCCGCCAAACCTTAAGTGAGGAACTTTAGGTGAAGCTTACAAGTTCTAGATTTATAGAACCGGCCAAACTTGATAGGTTTAAACTTTTGATTTACATTAGTTGAACTGATTCAATTTGTGTTAACGTTGGGTTAGGTTAATTTTAATCTTGCCTTTTCGTTCCATATCTCTTTTTCCGCAAATTGTATTCTTGTTTCTTGAATTGAGTTTTTGGTGCACAACGATCCGAACTTGTGGAAAATTCGTGTGGATTGGACTTCATCCTACTCCATTCGTATCAATTGGTATCAGAGCAAAGGGTTGTTCATAAAAAAAATTCAGGTTTTGCGTTTTGTTCTCTCTCGGATTTTTGTCCTTCTTTTTGCGTCGTTCTTGCTTCTTTTGGTTGCGTCAATTTCTGCAGCTTTTGTGGTGTCTTTTTGTTGCTGTTTTCGTGTCTTTATTGCTGTCCAAGGTCGTCATAGTTCAGCTTTTAAATTACGTCAAAATCGCATGCAATTTGTTTGCTAAAAATCTGTCCAATTCGTGTTCATCTCTTGCTCGGATTTTTGCGATTTTTGTTGTGTTGTTCTTGCTGTTTTGTGTCGTGTTTTGCTGCTATTTTTCTTCATAATTCTGCATTGTTCTTGTTCATCATCATAGTGTGGAATTCTTGAGTCATTATTGCTGAAATCACGTCCAAAGAATTAGGGTTTGTCAAACTAGGGTTTGTGAAATTAGGGTTTTTTATTCAAAATTTCATAACTTTCTTGTTTCTCATCCTTTTTTTGATCTTTCTTTTGTGTTATCTTCGTCATTCTATTGCCATCAAAGTGTGTTTTGATCAAACTTTTTCACCATCTCAAAAAGACGAGTTCTTGACCACTTTCTTGAAATTCTTGATTTTCTTGAAAATCCGAAAGTGTCAAAATTTGAATCTTGAGCTTGATTCTTGCTTCTTGTTGCAAATCTTGATTATCTTGTTAAAGAAGCATATTGAAATTCCTTATATTTGGTGACTTATTTGAAATTCTTGTTGGCTGAATTTGTTTGGAGAAATTAAGGTTTGAACAACATAAGACAAGACAACATCCTTAAACCTAAGTACTTGTACTAGGTTCTTGTCTTAAAAACCTTAAAGTTTGATTTGTTTAAGGTTGTCCGAATAAAAAAAAAAAAGAGGCCGAATTAAAAAAAAAAAAAGAGGCCCAATTCAAAAAAAAAAAAGAAAAAGAAAAGTCGGACCATATAAAAAAAATAGTAAACAGCCCAAGAAAAGGACTAAAGTTCTTGTTTGCTCTTTGAAAATCACCAATATTGAAAGTGCCATATCTTGGTCATTTTTAATCGGAATTGAGTGATTCAAAAACACATCTTCTTGTTATCTTCTCTAGTTTCTGAATTCGTAGCTTTCTGAAATTAATCTGTTAATACCCCATACGTGATCTTAAAATCTTCTTGTGACGTGAATTTTTCTTTTCAAACTTCTTTGGTTTTGCTTTTGTGAATTGATTTGTTTGAACTAATTGGTTGAGACTTGTTCTTAAAATCGAAAAACAGTAAGCTTTAATTAGTTTGAGAGATTCATTGTTGAGTGTTTAGATAGGGTATACACGAGAAAAGCCATTACACTAGAGAGGAGTGTATTACTCACCAAAAGTGAGAACCCGAGAGGTCTTTATTTTGCTATCTCTTGTTGTTTTTACTAACTTGCAGGAACAATGGAGGGAGATGGTAAAACACCTCAAGAAAATCCCCCAACGGATCAAAAATATGTTAATGATGTTCTATTTGATATGATCCGCAAACTCTCTTTAAAAATTGATAATTTAACCATTTTTCCTTCACCAACAAAAGGTTCTTCTTCCAAAAAAGGAAGATTTGAAGAAACCGAATTTCATGAGGAAGATGAGGAGTTCATGGATTCTTCTAAAGATGGTAAGAAATCTGATTTATCAATTAGTGGAGTTAAACTAACATTGCCTACTTTCCATGGTAAAGTAGATCCGGAAGCTTATTTTGATTGGGTTCGTGAGCTTGAGCACTTCTTTGAAGGCAATAGCTACCCCGAGCATAAGAGGTACCGCCGTGCTTTCATGCACCTCAAGGATTATGCAAGTTTGTGGTGGGATGAGGTAATGAGATCTAGATGTCAAGATGACGAACCACCCATTCAAACTTGGAAGGAAATGAAAGTGCTTATGAGGAAGAAGTATGTTCCTTCACACTATAACCGAGAACTCAACAGAAAATTGCACTCCCTTGTGCAAGGAACCAAAACCGTGGAGGAGTATTATCATGAGATGGAAGCTCTCATGATCAAGGCCAATGTTCGTGAAGATCCGGATTCAACTATTGAGCGATTTCTTAGAGGTATGAATTCTGAATTGTCTTATCATGTTGATTTACAATCTTATGTTGATATTAATGAACTTGTTCATAAAGCTATTAAGATTGAAAGGCACTTGAAAGGTAAGCACAGGTTCACCCAACCAAATCCACCATGGCAGAGGGATTTGAAGCCGAAATCAGCCCCTTTCACTCCACCAACAAAGCCGAGGCAATTCACCTCAACTCAGCCCTCTAGTGCGCCCCCTTATGTCCCAAAATCAGTCCCTAAAGCTGTTGATCCAGCCCCTAAACAGGCGTCAACTCCATCCCAAAGATTGAGGGATATTAGATGCTTTAAATGTCAAGGCTATGGTCACTTGCAAGCCAATTGTCCTACTGCCCGGATCATGATTACTTTAGATACTGGAGAAGTGGTAAGTGATGATGACTGTGTCGACATGCCACCTCTTGAAGAAAAGTACCAAGATGATCAAAGTGATGAGGGTGAAAAGCTTGATGAGCCGACCTACTCAGTTGGTAACTTTTCTTTAGTTTCTCGCCGTGTTCTTAATGTTCAACCTTTGGAAGATAATGATTTGATGCAACGTGATAACATATTTCACACACGCTGTTTAGTGCAAAACATGGTTTGTAGTGTGATTATTGATAGTGGTAGTTGCACAAATGTGGCAAGCACCTTACTTGTTAACAAACTGAATTTGAATTGCATGAAACATCCAAAACCATATAGGCTTCAATGGTTAAATAATTCAGTTGAAACTCGTGTCACTAAACAAGTAAAGTTTTCTTTCACCATTGGTAAATATGTTGACATTGTTTTATGTGATGTTGTGACTTGATTGCAAAATTGCAAAATGAATTGAAAAAAGTGAAAGCTGTTTCTTCTCCTGAAAAAGAAAAAGAAGAAAAAATGATAAAAGGAAAAGAAAAGGAAAAAATTGGAAAAGAAAAAATAGAAAAGAAAAAAGAAAGTGAGAAAAGAAAAAAGAACATCCATTTCAAGATTCTCTTTTGATAAAAATTTGATCAAATTCACTATTGATAAACCATCAACAGAAGAGGATTTGCAAAATTCTTCAGATGAAAATTCAAGTACCAATTCTGATGGTGAACAATTGCAAATGACAAAAAAAGAGAAAAATGAATTCGAACAATTAATACATAATCTGTATAAAAATAAAGACTATGTATTAAAATTGTTGGATTCCAGTTGTTCAGAAAAATCCAGAGTAAATACTCCTTCAAGAAAATCTTCATCGGATGAAGCTGGAAAAATCAGTTCACAAAAGGTTGCAAAAAAGAAAAATTCAAAGAAATGATATCAAGTGGGAAGGAAAATTCCAAGCAAGTGGGGACATCAATCAAGTAGGAGACATCATGGAGACAAAGAAAAGTGAAGTTAGAAAAATGTCACATCACTTTTGAATGGTTGTCTTTTGTATTATTGTCTTTTACTTTTTTATTTTGTTATTAGTCCTTACTTTTTTGTATTTTATTTCAAAGTCCTTAGGTGGTCTATAAATAGAATCCAAATGGATTGTAATGGACACCTTTTCATTACTACATCTTTCAATCTTTGAAGAAAGCTCTCTAGCTCTCTTTGTAATTCTCTTTTGTAATCAAGAGTTCTTATGTTTATTCTGAAAAATTTCAGCATTCAAAATTTCCAAAACAATCATTTTTACTCTTTTTAATAAAATTTCAAATTTCATGGTTATATGCTTGGAAATATGAAACTGGATACAATACTGATGGAATTTTACAGCTCACAAGAGTTGGGTACACTAAATGGTGGCCAAAATGTCAAGTAGATTACATTGAAATTGAGAAGTCACTTGTTAATGCAAAAAGTTCTCTTGAAAAAGAAAAAGTGACACAAGAAATTGATAATTTTTCTCAGAAAGAATTAAATGAGAAAAATGACTTGATTACTAGCAGTAACTTTGGTGTAAACTAAGAAGTTCACAACAAAGAGTAACGTAACTTTGGTGTAAACTCCTTTCGGGGGGGGGGGGGGGGATTACTAGCAGTTATGGTAACGTAACTTTGGATCTGAACATATGGTTTCACAACAAGAAGTTTTAGATCTATTCAGTTTGACTTCACAATATGAATTTTTAGATCTATTCATATTGATAACAATAAGGCGTTGTTTCTTAGTTGAAACTTATTTTATATGTTAAATCTAATGACTCTTAAAAGAATGAACGGTTTCAAATTTCTTATGGTATGATCTTGTGGGTCGACACCCAAGTCGCATTCGGCGTTTCATGAGGCGGTTGATGATGTTGTAAGTCCTCTTTTTAGTCGGTAATATGTCGTTGACAGTCGAGCAAGATCATCCATAATAAAAATGAGACATGTTCTATCTTTTAAATGGTCAAAAGATTGATATATAAACCAAAGTTTTGCTAAGTTTCATTAGCACAATAAGTTATCAAGTGTGGAGAAATCTAAAATATTCAATAAGTGATATCAAGTTTGGAGAAAATCTAAGATATTCAATACGTGATTCCATATGAAAGAAACTAAGTTATGTGTATATTACCATAAATTCTGTTAGTAATCCTACCCGAAGCTCATTTTAATTTTCTTAAATTGCTCTTTTGAATTGTTTTAATTTTATTATCTGATAGTATTATTTTTTATTTTTCTATGGAAAATAAACAAATAATTAAATTAGATTTAAAAGAAATAAGTAAAATATGCGTTGAAGATTTTAATCTTCCTTATTATACATTATTTAGAACTTGGTTCTTTAGAACTCATGATTCTAATCAACAAAAATATATTCAAAATGAATATTATGATTTTATTAAAAATAATGAAATTATTAATTCTTTTATTGCATGGTTTTATAATGAAAAAAGAGTAAATTACATGCATGAATTATCTAGTTTAATTATCATAGATAAGTCTTATCAAATTTGGAAATTACCAAATAATAAATTACTAAAATCAATTTATATTTTGCAAAAACATAAAGAAGAAATTATGAATTACTCTTATGTTCAAAATAAAGAAATTGATATAATTCAAAATAATAATCTCTTTTATGTTGAAAATAAGAAAATTGAAGTAATTGAACATAATAATGATTCTTTTGTTAATAAAAATGAAATAATAGAACAAGAAGAATTACATAAAATTGAAGTAAATTTGCATAAAAGTGACATAGAAGAAAATAGTTCTAAAAATATTAATAAATTATATAATATAGAAGATAATAATTCAAAAGTTAAAATTATTAAATCTAAAAATATTGATGAAAATTGTAATTTTGAAATAGAAATAGTTAATAATAATTTAGATGAAAATATTGAAAATAATAAAAATATTGATAAGGTAAGTGAAACTGATAAAACTAAAATTGTTAAAAATAGAAAATTAAATCAGTTAGAAATTTTTACATTATCTGAAAATCATAAAATGATGTTAAATTTAATTAATGAAATTAAAAATCCTATAAAAAGAAATCAATATTTTGAAATATATTTTCAAAATTATTCTTTTCCATCTAATGAAAATTCTTTTCAAAAAAATAATTCTTTAAATATAAAACAAATAGATAAAGTAGACACTTCCTTAAAAGAAGATAAAATTACTTCACCTATATTAAAACAAGAAATTAATGAGTTAAAAATAGAAATTAAAATATTAAAAAATAAGACTTTAGAAGAAAAAGAACTTAATAAAATAGAAAAAAAAATTTGATCAAAATTCTCAATTAAATACTTTAATTACTTCTCAAAAATATTACATTTTTGCAACTCTTATAATAAATAAAGAATATAAAATTAAATCAATAGCAATGGTAGATTCAGGTGCAGATTTAAATTGTATTAGAGAAGGAATAATACCTTCTAAATATTTTGAAAAAACTCAAGTCATATTAAATGCTGCACAAGGGGGAAAATACAAGTAAATTATAAATTATCAAATGTTTGTATATTTTCTGAAGAAAATAATTATGTTTGTTGTCCATTTGTTTTAGCTAAAACAATTAACCAACATATAATATTGGGAACTCCTTTCCTAAATTTAATGCATCCATATAAATGTGATGGTAAAACATTATCAAAAATCAAAAATTGATTCTGATTTATCATTTAAATTTATTACTTCTCCAAAAACTAGAGATCTTTGTTCTTTAAATTTGTCATCTTTACAAGAAAATATAAAATTAAAAAATAATCAAATTGATTTTCTTTCAAATGAGATTTTATCTTTAAAAATAGAAGAACAATTAAAATCTCCAAAATTACAAAATCAAATTAAAAATATTACGCAAGAAATTACTACAAAAATTTGTAGTGAATTGCCAAATGCTTTTTGGGAAAGAAAACAACATATTATTGAATTACCATATGAAAAGATTTTGATGAACAAAAAATACCAACAAAAGCAAGACCATCTCAAATGAATAAAGAAATGGTTGAATATTGTAAAAAAGAAATTGATGATTTGTTAAAAAAGAAAATAATTAGAAAAAGTTACTCTCCTTGGAGTTGTTCTGCATTTTATGTTAATAAAAATTCAGAAATAGAAAGAGGTGTTCCAAGATTAGTTATTAATTATAAACCCTTAAATACAGTCTTACAATGGATTAGATATCCAATTCCAAATAAAAAAGATTTATTAAATAGGACTTTTGGAGCAATGATATATTCTAAATTTGATTTAAAATCTGGATTTTGGCAAATACAAATTGCTGAAAAAGATAAATATAAAACTGCATTTACTGTTCCATTTGGTCATTATGAATGGAATGTAATGCCTTTTGGTCTCAAAAATGCTCCTTCTGAATTTCAACATATAATGAATGATATTTTTTCATCATATTCATTTATAATTGTTTATACTGATGATATTTTAATTTTTTCACAAAATATTGAACAACATTTTAAACATTTGAATATTTTTATTAAAATAGTTGTTAAAAATGGTTTAGTTGTTTCTGCTAAAAAATTAAAATTATTCCAATCTAAAATTAGATTCTTAGGATATGAATTAGAAAATGGTTAAATTACTCCAATTGCTAGAAGTATTGAATTTGCAAATAAATTTCCTGATGAATTAATAGATAAAAAACAATTACAAAGATTTTTAGGAAGTTTAAATTATATTGGTGAATATTATAAAAATTTAGCAATTGATAGTAAACCTTTATATGATAGATTAAAGAAAAATCCTCTTGCATGGTCTGAAATTCATACAAATGCAGTAAAATTAATTAAAAAAAAAGTAAAATTTTTACCATGTTTAAGTTTAGTAAATCCTGATTGGTTTAAAATTGTTGAAACTGATGCTTCTGATATTGGTTATGGAGGAATTTTAAAACAAAAGAATCCACAAACTAATAAAGAAGAATTAGTTAGATACTATTCTGGAACATGGAAAAATGCTCAAATAAATTATTCTACAATTAAAAAAGAAATTCTTAGTATAGTTCTTTGTATTTCTAAATTCCAAGACGATTTATTAAATCAAGAATTTTTACTTAGAGTTGACTGTAGTGCTGCAAAAGAAGTTTTACAGAAAGATGTAAAAAATATTGCATCTAAACAAATATTTGCTAGATGGCAAGCTATTTTATCTGTATTTGACTTTAAAATTGTCTATATTAAAGGTGAATTAAATTCTTTACCTGATTTTCTTACTAGAGAATTCTTACAAGGATAAAATATTGCATCTAAACCCAAGAGGATCCTGACTCTACTATAGAAAGGTTCTTGAGAGGTATGCATTCTGATTTAGCTTATCATGTGGATTTGCAAAGTTATGTATATATTAATGAACTTGTCCACAAAGCTATTAAGATTGAAAGGCACATGAAAGGGAAGAATAAGTTCTCACAACCGTCTCCACCTTGGCGAAGGGAACAAAAGCCGAATGTTGTCCCTTTTACTCCATCCACAAAGCCGCGCCAATTCACCTCAAACCAGCCATCAAGTGCACCATCTAATGTCCCAAAATCAGTTCCTAAGGCTGTTGAAAATACCTTAAAATCGGCGTCAACTTCAGCTCCAAGATTGAGGGATATTCGTTGTTATAAATGTCATGGGTATAGACATATGCAATCTGATTGTCCCACTCGAAAGTTGTTGATTACACTTGCTAGTGGTGAAGTGGTAAGTGATGATGATTGTGCCGATATGCTACCTCTTGAAGAGAAGTACCAACATGAATCAAGTGAAGATAGTGAAGAAGTGAAAAACTACGAATATGATGTTGATAACTATTGTTTAGTTTCTCGCCGTGTTCTTAGTGCTCAACCTTTAGTTGATAATGATGATTTGATGCAACGGAAAAACATATTTCACACACGTTGTTTAGTGCAAAACAGAATTTGTAGTGTGATTATTGATAGTGGTAGTTGCATAAATGTGGCGAGCACTTTGTTGGTAAATAAATTGAATTTGACTTGCATGAAGCACCCTAAACCATACCCGCCTTCAATGGTTGAATAATTCAGTTGATACTAGGGTTTACAAATCAAGTTAAGTTTACTTTTACCATTGGAAAATATGTTGATAATGTTACGTGATGTGGTTCAAATGGAAGCAAGTCATATCTTGCTTGGCTGCCCTTGGCAATTTGATTGTGATGTACTTTATCATGCCAAGAAGAATTTCTATAGCTTTGTTCATGAAGGTAAAAAGTTTAATCTTCGAGCCTTAACCCCGGCACAAGTCTTTGAAGATCAAACTCGAATCATTCAAGCTACTAGAGATATGAATTCCGCCAAGGAGAAGAAAGAGCAAGAGAAAAGCAACGTCATAGCTAGCTTAGGCCAAAAGCATGAATCTAATTCTTGTAATAATGTAGGCCGAGAGTTAGTTGTCAAGAAGTCTTGTTATTTTGCTTCTTCTAGTGAGATTAAGAGAGCATTAATAGATAGGCAGTCTTTGTACTTAATGTTTCGCAAGGATTTTGTACTTATTATGGATTGCGATCACCTTGCTTCTTTGCCTAGTGATGTTTACTCTCTTTTGCAGGAATATCAAGATGTGTTTCCCGAGGAGCTACCAAATGGTTTGCCGCCTATAAGAGGTATTGAACATCAAATTGATTTCATACCTGGAGCACAAATTCCAAATCGTCCCGCATATAGAGCAAATCCAGAAGAAACAAAAGAGATTCAACATCAAGTTGATGAACTCCTTGACAAAGGTATTGTTCGAGAATCTCTTAGTCCTTGTTCAGTTTCTGTGATTTTAGTTCTTAAAAAGGATGAGTCTTGGCGTATGTGTGTTGACTATCGTGCCATAAATAAAATAACTATTAAGTATAGACATCCAATTCCTAAATTAGATGGCATGTTTGATGAGTTATATGGTTCATGCATATTTACCAAGATTGATTTAAAAAGTGGATACTATCAAATTCGCATGAAAGAAGGTGATGAATGGAAAACTGCCTTTAAAACAAAGTATGGGTTGTATGAATGGTTAGTGATGCCTTTTGGTTTATCTAATGCACCTAGTACTTTTATGAGGCTTATGAATCATGTTTTTCGTCACTTTATTGGCAAATTTGTTGTTGTATATTTTGATGACATCCTTGTGTATAGCAAAACACTTAATGAGCATGTTGAATATTTAAAACAAGTGTTTGTTGTTTTGCGTGAGAACCAATTGTATGCTAATCTCAAAAAGTGTTCTTTTTGCATGGAATCAATTATCTTTTTGGGATATGTGGTAAGTTCTCAAGGCATTGCTATTAATGAGTCTAAAGTCAATGATAGAAATCCATCCACATCCTTGGTGCCAAAGCCGAGCTTACATGATCCTTTGATGAATCTTGATGGACCAATGACAAGATCAAGGAGCAAAAGGATGAAAGAAGCTTTGCACACTTTGTGTCATCACACATTGGAGATTTGGAGGCCGAGACTTGCACATCTTCTCAACATGAAATTCTTTTGCACGTTTCTTACATAACAATTCATGAAGATGTTCCTCAAAGTTCTGCATTGGAGCTTAAGGAAATTCCACTTTGAAGAAGCTTACAAAGGCCGAGAGTTGAAGTCCAATAAAAGGCGTGTCCTTGGGCTTTCATATGGATATTTAGATATTAGGGTTTTATTTTGTTGATAATTAATTAAGTCCAAAACACTTAATGTGGGCTTTAATTAATTGGTTGTTAATAAGTTGTTTGGCCCAATTATCTTACATGATAAAGGCAAGCAATAGTTTAGGAAACAAGGAAGCAAAAACGTGTTTTGCTTCTTCATTAAAACCTTGTCATCTAATCCTTTTCTAACTTGGATTAGCTTGTTAGTTGTTAGTTTCCTATTCCAAATTAGTTAGTTAGTTAGTTAAGAAGTCAAGTTGTACTTTGCAACTACTAGGGTTTTATTTCCTTTTCCTTTTGGTAAAGCCGAAATCATTCTCTATATAAAGAGAAGCCTTGTAATGTTTTTACATGGAAGTTGATGAATGAAAGTTTTAGCTTTGCTGAAATTAGAATTAACACTTTGTGTTGTTCAAAGCCTTGGAGAATTATTTAATTGTCCATTGTAGCAAATTACCTTTAGCGTGACCTTTAGGTGATTTCACCATTTTTCTTTATTTAAAGAGCAGGCCTAATTAACTTGTTTAACTAATTGAATTTTCATAGGTTAAATTAAGTTCGTTAGTAATAAAACGTGGGGTTTTGATTTACTCAATTCTTGGCATTTTTCCCTTGAATTTCATCCACCCGATTTCTTGCTTGTTTGTGTTCTTGGTCGTGGATTATCTTGATAGTGCAGCACGGTCTTTAGCTTGTGTGTGGAGATCGAATTTGGTCCAGGAGTTGGAGCCTTGGCCAACCATTCGCATCAATTGGTATCAGAGAACAGGTTGTTGCCCAAAAATTTCAGGTTAATCCGTTCTAATCCTTCCGCAAAAATTCTGTTTTGTTCGTGTCTTTTCTGCCCGTATTTTTGCGTCAATTTTCTGCAGTTTTTCGTCCATCTTTCTTGCTGTTATTTGGTGTCCTTCTTGCTGTCCTAGGTCGTCATTATCTAGTCTACAAATTTCGTCAAAATCGCATGAACATTGCATGCTCAATCTGCCCGAAATTGAGTCTCTTGTGTTTTGCGTTTTTGTGATCTTTTTGTGTTGTATCTTGTTGCGTTTTCTTGCTGTTTTTCGTGTCAATATTCTGCATTGTTTGTTCATCATCATAGTGTGGAATTCTTGAAGTTTTCCTTGCTGTTTTCACGTCAAAGCATTGCTAGGGTTTTTGTGTCAAACTAGGGTTTTCAAACTAGGGTTTCTCGGTTAAGTTTTCATAACTTGCTTGATTCTTATCCGTTTCTTGATCTTCTTTTTGTGTTAGTTTCTTTATCTCATTCTTGTCATAGTGTGTTTTGATCAAACTTTTTCACCATCTCAAAAAGACAAGTTCTTGAACACTTTCTTGAACTTCTTGATTTTCTTGAAAATTCAAAGTTGTCCAAATTTGAATCTTGAGCCATACTCTTGATCCTTGTTGAAAATCTTGAATATTTTGTGAAAGTGGCACATACAAATTCCTTTTCCTTGGTGAGATATTAAAGTTTGATAATTTTAAGGTTGTTGAGGTTAAGACAAGAAGACAAAACATTATAAACCTTAAATCCTAGGTTGTTGTCTTCAAACCTTAAACCTAAGTACTTAGTACTAGGTTCTTGTCTTAAAAACCTTAAAGTTTGCATTGTTTAAGGTTCTTGTCCGAACCTAGTAGTTTTTGTTTGTCCAAGGTTTGTGTTCAAAACCTTAAAAGTTTGCTTTTGTCTTGTAGTTGTCCGAACAAAAAAAAAACAGAAAAAGAACAAAAAATATATATATATAAATTCGGACTTTGCATTATTTATTTCTGTTATTTATTTATTTTATTTAATTTTAGTTGAAGAACACATTGTTCTTGAGTTTGTTACTTGAAAACCACCTTGGATTAAAAGTGCCATAATTTTCTCAATACAAATCGGAATTAAGTGATTCAAAAGCCATTCTCTTCATCTTTGAGTCTAGTTTCTGAATTTCATAGTTTCTGGTGGTAAATCAAATTGTAACCCACACGTGTTCTAAACCTCTTGACGTGATTTTTCTTTGTTGATTCTCTTGATTTTCTTGTGAAAATTTGTGTGTGGAACTTGTTGATTGAGACTTTGCTATTAAAATAATTGAACTTGGTGAGTCTTAATAGTCCCAACACATTCATTAATTGAGAGTTTTAGCTAGGATAAACAAGAGAGAACACTACCTAAATAGAGAGGAGAGTACCTACTACCCAATAGTGAGGAACTCGAGAGGTATATATACATATATATTCTTGTGTTTTCTTTACTAACCTTGCAGGTACCATGTAGAAAAGTGATAGAACTCCTAGAGGTTCTAAACCTATAACTAATGCTCAACAAAAGTTTGCTAATGAAGTACTTTTTGATATGCTTCAAAAGATCAACATTCGACTTGACAACATAGAGTCTTCCACTAAAAGCTCAACCTCAAGAAAGTTTAAGTATGATGATCATGATGAATCCGATGATGATAATGAGGTGGGGGAGGATAATGCGAGCTCTTCTAAAGGTGATAAATCTAAAGTTTCCATTGAGTCTGTTAAACTCACCATCTCTACCTTTCATGGCAAATCAGATCCCGAAGCTTTCTTTGATTGGGTTCGAGATTTAGAACACTTCTTTGAAGGTAATGATGTCCCCGAGAGAAAGCAATACCGAATTGCTTTTATGCACCTTAAAGATTATGCTAGTCTTTGGTGGGATCAAGTTGTTCGAGCTAGAAGACAAGATGGTGAAAGGCCAGTTAAGACTTGGAATCAAATGAAGGCAATCATGAGGAAAAAGTATGTTCCTTCACATTATAATAGAGAGCTCAACCGAAAGTTACATACCCTTGTGCAAGGTAGCCGAACAGTTGAAGATTATTACCATGAGATGGAGGCATTGATGATAAAAGCCAATATTCAAGAAGACCCCGACACCACCATTGAGAGATTCCTTAGAGGTATGAATTCTGAATTGGCTTATCAAGTTGATCTTCAAAGTTACATTGATATTAATGAACTTGTTCACAAAGCTATCAAAATTGAGAAGCATATGAAGGGTAAAGGGCGAAATTTCCAACAACCATTGCCGCCTTGGAGGAGAGATCAAAAGCCTACTTTCACACCTCCACCAAAGCTGAAAGTTTTCAACCAAAATCAGCCTTCAAACACTTCAAATAATGCTCCCAAAACAGGCCGCCAACTTGCTGAATCTTCAGCCAAAGCAACGCCCAAACCAAATGAGAGATTGAGGGACATTAGATGTTACAAGTGTCAAGGTTATGGCCATTATCAAAGTGACTGCCCAACCAGAAAATTAATGATAATCCGTGATAATGGAGAGGTTGAAAATGATGAAGAATGTGCCGACATGCCACCACTTGAAGAGAAGTACCAAAGTGATGAAGATAGTGAAGATCTTACTTATGATGTTGGTGAATTCTCTTTGGTTACTCGCCGAGTCTTAAGTGCACAACCACTAGTTGAAGATGATTTGTCTCAAAGGGAGAACATATTTCACGCTAGATGCATGGTTCAAGGTAAGATTTGTAGCTTGAATATTGATAGTGGTAGTTATACAAATGTGGCAAGCACATTATTTGTTAAGAAGCTAAATTTGACTTGCATGAAGCATCCAAATCTATATAAGCTTCAATGGCTTAATAACACTGCCGAGAGTAAACTGACTAAACAAGTTAAATTTTCTATGACCATTTGATGCGAATGTTGTATGGCCGAGGCTCCAACTCCTGGACCAAATTCGAATCTCCCACACAAGCTATAGGACCGTGTTGCTCTTACCAAGATAATCCACAACAAGAACACAAAATTGGATGGAACGAAATCAAAGGAAAAACGCTAGGAATTGAGTAAATCAAAACTTCACGTTTTATTACTAATGAACTTAATTTAACCTATGAAAATTCAATCAGTTAAACAAGTTAATTAGGCCTGCTCTTTAAATAAAGAACAATTGGTGTAATCTCCTATAGGTCACGCTAAAGGGGATTAACTACAATGAACAGTTAAATAACTCTTCAAGGCTTTGAACAACTCAAGGATTTGAACAACTCAAGGAGTTAATTCACGAATTTTAGCAAAGCTAAAAACTCAATTTTATTCACCAACTTATTGTGTAAAAACGTTACATGCATCTCCTTTTTATAGGGGATGAGTTTCGGCCATGCCAAGAAGGAAAAGGAAATAAACCCTAGTAGTTGCAAAGTACAACTTGACTTCTTAACAAACTAGCTAACTAACTAATCCAAGTTGTAAAAGGATTAGGTTAGACAGTTTTTTTATGAAGAAGCAAAACGTGTTTTGGCTTCTTGTTTCCTAAACTAATCAACTTTCCAAATTGGAAAAGGAAACTACAACTAACTACCAAATCCTTGTCCAAAAAGGATTTGCTTTACTTGCCATTATCATGCAAGATAATTGGGCCAAGTAATTTATTAAACTACCAATTAATTAAAGCCCACATTAATTAATGTTAATGGACTTATTATTACAACTTAAAATAAATCCTAAAATTAAACAATGGCGTGATCCAAAGTTGGCAAAGCCCAAGCACGCCATCTTGGTCTTCAATATAGTCCATGAAATTTGAGATGGAAATCTGCCAGAATCCCGTCACTCATTTTGGCAGCCATATTCCACGATGATACCATCAGAATCTTGGAAAACATAAAACATGAAAGTTGTAGCTTTATCTCTTATCGTTCCAGGGCTTCTTGAATCACCAAATTCCGAGTTATATCTAAAGAGATATGTCCAGAATACCAGAATGTGGCAGAATCTTTCAGGTTTCATATTTGACTTTGGCACCATGGACATGGATTCGGCTCATTCTCATCAATCCCTCCCTCCTCGAAAAGGATTCGTCCTCGAATCTTGAAATTGAGCTCCAGGGTCAAACACCAATATCACAAATTGTACAATAAATTAAATTACTTTGGTAGTTTAATAAATTACTTGGCCCAATTATCTTGCATGATAATGGCAAGTAAAGCAAATCCTTTTTGGACAAGGATTTGGTAGTTAGTTGTAGTTTCCTTTTCCAATTTGGAAAGTTGATTAGTTTAGGAAACAAGAAGCCAAAACACGTTTTGCTTCTTCATAAAAAAACTGTCTAACCTAATCCTTTTACAACTTGGATTAGTTAGTTAGCTAGTTTGTTAAGAAGTCAAGTTGTACTTTGCAACTACTAGGGTTTATTTCCTTTTCCTTCTTGGCATGGCCGAAACTCATCCCCTATAAAAAGGAGATGCATGTAACGTTTTTACACAATAAGTTGGTGAATAAAATTGAGTTTTTAGCTTTGCTAAAATTCGTGAATTAACTCCTTGAGTTGTTCAAAGCCTTGAAGAGTTATTTAACTGTTCATTGTAGTTAATCCCCTTTAGCGTGACCTATAGGAGATTACACCAATTGTTCTTTATTTAAAGAGCAGGCCTAATTAACTTGTTTAACTGATTGAATTTTCATAGGTTAAATTAAGTTCATTAGTAATAAAACGTGAAGTTTTGATTTACTCAATTCCTAGCGTTTTTCCTTTGATTTCGTTCCATCCAATTTTGTGTTCTTGTTGTGGATTATCTTGGTAAGAGCAACACGGTCCTATAGCTTGTGTGGGAGATTCGAATTTGGTCCAGGAGTTGGAGCCTCTGCCATACAACATTCGCATCAATTGGTATCAGAGATAATTGCTACACATATTGCTGATTTGTTCTTTAAGGAAGTTGTTAGATTGCATGGCATTCCACAAAGTATTGTTAGTGATAGGGATGTTAAGTTCTTGTCTCACTTTTGGCGTACTTTATGGAATAAGTTAGGCACTAAATTGTTGTTTTCTACTGTTGCACATCCACAAACTGATGGACAAACTGAAGTAGTTAACCGCACTTTGTCTACCTTGCTTCGAGCCATCATTCAAAGAAACTTAAAGAATTGGGAAAGTTGTCTTCCACATATTGAGTTTGCATATAATAGAACTTTTCATAGTTCTACATCTTTTACACCAATAATGACTATGTATAAAATAAGTAGAAATGAAAAATAATTGTAGATAATTATATTATTTATCTTAATAGTTATTGGCTTGTTTGAAACACCTTTTCACATGACGTAGAAGGGCTTTTAGCTTGGGCTTTTTCGTACAATTAAGAATTAACTATTCTTAAAGGCTTTGTCAACTCAAAGAGTTAAACACAATTTAGCAAAGCTAAAATTTCATTCATCAAATCCTCTTAAAAACGTTACAAGGCAGCTCTCTATTTATAGAGATGAGTTCGGCTCTTGCTTGAAGAATAAGGAAAGAAAACCCTAACTTAATCCTACTACAACTTAGTTTCCAAGTTGGAAAAGGAAACCAATAACAAACTACTTTCCTAAACGAATAACAATAACTACTTAACGTAAATAAGCCCATTAATTAACATCCAATGGACTTAATTTATTTAAAGCAAAATAAATCCTAAATAACTTAAAAGTGGCGTGATCCATATCAAGCCCAAGCACGCCATCTTGGTCTTCAATATAGTCCATGAAATTCGAGATGGAAATCTGCCAGAATCCCGTCACTCAAATATTCAAAGTGCCATAACTTCTTCAATACTTATCCGAAATTATTGATTCAAATTGCGTTTTTCTTGTCTTGAGTTCTACTTTTAGAATTTCATAGTTTCTGAGTTTGAATCAATTATACCCTGAACGTGATCGTGCACCAAAATTCACGAACAAGACAACACACAAACTTGGCGGAAAGGAATTCAAAGGGAAAAACGCAAAAGATGAAGTAAATCAACCCCACGTTTTTAATACAAATGGACTCGACTCAACTCATGAAAATTCATGCAATTGAACTTTGTCAATTTGGCGAGTTCTCGAAATCAAGAACAATGGTGAAGTCACCTAAAGGTCACGCTAAAGGCAAAGCTTCTACAATGGTGAATTAAATAATTCAACAAGGTTTTGACAACACAAAGTGTTAATCTTAATTTCAGCAAAGCTAAAACTTTCATTCATTAATCTTATGTTAAAAACGTTTACAAAGCTTCTCTTTATATAGAGAATGGTTTCAGCTTTACCAAAAGGAAAAGGAAATAAAACCCTAAAAGTTGCAAAGTACAACTTGACTTCTAACTTTCCAAATTGTAATTGGAAACTAACAAACTAGTTTCCTAAACTTAAAAGGAAACAAGAACCGATTTGTCCTTCTAGAAGGGCAAGGACAAGCGCCTAAAATGTAGGAACTCTACTTTGATAATGGTCAATTTTGTTTCGAACTCCATTAAACTCTGAGGAACTCCAAAAACCTGCAAAACATATGTACTAGGCAGCAAACAATTCAAATGGTGATCACTATCATCAAGTAAGTACATTGATTGCTTATCTAGTATTCCTCTCTTAAACTCGCTAGAAGAAGTAAAATAACAAGACTTTAAAAGACTTAAAGCTCGGCCATTACAAGATGCACTAGCTATTACACTTTGTTGCTCTTGAACTTTCTTCTCCTTGGCGGCACTCATCTCTTTACAAGCTTGAACAATTCTAGCTTGATCTTCAAAAACTTGGAATGGAGTTAAAGCACGAAGATTGTACTTCTTACCCTCAAAGTCAAAACTGTAAAAGTTCTTCTTGGCATGATAAAGTACATCACGATCAAATTGCCAAGGTCGACCAAGTAAAATATGACAAGCTTCCATTGGAACAACATCACATAAAATCTCATCAACATACTTTCCAATGGTGAGTGAAAATTTCACTTGTTTAGTCACTTTACTTTCAGCAGAATTGTTCAACCATTGAATTTTATAAGGTTTTGGATGTTTTATGCAAGACAACTTCAATTTCTCAACAAGTAAAGTACTAGCCACATTTGTACAACTACCACTATCAATGATCACACTACAAATTTTTCCTTGTACCATGCATCGTGTGTGAAATATGTTATCTCTTTGAGACAAATCATCAATTTGTGGTTGTGTACTAAGAACTTGACGATTAACCAATGAAAATTGACCATTACCAACCTTAACTAATTATTTAACTTATTGTTAATTGATACCAATTGATACGAATGGTCTTGGATTGAAGTCCTCAAATTTTATCATTGAATTTTACACCAAAGTTCAATTAACAATTTGTTCTTATGAATTTGCTATAAATAAGTTAAATAAATTTTCTAAGTCTTGTTTTAGATTATTGTACTTTCTTTTACCTTATACATTTGTCGTGTTTTGGCAGGATATATATTCTTGTTGGCCAAGATTGGCATCTTCCCAATTTTACTTGGCTCGAGTTTGCAATGAGTTCGTGATATTGGTGTTTGACCCTGGAGCTCAATTTCAAGATTCGAGGACGAATCCTTTTCGAGGAGGGAGGGATTGATGAGAATGAGCCGAATCCATGTCCATGGTGCCAAAGTCAAATATGAAACCTGAAAGATTCTGCCACATTCTGGTATTCTGGACATATCTCTTTAGATATAACTCGGAATTTGGTGATTCAAGAAGCCCTGGAACGATAAGAGATAAAGCTACAACTTTCATGTTTTATGTTTTCCAAGATTCTGATGGTATCATCGTGGAATATGGCTGCCAAAATGAGTGACGGGATTCTGGCAAATTTCCATCTCAAATTTCATGGACTATATTGAAGACCAAGATGGCGTGCTTGGGCTTTGCCAACTTTGGATCACGCCATTGTTTAATTTTAGGATTTATTTTAAGTTGTAATAATAAGTCCATTAACATTAATTAATGTGGGCTTTAATTAATTGGTAGTTTAATAAATTACTTGGCCCAATTATCTTGCATGATAATGGCAAGTAAAGCAAATCCTTTTTGGACAAGGATTTGGTAGTTAGTTGTAGTTTCCTTTTCCAATTTGGAAAGTTGATTAGTTTAGGAAACAAGAAGCCAAAACACGTTTTGCTTCTTCATAAAAAAACTGTCTAACCTAATCCTTTTACAACTTGGATTAGTTAGTTAGCTAGTTTGTTAAGAAGTCAAGTTGTACTTTGCAACTACTAGGGTTTATTTCCTTTTCCTTCTTGGCATGGCCGAAACTCATCCCCTATAAAAAGGAGATGCATGTAACGTTTTTACACAATAAGTTGGTGAATAAAATTGAGTTTTTAGCTTTGCTAAAATTCGTGAATTAACTCCTTGAGTTGTTCAAAGCCTTGAAGAGTTATTTAACTGTTCATTGTAGTTAATCCCCTTTAGCGTGACCTATAGGAGATTACACCAATTGTTCTTTATTTAAAGAGCATGCCTAATTAACTTGTTTAACTGATTGAATTTTCATAGGTTAAATTAAGTTCATTAGTAATAAAACGTGAAGTTTTGATTTACTCAATTCCTAGCGTTTTTCCTTTGATTTCGTTCCATCCAATTTTGTGTTCTTGTTGTGGATTATCTTGGTAAGAGCAACACGGTCCTATAGCTTGTGTGGGAGATTCGAATTTGGTCCAGGAGTTGGAGCCTCGGCCATACAACATTCGCATCACCATTGGAAAGTATGTTGATGATATTGTGTGTGATGTTGTACCAATGGAATCTAGTCACATATTACTTGGTCGTCCATGGCAATTTGATCGAGATGTTACATATCATGCAAAGAAGAATTATTATTCTTTTGATTATCATGGCCGAAATTACAATCTTAGGGCTTTGAGTCCGAGCCAAGCTTTTGAAGATCAATCAAGAATTGTGCAATCTTGCCGTGAGATGGAAGCAAAGGAGAAGAAAGAACAAGATGATAAAAAGAATGTAGCTAGTGTAGGCCGAAGCATTGATTCTAAATCTTGTAATAGCCGAAATAGTGTTTCTTCAAAGTCTTGTTATTTTGCTTCTAAAAGTGACGTAAAGAGAGCAATACTAGATAGGCAATCATTGTACTTGATGATCCGCAAGGATGTTGTACTTATTGCTGATAGTGATCACCTTGCTTCTTTGCCTAGTGTTGTTTTGTCTCTTTTGCAGGAATATAAAGATGTGTTTCCCGAGGACTTACCCATTGGATTGCCGCCTCTAAGAGGAATTGAACATCAAATTGATTTCATTCCTGGTGCACAAATTCCAAATCGTCCAGCTTATAGAGCCATTCCTGAGGAAACAAAAGAGATTCAACGTCAAGTGGATGAACTCCTTGACAAAGGTATTGTGCGTGAATCTCTAAGTCCTTGTGCTGTTCCTGTCATATTAGTTCCTAAAAAGGATGAATCTTGGAGAATGTGTGTTGATTGTCGTGCCATAAACAAAATCACCATTAACTATAGACATCCAATTCCTAGATTAGATGATATGCTTAATGAATTGTATGGTTCATGAATTTTCACCAAGATTGATTTAAAGAGTGGCTACTATCAAATTAGAATGAAAGAAGGTGATGAATGGAAAACATCCTTTAAAACAAAGTATGGATTGTATGAATGGTTAGTCATGCCTTTTGGTCTAACTAATGCACCTAGTACTTTTATGAGGCTCATGAATCACGTTTTTAGGTCTTTCATTGGTTAGTTTGTTGTGGTTTATTTTGATGACATCCTTATTTATAGCAAATCACTTGATGAGCATGTTGAACATTTAAAACAAGTGTTTGTTATATTGCGTGAGAACAGATTGTATGCTAACCTTAAAAAGTGTTCGTTTTGCATGGAATCAATTGTCTTTTTGGGTTATGTTGTTAGTTCTCAAGGTATTTCTGTTGATGAGTCAAAAGTCAAGGCTATTGAGGAGTGGCCGAGACCTAAGAATGCTAGTGATGGCTTAGCAAGTTTTTATAGAAGGTTTGTTAAAGACTTTAGTTCTATAGCTGCACCTTTGAATGAACTTGTTAAAAAGAACATTGCTTTTGAATGGAAAGATGAGCATGAGAACGCCTTCACTAAGTTAAAGTATATGTTGACTCACGCCCCTTTACTTGCATTGCCTAATTGTCATAAAGCTTTTAAGATACACTGTGATGCCTTCGGGATTGGTATTGGAGCTGTTTTGATGCAGGAATCAAGGCCCGTGACTTACTTTAGTGAAAAGCTTCATGGGGCAGCTTTAAAGTATGCAACTTATGACAAGGAGTTGTATGCTTTGGTAAGATCATTATTACAGTTTTGGCAACATTACTTATGGCCTAAAGAGTTTATAATTCATTCTGATCATGAAAAGCCTTAAATTCTTGAAGACTCAAGGTAAGTTGAATAAGAGGCATGCTAAATGGTTGGAATTTATTGAAACTTTTCCATATGTGATTAAGTATAAATCTGGTCAAGAAAACATTGTAGCTGATGCATTATCTAGGCGTTATTCATTGTTCACCTATATGCATGCTAAGTTACTTGGATTTGAATTGATAAAAGATTTGTACAAAGATGATCATGATTTTGCTGCCGCCTTTAGTGATTTGTTTCAAAACCGAATGGTGACTACTACTTGCATGATGGTTTCTTGTTTAGAAGGAATAAATTGTGCATACCCCTTTGTTCCATTCGTGATTTACTTGTTAAGGAAACCCATGGGGGAGGGTTAATGGGGCATTTTGGAATTGCTAAAACACTTACTGTTTTGAATGAACACTTTTATTGGCCTAACATGATTAAAGATATGAAAAGTGTTAGTGATAAATGTATTGTGTGTAAACAAGCCAAATCGAAAATTTTGCCTCATGGATTGTATACACCTTTGCCTGTTCCTAGTCATCCTTGGGTTGATATCTCTATGGATTTTGTTTTAGGATTGCCTAGATCACGCAATGGTAAAGATAGCATATTTGTAGTAGTAGATCGATTTAGTAAAATGGCACATTTTATTGCATGTTCCAAAACTAATGATGCTACACATATTGCTGACTTGTTCTTTAAGGAAATTGTTAGATTGCATGGCATTCCACAAAGTATTGTTAGTGATAGGGATGTTAAGTTCTTGTCTCACTTTTGGCGTACTTTATGGAATAAGTTAGGCACTAAGTTGTTGTTTTCTACTGTCGCACATCTGCAAACTGATGGGCAAACTGAAGTAGTTAACCGCACTTTATCTACCTTGCTTCGAGCCATCATCCAAAGAAACTTAAAGAATTGGGAAACTTGTCTTCCACATATTGAGTTTGCTTACAATAGAACTTTTCATAGTTCGACATCTTGTTCACCATTTGAGATTGTATATGGTTTCAATCCTTTGACTCCACTTGATATTTTGCCTTTGCCTATTAATGAGTTTGTTAATGTTGAAGGTAAAAAGAAAGCTGAATTTATTAAGGGGTTACATGAGAGGGTTCGAAATACTATTGAAAAGAGGAATGAACAATATGCACAGCAAGCCAATAAAGGAAGGAAGAGAGTGATTTTCGAACCTGGTGATTGGGTTTGGATTCACTTGAGGAAGGAAAGGTTTCCTGACAAGAGGAAATCTAAACTTCATCCTAGAGGAGATGGTCCTTTTAAAATTTTGGAAAGGATAGGAGATAATTCTTATAAAGTCGAGCTTCCAAGTGAGTATGGTAATGTTTCATATACATTCAATGTTTCTGATTTATCTTTGTTTGATGTAGGTGATTCGAGGACGAATCTTTTCGAGGAGGGGGGGAATGATAGCAATCCATCCACATCCTTGGTGCCAAAGCCGAGCTTACATGATCCTTTGATGAATCTTGATGGACCAATGACAAGATCAAGGAGCAAAAGGATGAAAGAAGCTTTGCACACTTTGTTGTCATCACACATTGGAGATTTGGAGGCCGAGACTTGCACATCTTCTCAACATGGAATTCTTTTGCACGTTTCTTACATAACAATTCATGAAGATCTTCCTCAAAGTTCTACATTGGAGCTTAAGGAAATTCCACCTTGAAGGAGCTTGCAAAGGCCGAGAGTTGAAGTCTAATGAAAGGCGTGTCCTTGGGCTTTCATATGGATCACGCCCTTATTTAGATATTAGGGTTTTATTTTGTTGATAATTAATTAAGTCCAAAACACTTAATGTGGGCTTTAATTAATTGGTTGTTAATAAGTTGTTTGGCCCAATTATCTTACAGAATAAAGGCAAGCAATAGTTTAGGAAACAAGGAAGCAAAAACGTGTTTTGCTTCTTCATTAAAACCGTGTCATCTAATCCTTTTCTAACTTGGATTAGCTTGTTAGTTGTTAGTTTCCTATTCCAAATTAGTTATTTAGTTAGTTAAGAAGTCAAGTTGTACTTTGCAACTACTAGGGTTTTATTTCCTTTTCCTTTTGGTAAAGCCGAAATCATTCTCTATATAAAGAGAAGCCTTGTAACGTTTTTACATGGAAGTTGATGAATGAAAGTTTTAGCTTTGCTGAAATTAGAATTAACACTTTGTGTTGTTCAAAGCCTTGGAGAATTATTTAATTTTCCATTGTAGCAAATTACCTTTAGCGTGACCTTTAGGTGATTTCACCATTGTTCTTTATTTAAAGAGCAGGCCTAATTAACTTGTTTAACTAATTGAATTTTCATAGGTTAAATTAAGTTCATTAGTAATAAAACGTGGGGTTTTGATTTACTCAATTCTTGGCGTTTTTCCCTTGAATTTCATCCACCCGATTTCTTGCTTGTTTGTGTTCTTGGTCGTGGATTATCTTGATAGTGCAGCACAGTCCTTAGCTTGTGTGTGGAGATCGAATTTGGTCCAGGAGTTGGAGCCTCGGCCAACCATTCGCATCAGTCAAGGCAATCATGGATTGGCCAAGACCTACATGTGCTAGTCAAGTTAGGAGTTTTCATGGACTTGCAAGTTTTTATAGGAGATTTGTTAAAGATTTTAATTCTATAACAGCCCCTTTAAATGAGCTTGTAAAGAAAAATGTCACATTTGTATGGAATGATGAGCATGAAAATGCCTTTAACAAGTTAAAACATATGTTGACTCACGCTCCTTTACTTGCTTTGCCTAATTTTAATAAAGCTTTTGAGATACACTGTGATGCCTCCGGGATTGGTATTGGTGCTGTTTTGATGCAGGAATCAAGGCCCGTGGATTATTTTAGTGAAAAGCTTCATGGGGCAGCTTTCAAGTATGCAACTTACGACAAGGAGTTGTATGCTTTGGTAAGGTCTTTACAAGTTTGGCAACATTATTTATGGCCAAAGGAATTCATAATACATTCTGATCACGAGAGTCTTAAGTTTTTGAAAACTCAAGGTAAATTGAACAAAAGACATGCTAAGTGGTTGGAATTCATTGAAACCTTTCCATATGTTGTTAAATACAAATCTGGTCATGAGAATGTGGTAGCCGATGCATTATCTAGGAAATACACTTTGTTTACCTATATGCATGCTAAACTAATTGGCTTTGAATTGATTAAGGATTTGTATAAGGATGATCATGATTTTCACGCCAACTTTGACCTTTGCTTAAATAAACCGAATGTTGATTCTATGTGTATGACGGATGATAAGTTGGTTTTATACCAACTTATATGTGTTAAATCACTTAGCTTTTGTCCTGTGTTTCAGGCAAATGTGTCATGTTTTGTGCAATTTTGTGCATTAAGGTGGTTTGCAAGTTGAAAGTGTTTAAATGGTGAAAAAGACTAAAAATGATGTTCAAATGAGTCAAGTGTGAATTTGAAGTTCAAGAACAAGGAAAGAATTGGAAAAGGTTGGAAATGATGCTTTGGGAAAACCTAAACATGTTAATAGGCTTGTTTTAGGGTTTGGGCAGATTTGGTATCTGAGTTTCATTTGAGTGTATCTCTTTCAATACTAATCCAAATGAGGAGATCTTGGATGTTATGGAAAGATCTTTGAGTGTACTTAATTTATTATGTTTAAACGTTCTTCTAATTCGGTGTGCAAGTATGAGAAACTGGGGCGTCTTTCCAATTGCTACTTCAGGTTTTCATACTTGAGTTCATATTGCCACCGTTTGGTAGATTGTCTATATCTTGAGCTACAGACCTCCAATAAAGCTGATTCTTGAACCCATAGAAAGCCACGTGAACGATCTAAAACTTTTTTGTTTACCACAAAGTCCAATTCAGAGGCTAAGACACACATATTTTGCTTGGAAGTAGTTTGCAATGCTGGAACGGTTGCATCGCACACACATGCACTCACCTCGCACAACACATGCACTCACCTTGCACAAACATGCACACCTCGGCGCACAAGCTGTGCGACGAGCTCACCTCATCGCACACCAGCAGCCCACCTCGCCGCACACACATGCACACCTCGTTGCATGTTCATGCAACGAGTTCACCACCTTCATGCGGCGAGCTCACGCACAGCACACACAGCTTTACCACACTCCAGTAGTTTGGCCATAACGTACTTGTCTGAGCTCCGATTTTGGTGATTCAAAAAGCTATGGAAAGCTAAGACATAAGGCTACAACTTTCATGTTTTACATTTTCCCGAATTCACAATGAATCTAAGCCAGATTTTGGTTGGAAGTGGCTGCTTGTTTTTGCATTGGCACATTAGCACATTTGTTCACAATTCCATTTTGATGCTCACACACTCATTTTGTGGGCGAGATGACCTCGCCCTTTGTTCTCATGTTTTCCAGTTTAAGAGTGAAGAATAAAATTCATTGCAATATGCTTGAGTGTGTGATGAGAATGAGCCGAATCCATGTCCATGGTGCCAAAGTCAAATATGAAACCTGAAAGATTCTGCCACATTCTGGTATTCTAGACATATCTCTTTAGATATAACTCGGAATTTGGTGATTCAAGAAGCCCTGGAACGATAAGAGCTAAAGCTACAACTTTCATGTTTTATGTTTTCCAAGATTCTGATGGTATCATCGTGGAATATGGCTGCCAAAATGAGTGACGGGATTTTGGCAGATTTCCATCTCGAATTTCATGGACTATATTGAAGACCAAGATGGCGTGCTTGGGCTTTGCCAACTTTGGATCACGCCATTGTTTAATTTTAGGGTTTATTTTTAAGTTGTAATAATTAAGTCCATTAATTATGGGCTTAAGTCTTGGTGTTTTAATTATGGGCTAAGTAATTACTTGATCCAATTATCTTGCATGATAATGGCAAGTAAAGCAAATCCTTTTTGGACAAGGATTTGGTAGTTAGTTGTAGTTTCCTTTTCCAATTTGGAAAGTTGATTAGTTTAGGAAACAAGAAGCCAAAACACGTTTTGCTTCTTCATTAAAAACTGTCTAACCTAATCCTTTTACAACTTGGATTAGTTAGTTAGCTAGTTTGTTAAGAAGTCAAGTTGTACTTTGCAACTACTAGGGTTTATTTCCTTTTCCTTCTTGGCATGGCCGAAACTCATCCCCTATAAAAAGGAGATGCATGTAACGTTTTTACACAATAAGTTGGTGAATAAAATTGAGTTTTTAGCTTTGCTAAAATTCGTGAATTAACTCCTTGAGTTGTTCAAAGCCTTGAAGAGTTATTTAACTGTTCATTGTAGTTAATCCCCTTTAGCGTGACCTATAGGAGATTACACCAATTGTTCTTTATTTAAAGAGCAGGCCTAATTAACTTGTTTAACTGATTGAATTTTCATAGGTTAAATTAAGTTCATTAGTAATAAAACGTGAAGTTTTGATTTACTCAATTCCTAGCTTTTTTCCTTTGATTTCGTTCCATCCAATTTTGTGTTCTTGTTGTGGATTATCTTGGTAAGAGCAACACGGTCCTATAGCTTGTGTGGGAGATTCGAATTTGGTCCAGGAGTTGGAGCCTCGGCCATACAACATTCGCATCAATTGGTATCAGAGCACAAGTTGTTGCCCAAGAAAATTCAGGTTAATCCGTTTTCAATTCTTCCGCAAAATTTCTGTTCTTGTTGCGTCAATTCTGCCCGTTTTTTTGTGTCAATTTTCTGCAGTTTTGCTGGCATCTTTCTTGCTGTTATTTGGTGTTCTTCTTGCTGTCCAAAGTCGATACATATTCACCCATTAAAATCACCAAAATCGCATGCAACAAATCATTCACAATCTGCCCGAATTTGTTCATTGTTGTGTCGTCTGAATTCTGCTCTTTTTGACGTCGTTTCTGCCATAATTTTTGCTCATTCTTTTCTGCCATTTTTTTGTGTCTTAATTGCTGTCTTAATTCGTGCTTAATTCAGTCCTTAATTCTGTCCAAAATCGCATGAACATTGAGTCAATACATTCTGCCCGAAATCGTCTAAATTGAGTCTATCTTCTTTTACGATTTTTGTGTTGTTTCTTGCTGTTTCTTGTTGCGTCTTCTTGCTGTCTTTTGGTGTTAAATTCTGCACTCTTTTGTCATAATCATAGTGTAGGATTCTTGAAGTTTTCTTTGCTGTTTTCACGTCATAACATTGTTAGGGTTTCGTGTGTCAAACTAGGGTTTCATAACTAGGGTTTCTAGGTCAAGTTTTCATAACTTTCTTGATTCTTATCCGTTTCTTGATTTTCTTTTTGCGTTTGATTCTTTATCTTGTCCACCATATATTGAGTTTTGATCAAACTTTTACTCCACTCGAAAAAGATAAGTTCTTGATAACTTTCTTGAACTTCTTGATTTTCTTGAAAACTCAAAGTGGTCAAAATTGAATTCTTGAGTTGGATTCTTGATCTTTGTCTTGAATCTTGATATTCTTGTTAAAGTGGCACATCCGAATTCATTGTCCTTGGTGAGTTAATAAAGTTTGAAGTTTTTAAGGTTGTTAAGACAAGAAGACAAAACATTCTTAAACCTAAATCCTAGGTTGTTGTCTTCAAACCTTAATTTTTGTGGTGTTTAAGGTTCTTGTCCGAACCTAGTATTTTGATTGGTCCAAGGTTTATGTTCAAACCTTAAAAGTGTAATTTTGTCCTTTGTTGTCCGAAGTTAAAAAAAAAAAAAACTCACGGTCAAAAAAAAAAAAAAAAAAAAAGAGTGACCGAATCAAAAAAAAAAAAACAAAAAACAAAAAAACAAAAAAATAGTCGGACTTTATTTATTGTTATTATTTTCTGTTATTTAATTATTTAATTTATTTTTGAAAAGAACACATTGTTCTTAACTTGTTTCTTGAAAACCACCTTGGATTAAAAGTGCCATAACTTTTTCAATACAACTCGGAATTAGTTGATTCAAAAACCAATCTCTTTGTTTTGAAATCTAGTTTCTGAATTTCTTAGTTTCTGGTGGTAAATCAAATTATAACTTTCACGTGTTCTAAACACTCTTGACGTGATTTCTTGTTACATCTCTTGATTTGATTTGTGAAAATTTGTGTGTGGAACTTGCTGATTGAGATCTTGCTATTAAAGTAATTGAACTTTGGTGAATCTTAATAACCCCACATATTCATTAATTGAGAGTAGTAGCTAGGTTAAACAAGAGAGAACACTACCCAAAAAGAGAGGAGAGTACCTACTATCCAATAGTGAGGAACCCGAGAGGTATATACACATATATTTCTTGTGCTTTCACTAACATTGCAGGTTTATTAATCAATGGGGAGAAAAAGTAATAATACTCTTAAGTTGGAGATTGATGAATTAATGCAAACATTCCAAAAGTTGATACAAGCACATGATGAAACTCAGGAGGCTACAACTATATCTTCAGCATGTGTACAAAAGTTTTATACAAGGTGCAATGTTCAAAGTACAGTATGTGCTACAGTGATTGACAGTGGGAAAAGCTCTAACTTTGCTAATGAGCTCATGGTAGAAAGGTTGAATTTACAAACCACTCCACATCCAAATCCTTACTTGCTGCAATGGAGTGATAATTGTGGTGAAGTATGGGTGACAATGCAAGTCAAGGTTGCACTCTCAATTGGAAGGTACAAAGATGAGGTACTATGTGATATATGTCCTATGCAAACATCTTGTCTTTTATTGGGAAAACCGTGGCAGCTTGATTGCAAGGGTGCTTACAATGATCTCAAAAGTTGCTATTCACTCATGAAAGGTGGTACGAAGTTTAATATCCGAGCTTCAACACCTTGTGAAGTTTCTGAAGATCAAACTAGAATTTCTAAAGCTTGTAAAGAGATGAGTGCCGCCAAGGAGAAGAAAGTTCAAGAGCAACAAAGTGTAATAGCTAGTGCATCTTGTAATGGCCGAGCTTTAAGTCTTTTAAAGTCTTGTTATTTTACTTCTTCTAGCGAGTTTAAGAGAGGAATACTAGATAAGCAATCAATGTACTTACTTGATGATAGTGATCACCATTTGAATTGTTTGCTGCCTAGTACATATGTTTTGCAGGTTTTTGGAGTTCCTAAGAGTTTAATGGAGTTCGAAACAATCCAATCCGCCTTAGCTTGTTTCCCACAAGGTAAGCAAGGTAAGTTAGGTAAGTATGAAAGTTTCTTGATTGATTTCAATGGTTTAAATGTCAAGAACTTTGTTAATGTCAATGCTATTGATTTTCAAAGTTTGAATTCTGTTTTGACTCAATTTCAATATCTTTCATATACCTTTGAAACATTAGTTCGAAATTCTTTACCATGTGTTTTAAAATCCAATGATTTGTGTTTTGGAAAGCAACTTATTTCACATAATTCTTCAATAATAAATTCCTATTATTTTATATTGAATGAGTTTATGTATAGTTTCTTCACATGCTATGTTGCTTATCTAATACATGAATTATATTTTGAGCTTATTGATTATAATTTCGAACTACATCAATCCTTTGTATGCACTCATTCAAGTGTTAATTATATTAACTCTACTTGCTGGATTATTCATTCCTTTGATTATTTGTTTCGTGACTTTGCTCACATCCATCAAGTTCAAAGAGGTCCTTTGGTAACTCAACACTTGTATGGTAAGTTATCTCCGTTCCAACTTTCTTTTGAATTCCAAGAGGTAAAATTTTCTGTTTACAACTATTCAATAGATTGTTTACATTCTAGTCTTTGGAATTACACTCTCATATTTGATAACTTTTGCATGTTTTTAGAGGTCTTAATACGTTCATGTCATTTACACTTTCCCAAGGATGCATATATGTTTTCTTGTTATGAATTTTCGTGTCTTTATGATTATATTCATATATGTTTACATCCTTTGCTTACATTACATGTTCATAACGTAAATAAGGTGTTAATGGATGTTGTTAGTGAATTCGTCTTGGTTAGTTCTCTAATTAAGAACATTCGGTTTTCTGATTTGCATAAACTACATGATAGTTATTTGCATTATTGTTTTGAATTCATTAACTTCAACATTATGACTCATGCAAAATTTGTTAAGACTAATCATGCTATATGTATTTCGATTTTGCATACATATTCTGCCCGTTTTATTCTTTTGGTGAAAGGAAATTATTCTAAGTCTTGTTTTAGATTATTGTACTTTCTTTTACCTTATACATTTGTCGTGTTTTGGCAGGATATATATTCTTGTTGGCCAAGATTGGCATCTTCCCAATTTTACTTGGCTCGAGTTTGCAATGAGTTCGTGATATTGGTGTTTGACCCTGGAGCTCAATTTCAAGATTCGAGGACGAATCCTTTTCGAGGAGGGAGGGATTGATGAGAATGAGCCGAATCCATGTCCATGGTGCCAAAGTCAAATATGAAACCTGAAAGATTCTGCCACATTCTGGTATTCTGGACATATCTCTTTAGATATAACTTGGAATTTGGTGATTCAAGAAGCCCTGGAACGATAAGAGATAAAGCTACAACTTTCATGTTTTATGTTTTCCAAGATTCTGATGGTATCATCGTGGAATATGGCTGCCAAAATGAGTGACGGGATTCTGGCAGATTTCCATCTCGAATTTCATGGACTATATTGAAGACCAAGATGGCGTGCTTGGGCTTTGCCAACTTTGGATCACGCCATTGTTTAATTTTAGGGTTTATTTTTAAGTTGTAATGATACGAATGGAGTAGGGTGAGAATCCAGCTCCACACGAATTCCACACACTTAGGATCGTTGTGCACCAAAATTCAGAAACCAACACGATCACAAGTAAGATCAAACACGAAAACAACACAAGAAGAAAAGATGGATATCGAATGGAATGTATTTGATTGTAAATCAATCAAACCCAACACATTACCACAAAGTGATTTCAATCTAACCTATGTAAATCAATGGTTAAAAAGATCTCAGTTTGGCTCGCTCTTGAAATCAAGAAACAATACGTTCTCTTTAAGGTCCTAGCTTAAAGAATCCGGTCCTATGAATAATCAACTAACCCTAATTGATTAATCACGTTTTTCACAACTTGTTTAAGGCTGCAAATAATTTAGCAAAGCTAAAAGGTTTCTTCAAAATTCAATCATCCATTAAAAAAACGTTACAAAGAATGGCCATTAAATAGGACAAGTTTCGGCCATGTTGCTTGGTAAACAAGGAAATAAAACCCTAAAAGTTGTAAAGTACAACTTGACTTCTAAACTACCCAATCATAATTAAGAAACTTCCAAATTAGAATTGGAAACTAATAACTAACTACCCAAATCCTTCCCCAAAAAGGATTTGCCTAAAGGTGGCCAAATTCAATTTGACTTCCTTTGTTTCCTAAACTATTACTTGCCTTTATCATGCAAGATAATTGGGCCAAGTAGTATTTATTATAAACGAAATTTCCAAGCCCAAGAACATAATAATTAACGTCATTTATGGGCTGAAAATAACATAAAATAAATTACTAATTAATACTAAAAATGGCGTGATTCTCTTGTAAGCCCAAAAGCACGCCTTTCATGGACTTCATGATTTCGGACTTGTGTAAGCTTCTTCAAGGTGGATCATGAATTGTTAATGAAGAAACATTCCACAAGACTTCTCCTTGAGATGGTTCGGCCTCCAAAGCTTCACAATGAGTTGACAATAAATTGTGCAAAGCTTCCTTCATCTTCTTACTCCTTGATCTTGTCATTGGTCCATCAAGATTGGTCAAGGGATCTTGTGAATTGGGCTTTGGCAAGATGGACAAGGGTTGATTTCCATCATTCCCTCCCTCCTCGAAAGGATTCGTCCTCGAATCACCTACATCAAACAAAGATAAGTCAGTAACATTGAAAGTAGATGAAACATTGCCATACTCACTTGGAAGTTCAATCTTGTAAGCATTGTCGCCTATCCTTTCCATGACACGAAAAGGACCATCTCCTCGTGGATGAAGTTTAGATTTCCTCTTGTCAGGAAACCTCTCCTTCCGTAAGTGAATCCAAACCCAATCTCCAGGTTCGAAAATCACTTGACGCCTACCCTTATTGGCTTGCTTAGCATATTGCTCATTCCTCCTTTGAATGGTAGTTCGAACCCTTTCATGTAACTCCCTAACAAAATCAGCTTTACTCTTTCCTTCAGCATTAACAAACTCATTAATAGGAAGAGGCAAAATATCCAATGGAGTTATAGGATTAAAACCGTAAACAATCTCAAAAGGTGAAAGATTAGTAGCACTATGAACAGTTCTATTGTAAGCAAACTCAATGTGAGGTAAACAACTTTCCCAGTTCTTAAGGTTTTTCTGTATGAGAGCACGAAGTAAAGTAGACAAAGTTCTATTAACTACTTCAGTTTGTCCATCAGTTTGTGGATGAGCAACAGTAGAAAACAATAACTTAGTACCTAACTTATTCCATAGAGTACGCCAAAAGTGTGACAAAAACTTAACATCTCTATCACTAACAATACTCTTAGGCAAACCATGCAATCTTACAACTTCCTTAAAGAACAAATCAGCAATATGTTGAGCATCATTAGATTTAGAGCAAGCAATAAAGTGAGACATTTTGCTAAATCTATCAACTACAACAAATATGCTATCATGACCATTGCGTGACCTAGGCAAACCAAGTACAAAATCCATAGAAATATCAATCCAAGGATGACTAGGAACAGGCAAAGGTTGATACAAACCATGAGGCTTGACTTTAGATTTTGATTGTTTACACACAATGCATTTATCACAAACACTTTTAACATCTTTAATCATGCTAGGCCAATAAAAGTGATCATTCAAAACAGCAAGTGTTTTAGCAATACCAAAGTGCCCCATTAACCCTCCCCCATGGGTTTCCTTAACAAGCAACTCACGAATGGAACATTGGGGAATGCATAACTTATCCTTTTTAAACAAGAAACCATCATACATATAGAAGTCACCATTCGGTTTATGCACACAAAGGTCAAAGATGGCGTGAAAATCATGGTCAGTCGTATACAAATCCTTAATCAATTCAAAACCAAGTAGTTTAGCATGCATATAGGTAAACAAAGTGTATTTCCTAGACAATGCATCGGCTACCACATTTTCATTACCAGATTTGTATTTAACAACATATGGAAAGGTTTCAATGAATTCTAACCACTTAGCATGTCTCTTATTCAACTTACCTTGAGTCTTCAAGTACTTAAGGCTCTCGTGATCAGAATGTATGATGAATTCCTTTGGCCATAGGTAGTGTTGCCAAACTTGTAAAGACCTTACCAAAGCATACAACTCCTTGTCATAAGTTGCATACTTCAAAGCTGCCCCATGAAGCTTTTCACTAAAATATGCCACGGGTTTAGATTCCTGCATCAAAACAGCTCCAATACCAATCCCGGAGGCATCACAGTGTATTTCAAAAGCTTTATGAAAATTAGGCAAAGCAAGTAAAGGTGCATGAGTCAACATGTATTTCAATTTGTTAAAGGCGTTTTCATGCTCATCAGTCCAAACAAATGTAACATTCTTCTTCACAAGTTCATTTAAAGGTGCAGCTATAGAACTAAAATCCTTAACAAACCTTCTATAGAAACTTGCAAGACCATGAAAACTCCTAACTTGACTAGCATTTGTAGGTCTAGGCCAATCCATGATTGCCTTTACCTTAGACTCATCAACAGCAATGCCTTGAGAACTCACAACATATCCCAAAAAGATTATAGATTCCATGCAAAAAGAACACTTTTTGAGATTAGCATAAAGTTGGTTCTCACGAAGTATAGCAAAAACGGATTTCAAGTGTAAAACATGCTCTTCTAACGTTTTGCTATAAACAAGTATGTCATCAAAGTAGACCACAACAAATTTGCCAATTAAGTGACGAAAAACATGATTCATAAGTCTCATGAAAGTACTTGGTGCATTAGATAAACCAAAAGGCATAACCAACCATTCATAAAGACCAAATTTCGTTTTAAAAGCAGTTTTCCATTCATCACCTTCTTTCATGCGAATTTGATAATAGCCACTTTTAAGATCAATCTTGGAAAATATGCATGAACCATACAACTCATCAAGCATGTCATCTAATCTAGGAATAGGATGCCTATACTTAATAGTTATCTTGTTCACAGCACGGCAATCAACACACATACGCCAAGACTCATCTTTCTTTGGAACCAAAATGACAGGAACAGAACATGGACTTAGAGATTCTCGAACTATACCTTTGTCAAGGAGTTCATCCACTTGACGTTGAATCTCTTTAGTTTCCTCGGGGTTGGCTCTATAAGCTGGACGATTTGGAATTTGTGCTCCAGGAATGAAATCAATTTGATGTTCAATTCCTCTTATTGGCGGCAAACCAATTGGCAACTCCTCAGGAAACACGTCTTGATATTCCTGTAAAAGAGAGTAAACAAGACTAGGCAAAGAAGCAAGGTGATCACTATCAATGATTAGTACAATGTCCTTGCGATACATTAAGTACAAAGATTGCCTATCAACTAATGCTCTCTTAATCTCATTTGAAGAAGCAAAATAACAAGATTTCTTAACATGCAAAGTACGACCTACACTATTACAAATAGAAGTTGGGCCGAGACTTTCTTGAACATTTGTCAACTCTTGTTTCTTCTTCTCTTTGGCGGATTTCACATCTCTTGTAGCTTGAATGATTTTAGCTTGATCTTCAAACACTTGGGCCGGTGTCAAAGCTCGAAGATTAAACTTTTTCCCATTGTGCACAAAGCTATAGAAATTTTTCTTGGCATGATAAAGAACATCACAATCATATTGCCAAGGACGGCCAAGCAAGATATGACTTGCCTCCATTGGAACAACATCACATATAACTTCATCAACATATTTCCCAATGGTTAAAGTGAACTTTACTTGTTTTGTGACCCTAGCATCCATTGAATTATTCAACCATTGTAGTCGGTAGGGTTTAGGATGTTTCGTGCAATTCAAGTTCAACTTATTTACAAACAAAGTGCTCGCCACATTTGTGCAACTTCCACTATCAATTATCACACTACAAATTCTGTCTTGCACTAAGCAACGTGTGTGAAATATGTTTTCTCGTTGCATCAAATCATCATTATCAACTAAAGGTTGGACATTTAGAACACGGCGAGAGACTAAAGAAAATTTACCATCACCATACGTGTAGGGCTCATTGTCTTCACTTTCTTCACTTGATTCATGTTTCTCTTCAAGAGGTGGCATGTCGGCACAATCATCATCACTTACCACTTCACCACTATCAAGAGTTATCATCACTTTTCGAGTTGGACATTCAGCTTGCATATGACCATAACCTTGACATTTATAACATCGAACATCCCTCAATCTTGGAGTTGAAGAAGTTGACGCCGTTTTAGAAGGTTGGACAGCAACCTTGGGCGTTGTTTTTGAGACACCTTGAGGGGTACTTGACGTTGAACTTTGTGGAAATTGGCGTGGCTTGGATGGCGGATTGAAAGGGGCAAAACTCGGCTTCTTATCTCTTTGCCAAGGTGGAGTTGGTTGTGAAAACTTACCCTTCCCTTTCATGTGCCTTTCTATCTTGATGGCTTTATGGACAAGTTCATCAATATTATCAAAACTTTGTAAATCAACTTGATGAGCCAAATCAGAATGCATACCTCTTAAAAATCTTTCAATTGTAGAGTCGGGATCTTCTTGAACATTAGCCTTGATCATCAAAGCTTCCATCTCATGATAATACTCCTCAACCGATTTGTTACCTTGTACAAGTGTATGTAACTGTCTATTCAATTCACGGTTGTAGTATGAAGGGACATATTTCTTCCTCATGAGTGTTTTCATGCGACTCCATGTCTTGATTGGACTTTCACCATCTTCACGTCTAGATTGAGACAACTTATCCCACCACAAACTTGCATGATCCTTTAAGTGCATAAAGGCAAGTCGAAATTTTTCCTTTTCGGGATAGTCATGGCCTTCAAAGAAGTGCTCAAGCTCACGAACCCAATCAAAATAAGCTTCCGGATCTGTCTTACCATGAAAAGTGGGAATTGTTAACTTAAGTGAAGCAATTGAGACTTTAGACTTGTTACCCTTAGAAGATGATTCGGACAACTCTTCCTCCTCCTCTTCATTAGATTCACTTTCGGACTCAAAAGCAGCGTTATATTTAAACTTCTTGGATGAAGATTTCTTTGATGGCTTAGAAGTTGATGACTCCAAGAAATCAAGGCGGAGGTTGATCTTTTGTAGTATCTGTGCAAGAGAATCATTAGCAAACTTTTGCTCAGCTTCGGTTTGAGGTTTAGAACCTCTTGGTGTATTAGTTTCGTCCTCCATTATCCTGCAAGGTTAGTAAGAAACAAAAGAAAACAACAATTGAATTCCTCTCGGGTTCTCACTATGTGGATAGTAGGAGCTCTCCTCTCTTTGATATATGTTTCTCTCGTGTATACCCTAGTCTAATACTCTCAAACTATAGAGAACTTACTGTTGCAACGACTTTAAGAGATTGTCTCAACCGAGATTTTCAACAACAAGATTCACACAAGTCAAATCAAAGAAGTTCAAATAATTCACGTCACAAGAGTATTTCAGAGCACGTGTGGGTATAATTTGATTGATTCAGAAACTATGATATTTAGAAAGAGGAATCAAAGACGAGAACAACACAATTTGAATCACCAAAATCCGAGTTGTATAGCAAAAGTTATGGCACTTTTAATCCAAGGTGGTTTCAAATCAAAACTCAAGAACAAAGTGTTCTTTTTAATTTACGAAAATTAATTAAAAAAAAAATACTAAAAATTAAATAACAGAAATATTAAAAGTCCGAGATTATTTTCTTTTATTGGGCCTTTTTTTTTTTTTTTTTTTAAATATCACGGCCTTTTTTTTTTTTTTTTGATTTGGGCCCTTTTTTTTTTTTTTTTAAATTACGGCCTCTTTTTTTTTTTTTTTTTTTTTTTTTCGGACAACAAAAAGGACAAAACAAACTTTTAAGGTTTTGGACAAAAACCTTGTACAAACAATGACCTAGGTTCGGACAAGAACCTTAAACAACTTAGGTCAAACAAAATCTTTAAGGTTTTAAGACAAGAACCTAGTACAAGTACTTAGGTTTAAGGATGTGGCCTTGTCTTATGTGGTTCAACCTTAATTTCTCCAAACTTTAATAACTCACCAAGGACAAAGAATTTGAAAGTGCCACTTTAACAAAATTTTCAAGATTTAACTCAAGGATTTCAAATATGGTTCAAGATTCAAAATTTGACAACTTTCAAAAATCAAGAACTTCAAGAAGTTCAAGAAAGTGGTCAAGAACCAATCTTTTTCACTTGTTCAAAAAGTTTGATCAAAAGTTATTATGACAAGAGTAGATTGATGGAACTAACACAAAAAGAATTTCAAGAATTGAGCAAGAACTCACAAAGTTATGATAATTTGAAACTAGGGTTTTTAAGAAACCCTAATCTTGACACCTAGGGTTTGGACGTGAAATCAACAAATAAAACACAAAGAATCCAACACTATGAATGCAAGAAAATAGTGCAGAATATTGAGACAAAGATGGCAGCAAGGATCGAACAAGAAACACAAGAAGAACAACACAAAAACGCAAGAAAATCAAGTAACAAGATCAACTCAATTTGGGCAGATTTTAAGCACCAAGTTGCATGCGATTTTTGGACAGAATATTAATGAATTTAAGACTCAATTAATATATATATTTACTGCAGAATTTAAACTTTAAAAACAGCAGCAATTCGAAGCAAGAACAGTAGCAAAAAGATGTCAAAAATCGTAAACAACAAGAAGGCAATTTTCGGGCAGATTTGATCAACTTTGGCTTATGCGATTTTGATGAATTTAAAGACACTAACTATGACGACTTTGGACAGCAAGAAACACGTGAAAACAGCAACTAAAAGACTCCAAAAACTGCAGAAAAAATTGACGCACAAAGGACAGCAAGAACGACTCAAAAAGTAGAGCAAAATCCGAGAAGGAAAAACAAAGCGCAAACCTGAATTTTGTGATGAACAACCTAGAAGCTTTGATACCAATTGATACGAATGGAGTAGGGTGAGAATCCAGCTCCACACGAATTCCACACACTTAGGATCGTTGTGCACCAAAATTCAGAAACCAACACGATCACAAGTAAGATCAAACACGAAAACAACACAAGAAGAAAAGATGGATATCGAATGGAATGTATTTGATTGTAAATCAATCAAACCCAACACATTACCACAAAGTGATTTCAATCTAACCTATGTAAATCAATGGTTAAAAAGATCTCAGTTTGGCTCGCTCTTGAAATCAAGAAACAATACGTTCTCTTTAAGGTCCTAGCTTAAAGAATCCGGTCCTATGAATAATCAACTAACCCTAATTGATTAATCACGTTTTTCACAACTTGTTTAAGGCTGCAAATAATTTAGCAAAGCTAAAAGGTTTCTTCAAAATTCAATCATCCATTAAAAAAACGTTACAAAGAATGGCCATTAAATAGGACAAGTTTCGGCCATGTTGCTTGGTAAACAAGGAAATAAAACCCTAAAAGTTGTAAAGTACAACTTGACTTCTAAACTACCCAATCATAATTAAGAAACTTCCAAATTAGAATTGGAAACTAATAACTAACTACCCAAATCCTTCCCCAAAAAGGATTTGCCTAAAGGTGGCCAAATTCAATTTGACTTCCTTTGTTTCCTAAACTATTACTTGCCTTTATCATGCAAGATAATTGGGCCAAGTAGTATTTATTATAAACGAAATTTCCAAGCCCAAGAACATAATAATTAACGTCATTTATGGGCTGAAAATAACATAAAATAAATTACTAATTAATACTAAAAATGGCGTGATTCTCTTGTAAGCCCAAAAGCACGCCTTTCATGGACTTCATGATTTCGGACTTGTGTAAGCTTCTTCAAGGTGGATCATGAATTGTTAATGAAGAAACATTCCACAAGACTTCTCCTTGAGATGGTTCGGCCTCCAAAGCTTCACAATGAGTTGACAATAAATTGTGCAAAGCTTCCTTCATCTTCTTACTCCTTGATCTTGTCATTGGTCCATCAAGATTGGTCAAGGGATCTTGTGAATTGGGCTTTGGCAAGATGGACAAGGGTTGATTTCCATCATGTAATAATTAAGTCCATTAATTATGGGCTTAAGTCTTGGTGTTTTAATTATGGGCTAAGTAATTACTTGATCCAATTATCTTGCATGATAATGGCAAGTAAAGCAAATCCTTTTTGGACAAGGATTTGGTAGTTAGTTGTAGTTTCCTTTTCCAATTTGGAAAGTTGATTAGTTTAGGAAACAAGAAGCCAAAACACGTTTTGCTTCTTCATTAAAAACTGTCTAACCTAATACTTTTACAACTTGGATTAGTTAGTTAGCTAGTTTGTTAAGAAGTCAAGTTGTACTTTGCAACTACTAGGGTTTATTTCCTTTTCCTTCTTGGCATGGCCGAAACTCATCCCCTATAAAAAGGAGATGCATGTAACGTTTTTACACAATAAGTTGGTGAATAAAATTGAGTTTTTAGCTTTGCTAAAATTCGTGAATTAACTCCTTGAGTTGTTCAAAGCCTTGAAGAGTTATTTAACTGTTCATTGTAGTTAATCCCCTTTAGCGTGACCTATAGGAGATTACACCAATTGTTCTTTATTTAAAGAGCAGGCCTAATTAACTTGTTTAACTGATTGAATTTTCATAGGTTAAATTAAGTTCATTAGTAATAAAACGTGAAGTTTTGATTTACTCATTTCCTAGCGTTTTTCCTTTGATTTCGTTCCATCCAATTTTGTGTTCTTGTTGTGGATTATCTTGGTAAGAGCAACACGGTCCTATAGCTTGTGTGGGAGATTCGAATTTGGTCCAGGAGTTGGAGCCTCGGCCATACAACATTCGCATCAGTGTGCATTACATGCTTTGTGTTTCAGAATATTTCATGATTCATGCTTTGCTTGGTTAACACTTGATCTTATACTCATTCTTCACAATTCACTCACCATTTATTATTCACTTCATCTCTACTTCACTCTTCATCGCATTTCATAACAGCACTTCTCACAACACTCAACACACTACATTTCACTCACATCTCACAGCCTCACTTCCCACATACTTCACATTTACTCACAACTCACAAACACTTCACACATTTACCTCACTTTTGCTACGAGGTCTCACCCACAAACACTTTACAAGGTGAGGTCTCGTAGCGAGACCTCACCCACACAACTTTACACGGTGAGACCTCGCCGCGAGGTCTCGCCCTCACACACTCACAAGGCGAGGTCTCGTGGCGAGACCTCGCCATGAAATTTCCTTCTTCGCCACAGGTCGGTTTTTTGGCTATAACTCTCTCGTCCTAGATTCGAATTGGATGATTAAAAAGGCTGTGGAAAGCTAACACATAGGGCTATAACTTTGGTGTTTTAAGCTTTCCCAAATTCATAATGCATCATGGTCAGATTTTGATTGGAAGTTGCTGCCATAAAGCATTATGCGCTGGAGGATGAAAATATTTTCCAAGTGTTGGAATGTTGGTTCTTTTGTGTAGGTTGACGAAGGCGTGGTGGATGTTAGCTTAAAGACGTGCGTGGGTTGATGAAGGCGTGGAGATTCAAGGCTCAAAGGCGTGGACTGAAGCTTTGACCGAGATGATTTTCTTGGATTTCCATTATACACGGTGGCACTGATACGAATGGAGTAGGATGAAGTCCAATCCACACGAATTTTCCACAAGTTCGGATCGTTGTGCACCAAAAACTCAATTCAAGAAACAAGAACACAATTTGCGGAAAAGAGATATGGAACGAAAAGGCAAGATTAAAGTTAACCTAACCCCAACGTTAACACAAATTGAATCAGTTCAACTAATGTAAATCAAAAGTTTAAACCTATCAAGTTTGGCCGGTTCTATAAATCTAGAACTTGTAAGCTTTACCTAAAGTTCCTCACTTAAGGTTTGGCGGGCGGGTCTTATAAATTATTCAAGAATAACTCACGTTGGTGATGTCAAATTTAATTTAGCAAAGCCAAAATTCTTTCAATTCAACATGAGTAAAAACGTTACATAGCTCCTCCTTTTATAGGGAGTAGTTTCGGCTTTCCTAAAAGGAAAAGGAAATAAAACCCTAGAAGTTGTAAAGTTGATGTGCGGTATTTTGGAGCTAGGGTCTAATACTAAGGCTTAACCGAATCAAATAAATTTATTACCCTAATCCTCACGCATTTAAGGTGCATCAAGACACCGACGTTTCGTAGCTAGAGGAAGTAGGGGTCGATCCCACGGGGAAGGAATGAGTCTATGAAATTAGTGAAAATGTGTGTGTTGTAGTGGAAGTAAAAATAAGCCAAGGAAAATATTCTAAACTATACTAATACTACCAAGTAAATATGTAAATGTGTGGAAGAAGATTCAAGTAATTAAAGTACACCCTTGGATTTGGTTATCTCAAATGTAAGTGTTATGTGTGGTTTGCATAAAGAGTACATGCATACATCCTACCTATGGTAATGCAAAATAAGGATAAACAACATATCTCATACCTTCCTTGTGGCTATTAAGGTAAGATTTGATTTAGTTATTTATCTATTTAAGTGTTAATCAATTCTTTAAACCTTCCTTGTGGCTATTAAGGCAAGATTTATTTCATTAATTAACCTAAAATCTTGTGTAACATCCAACTTAACAAACACTCAAATTCAATTGATCCTTGTGGCTATTAAGGTAACAATTGAACTAGTCACACTTATGTTGGATTATTTTACTTTTACTCTCCCTTGTGGCTATTAAGGTAAGAGCTAACTAAAATTGATCCAACAAATTCACAACAAACCACACAAGATTCTAAACAATCTACTCTAATCCTCATTGTGGCTATTAAGGTAAGATTAGAACAAATTATCCTTAAATAATTTACTGCACTTTTATAAAATATTCATTGTATATAATCCGGCCAAATCATGCACAATTATGAAGAACACAACAAAACTTATTCCACAAAAACCACAAGATAAATCTTAACATATAAATTAGGCACAAAAACCACACATTAACACAATATATCAACAACCCATAACCATAATCCAAGGGTGATAGCAAATTAGCACATCAAAGCTTCTAAGAACATCACAATAAATTAATTAAAGCAAGGAATTAATAAAAGAAATACAAAGAGTAGCAATCCACTTTGAAGATTCAAGCCCAAAGTTCCAAGCTTTCTTTACAAATCAAGTCCTTAGATCCAAGACTTTACAAGAACTCTTCTCCAATGGATGCTATTTACATCAAGAACACACAATAGTTGTGTGTTCTTGTGGAAGAGCTAAAGAGAAATGCTCTCTAATCTAACAGAACTAATCTAACTAATGGTGGAGACTTTTTCCTCCTTGGTTAGCTGTTTTTTTCCAGCTCCTTCTCTGTGTATTTAACACCCAAAAGTCGTCCAAATGGAGCCCCTACTGACACTCTACCGACACATGCACCTATCATGATGGTTGGAGAGTCATTTTCAGCATTTTTGAGCTGCAGACCCTCCGCGTCGCGACGCCCATCACTCCAGCGTCGCGACACGTAGGAACAAACATTCTGCCAACTTTTTGGCTTCTTAGCGTCGCGACGCGGAGGAATGCCCTCCAAGAAGGTCACTTGCAAGCCATTTTTCGATATCTTCCAGTCCGAATTAGGAAAAACGTAAAACATGAAAGTTGTAGCTCTTCCTCTTAGCTTGCCGATGGTACCAGAATCATTCCATTTGGAGTTAAATTGAGAGAGATATGATCAAAATAAAAAATACTGGCAGATTTTTCAGCATTTGTCTAATCTAACAGCACTCCTTTGGCCTAAATCACACCTTTCTTGATCTTTCTCAATCTTTTCTTCCATTTTTGCATCCAATTTGACTCTCATATGATTTCCATCTTCCAAGCATCCACCATGGTAGACAATACTACAAATAAAACACTAAAACCAATAAAAAGGAACAAGAACGACCAAAGAATTAAGGATAAACATTACATAAAAGGTGAATAAATTCACCTCATCAAATTCCCCCACACTTAACCTTTGTTCGTCCTCGAACAAACCAAACTCAAAACACAAAATCTAAACAATTAGGTCAACACATAATAATGAGATGCATCCAATTTCTTCAATTCAATCCAAGGACAAGTGTTATGTAAATGCCTCATAATCTCAAGTATTTAAATGTCAAGTACACACAATATACATCTCCAAAAATTATCAAAGCATGTTAATGTACTCATTTAGACACGTTGAGTCAATCACGTGTGTGTGTGCGATAGGTTCCACCTAAGTTCATAACTCATCCACAACCACGCCATAAATTAGGGTTTCAACAACTGAGTTTAATTTCAACTTTTCCTCACTAATCAAAGTAATTCATTATTATTCATGAGGATTCACTCGGCGAACCTTAAGGCTCATAAATAATCACTCGTTCCCCCAAACTGTCACATTTTATTAGGATATCTCATTGGAAGTCCCGTGACATCCACCTGGGGTACTGTCTCACCTTAGGGTTTTAGACCCATTCCCACTATTGCAAGTTCTCTATTAACTTTTCGTTTAAGAGCAGTCTCGCAGAGGAGTGGCAATATGAAGCCTGCAAAAACAAGCTTAAAATATAAAAATATTAAGTGCAAACATTTATGTAAGCACATTCATTACATAGCTCAATTTTAAGCGAGTTATATAAGTTTCAACTAAACAAAGTGTTAAAAACACACCAACCTACTTAATGGTTACAAACTCGTCAATCCCCTCGGTAGTTCCCCTAAGTGCATAAAAACGATTGACTCAAAATGCTAAATTTTTCATTAAAAGCTTGACTCTTCTCAAATAGTATATTATTTTCCTATCCCACATTAAATTTTTCAATATAATCAAATCATTGGCAACATAACACTTATCACATAAAAGTTAGAGTAGACACATTTTCTCATTTTTATTGCCAATACCAACATTAAAAACAAAAAAATTGACACAAAAGCTAATTAATCATTAATCAAAGCATACAACCACACTTCAACTACCAAGAATTTAACATAAAGACATACAAAACAACATGGATTTCATCCCCCCACACTTAAAATACACATTGTCCTCAATGTGTGAGAAAATGAGAGAATTCACCTATTATCCATGTAATCTCTAGTAGTTTTGTTCTGTAGTTGAAGCCTTGACAATTTCTCAAATAGCTTTCTTTATTCAAACAAATAATTAAAATCACACTCAAACAAGAAAAAAAAAACTAAAAATTCAAATTTCAACATCCATAAATCACACAATATTCATTTAAGCACAATTTCAAACAACTTCAACAATTAATATCCCCCCCACACTTAAAATATGCATTATTTTCAAAATACAAGAGAGGGATAAGAAAAAACCCGTTGAACATGTAATTCTTTGTATCCCCAAGATGTATGAATTTTTGGCCATCTCTTCATAGAACTTGGCCATCATGAAGATGTCTTTCATGTTTGCTTCCTCATGGATGGAAAATCTGAAAAACAAAAATAAAAGAAAGAAAACAAGTAAACTAATTCCATGTATGAGTTCAATAAGAAAACATTTAAACAAATAAGCTCTATACATGACACTCAAACATAATCACTCAAAACAAAAATGTTCACAATCACTCTATGGCATGCATGAGAAATTTTTAAAATATGCTCATGTGAGCGATTTTGTGCTATTGTGCATCACAATCATATTCAAATCCTAATCTCATTCATTGAGCTCATGTGCACTTGAGTCCTAATGAATTCATGCTAGGTCAACAATGAATGTGCCATTAACAACATATATGAAAATTGCACACATCAAGCTTTTGAAACCTCACAACATATGTCAACTCATACAATTTAACATTGAAATTCATGAAGTGATTTAGAGTGAAAATTGTGTTTGTGTGCCAATGACTATGAGAGTGAAAATGAAGAAAAAATTAAGCAAATTTGTGAAAGGTATGCATCCCCCCCACACTTAGCTATTTTTATCATTTATGCACATTTTTCATTCTCTCATATTCAATTTTTCACATTTTTATTTTTCTTTGAACTCCTACAAGAAAAATAAACCAAACTACATTAAACACACCAAACAAACATAAAAACCAACATAATAATATTAATAAAACAGAAAAAATAAAAATTCACATTTATTCAAATAAAAATAAAAATAAAACAGAAAGTAATAGTAGTTCTAGGTTTATTTGGTCCCTAGCTAGACCTTATTCTTGTGGTTACTCCTTCAAGATTCGGAATAACCATCCCGATACCAAAAGAATGCCCTTTCATAGGCACTTCTATGCCTTTTGTAAGGCACCACTTTAAACCTTTTAAGGAGGGGCTTGAGCTCATGTTCATGGGAAGCAACTTCAACAAATTCAACTTTGTACCACTCTTGCTCCCCCTTTGTAGGTTCCTCCTTCTCTTTCACCATTTTCTTTGGGAATTCCAATGGTTTGTCATCCTTCAATTTCACATTTCTTTCTCCAAAATTTGAACTACAAAAATCCACCAATGGTTTTACATCCATGGTCTCAATGAAATCATTAGTAATTTCAAAAATGGATGTATCAACAAAACAAGTCTCTACCATGTTAGCCATTTCATGAAAAATATGCAAATCTTCCTCATCTAGACTAACATGGTATTCAATTTTTGGCACCTCCACATCATCAACACATTGAGCAATATTATCATTTGATAGAGGTGTCTCCATGTACGCCATTTTAATAACATCTACCATATCATTTAAACCATGTAAGATGTTAAAATGACGCAAGACATTACTTTGTTGGTTAATTCATCACAAATAAACATGTCTTCATCATTTAAACCAACAAAAGGGTCAAAGTAAGAAGTATCTTCATCATCAAAACAAACAAGATTCGATTCATTTATTATTGGTTCATCATTAATGCATTCTTCTAAATTATCAACAACATGCAAAGAGTTCAACTTCCTAGGAAAATTTGAATAATCATGATAATCATTAAACTCAAAATCATAATCCATAGAAGTTGGGACACTATCATGTAACAAATCATGTTGTGAAATAGAAGATGAAATATGAGGTGATTTAACATGTTGTACCTCACTATTGATCCATGTTGCATTATATGAACACTCTTGAGATTCATGGTTCTCTCCCAACATGTCACCTAGACTTGTCATGGATTCCTCCGATTTAATAAGTCTTTTGTTGAACAAAACCTCACTATATTTATCCATTTGCTCCGAGAGGATTTTGATCACATCTTCACATGTTGCTCCCATTTTATTCTCAAGATGCATGTTCTTGCTTGGTTCTTGAATTGACCACTCACCATTATAACCCGGATAATAACCAAACTCTTCTTGAAAATGAGAAGAAGATTGTTGGCCAACATCATTGTGATATCCCCTCATGTAAGGTCCTTGCTCCCTCAAGTGTGATTGATAATCACCTTGATAATTGCATTCATTTCCAAATTGAGAGTAGCATTGATAAGTGGGATGATCTCCTTGGCACAACCTACAAGAAACAACATTCATTCTCAAAGTATCTTGTTCATTATCATACAAATTCAAATTTGTTGATGGATTTTCAAAACAATGTAAAAATGAAGGTTCATTATATCTCCATCCATTGGTATTCCCATATTCTACATGGTGAAAGTCTCCAAATACTCTAGGTTGTGGTCTTGTATCATCTACCACAAATGGTAGGTCATTATGATTTAGTTCAAGATAGTCTCCAAACAACCTAGACATATTTGGACAAAACAAAAACACAAAACAAAATAAAACTAAAAATGAAAGAAAACAAAAGAAACAAATATGCACAACATAAATATTTACAACTACTCAACACACAAAAACACCAATCCAAAAATCAATTTCCTTCCCCGGAAACGGCGCCAATTTGATGTGCGGTATTTTGGAGCTAGGGTCTAATACTAAGGCTTAACCGAATCAAATAAATTTATTACCCTAATCCTCACGCATTTAAGGTGCATCAAGACACCGACGTTTCGTAGCTAGAGGAAGTAGGGGTCGATCCCACGGGGAAGGAATGAGTCTATGAAATTAGTGAAAATGTGTGTGTTGTAGTGGAAGTAAAAATAAGCCAAGGAAAATATTCTAAACTATACTAATACTACCAAGTAAATATGTAAATGTGTGGAAGAAGATTCAAGTAATTAAAGTACACCCTTGGATTTGGTTATCTCAAATGTAAGTGTTATGTGTGGTTTGCATAAAGAGTACATGCATACATCCTACCTATGGTAATGCAAAATAAGGATAAACAACATATCTCATACCTTCCTTGTGGCTATTAAGGTAAGATTTGATTTAGTTATTTATCTATTTAAGTGTTAATCAATTCTTTAAACCTTCCTTGTGGCTATTAAGGCAAGATTTATTTCATTAATTAACCTAAAATCTTGTGTAACATCCAACTTAACAAACACTCAAATTCAATTGATCCTTGTGGCTATTAAGGTAACAATTGAACTAGTCACACTTATGTTGGATTATTTTACTTTTACTCTCCCTTGTGGCTATTAAGGTAAGAGCTAACTAAAATTGATCCAACAAATTCACAACAAACCACACAAGATTCTAAACAATCTACTCTAATCCTCCTTGTGGCTATTAAGGTAAGATTAGAACAAATTATCCTTAAATAATTTACTGCACTTTTATAAAATATTCATTGTATATAATCCGGCCAAATCATGCACAATTATGAAGAACACAACAAAACTTATTCCACAAAAACCACAAGATAAATCTTAACATATAAATTAGGCACAAAAACCACACATTAACACAATATATCAACAACCCATAACCATAATCCAAGGGTGATAGCAAATTAGCACATCAAAGCTTCTAAGAACATCACAATAAATTAATTAAAGCAAGGAATTAATAAAAGAAATACAAAGAGTAGCACTCCACTTTGAAGATTCAAGCCCAAAGTTCCAAGCTTTCTTTACAAATCAAGTCCTTAGATCCAAGACTTTACAAGAACTCTTCTCCAATGGATGCTATTTACATCAAGAACACACAATAGTTGTGTGTTCTTGTGGAAGAGCTAAAGAGAAATGCTCTCTAATCTAACAGAACTAATCTAACTAATGGTGGAGACTTTTTCCTCCTTGGTTAGCTGTTTTTTTCCAGCTCCTTCTCTGTGTATTTAACACCCAAAAGTCGTCCAAATGGAGCCCCTACTGACACTCTACCGACACATGCAGCTATCATGATGGTTGGAGAGTCATTTTCAGCATTTTTGAGCTGCAGACCCGCCGCGTCGCGACGCACATCACTCCAGCGTCGCGACACGTAGGAACAAACATTCTGCCAACTTTTTGGCTTCTTAGCGTCGCGACGCGGAGGAATGCCCTCCAAGAAGGTCACTTGCAAGCCATTTTTCGATATCTTCCAGTCCGAATTAGGAAAAACGTAAAACATGAAAGTTGTAGCTCTTCCTCTTAGCTTGCCGATGGTACCAGAATCATTCCATTTGGAGTTAAATTGAGAGAGATATGATCAAAATAAAAAATACTGGCAGATTTTTCAGCATTTGTCTAATCTAACAGCACTCCTTTGGCCTAAATCACACCTTTCTTGATCTTTCTCAATCTTTTCTTCCATTTTTGCATCCAATTTGACTCTCATATGATTTCCATCTTCCAAGCATCCACCATGGTAGACAATACTACAAATAAAACACTAAAACCAATAAAAAGGAACAAGAACGACCAAAGAATTAAGGATAAACATTACATAAAAGGTGAATAAATTCACCTCATCAAATTCCCCCACACTTAACCTTTGTTCGTCCTCGAACAAACCAAACTCAAAACACAAAATCTAAACAATTAGGTCAACACATAATAATGAGATGCATCCAATTTCTTCAATTCAATCCAAGGACAAGTGTTATGTAAATGCCTCATAATCTCAAGTATTTAAATGTCAAGTACACACAATATACATCTCCAAAAATTATCAAAGCATGTTAATGTACTCATTTAGACACGTTGAGTCAATCACGTGTGTGTGTGCGATAGGTTCCACCTAAGTTCATAACTCATCCACAACCACGCCATAAATTAGGGTTTCAACAACTGAGTTTAATTTCAACTTTTCCTCACTAATCAAAGTAATTCATTATTATTCATGAGGATTCACTCGGCGAACCTTAAGGCTCATAAATAATCACTCGTTCCCCCAAACTGTCACATTTTATTAGGATATCTCATTGGAAGTCCCGTGACATCCACCTGGGGTACTGTCTCACCTTAGGGTTTTAGACCCATTCCCACTATTGCAAGTTCTCTATTAACTTTTCGTTTAAGAGCAGTCTCGCAGAGGAGTGGCAATATGAAGCCTGCAAAAACAAGCTTAAAATATAAAAATATTAAGTGCAAACATTTATGTAAGCACATTCATTACATAGCTCAATTTTAAGCGGATTATATAAGTTTCAACTAAACAAAGTGTTAAAAAACACACCAACCTACTTAATGGTTACAAACTCGTCGAATCCCCCTCGGTAGTTCCCCTAAGTGCATAAAAACGATTGACTCAAAATGCTAAATTTTCATTAAAAGCTTGACTCTTCTCAAATAGTATATTATTTTCCTATGCCCACATTAAATTTTTTCAATATAATCAAATCGATTGGCAACATAACACTTATCACATAAAAGTTAGAGTAGACACATTTTCTCATTTTTATTGCCAATACCAACATTAAAAACAAAAAAATTGACACAAAAGCTAATTAATCATTAATCAAAGCATACAACCACACTTCAACTACCAAGAATTTAACATAAAGACATACAAAACAACATGGATTTCATCCCCCCACACTTAAAATACACATTGTCCTCAATGTGTGAGAAAATGAGAGAATTCACCTATTATCCATGTAATCTCTAGTAGTTTTGTTCTGTAGTTGAAGCCTTGACAATTTCTCAAATAGCTTTCTTATTCAAACAAATAATTAAAATCACACTCAAAACAAGAAAAAAAAAAACTAAAAATTCAAATTTCAACATCCGTAAATCACACAATTATTCCATTAAGCACAATTTCAAACAACTCAACAATTAATATCCCCCCCACACTTAAAATATGCATTATTTTCAAAATACAGAGAGGATAAGAAAAAACCCGTTGAACATGTAATTCTTTGTATCCCCAAGATGTATGAATTTTTGGCCATCTCTTCATAGAACTTGGCCATCATGAAGATGTCTTTCATGTTTGCTTCCCCCATGGATGGAAAATCTGAAAAACAAATAATAAAAAGAAAGAAAACAGTAAACTAATTCCATGTATGAGTTCAATAAGAAACCATTTAATACAAATAAGCTCTATACATGACACTCAAACATAATCACTCAAAACCAAAAATGTTCACCAATCACTCTATGGGCATGCATGAGAAATTTGTTAAAATATGCTCATGTGAGCGATTTTGTGCTATTGTGCATCACAATCATATTCAAATCCTAATCTCATTCATTGAGCTCATGTGCACTTGAGTCCTAATGAATTCATGCTAGGTCAACAATGAATGTGCCATTAACAACATATATGAAAATTGCACACATCAAGCTTTTGAAACCTCACAACATATGTCAACTCATACAATTTAACATTGAAATTCATGAAGTGATTTAGAGTGAAAATTGTGTTTGTGTGCCAATGACTATGAGAGTGAAAATGAAGAAAAAATTAAGCAAATTTGTGAAAGGTATGCATCCCCCCCACACTTAGCTATTTTTATCATTTATGCACATTTTTCATTCTCTCATATTCAATTTTTCACATTTTTATTTTTCTTTGAACTCCTACAAGAAAAATAAACCAAACTACGTTAAACACACCAAACAAACATAAAAACCAACATAATAATATTAATAAAACAGAAAAAATAAAAATTCACATTTATTCAAATAAAAATAAAAATAAAACAGAAAGTAATAGTAGTTCTAGGTTTATTTGGTCCCTAGCTAGACCTTATTCTTGTGGTTACTCCTTCAAGATTCGGAATAACCATCCCGATACCAAAAGAATGCCCTTTCATAGGCACTTCTATGCCTTTTGTAAGGCACCACTTTAAACCTTTTAAGGAGGGGCTTGAGCTCATGTTCATGGGAAGCAACTTCAACAAATTCAACTTCGTACCACTCTTGCTCCCCCTTTGTAGGTTCCTCCTTCTCTTTCACCATTTTCTTTGGGAATTCCAATGGTTTGTCATCCTTCAATTTCACATTTTTTCTTCCCAAAATTTGAACTACAAAAATCACCCAATGGTTTTACATCCATGGTCTCAATGAAATCATTAGGAATTTTCAAAAATGGATGTATCAACAAAACAAGTCTCTACCATGTTAGCCATTTTCATGAAAATATGCAAATCTTCTCATCTAGACTAACATGGTATTCAATTTTTGGCACCTCCACATCATCAACACATTGGCAATGATTATCATTTGATAGAGCGTGTCTCCATGTACGCCATTTTAATAACATCTACCATATCATTTAAACCATGTAAGATGTTAAAATGACGCAAGACATTACTTTGTTTGTTAATTCATCACAAATAAACATGTCTTCATCATTTAAACCAACAAAAGGGTCAAAGTAAGAAGTATCTTCATCATCAAAACAAACAAGATTCGATTCATTTATTATTGGTTCATCATTAATGCATTCTTCTAAATTATCAACAACATGCAAAGAGTTCAACTTCCTAGGAAAATTTGAATAATCATGATAATCATTAAACTCAAAATCATAATCCATAGAAGTTGGGACACTATCATGTAACAAATCATGTTGTGAAATAGAAGATGAAATATGAGGTGATTTAACATGTTGTACCTCACTATTGATCCATGTTGCATTATATGAACACTCTTGAGATTCATGGTTCTCTCCCAACATGTCACCTAGACTTGTCATGGATTCCTCCGATTTAATAAGTCTTTTGTTGAACAAAACCTCACTATATTTATCCATTTGCTCCGAGAGGATTTTGATCACATCTTCACATGTTGCTCCCATTTTATTCTCAAGATGCATGTTCTTGCTTGGTTCTTGAATTGACCACTCACCATTATAACCCGGATAATAACCAAACTCTTCTTGAAAATGAGAAGAAGATTGTTGGCCAACATCATTGTGATATCCCCTCATGTAAGGTCCTTGCACCCTCAAGTGTGATTGATAATCACCTTGATAATTGCATTCATTTCCAAATTGAGAGTAGCATTGATAAGTGGGATGATCTCCTTGGCACAACCTACAAGAAACAACATTCATTCTCAAAGTAGCTTGTTCATTATCATACAAATTCAAATTTGTTGATGGATTTTCAAAACAATGTAAAAATAAAGGTTCATTATATCTCCATCCATTGGTATTCCCATATTCTACATGGTGAAAGTCTCCAAATACTCTAGGTTGTGGTCTTGTATCATCTACCACAAATGGTAGGTCATTATGATTTAGTTCAAGATAGTCTCCAAACAACCTAGACATATTTGGACAAAACAAAAACACAAAACAAAATAAAACTAAAAATGAAAGAAAACAAAAGAAACAAATATGCACAACATAAATATTTACAACTACTCAACACACAAAAACACCAATCCAAAAATCAATTTCCTTCCCCGGAAACGGCGCCAATTTGATGTGCGGTATTTTGGAGCTAGGGTCTAATACTAAGGCTTAACCGAATCAAATAAATTTATTACCCTAATCCTCACGCATTTAAGATGCATCAAGACACCGACGTTTCGTAGCTAGAGGAAGTAGGGGTCGATCCCACGGGGAAGGAATGAGTCTATGAAATTAGTGAAAATGTGTGTGTTGTAGTGGAAGTAAAAATAAGCCAAGGAAAATATTCTAAACTATACTAATACTACCAAGTAAATATGTAAATGTGTGGAAGAAGATTCAAGTAATTAAAGTACACCCTTGGATTTGGTTATCTCAAATGTAAGTGTTATGTGTGGTTTGCATAAAGAGTACATGCATACATCCTACCTATGGTAATGCAAAATAAGGATAAACAACATATCTCATACCTTCCTTGTGGCTATTAAGGTAAGATTTGATTTAGTTATTTATCTATTTAAGTGTTAATCAATTCTTTAAACCTTCCTTGTGGCTATTAAGGCAAGATTTATTTCATTAATTAACCTAAAATCTTGTGTAACATCCAACTTAACAAACACTCAAATTCAATTGATCCTTGTGGCTATTAAGGTAACAATTGAACTAGTCACACTTATGTTGGATTATTTTACTTTTACTCTCCCTTGTGGCTATTAAGGTAAGAGCTAACTAAAATTGATCCAACAAATTCACAACAAACCACACAAGATTCTAAACAATCTACTCTAATCCTCCTTGTGGCTATTAAGGTAAGATTAGAACAAATTATCCTTAAATAATTTACTGCACTTTTATAAAATATTCATTGTATATAATCCGGCCAAATCATGCACAATTATGAAGAACACAACAAAACTTATTCCACAAAAACCACAAGATAAATCTTAACATATAAATTAGGCACAAAAACCACACATTAACACAATATATCAACAACCCATAACCATAATCCAAGGGTGATAGCAAATTAGCACATCAAAGCTTCTAAGAACATCACAATAAATTAATTAAAGCAAGGAATTAATAAAAGAAATACAAAGAGTAGCACTCCACTTTGAAGATTCAAGCCCAAAGTTCCAAGCTTTCTTTACAAATCAAGTCCTTAGATCCAAGACTTTACAAGAACTCTTCTCCAATGGATGCTATTTACATCAAGAACACACAACTATTGTGTGTTCTTGTGGAAGAGCTAAAGAGAAATGCTCTCTAATCTAACAGAACTAATCTAACTAATGGTGGAGACTTTTTCCTCCTTGGTTAGCTGTTTTTTTCCAGCTCCTTCTCTGTGTATTTAACACCCAAAAGTCGTCCAAATGGAGCCCCTACTGACACTCTACCGACACATGCACCTATCATGATGGTTGGAGAGTCATTTTCAGCATTTTTGAGCTGCAGACCCTCCGCGTCGCGACGCCCATCACTCCAGCGTCGCGACACGTAGGAACAAACATTCTGCCAACTTTTTGGCTTCTTAGCGTCGCGACGCGGAGGAATGCCCTCCAAGAAGGTCACTTGCAAGCCATTTTTCGATATCTTCCAGTCCGAATTAGGAAAAACGTAACATGAAAGTTGTAGCTCTTCCTCTTAGCTTGCCGATGGTACCAGAATCATTCCATTTGGAGTTAAATTGAGAGAGATATGATCAAAATAAAAAATACTGGCAGATTTTTCAGCATTTGTCTAATCTAACAGCACTCCTTTGGCCTAAATCACACCTTTCTTGATCTTTCTCAATCTTTTCTTCCATTTTTGCATCCAATTTGACTCTCATATGATTTCCATCTTCCAAGCATCCACCATGGTAGACAATACTACAAATAAAACACTAAAACCAATAAAAAGGAACAAGAACGACCAAAGAATTAAGGATAAACATTACATAAAAGGTGAATAAATTCACCTCATCGAAAGTGCAATTTGACTTCTAAACTAACAAACTAACAACTAATAAGCTAATCCTTTTCCAAAAAGGATTAGGGCTAACGGTTATTCCAAAGGTGGCCAAACACGATTTGGCTACCTTTGTTTCCTAAACTATGAAGTAGCAAAACTCAATTTGACTTCTTAAGTTTCCTAAACTTTTACTTGCCATTATCATGCAAGATAATTGGTGCAAGTAATCTTTATTAAAAACCAAATTAATGAAGCCCAAACTTAATGTTAGTGGACCAAATTAATTACATAATAAAATCCTAAAACATTAAAAATTGGCGTGAACACATAATGAAGCCCAACACGCCAAAACTTGGTCTTCTCGGCCTTCTTGATATTTCTTCAAGGTGGATCATGAATTGTGATTGAAGAAATATTCCAAAGTACTTCATCTTGAGATAGATGCATCGAACTACTTGGGACAATGTCCATTGCCTCACAATGTGTTGATAACAATGCTTGTAAGGCTTCCTTCATCCTCTTGCTCCTTGATCTTGTCATTGGACCACCAAGATTTGTTAATGGATCATGGGAAGCTGGATTTGGCAATGTGGACTCGGGTTCATTCCTATCATTCCCTCCCTCCTCGAAAGGATTCGTCCTCGAATCACCTACATCATATAAACTCAAATCAGAAACATTGAAAGTAGATGAAACATTACCATACTCACTAGGTAGTTCGGTTCTATATGCATTGTCTCCAATCCTTTCCAAGACTTGAAAAGGACCATCTCCTCTTGGATGAAGTTTAGATTTCCTCTTTTCAGGAAACCTTTCCTTCCTCAAGTGAATCCAAACCCAATCTCCAGGTTCGAAAATCACTTGTCGTCTGCCCTTATTGGCCTGTTTTGCATATTGCTCATTACGCCTTTGAATATTTTTGTAAACCTTTTCATGCAACTCCCTTACAAAATCAGCTTTAGCTTTACCTTCCACATTAACAAACTCATTAATTGGAAGAGGCAAAATATCAAGGGGAGTTAAAGGATTAAATCCATACACAACTTCAAAAGGCGAATAACCAGTAGAACTATGAACAGTTCGGTTATATGCAAATTCAATGTGTGGCAAACAATTCTCCCAATTCTTTAAGTTTTTCTGAATGATAGCACGAAGCAAATTAGACAATGTACGATTTACTACTTCTGTTTGACCATCAGTCTGTGGATGTGCAACAGTAGAAAACAATAATTTTGTGCCTAATTTATTCCAAAGTGTATGCCAAAAATGTGACAAAAACTTGACATCTCTATCACTGACAATACTCTTAGGAATTCCATGCAAACGTAGAATATCCTTAAAGAAAAGGTCAGCAATTTTGGTAGCATCATTAGATTTAGAACATGCAAGGATGTGAGCCATTTTACTAAATCTATCAACTACAACAAAAATGCTATCATTACCAGTGCGTGATCTAGGTAACCCTAACACAAAATCCATAGATATGTCAATCCAAGGGTTGCTAGGAACAGGCAGAGGTTGATACAAACCATGAGGCATTACTTTGGACTTAGCATGCTTACACACAATACATTTTTCACAAACACTTTTAACATCTTTAATCATGTTAGGCCAATAAAAGTGCTCATTCAAAATAGAGAGTGTTTTAACAATACCAAAATGCCCCATTAACCCTCCCCCATGGGTTTCTTTAACAAGTAAATCACGAATGGAACATGAGGGAATGCACAATTTATCCTTGCAAAACAAGAAACCATCATGCACAAAATAATCACCATTCGGCCTTATTGAACAAAGATCATAAGATTCGGCAAAGTCAACATCTTCCTTATACAAGTCTTTAATCAATTCAAATCCAAGTAACATTGCATGTAAATAGGTAAATAAAGCATATCTCCTAGATAAAGCATCAGCTACCACATTCTCTTGACCAGATTTATATTTAATCACATAAGGAAAAGTTTCAATGAATTCCAACCATTTTACATGTCTCTTATTCAACTTACCTTGAGTCTTTAAGAATTTGAGACTTTCATGATCAGAATGGATTATGAATTCTTTTGGCCATAAGTAGTGTTGCCAAACCTGCAATGACCTTACCAATGCATACAATTCCTTGTCATAAGCTTTTCACTGAAATAAGCCACGGGCCTTGATTCCTGCATAAGAACAGCACCAATACCAATCCCGGAGGCATTACAGTGTATCTCAAAAGCTTTATTGAAATTCGGCAAAGCAAGTAAAGGGGCATGAGTCAATTTATACTTCAAAGTGTTAAAGGCGTTTTCATGTTCTTTATTCCATGCAAAGGTGACATTCTTTTTAACAAGTTCATTTAAAGGTGCAGCAATGGAACTAAAGTCTTTAACAAATCTCCTATAAAAACTTGCTAATCCATGAAAACTTCTTACCTCACTAGCATTTTGTGGTCTCGGCCAATCTATGATTGCCTTGACTTTTGACTCATCAACAGCAATGCCTTGAGAACTTACAACATAACCCAAAAAGATAATAGATTCCAAACAGAAAGAACACTGTATTGCCCTGACTTTTTAAGGTTAGCATATAATTGGTTCTCACGCAATATAGCAAACACGAGTTTTAAATGTTCAACATGTTCATCAAGTGATTTGCTATATATCAAGATATCATCAAAGTAGACTACCACAAACTTTCCAATGAAATGACGAAAAACATGGTTCATAAGCCTCATGAAAGTACTAGGTGCATTAGATAAACCAAAAGGCATAACTAACCATTCATACAACCCATACTTTGTTTTAAAAGGAGTTTTCCATTCATCTCCTTCTTTCATTCGTATTTGGTAGTACCCACTTTTCAAATCAACTTTGGAAAATATGGAAGATCCATGCAATTCATCAAGCATATCATCTAATCTAGGAATTGGATGTCTATACTTAATGGTAATCTTATTAACAGCACGGCAATCTACAAACATTCGCCAAGTATCATCCTTTTTAGGGACTAAGATAACAGGAACTGAACATGGACTAAGAGACTCACGCACAATACGTTTGTCAAGGAGTTCATCCACTTGTCGTTGAATCTCTTTTGTTTCCTCCGGATTTGCTCTATAAGCTGGTCGGTTTGGAATTTGAGCTCCTGGGATGAAATCAATTTGGTGCTCAATGCCACGAATAGGTGGTAAACCTATTGGTAACTCCTCGGGAAACACATCACTATATTCCTGCAAAAGAGAGTACACGGCACTAGGCAAAGAAGCAAGGTTATCACTGTCAACAACAAGCACAAGTTCCTTGCTAAACATTAAGTATAAGGACTGCCTATTAATCAATGCTCTCTTAATCTCATTAGAAGAAGCAAAACAACAAGATTTCTTATTACTACATCTAGGCCTAAACTAGATGGAATATCATGCTCTCGGTCAAAACTAGTTGTTACTTTTTGTTGTTTTTCTTGTTCCTTCTTCTTCTTAGCTTCATTTATATCTTTACAAGCTTGTGCAATTCGAGTTTGATCTTCAAAAACTTGAGCAGGAGTTAAAGCATGAAGACTACTTTTTACCATTATGCACAAAACTGTAAAAAATTTTCTTGGCATGATAAAGCACATCACAATCAAATTGCCAAGGTCTACCAAGTAAAATATGACTAGCCTCCATTGGAACAACATCACATAAAACAGTATCAACATATTTACCAATGGTGAAAGAAAACTTTACTTGTCTACTCGAGTTTCAACTGAATTATTTAACCATTGAAGCCTATATGGTTTTGGATGTTTCATGCAATTCAAATTCAGTTTGTTAACAAGTAAGGTGCTCGCCACATTTGTGCAACTACCACTATCAATAATCACACTACAAACCATGTTTTGCACTAAACAGCGTGTGTGAAATATGTTATCACATTGCATCAAAGCATTATCTTCCAAAGGTTGAACATTAAGAACACGGCGAGAAACTAAAGAAAAGTTACCAACTGAGTAGGTCGGCTCATCAAGCTTTTCACCCTCATCACTTTGATCATCTTGGTACTTTTCTTCAAGAGGTGGCATGTCGGCACAATCATCATCACTTACCACTTCTCCAGTATCCAGAGTAATCATAATTCGGGCAGTAGGACAATTGACTTGCAAGTGGCCATAGCCTTGACATTTAAAATATCTAATATCCCTCAATCTTGGAGCAGAAGTTGGCGCCGGTTTAGGGGCATTTTCAACAGCTTTTGGGACTGATTTTGGGACATAAGGAGGCGCACTAAATGGCTGGTTTGAGGTAAATTGCCTCGGTTTTGTTGGTGGAGTGAAAGGGGCTGATTTAGGTTTCAAATCCCTTTGCCATGGTGGATTCTGTTGTGTGAACCTGTTCTTACCTTTCATGTGCCTTTCAATCTTAATAGCTTTATGAACAAGCTCATTAATATCAACATAAGATTGTAAATCAACATGATAAGACAATTCAGAATTCATACCTCTAAGAAATCTTTCAATTGTTGAATCGGGATCTTCACGAACATTGGCCTTGATCATGAGAGCTTCCATCTCATGGTAGTATTCCTCCACGGTTTTGTTTCCTTGCACAAGGGAGTGCAATTTTCTGTTGAGCTCTCGGCTATAATGTGATGGAACATACTTCTTCCTCATAAGCGCTTTCATTTGCTTCCAAGTTTGAATAGGTGGTTCGTCATCTTCACGTCTAGATCTCATTACCTTATCCCACCACAAACTTGCATAATCCTTGAGGTGCATGAAGGCTAGGCGATACCTCTTATGTTCGGGATAGCTATTACCTTCAAAGAAGTGTTCAAGCTCTCGAACCCAATCAAAATAAGCTTCCAGATCTGCTTTACCATGGAAAGTAGGCAATGTTAGTTTAACTCCACTAATTGACAAATCAGATTTCTTACCATCTTTAGGAGAATCCATGAACTCCTCATTCAGACATCACTAGGCTCGGCTTCTTCATGTTTATTCTGTCGGGAAGTAGAACCTTTTTTTGGTGAAGGAAAAATGGTTAAATTATCAATCTTTAGATTGAATTTTTGGATCATGTCAAATAGAACATCATTAACATATTTTTGATCCGTTTGGGGTTGTCCTTGAGGTGTTTTATCATCTTCCTCCATTGTTCCTGCAAGTTAGTAAAAACAACAAAAGATAGCAAAATAAAAACCTCTCGGGTTCTCACTTTTGGTGAGTAATACTCTCCTCTCTAGTGTAATGGCTTTTCTCGTGTATACCCTATCTAAACACTCAACAATGAATCTCTCAAACTAATTGAAGCTTACTGTTTGTCGATTTTAAGAACAAGTCTCAACCAATTAGTTCAAACAAATCAATTCACAAAAGCAAAACCAAAGAAGTTTGAAAAGAAAATTTCACGTCACAAGAAGATTTTAAGATCATGTATGGGGTATAAACAGATTAACTTCAGAAAGCTACGAATTCAGAAACTAGAGAAGATAACAAGAAGATGTGTTTTTGAATCACTCAATTCCGATTAAAAATGAAAAAGTTATGAAGGTTTGAAGATATAGTGTATATAACCTCTCTGCCGAGTTTCGGACGGTAGATCAAAGGTTCGGACGGCCGAAAGTGGCGTCCGAACTTTGTTAAAAAAAATTTTAAATCTCTGTCGAGGATCGGACGGTAGTTTCGGACGGGTCAGGGGTCCGAGAGTGGCATCCGAAATTTTGTGAAAATTTGTGACTTCTCTGTCGAGGTTCGGACGGTAGTTTCGGACGGGTAAGGGGTCCGAAAGTGGAGTCCGAAACTATAAAATTAAATACGAAATAAAATTTTTTTTTGTTTTTTTTTTTTTCACTTTAGACCAAATGCCTTTGGGCTGATTTGTACTTGGTCCTTTTTTTTTTTTTTTGTAATGGCCTTTTTTTTTTGTAGGCCCCTTTTTTTTCTTTTTTTTTTGACAAAAAGCTTAACTAAGGTTTTTGAGGTTGTTGATAAACCCTAAATTTTCAACCACTTTAATGTATCAAGAAGTCAACAAAATTTCGGATTTTAAAAATACCACTTTTACCAAAGATTCAAGAAATATCACAAAGAGCAAGAATATGTCTTCAAGATTCAAATTTGAGCACTTTTGAATTTGCAAGAAAATCAAGATTCTCAAGAAAGTAGTCAAGAACTCGTCTTTTTGAGATGGTGAAAAAGTTTGATCAAAACACACTTTAATGGCAATAGAATGATGAAGATAACACAAAAGAAAGATCAAGAAAAGGATGAGAAACAAGGAAGTTATGAAATTTTGAATAAGAAACCCTAATTTCACAAACCCTAGTTTAACAAACCCTAATTCTTTGGACGTGATTTCAGCAAGAATGACTCAAGAATTCCACACTATGATGATGAACAAGAACAATGCAGAATTATGAAGAAAAACAGTAGCAAAACACGACACAAAACAGCAAGATCAACACAACAAAAAAATCGCAAAAATCCGAGCAAGAGATGAACACGAATTGGACAAATTTTAGCAAACAAATTGCATGCGATTTTGACGTAATTTAAAAGCTGAACTATGACGACCTTGGACAGCAATAAAGACACGAAAACAGCAACAAAAAGACACCACAAAAGCTGCAGAATTTGACGCAACAAAACAGCAAGAAGGACGCCAAAAGAAGGACAAGATGCGAGAGAGAACAAAACGCAAAACCTGAATTTTTTTGATGAACAACCCTTTGCTTTGATACCAATTGATACGAATGGAGTAGGATGAAGTCCAATCCACACGAATTTTCCACAAGTTCGGATCGTTGTGCACCAAAAACTCAATTCAAGAAACAAGAACACAATTTGCGGAAAAGAGATATGGAACGAAAAGGCAAGATTAAAGTTAACCTAACCCCAACGTTAACACAAATTGAATCAATTCAACTAATGTAAATCAAAAGTTTAAACCTATCAAGTTTGGCCGGTTCTATAAATCTAGAACTTGTAAGCTTTACCTAAAGTTCCTCACTTAAGGTTTGGCGGGTCTTATGAATTATTCAAGAATAACTCACGTTGGTGATGTCAAATTTAATTTAGCAAAGCCAAAATTCTTTCAATTCAACACGAGTAAAAACGTTACATAGCTCCTCCTTTTATAGGGAGTAGTTTCGGCTTTCCTAAAAGGAAAAGGAAATAAAACCCTAGAAGTTGTAAAGTACAACTTGACTTCTAAACTAACAAACTAACAACTAATAAGCTAATCCTTTTCCAAAAAGGATTAGGGCTAACGGTTATTCCAAAGGTGGCCAAACACGATTTGGCTACCTTTGTTTCCTAAACTATGAAGTAGCAAAACTCAATTTGACTTCTTAAGTTTCCTAAACTTTTACTTGCCATTATCATGCAAGATAATTGGGCCAAGTAATCTTTATTAAAAACCAAATTAATGAAGCCCAAACTTAATGTTAATGGACCAAATTAATTACATAATAAAATCCTAAAACATTAAAAATTGGCGTGAACACATAATGAAGCCCAACACGCCAAAGCTTGGTCTTCTCGGCCTTCTTGATATTTCTTCAAGGTGGATCATGAATTGTGATTGAAGAAATATTCCAAAGTACTTCATCTTGAGATGGATGCATCGAACTACTTGGGACAATGTCCATTGCCTCACAATGTGTTGATAACAATGCTTGTAAGGCTTCCTTCATCCTCTTGCTCCTTGATCTTGTCATTGGACTACCAAGATTTGTTAATGGATCATGGGAAGCTGGATTTGGCAATGTGGACTCGGGCTCATTCCTATCAGGCACTTTTGTAACAATGTAATCATTTCACGTTTGCGTAATGTTTACATTTTTCTCTGTAACCTCTATAAATAGAGGATTTAGTTAGATTTTAGAGGGAGGAGGATGGGAGGATAGTTAACAAACTTTTGAACTAGAGAGAGAAAGTTATAAACTTTCTCTCTCTATGATTTTCTCTCTCTAGAAATTGTTCTCCGTTTTCATTTCCGATCGTGACTGTATATCGTAGATTACATATTGAACTCAATCGAAGGAGCATTTGACATTCCTCTACACTTTAATCAGTGAAATCTTTCAATTTGATGGAATTTAATTGCTTAATGCTGGAATTTGATGAATATGAGTTGAATATGGAATTTTCTAGCTAATTGTGTGATATCTTAGGGTTCTAAACGGATGAATACATGATTTAGAAGATTTGATGCTATGTAATTGACGTAATTGATAAAGATTGAAATAGCATTTGAATTTATCACTAGAAATCTGTTGAATTTCATATCTCTACACTGATTTTGAATGGATCGAGCTTCGATTGTGGTCGCTATGCTAAGTTGAGGATTGATTCACCAACGTTAGTGAAGATACATGAAATGAGAACTAAAGTGTGATTTTCTGAGTCTTTACACTTGCTTTCTATGAGTATTTCATTTCTGAGATTCAGACCTCGCCATGGGAAGCTTTGATGAATTGAAACATTAGGAAAAAGTGTTAAAGAAGCTCTCTGTGTTAATAAACGAAGATATTCAAACCTAGGTCGGGCCTCGCCATGGGATTTCCTAGGATTTGCATGTTTGAGTAGTTAGCTTGGAGAGTTGGGACCTTGCAGAGTGAAAATCGCCATTCTCGGGCCGCCATGCTAACCACAACTTGAGCTTCTAGGCAACTTAGGTCTCCTTGAGAATTGCTAGTTCGTCAATTGCATAAGTATTGATCAGCTAGGTTTGAGTTCATCCGGCACACGAACCCTAGGATATCTTTTTATTCTTGATTATTATTACTTCATAGTTCTCTGTTCTTGTTTACTTTTGAGTTGATACGACATTCTATTTGTTGTAATTTGCTACCGAGACAATACTTAGAACAATTTCTGAATTCAAGAATCCATCCCTTTTCCTATGAATACGATACCCTACTCATTGCTACTACACTAGTTTAGGGATTAAAATTGCAAGTACGCGACATACTTGTCAATTTTTGGCACCGTTGCTGGGGAAGGCACGGTTTCTTGAATTTTGATTTACTCTGTTTTGTTTTCGTGTAGAGTAGTAGTTCTGTTCTGTTTCATTGTGGTAGCTTTTGTTGTTTTCTTTGTTTTTGTGTTTTGTTCTTGCTACTTTGGTTTACTTATGGCAAGTGGAACTCGATTGAAAGAGAAGATTGCACATCACAAGTACCCAAGCATGTCTAGCTGGTATGGGGACTCTTTTGGTTCTTATCAGTTCACACAGCCAACACCTAGGAGATTTGGGGACTTCTCTCCACCACCATATGAAGAGCAATGGCAAAATCAAGCACAAAGCAACAACTCGTATCACATTGGAACACAAGGACTCTCTGTGGAGTACATGTTTTCTCAACTTCTGAAAAAATTTGACAGAGGCTTACAAAAGGGAGAGCAATGGTATAACCAACAACAAAGCAAAGAGTGTTATCTCATAGAAGAGGAAAAAATGGAAGACATGTTGTCTCAAGTTTTGGAGCGACTTGATGCAAGTGCATTTTGTGAAACACGGTTGACTCAAATGGAATAGGCGGTTCAAAGGCAACAAGAGAGACTTGATCGAAACAATGTGTTAATCAGCAACATATGGGAACAAATTGAGCAACTCCTGAGGACAATCATTTTGATATGCATGTTAATGTTGATTGTGGCTTAAAGTGTTCAAAGGAGGAGGAGTCTACACGTTTTGGGGATAGTGTACATGAGTGCTATGTTGCTGATTCTTTTGTGCATGAATATTTGAACTTTTATGATGAGGATGATTCTTTTATGGGTGAACAAAGTGAACTATCAATTCAATATGCACAACACTATCCACACACACCTCTAATTGCTAGAATACCAACTCATGAGGAATATTATTTTGAAATACAAGCTAATGATAAATGGGGTGAAACGAATCCTAGGGAGGTGGAGTTCACAAATACTGAGGGTGTCTTACAAAAATGCATTATTGATGAACCTTTGTTACATGAGTCAAATTTTAGTTGTTCAATGGAAAAAGATATCTTCTATGATAAGGATGATGACTTCTGTGGTGAGCTTGATAGTGATGACTCTAGTGTTCTAAGTTTCCATGTTACTAAGCTGGAAAGTGTGTCTAAATCTGAGTCTTGCATTAATGTTATGGAGTTCCATGAATCAAATGATGATGATAGTCATTCATTGGATGTTTCTCCTCTTGATAGCTTTGTAAATTGTATAGAGACCCTTTTTGAGGATCAATGTGATATCATGAATGAAGATAATATTGCCATGGCTAATGAGAATGACAACACATTGTATGAAACTCTTGTTGATGCGAATGGTTGGCCGAGGCTCCAACTCCTGGACCAAATTCCATCTCCACAAGCAAAGGATCGTGCTGCACAAAGGTTATTCCAAGAACACAAACTATAGCAATTCAGGTGGAAGAAGATTCAAGGGGAAAAATGCCAAGAATGAGTAAATCAAACCCCACGTTTTTAATACAAACGAACTCAATTTAACTTATGAAAATTCAATTAGTTAAACAAGTTAATTTGGTCGGCTCTTTAAATAAATAACAATGGTGAAGTCACCTATAGGTTACGCTAAAGGCAAGCTTCTACAATGGACAATTAAATAATTCTCCCAGGCTTGGACAACACAAAGTGTTAATCACAATTTTTAGCTTCTTCTTATTTCTTAATGAATAAAAACGTTATTGACCTCCTTAAATAAGGATTAAAGTCGGTCATACAAGGAAGAAACCCTAGTAGTTGCCAAATACAACTTGACTTCTTAGCTAACTAACTAACTAATCCTTTTCCAAAAAGGAATAAGGAACACGGTTTCAAAGGTGGCCAAATTCAATTTGACTTCCTTTGTTTCCTAAACTATTACTTGCCATTATCATGAAAGATAATTGGGCCAAGTAATTTATTAAACAACCAATTAATTAAAGCCCACATTAAGTGTTTTGGACTTAATTAATTAACAACAAAATAAAACCCTAAAATAACTTGAGAGCGTGATCCACATGAAAGCCCAAGGACACGCCTCTTCTTTGGACTTCAACTCTCGGCCTTTGCAAGCTTCTTCAAGGTGGAATTTCCTTAAGCTCCAATGTAGAACTTCTAGAAACTTCATCATGAATGGTTATTGAAGAAACATGCCAAAAAACTCCATGATGAGATGATTGAGAAGTCTCGGCCTCCAAATCTTCAAAGTGTGATGACAACAAAGTGTGCAAAGCTTCTTTCATCCTTTTTCTCCTTGATCTTGTCATTGGTCCATCAAGATTCTTCAAAGGATCATGTAAGCTCGGCTTTGGCACTAAGGAAGTGGATGGATTGCTATTGGCTTTGGCATTAAGGAAGATGAAAAACGCGGGATATTAAAAACGTGGGGTTTGATTTACTCATTCTTGGCGGTTTTCCCCTTGAATCTTCTTCCACCCGAATTGCTATTGTTTGTGTTCTTGGAATAACCTTTGTGCAGCACGATCCTTTGCTTGTGGAGATCGAATTTGGTCCAAGAGTTGGAGCCTCGGCCAACCATTCGCATCAATTGGTATCAGAGCACGAAAACCATCTTCCTTAGTGCCAAAGCCAATAAAGCTTGTCATTGGTATCGCAAGCCAGTAAAGGAAGGAAGAGCATTTTCGAACTAGGAGATTGGGTTTGGATTCACTTGAGGAATGAAAGGTTTCCTGAAAAGAGGAAATCTAAACTTCATCCAAGAGGAGAAGGTCCTTTTCGTGTTTTGGAAAGGATTGGAGATAATGCTTACAAAGTCGAGCTTCCAAGTGACTATGGCAATGTTTCATCTACATTCAATGTTTCTGATTTATCTTTGTTTGATGTAGGTGATTCGAGGACGAATCTTTTCGAGGAGGGAGGGAATGATAGTAATCCATCCACTTCCTTAGTGCCAAAGCCGAGCTTACATGATCCTTTGAAGAATCTTGATGGACCAATGACAAGATCAAGGAGCAAAAGGATGAAAGAAGCTTTGCACACTTTGTTGTCATCACACTTTGAAGATTTGGAGGCCGAGACTTCTCAACCATCTCATCATGGAGTTCTTTGGCATGTTTCTTCAATAACCATTCATGATGAAGTTTCTAGAAGTTCTACATTGGAGCTTAAGGAAATTCCACCTTGAAGAAGCTTGCAAAGGCCGAGAGTTGAAGTCCAAAAAAGAGGCGTGTCCTTGGGCTTTCATGTGGATCACGCCCTCAAGTTATTTTAGGGTTTTATTTTGTTGTTAATTAATTAAGTCCAAAACACTTAATGTGGGCTTTAATTAATTGGTTGTTTAATAAATTATTTGGCCCAATTATCTTTCATGATAATGGCAAGTAATAGTATGGAAACAAAGGAAGTCAAATTGAATTTGGCCACCTTTGAAACCGTGTTCCTTATTCCTTTTTGGAAAAGGATTAGTTAGTTAGTTAGCTAAGAAGTCAAGTTGTATTTGGCAACTACTAGGGTTTCTTCCTTGTATGACCGACTTTAATCCTTATTTAAGGAGGTCAATAACGTTTTTATTCATAAGAAATAAGAAGAAGAATTTCGAGATTTTTAGCTTGCTAAAAATTGTGATTAACACTTTGTGTTGTCCAAGCCTTGGAGAATTATTTAATTGTCCATTGTAGAAGCTTGCCTTTAGTGTAACCTATAGGTGACTTCACCATTGTTCTTTATTTAAAGAGCTGGCCAAATTAACTGATGCGAATGTTGTATGACCGAGGCTCCAACTCCTGGACCAAATTCGAATCTCCCACACAAGCTATAGGACCGTGTTGCTCTTACCAAGATAATCCACAACAAGAACACAAAATTGGATGGAACGAAATCAAAGGAAAAACGCTAGGAAATGAGTAAATCAAAACTTCACGTTTTATTACTAATGAACTTAATTTAACCTATGAAAATTCAATCAGTTAAACAAGTTAATTAGGCCTGCTCTTTAAATAAAGAACAATTGGTGTAATCTCCTATAGGTCACGCTAAAGGGGATTAACTACAATGAACAGTTAAATAACTCTTCAAGGCTTTGAACAACTCAAGGAGTTAATTCACGAATTTTAGCAAAGCTAAAAACTCAATTTTATTCACCAACTTATTGTGTAAAAACGTTACATGCATCTCCTTTTTATAGGGGATGAGTTTCGGCCATGCCAAGAAGGAAAAGGAAATAAACCCTAGTAGTTGCAAAGTACAACTTGACTTCTTAACAAACTAGCTAGCTAACTAATCCTTGTCATAAGTTGCATACTTTAAGGATGCCCCATTAAGCTTTTCACTGAAATAAGCCACGGGCCTTGATTCCTGCATAAGAACAGCACCAATACCAATCCCGGAGGCATCACAGTGTATCTCAAAAGCTTTATTAAAATTCGGCAAAGCAAGTAAAGGGGCATGAGTCAATTTATACTTCAAAGTGTTAAAGGCGTTTTCATGTTCTTTATTCCATGCAAAAGTGACATTCTTTTTAACAAGTTCATTTAAAGGTGCAGCAATGGAACTAAAGTCTTTAACAAATCTTCTATAAAAACTTGCTAATCCATGAAAACTTCTTACCTCACTAGCATTTTGTGGTCTCGGCCAATCTAAGATTGCCTTGACTTTTGACTCATCAATAGCAATGCCTTGAGAACTTACAATATAACCCAAAAAGATAATAGATTCCAAACAGAAAGAACACTTTTTAAGGTTAGCATATAATTGGTTCTCACGCAATATAGCAAACACGAGTTTTAAATGTTCAACATGCTCATCAAGTGATTTGCTATATATCAAGATATCATCAAAGTAGACTACCACAAACTTTCCAATGAAATGACGAAAAACATGGTTCATAAGCCTCATGAAAGTACTAGGTGCATTAGATAAACCAAAAGGCATAACTAACCATTCATACAACCCATACTTTGTTTTAAAAGCAGTTTTCCATTCATCTCCTTCTTTCATTCGTATTTGGTAGTACCCACTTTTCAAATCAACTTTGGAAAATATGGAAGATCCATGCAATTCATCAAGCATATAATCTAATCTAGGAATTGGATGTCTATACTTAATGGTAATCTTATTAACAGCACGGTAATCTACACACATTCGCCAAGTATCATCCTTTTTAGGGACTAAGATAACAGGAACTGAACATGGACTAAGAGACTCACGCACAATACCTTTGTCAAGGAGTTCATCCACTTGACGTTGAATCTCTTTTGTTTCCTCCGGATTTGCTCTATAAGCTGGTCGGTTTGGAATTTGAGCTCCTGGGATGAAATCAATTTGGTACTCAATGCCACGAATAGGTGGTGAACCTATTGGTAACTCCTCGGGAAACACATCACTATATTCCTGCAAACGAGAGTACACGGCACTAGGCAAAGAAGCAAGGTTATCACTGTCAACAACAAGTATAAGTTCCTTGCTAAACATGAAGTATAAGGACTGCCTATTAATTAATGCTCTCTTAATCTCATTAGAAGAAGCAAAACAACAAGATTTCTTATTAACTACATCTCGGCCTAAATTAGATTTTTCGTTTTGTTGTTTTTCTAGTTCCTTCTTCTTCTTAGCTTCATTTATGTCTTTACAAGCTTGTGCAATTCGAGTTTGATCTTCAAAAACTTGAGCAGGAGTTAAAGCATGAAGACTATACTTTTTACCATTATGCACGAAGCTGTAAAAATTTTTCTTGGCATGATAAAGCACATCACAATCAAATTGCCAAGGTCTACCAAGTAAAATATGACTAGCCTCCATTGGAACAACATCACATAAAACAGTATCAACATATTTACCAATGGTGAAAGAAAACTTTACTTGTTTAGTGACACGAGTTTCAACTGAATTATTTAACCATTGAAGCCTATATGGTTTTGGATGTTTCATGCAATTCAAATTCAGTTTGTTAACAAGTAAGGTGCTCGCCACATTTGTGCAACTACCACTATCAATAATCACACTACAAACCATGTTTTGCACTAAACAGCGTGTGTGAAATATGTTATCACGTTGCATCAAATCATTATCTTCCAAAGGTTGAACATTAATGATACGAATGGTCTTGGATTGAAGTCCTCAACCACACGGATTCCACAACCTTCGGATCGTTGCTGCACAAAAACGATAGAACAAGAACAACAAAACAGATTTTGGCGGAATAGAATTCAAAGGGAAAAACGCTAAGAGGAAGATAAATTCAACCTAACGTTTTTATTACAAACGAACCCAATTCAACTCATGAAAATTCATGCAATTGAACTTTGTCAATTTGGCGTGTTCTCGAAATCAAGAACAATGGTGAAGTCTCCTAAAGGTCACGCTAAAGGAAAAGCTTCTACAATCAAGAATTAAATAATTCTTAAAGGTTTTGAACAACTCAAGGAGTTAATCCACGATTTTAGCAAGGCTAAAACTTTCTTTCAATCATCCTTCAAAAAAACGTTACAAAGAATGGCCATTAAATAGGACAAGTTTCGGCCATGTTGCTTGGTAAACAAGGAAATAAAACCCTAAAAGTTGTAAAGTACAACTTGACTTCTAAACTAACCAACTAACAAACTAATCCTTTATGGAAAAAGGAAGCTAAAAACGTTTTGCCCTTCTAGAAGACAAGGACAAGCTCCTAAAATTTAGGGAATTACTTTCCTAACAAATTAAAGCCCATTACATGCCATTATCATGCAAGATAACTTGGGCCATGTAATTAATAAAATTAAAAAAAACGAAAATATACTAATAATAAGCCCAATTAAAATGTTTTGGACTTAATTATTAAAACATTAATTAATTCTAACTACGTAAGAAAAGGCGCGATCCAATTTGGCAAAAGCCCAAGCACGCCATCTTGGTCTTCAATAAATAATGTCCATGGATTAGTGAATCCTAATCCCACTTGGATTGTGAATCCTAGTCTCATTCGGATTTGCCTTTATGGAACTCTTATGGAACTCGGACAAGATGAGGATTGATGAATCCTAATCCTATTAGGATTGAGCTTGGAAATCCTAATCCCATTAGGATTTGTCTTGGAAATCCTATTCCTATTAGGATTTGGCTTGGTAATCCTATTCCCATTAGGATTTGGAGTAGATTGCTTGTACGGATAGGAAGATTGCTTGTACGGATTCCTATCATTCAATTGATACGAATGGAGTAGGGTGAGAATCCAGCTCCACACGAATTCCACACACTTAGGATCGTTGTGCACCAAAATTCAGAAACCAACACGATCACAAGTAAGATCAAACACGAAAACAACACAAGAAGAAAAGATGGATATCGAATGGAATGTATTTGATTGTAAATCAATCAAACCCAACACATTACCACAAAGTGATTTCAATCTAACCTATGTAAATCAATGGTTAAAAAGATCTCAGTTTGGCTCGCTCTTGAAATCAAGAAACAATACGTTCTCTTTAAGGTCCTAGCTTAAAGAATCCGGTCCTATGAATAATCAACTAACCCTAATTGATTAATCACGTTTTTCACAACTTGTTTAAGGCTGCAAATAATTTAGCAAAGCTAAAAGGTTTCTTCAAAATTCAATCATCCATCAAAAAAACGTTACAAAGAATGGCCATTAAATAGGACAAGTTTCGGCCATGTTGCTTGGTAAACAAGGAAATAAAACCCTAAAAGTTGTAAAGTACAACTTGACTTCTAAACTAACCAACTAACAAACTAATCCTTTATGGAAAAAGGAAGCTAAAAACGTTTTGCCCTTCTAGAAGACAAGGACAAGCTCCTAAAATTTAGGGAATTACTTTCCTAACAAATTAAAGCCCATTACATGCCATTATCATGCAAGATAACTTGGGCCATGTAATTAATAAAATTAAAAAAACGAAAATATACTAATAATAAGCCCAATTAAAATGTTTTGGACTTAATTATTAAAACATTAATTAATTCTAACTACGTAAGAAAAGGCGCGATCCAATTTGGCAAAAGCCCAAGCACGCCATCTTGGTCTTCAATAAATAATGTCTATGGATTAGTGAATCCTAATCCCACTTGGATTGTGAATCCTAGTCTCATTCGGATTTGCCTTTATGGAACTCTTATGGAACTCGGACAAGATGAGGATTGATGAATCCTAATCCTATTAGGATTGAGCTTGGAAATCCTAATCCCATTAGGATTTGTCTTGGAAATCCTATTCCTATTAGGATTTGGCTTGGTAATCCTATTCCCATTAGGATTTGGAGTAGATTGCTTGTACGGATAGGAAGATTGCTTGTACGGATTCCTATCATTCCCTCCCTCCTCGAAAGGATTCGTCCTCGAATCTGAAAATTGAGCTCCTTGCTTACCTTGTGGAAAACAAGCTAAGGCAGATTGGACTCCTTCCAATTGATAATGAGTTGGTTCGAACTCCATTAAGCTTTTAGGAACTCCAAAACTCTGCAAAAAAAACAAAACAACACTAGACAAAGAATTAAGGTGATCACTATTAATGATTAGTACAATGTCCTTGCGATACATTAAGTACAAAGATTGCCTATCAACTAATGCTCTCTTAATCTCATTTGAAGAAGCAAAATAACAAGATTTCTTAACATGCAAAGTACGACCTACACTATTACAAATAGAAGTTGGGCCGAGACTTTCTTGAACATTTGTCAACTCTTGTTTCTTCTTCTCTTTGGCGGATTTCACATCTTTTGTAGCTTGAATGATTTTAGCTTGATCTTCAAACACTTGGGCCGGTGTCAAAGCTCGAAGATTAAACTTTTTCCCATTGTGCACAAAGCTATAGAAATTTTTCTTGGCATGATAAAGAACATCACAATCATATTGCCAAGGACGGCCAAGCAAGATATGACTTGCTTCCATTGGAACAACATCACATATAACTTCATCAACATATTTCCCAATGGTTAAAGTGAACTTTACTTGTTTTGTGACCCTAGCATCCATTGAATTATTCAACCATTGTAGTCGGTAGGGTTTAGGATGTTTCGTGCAATTCAAGTTCAACTTATTTACAAACAAAGTGCTCGCCACATTTGTGCAACTTCCACTATCAATTATCACACTACAAATTCTGTCTTGCACTAAGCAACGTGTGTGAAATATGTTTTCCCGTTGCATCAAATCATCATTATCAACTAAAGGTTGGACATTTAGAACACGGCGAGAGACTAAAGAAAATTTACCGTCACCATACGTGTAGGGCTCATTGTCTTCACTTTCTTCACTTGATTCATGTTTCTCTTCAAGAGGTGGCATGTCGGCACAATCATCATCACTTACCACTTCACCACTATCAAGAGTTATCATCACTTTTCGAGTTGGACATTCAGCTTGCATATGACCATAACCTTGACATTTATAACATCGAACATCCCTCAATCTTGGAGTTGAAGAAGTTGACGCCGTTTTAGAAGGTTGGACAGCAACCTTGGGCGTTGTTTTTGAGACACCTTGAGGGGTACTTGACGTTGAACTTTGTGGAAATTGGCGTGGCTTGGATGGCGGATTGAAAGGGGCAAAACTCGGCTTCTTATCTCTTTGCCAAGGTGGAGTTGGTTGTGAAAACTTACCCTTCCCTTTCATGTGCCTTTCTATCTTGATGGCTTTATGGACAAGTTCATCAATATTATCAAAACTTTGTAAATCAACTTGATGAGCCAAATCAGAATGCATACCTCTTAAAAATCTTTCAATTGTAGAGTCGGGATCTTCTTGAACATTAGCCTTGATCATCAAAGCTTCCATCTCATGATAATACTCCTCAACCGATTTGTTACCTTGTACAAGTGTATGTAACTGTCTATTCAATTCACGGTTGTAGTATGAAGGGACATATTTCTTCCTCATGAGTGTTTTCATGCGACTCCATGTCTTGATTGGACTTTCACCATCTTCACGTCTAGATTGAGACAACTTATCCCACCACAAACTTGCATGATCCTTTAAGTGCATAAAGGCAAGTCGAAATTTTTCCTTTTCGGGATAGTCATGGCCTTCAAAGAAGTGCTCAAGCTCACGAACCCAATCAAAATAAGCTTCCGGATCTGTCTTACCATGAAAAGTGGGAATTGTTAACTTAAGTGAAGCAATTGAGACTTTAGACTTGTTACCCTTAGAAGATGATTCGGACAACTCTTCCTCCTCCTCTTCATTAGATTCACTTTCGGACTCAAAAGCAGTATTATATTTAAACTTCTTGGATGAAGATTTCTTTGATGGCTTAGAAGTTGATGACTCCAAGAAATCAAGGCGGAGGTTGATCTTTTGTAGTATCTGTGCAAGAGAATCATTAGCAAACTTTTGCTCAGCTTCGGTTTGAGGTTTAGAACCTCTTGGTGTATTAGTTTCATCCTCCATTATCCTGCAAGGTTAGTAAGAAACAAAAGAAAACAACAATTGAATTCCTCTCGGGTTCTCACTATGTGGATAGTAGGAGCTCTCCTCTCTTTGACATATGTTTCTCTCGTGTATACCCTAGTCTAATACTCTCAAACTATAGAGAACTTACTGTTGCAATGACTTTAAGAGATTGTCTCAACCGAGATTTTCAACAACAAGATTCACACAAGTCAAATCAAAGAAGTTCAAATAATTCACGTCACAAGAGTATTTCAGAGCACGTGTGGGTATAATTTGATTGATTCAGAAACTATGATATTTAGAAAGAGGAATCAAAGACGAGAACAACACAATTTGAATCACCAAAATCCGAGTTGTATAGCAAAAGTTATGGCACTTTTAATCCAAGGTGGTTTCAAATCAAAACTCAAGAACAAAGTGTTCTTTTTAATTTACGAAAATTAATTAAAAAAAAAAATACTAAAAATTAAATAACAGAAATATTAAAAGTCCGAGATTATTTTCTTTTATTGGGCCCTTTTTTTTTTTTTTTTTTTTTAATATCACGGCCTTTTTTTTTTTTTTTTTTTGATTTGGGCCTTTTTTTTTTTTTTTTTTTTAAATTACGGCCTCTTTTTTTTTTTTATTCGGACAACAAAAAGGACAAAACAAACTTTTAAGGTTTTGGACAAAAACCTTGTACAAACAATGACCTAGGTTCGGACAAGAACCTTAAACAACTTAGGTCAAACAAAATCTTTAAGGTTTTAAGACAAGAACCTAGTACAAGTACTTAGGTTTAAGGATGTGGCCTTGTCTTATGTGGTTCAACCTTAATTTCTCCAAACTTTAATAACTCACCAAGGACAAAGAATTTGAAAGTGCCACTTTAACAAAATTTTCAAGATTTAACTCAAGGATTTCAAATATGGTTCAAGATTCAAAATTTGACAACTTTCAAAAATCAAGAACTTCAAGAAGTTCAAGAAAGTGGTCAAGAACCAATCTTTTTCACTTGTTCAAAAAGTTTGATCAAAAGTTATTATGACAAGAGTAGATTGATGGAACTAACACAAAAAGAATTTCAAGAATTGAGCAAGAACTCACAAAGTTATGATAATTTGAAACTAGGGTTTTTAAGAAACCCTAATCTTGACACCTAGGGTTTGGACGTGAAATCAACAAATAAAACACAAAGAATCCAACACTATGAATGCAAGAAAATAGTGCAGAATATTGAGACAAAGATGGCAGCAAGGATCGAACAAGAAACACAAGAAGAACAACACAAAAACTCAAGAAAATCAAGTAACAAGATCAACTCGATTTGGGCAGATTTTAAGCACCAAGTTGCATGCGATTTTTGGACAGAATATTAATGAATTTAAGACTCAATTAATATATATATTTACTGCAGAATTTAAACTTTAAAAACAGCAGCAATTCGAAGCAAGAACAGTAGCAAAAAGATGTCAAAAATCGTAAACAACAAGAAGGCAATTTTCGGGCAGATTTGATCAACTTTGGCTTATGCGATTTTGATGAATTTAAAGACACTAACTATGACGACTTTGGACAGCAAGAAACACGTGAAAACAGCAACTAAAAGACTCCAAAAACTGCAGAAAAAATTGACGCACAAAGGACAGCAAGAACGACTCAAAAAGTAGAGCAAAATCCGAGAAGGAAAAACAAAGCGCAAACCTGAATTTTGTGATGAACAACCTAGAAGCTTTGATACCAATTGATACGAATGGAGTAGGGTGAGAATCCAGCTCCACACGAATTCCACACACTTAGGATCGTTGTGCACCAAAATTCAGAAACCAACACGATCACAAGTAAGATCAAACACGGAAACAACACAAGAAGAAAAGATGGATATCGAATGGAATGTATTTGATTGTAAATCAATCAAACCCAACACATTACCACAAAGTGATTTCAATCTAACCTATGTAAATCAATGGTTAAAAAGATCTCAGTTTGGCTCGCTCTTGAAATCAAGAAACAATACGTTCTCTTTAAGGTCCTAGCTTAAAGAATCCGGTCCTATGAATAATCAACTAACCCTAATTGATTAATCACGTTTTTCACAACTTGTTTAAGGCTGCAAATAATTTAGCAAAGCTAAAAGGTTTCTTCAAAATTCAATCATCCATCAAAAAAACGTTACAAAGAATGGCCATTAAATAGGACAAGTTTCGGCCATGTTGCTTGGTAAACAAGGAAATAAAACCCTAAAAGTTGTAAAGTACAACTTGACTTCTAAACTAACCAACTAACAAACTAATCCTTTATGGAAAAAGGAAGCTAAAAACGTTTTGCCCTTCTAGAAGACAAGGACAAGCTCCTAAAATTTAGGGAATTACTTTCCTAACAAATTAAAGCCCATTACATGCCATTATCATGCAAGATAACTTGGGCCATGTAATTAATAAAATTAAAAAACGAAAATATACTAATAATAAGCCCAATTAAAATGTTTTGGACTTAATTATTAAAACATTAATTAATTCTAACTACGTAAAAAAAGGCGCGATCCAATTTGGCAAAAGCCCAAGCACGCCATCTTGGTCTTCAATAAATAATGTCCATGGATTAGTGAATCCTAATCCCACTTGGATTGTGAATCCTAGTCTCATTCGGATTTGCCTTTATGGAACTCTTATGGAACTCGGACAAGATGAGGATTGATGAATCCTAATCCTATTAGGATTGAGCTTGGAAATCCTAATCCCATTAGGATTTGTCTTGGAAATCCTATTCCTATTAGGATTTGGCTTGGTAATCCTATTCCCATTAGGATTTGGAGTAGATTGCTTGTACGGATAGGAAGATTGCTTGTACGGATTCCTATCAATTAAGAACACGGCGAGAAACTAAAGAAAAGTTACCAACTGAGTAGGTCGGCTCATCAAGCTTTTCACCCTCATCACTTTGATCATCTTGGTACTTTTCTTCAAGAGGTGGCATGTCGGCACAATCATCATCACTTACCACTTCCCCAGTATCTAAAGTAATCATGATCTGGGCAGTAGGACAATTGGCTTGCAAGTGACCATAGCCTTGACATTTAAAACATCTAATATCCCTCAATCTTGGAGCAGAAGTTGTCGCCGGTTTAGGGGCATTTTCAGCAGCTTTGGGGATTGATTTTGGGACATAAGGAGACGCACTAGATGGCTGGTTTGAGGTAAATTGCCTTGGTTTTGTTGGTGGAGTGAAAGGGGCTGATTTAGATTTCAAATCCCTTTGCCATGGTGGATTCTGTTGTGTGAACCTGTTCTTACCTTTCATGTGCCTTTCAATCTTAATAGCTTTATGAACAAGCTCATTAATATCAACATAAGATTGTAAATCAACATGATAAGACAATTCAGAATTCATACCTCTAAGAAATCTTTCAATTGTTGAATCGGGATCTTCACGAACATTGGCCTTGATCATGAGAGCTTCCATCTCATGGTAGTATTCCTCCACGGTTTTGTTTCCTTAGACAAGGGAGTGCAATTTTCTATTGAGCTCTCGGCTATAATGTGATGGAACATACTTCTTCCTCATAAGCGCTTTCATTTGCTTCCAAGTTTGAATAGGTGGTTCGTCATCTTCACGTCTAGATCTCATTACCTTATCCCACCACAAACTTGCATAATCCTTGAGGTGCATGAAGGCTAGGCGATACCTCTTATGTTCGGGATAGCTATTACCTTCAAAGAAGTGTTCAAGCTCTCGAACCCAATCAAAATAAGCTTCCGGATCTGCTTTACCATGGAAAGTAGGCAATGTTAGTTTAACTCCACTAATTGACAAATCAGATTTCTTACCATCTTTAGGAGAATCCATGAACTCCTCATTCTCCTCATCACTAGGCTCGGCTTCTTCATGTTTATTCTGTCGAGAAGTAGAACCTTTTTTTGGTGAAGGAAAAATTGTTAAATTATCAATCTTTAGATTGAGCTTTCGGATCATATCAAATAGAACATCATTAACATATTTTTGATCCGTTTGGGGTTGTCCTTGAGGTGTTTTATCATCTTCCTCCATTGTTCCTACAAGTTAGTAAAAAAAAACAACAAAAGATAGCAAAAATAAAAACCTCTCGGGTTCTCACTTTTGGTGAGTAATACTCTCCTCTCTAGTGTAATGGCTTTTCTCGTGTATACCCTATCTAAATACTCTCAATGAATCTCTCAAACTAATTGAAGCTTACTGTTTGTCGATTTTAAGAACAAGTCTCAACCAATTAGTTCAAACAAATCAATTCACAAAAGCAAAACCAAAGAAGTTTGAAAAGAAAAATTCACGTCACAAGAAGAATTTAAGATCACGTATGGGGTATAAACAGATTAACTTCAGAAAGCTACGAATTCAGAAACTAGAGAAGATAACAAGAAGATGTGTTTTGAATCACTCAATTCCGATTAAAAATGAGAAAGTTATGAAGGTTTGAAGTTATAGTTTATATAACCTCTCTGCCGAGTTTCGGACGGTAGAACAAAGGTTCGGACGGCCGAAAGTGGCGTCCGAAACTTTGTTAAAAAATTTCAAATCTCTGTCGAGGATCGGACGGTAGTTTCGGATGGGTCAGGGGTCCGAAAGTGGCGTCCGAAATTTTGTGAAAATTTGTGACTTCTCTGTCGAGGTTCGGACGGTAGTTTCGGACGGTTAAGGGGTCCGAAAGTGGTGTCCGAAACTATAAAATTAAATACGAAAAAAAATAAAAATTTTTTTGGTTTTTTTTTTTTTTTTTTTTCACTTTAGACCAAATGCCTTTGGGCTGATTTTTTTTTTTTTTACTTGGTCTTTTTTTTTTTGTAATGGCCTTTTTTTTTTTTTTGACAAAAGAGCTTAACTAGGGTTTTTGAGGTTGTTGATAAACCCTAAATTTTCAACCACTTCAATGTATCAAGAAGTCAACAAAATTTCGGATTTTGAAGATACCACTTTTACCAAAGATTCAAGAAATATCACAAAGAGCAAGAATATGTCTTCAAGATTCAAATTTGAGCACTTTCGGTTTTCAAGAAAAATCAAGATTTTCAAGAAAGTGGTCAAGAACTCGTCTTTTTGAGATGGTGAAAAAGTTTGATCAAAACACACTTTGATGGCAATAGAATGATGAAACTAACACAAAAGAAAGATCAAGAAAAGGATGAGAAACAAGGAAGTTATGAAATTTTGAATAAGAACCCTAATTTCACAAACCCTAGTTTGACAAACCCTAATTCTTTGGACGTGATTTCAGCAAGAATGACTCAAGAATTCCACACTATGATGATGAACAAGAACAATGCAGAATTATGAAGAAAAACAGCAGCAAAACACGACACAAAACAGCAAAGAACAACACAACAAAAATCGCAAAAATCCGAACAATAGATGAACACGAATTGGACAGATTTTTAGCAACAAATTGCATGCGATTTTGACGTAATTTAAAGGCAGAACTATGACGACCTTGGACAGCAATAAAGACACGAAAACAGCAACAAAAAGACACCACAAAATCTGCAGAAATTAATGCAACAAAACAGTAAGAAGGACGCCAAAAGCAGGACAAGATCCGAGAAGAGAAAAAAACAAGAACAAGACTCAAATAAAAAGATTAATTACCGAATTTGATGAACAACCTGGATTGCTTTGATACCAATTGATACGAATGGAGTAGGATGAAGTCCCAATCCACACGAATTTTCCACAATACTTGAGATCGTTGTGCACCAAATTCAATCACGACAAGAACAAATTGGCGGAAAAGAAAGTATGAAACGCAAAGGCAAGATTAAAGTTAATCTAACCCCAACGTTAACACAAATTGATTCAGTCTAACAATTGTAAATCAACTAGTTAAACCTATCAAGTTTGGCCGGTTCTATAAATCTAGAACTTGTAAGCTTCACCTAAAGTTCCTCACTTAAGGTTTGGCAGGTCTTATGAATTATTCAAGAATAACTCACGTTGATGATGTCAAATTTAATTTAGCAAAGCCAAAATTCTTTCAATTCAACATATCTAAAAACGTTTACAATGATCTCTTTATATAGAGATGAGTTTCGGCTCTACAAATTGGAAAAGGAAATAAAACCCTAGAAGTTGTAAATTACAACTTGACTTCTAAACTAACCAACTTTCCAAATTGGAATTGGAAACTAACAACTAACAAACTAATAAGCTAATCCTTTTCCAAAAAGGATTAGGGCAAACGATTATTCCAAAGGTGGCCAAACACGATTTTACTTGCCATTATCATGCAAGATAATTGGGCCAAGTAATACCTTATTAACACTTAATAAAAACGCCAATTAAGCCCATAAAATCGTTAAGTGGACTTAATTAAAAACAACATAATAAACCCTAAAATATATTAAAAAGGGCGTGATCCATTTCAAAGCCCAAAACACGCCTTCTTCTTGGACTTTAATATTTCGGCCTTCACATTATTTCTTCAAGGTGGATCATAAATTGTTATTGAAGAAATATGCCAAAGTACTTCATCTTGAGATGGTGGTGTCGAACTCCTTTGAACATTGGCCATCAACTCACAATGTGTTGATAACAATGCTTGTAGTGCTTCCTTCATCCTCTTGCTCCTTGATCTTGTCATTGGACCACCAAGATTTGCTAATGGATCATGGGAAGCTGGATTCGGCAATGTGGACTTGATACGAATGGTCTTGGATTGAAGTCCTCAACCACACGAATTCCACAACCTTTGGACCGTTGCTGCACCAAAATTCACGAACAAGACAACACACAAACTTGGCGGAAAGGAATTCAAAGGGAAAAACGCAAAAGATGAAGTAAATCAACCCCACGTTTTTAATACAAATGGACTCGACTCAACTCATGAAAATTCATGCAATTGAACTTTGTCAATTTGGCGAGTTCTCGAAATCAAGAACAATGGTGAAGTCTCCTAAAGGTCACGCTAAAGGAAAAGCTTCTACAATCAAGAATTAAATAATTCTTAAAGGTTTTGAACAACTCAAGGAGTTAATCCACGATTTTAGCAAGGCTAAAACTTTCTTTCATTCATCCTATGTAAAAACGTTACAAAGCAAACTTTATATAGAGAATGATTTCGACTTTACCCAAAAAGGAAAAGGAAATAAAACCCTAAAAGTTGCAAAGTACAACTTTACTTCTAAACTAACTAACTTTCCAAATTGTAAATGGAAACTAACAACTAACAAACTAATCCTTTTCTAAATAGGATTAGGTCACACGTTTTTAATTAAAGGTGGCCAAACACGTTTTGGCTTCCTTTGTTTCCTAAACTATTACTTGCCTTTATCATGCAAGATAATTGGATCAAGTAATTACTTAGCCCATAATTAAAACACCAAGACTTAAGCCCATAATTAATGGACTTAATTATTACAACTTAAAAATAAACCCTAAAATTAAACAATGGCGTGATCCAAAGTTGGCAAAGCCCAAGCACGCCATCTTGGTCTTCAATATAGTCCATGAAATTCGAGATGGAAATCTGCCAGAATCCCGTCACTCATTTTGGCAGCCATATTCCACGATGATACCGTCAGAATCTTGGAAAACATAAAACATGAAAGTTGTAGCTCTAGCTCTTATCGTTCCAGAGCTTCTTGAAGCATGCAATTCCAAGTTATATCGAAAGAGTTATGTCCAGAATACCAAAACGTGACAGAAACTTTCAGGATGACCAAGTGACTTTAACACCACGAACATGGACACGGCTCATTCTCATCATTCCCTCCCTCCTCGAAAGGATTCGTCCTCGAATCTTAGAAGTTGAGTTCCTGGATCAAACACCAAAATCACGAACTTCACAAGAATCAAGTTGTTTCGGAATGCAACACCTCGCGAGCAATCACGCTTTATTTCCCCAAAGAACAAAAGAAATCTATTAGTCCAAAGAACAAAGTTATGAATAATAAACATAAATTGATATGGACGAATATATGTTCTTATATAAGAGGAAGTTGCATCAATGTCAAAATAATTCACAAGTGTGGATAGTGCATGTAATGTATCATAATAGCTATCCCTAAATGCACCTTGACAAAATTGGAAATCGCATGGACGAACTAATACCTTGAAAAACATGCGAAAGTTATCAAATATGAGAGTATAATTCCAAAGACTAGAATGTAAACAATCTATGTAAACAGAAAATTTTACCTCTCGGAATTCAAAAGAAATTTGGAACTTAGATAACCTACCAATCAAGTGCGGAATTATCCAAGGACTTCTTTGAACTTGATGGATGTGATCAAAATCACGTTTTAAAGAATCAAAAGAACCAATAATCCAGCAAGTAGAGTCAATATAGTTAACACTTGAAAGATTGCATACAAAGGTTTGATGTAGTTCGAAAATATAATCATTAAGCTCAAAATATAATTCATGTATTAGATAAGCAACATAACACACTATCATGCTATACATAAATTCATTCAATTCAAAATATATTGATGTAACTATTGAAGAATTATGTAAATCGATTTGCTTATCAAAACAGAAGGTGTTAGACTCTAAAACACACTTAACAAAATTCCAAACTATTTGTGTTAAAGTATAGGGAAGCTTTTGAAATTGACTAAAAACAGTTTGAAAACTTTGAAACTCAACCGAATTGATAATAACAAAGTTCTTAACATTTTTAAGATCAAAATCAAGTGAAAACTTACCTAACTTACCTTGCTTACCTTGTGGAAAACAAGCTAAGGCAGATTGGATCCCTTCCAATTGATAATGAGTTGTTTGCAACTCCATTAGTTGTCTAGGAACTCCATAAACCTGCAAAACAAAAGAACTAGGCAGCAAACAATTCAAATGGTGATCACTATTATCAAGTAAGTACATTGTTTGCCTAGCTACTAATGCTTTCTTAAACTCACTAGAAGAAGCAAAATTACAAGATTTGATAACACTTAAATCTCGGCTATTACAAGATGCACTAGCTATTACATTGCTCTTCTCTTGAACTTTCTTCGCTTTCTCTTTTTCATCTCTCATTTGAGCACAAGATGTAGCAATGCTTGCTTGATCTTCAGAAATTTCACAAGGCTTTAAAGAACATAGATTATACTTTTTACCATTATGCCTAAATGAATAGCAATTCTTGAGATCATTATAAACGCCATTGCAAGCAAGTTTCCACGGTTTTCCCAATAAAAGATGGGCTGTTTGCATAGGGAATATGTCACATAGTACCTCAGCTTCGTATTTCCCTATTAAGAATGCAACCTTGACTTGCATTGACACCCATACTTCACCACAACTATCACTCCATTTCAGCAAGTAAGGATTTGGATGTGGAGTGGTGTGCATACTCAATCTTTCTACAATTAGCTCACTAGCAAAGTTAGAGCTTCTTTCACAATCAATCTCCATGGCACACACTTTATCTTGGATTTTGCACCTTGTTTGAAACACCTTTTCACATGACGTAGAAGGGCTTTTAGCTTGGTATACTTGTTTATCACTTTTTGATTCCTCCATTTTGTACCTGCAAGTTAGTAAAGAAAAACGCAAGAATATAGAGAAAATCCTCACGGGTTCCTCACTTTAGGATAGTAGGTACTCTCCACTCTATTTATGTAGTGTTCTCTCTTGTTTATCCTATCTAATACTCTCAAATGGTGAATTGTTTGGGACTAATAAGACTTACCAAGTCCTATGATTAAGATAACAAGTCTCAATCAACAAGTTTCACACAATAAACTTTCACAAGCAAATCAAGAGAATTTTCAAAGAAAAACACGTCACAAGAAGTTTAAGAACACGTGTGGGTTAAAACTGATTTATCTTCAGAAACTACGAAATTCAGAAACTAGATTTCAAGACGAAGAGAATGCAATTTGAATCACTTGATTCCGAGTTGTATTGATCAAGATATGGCACTTTGAATATAAGGTGATTTCAAGAACAAACAAGAACGAAATTTAGTTCTTTTCTTGGGCTGTTTTTTTTTTTTTTTTTAAATGGTCCGATTTTTTTTTTTTTTTTTTTGGTAATTGGGCCTTCTTTTTTTTTTTTTTATGCAAGGCCTTTTTTTTTATATTCGGACAAGAACCTTGGATTTCACAAAGTTTAAGGTTCTTAAGACAAGATCCTAAGATTTAAGGTTGTTTGTCTTATGTTGCTCAAACAAACCTAGGATGTTTTTAAGGTTGTCTTAACCTTATTTTTCCTCAAAATTTTCAGCCAACAAGAATTAACAATAGCTCACCAAATATCAAGAATTTAAAGATGCCACTTTGACAAGATAATCAAGATTAAAGACAAGGAACAAGAATCTAACTCAAGAATCCAATTTTGACCACTTCGGATTTTCAAGAAAATCAAGAAGTTCAAGAAAGTTATCAAGAACTTATCTTTTTCGAGTGGAACAAAAGTTTGATCAAAATGTAAGATATGGTAGACAATATAAAGAATCTAACACAAAAGAAAGAATGAAATTCGGATAAGAAACAAGGAAGTTAGGAAATTTCTACCAAGAAACCCTAGTTTGAAACCCTAGTTTGACACAATTTCCTAACAATTTTTTGACGTGTAAAACAGCAAGGACAACACAAGGAATTCAACACTATGATGATAACAAAACAATGCTGAATCAACAACAAGAAAAGAAGCAAAAAACAGCAGCAAGATGACACAAAACAAGACAAAATTCAGCCAAAACAAGAAAGCTAACCCTAATTCGTTTTGACGAAAAAAAATTCAGCAAGACTCTAATGATTTTATGGACGAAATTTGGGCTGAATTTAGAGCATGGAAGACACGAATTTACTGCAGCAATAAGACACTAAAACAGCAGCAAATAGGACGAAACAAAACAGCAAGAAATCGAATCACAAAACGCGAAAATCGAAAGCAAAGTTAACACGGTTTTTGGGCAGATTTTGCATGCGATTTGAGGACAGAATATTGACGACTTTTGGACTGAATTAAGACACCAATTTACTGCAGAAAATTGACTCAATGAACAGCAAGAAGAACGTCAAGGACAGCAGCAAAACCGACGCACAAAAATAGCAAGAACGACAACAAGAAAACAAAGAAAACCGAGAAGAGAACAAAGATGCAAAACCTGAATTTTTGAGACAACAACCTAGGCTTTGATACCAATTGATACGAATGGTCTTGGATTGAAGTCCTCAACCACACGAATTCCACAACCTTTGGACCGTTGCTGCACCAAAATTCACGAACAAGACAACACACAAACTTGGCGGAAAGGAATTCAAAGGGAAAAACTCAAAAGATGAAGTAAATCAACCCCACGTTTTTAATACAAATGGACTCGACTCAACTCATGAAAATTCATGCAATTGAACTTTGTCAATTTGGCGAGTTCTCGAAATCAAGAACAATGGTGAAGTCTCCTAAAGGTCACGCTAAAGGAAAAGCTTCTACAATCAAGAATTAAATAATTCTTAAAGGTTTTGAACAACTCAAGGAGTTAATCCACGATTTTAGCAAGGCTAAAACTTTCTTTCATTCATCCTATGTAAAAACGTTACAAAGCTTCTCTTTATATAGAGAATGATTTCGACTTTACCCAAAAAGGAAAAGGAAATAAAACCCTAAAAGTTGCAAAGTACAACTTTACTTCTAAACTAACTAACTTTCCAAATTGTAAATGGAAACTAACAACTAACAAACTAATCCTTTTCTAAATAGGATTAGGTCACACGTTTTTAATTAAAGGTGGCCAAACACGTTTTGGCTTCCTTTGTTTCCTAAACTATTACTTGCCTTTATCATGCAAGATAATTGGATCAAGTAATTACTTAGCCCATAATTAAAACACCAAGACTTAAGCCCATAATTAATGGACTTAATTATTACAACTTAAAAATAAACCCTAAAATTAAACAATGGCGTGATCCAAAGTTGGCAAAGCCCAAGCACGCCATCTTGGTCTTCAATATAGTCCATGAAATTCGAGATGGAAATCTGCCAGAATCCCGTCACTCATTTTGGCAGCCATATTCCACGATGATACCGTCAGAATCTTGGAAAACATAAAACATGAAAGTTGTAGCTCTAGCTCTTATCGTTCCAGAGCTTCTTGAAGCATGCAATTCCAAGTTATATCGAAAGAGTTATGTCCAGAATACCAAAACGTGACAGAAACTTTCAGGATGACCAAGTGACTTTAACACCACGAACATGGACACGGCTCATTCTCATCAGGACTCGGGCTCATTCCTATCAATTATTAACAACCAAATAAATCCTAAAGATTAAACAATGGCGTGATCCATTAATGGCAAAGCCCAAGCACGCCATCTTGGTCTTCAATGTAGTCCATGAAATTCGAGATGAAAATTCGGCCAGAATCCCGTCAACAACTTTGGAAGGCACTTTCAACGGTGATAACATCAGAATCTCGTAAAACTTAAAACATGAAAGTTGTAGCTCTATCTCTTATCGTTCCAGGGCTTCTTGAATCATGCAATTCGAGTTAGATCGAAAGAGGTATGGCAAGAATACCAATGTGTAACAGAAACTTTCAGGATGACAATTTGAATTTAACACCACGGACATGGACACGGGCTGAACACGAGCGTATTCTCATCAATCCCTCCCTCCTTGGAAATGATGCGAATGTTCTAGGCTGGAGAAACCTTGATCATTCAAGAACCACAATCTTCGGATCGTTGCTATAACAAAAAGCGAAACAAACAAGCACAAAAACAGAATTTGGCGGAAGTAATTCAAGGGGAACGAAAAGGCCAGACTTGAAGCAAATCAAACCCTCGCGTTATACAAACGAACTTGATTCAACCATGAAAATTCATGCGTTAAACTAGTTAATTTGGCTTGCTCTTTAAATAAAGAACTCAGTGAAGTCACCTAAAGGTCACACTAAAGGTGGACTATCTACAATGAAGATCAAACTTGAACTTCAAGGCTTTGACAACACATAGTGTTAATCATGAAATTAGCACCTGCTAAAATTCTGAAATTTCTCGACCATTAAAACGTTAATGATGTGTTGCCTTTAATAGGCTACAAAACGTTAACCCTAGGACAAGTTAATGAAACTTCCTAATTGTAATGACACACTAGGAACTAAACTACTTTCCTAAAATTACTTAGCTTATTAAAAACATAAAGACTTAAGCCCATAATTTAAATGTTTAATGAACTTAATTATTAACAACCAAATAAATCCTAAAGATTAAACAATGGCGTGATCCATTAATGGTAAAGCCCAAGCACGCCATCTTGGTCTTCAATGTAGTCCATGAAATTCGAGATGAAAATTCTGCCAAAATCCCGTCAACAACTTTGGAAGGCACTTTCAACGGTGATAACGTCAGAATCTCGTAAAACATGAAAGTTGTAGCTCTATCTCTTATCGTTCCAGGGCTTCTTGAATCATGCGATTTCGAGTTATATAGAAAGAGTTATGGCAAGAATACCAAAACGTGATAGAAACTTTCAGGATGACAATTTGACTTTAACACCACGGACATGGACACGGGCTGAACACGAGCGTATTCTCATCAATCCCTCCCTCCTCGGAAAGGATTCGTCCTCGAATCTTAGAAGTTGAGTTCCTGGATCAAACACCAAAATCACGAACTCATTGCAAACTCGAGCCAAGTAAAATTGGGAAGATGCAAATCTCAGCCAACAATAATTTATATCCTGCCAAAACAAGACAAATGTATAAGGTAAAAGAAAGTACAGTAATCTAGAACAAGACTGAGAATAATTTTCTTTCACCAAAAGAATAGAACGGGCAAAATATGCATGCAAAATCGAAATACATATAGCATGATTAGTCTTGTCAAATTTTGCATGAGTCATAATGTTGAAGTCAATGAATTCAAAACAATTATACAAATAACTATCATGTAGTTTATGCAAATCAGAAAACTGATTATTCCTAATTAGAAAACTAATCAAGACGAATTCACCAACAACATACATTAACACATTGTTTACGTCATGAACATGTAATATCAGCAAAGGACGTAAACATATATGAATAGAATCATAAGGACAAGAATATTCATAACAAGAAAACATATATGCATCCTTGACAAAGTGCAAATCACAATAACGTATGAATACCTTTAAAAACATGCGAAAGTTATCAAATATGAGTGTAATTCCAAAGATTAGAATGTAAACAATCTATTGAATAGTTGTAAACAGAAAATTTTACATCTTGGAATTCAAAAGAAATTTGGAACGGAGATAACTTACCATACAAGTGTTGAGTTACAAGATTACCTATTTGAACTTCATGAAATCGATTATGAAATCTAGTGACAATAACATGTGTAAACTCTCAATCCCCATAATGAAAAGAAAAGTTAGTCGAACAAGTATATGCACTACAAACAACACTTTTATTCACAAGGATTTTGTGAAGCTCAAAATATAATTCATGTATGAGATAAGCAACATAGCATGTGAAGAAACTATAAATAAATTCATTCAAAACGAAATATTTAGATTTCATAATGGAAGAACTATGTGAAATAATTTGCTTACCAAAACACAAATCATCAAACTTTAAAACACACGGTATAAATTTTTGAACCAAAACATCAAAGGTAGGTGAAAGACATTGAAATTGATTCAAAACAGAATTCAAACTTTGAAAATTAATAGAATTGACAATAACAAAGTTCTTGACATTCAAACCATTAAAATCAATCAAAGAGCTTTCATACTTACCTAACTTACCTTGCTTACCTTGTGGGAAACAAGCTAAGGCAGATTGGACTCCTTCCAATTGATAATGAGTTGTTTGTAACTCCATTAGATGTCTAGGAACTCCATGAATCTGTAAAAGAAGAGATCTAGGCAGCAAACAAGGTAATTCATGATCACTATAATTCATAAGTACAAGATGTTGTTCAACTTTCAATGAACTCTTCTCTCTCTTTTGAGTTTGAACACTCATCTCACTTTCTGAATTTTACAGCTCATCACTCTTTTTATCACTCATAGTTTGCTCACAGGATATTCTAAGTAAGTCACTCTTTTCTTTCTCTCTTTCAGTTTTTTTTTCAATTCTTTTTCTTCTCTCATTTTAGCACAAGATTTAGCAATTCGTGCTTGATCTTCAGAAATTTCACAAGGTGTTGAAGCTCGGAGATTAAACTTTGTACTATCCTTCATGAGTGAATAACAATTTTTTAGATCATTATAAGCTCCATTGTAATCAAGCTGCCACGGTTTTCCCAAGAAAAGACATGATGTTTGCATAGGACATATATCACATTACCTCATCTTTGTACCTTCCAATTGAGAGTGCAACCTTGACTTGCATTGAAACCCATACTTCACCACAATTATCACTCCATTGCAGCAAATAAGGATTTGGATGTGGATGGTTTGTAAATTCAACCTTTCTACCATGAGCTCATTAGCAAAGTTAGAGCTTTTCCCACTGTCAATCACTGTAGCACACACTGTACTTTGAACATTGCACCTGGTATGAAACACCTTTTCACATGATGTAGAAGTGGTTTTAGACTCCTCCATTTGTACCTGCAAGTTAGTGAAAACACAAGAATATAGAGAAAATCCTCACGGGTTCCTCACTATTGGGTAGTAGGTACTCTCCACTCTTTTTATGTAGTGTTCTCTCTTGTTTATCCTAGCTATTACTCTCAAGTAATGAATGTGTTAGGACTATTGAGACTTACCAAGTTCAATTATTTAGATAGCACGTCTCAATTAACAAGTTCCACAACAAGAATTCACACAAGTAAAAACCAAAGAGTATAACAAAGAAAAACACGTCACAAGAGGTTTAAGAACACGTGTGGGTATAAATTGATTCACCTTCAGAAAGCTACGAAAATAAAAATAGACAACAGACTCTAAAAGAAGAAGATTAGGTTTTGAATCACTCAAGTCCAAATTAAGATGAGCAAAATATGTCACTTCCAATATTGGTGATTTTCAAGCACAACTTAAGAACGCTTAGTTCTTTCAAATAAAACAGAAAATAAATAAAAGAAAGTCCGAAGATATATATACTATTTTTTTTGAATTGATCGTACCTTTTTTTTTTGAATCGGTCTCTTTTTTTTTGTATTTTTCCTTTATTTTTAAACTTTCGGACGACTGTTTCGGACGATCTACCCCGTCCGAACCTAAATTTCTGGGATGAGAATTTTTTTATCAAAGTTTCGGACACCTATTTCGGACGACCCCCACTGTCCGATCCTAAGTTTCGGACGCCTGTTTTAGTTTCAGATGGCCGAAACTGTCGCGACTGGGTGAAAAACCCTAATTTTTTTTTCGCAAAAATTTCAAACAACTTTTGACGAAACCCTAAAATTCTCTTTCGACGTGTGACACAACAATGAAAACACTAGGAATTCAACACTATGAAGATAATTCAAGAGTGCAGAATGTAGACACCAAAAGAAACACACAAGGACAGCAAAGAAAACAACACAAGAAAGACACAAAACGCAAAACACGAACAAGAAAGATTGGGGCAGATTTCAGCAACTCTTTAGCATGCGATTTTGAGCACTGTAATGACGAAATTATAGACTGAATCTAACACGAATTTGGACAGCAAGGACTCAATTACAGCAGAAAAAGGACTCAATAAATAGCAGCAGATTTGACGCTAAAACTGCAACAAAGAAAGACACAAAACAACTTGACAAAAGCGGAAAAACTTGAATTTTTGAAACAACAACCTTTTTCTCTGATACCAATTGATGCGAATGTTCTAGGCTGGAGAAACCTTGATCATTCAAGAACCACAACCTTCGGATCATTGCTGTAATAAAAAGCGAAACAAACAAGCACAAAAACAGAATTTGGCGGAAGTAATTCAAGGGGAACGAAAAGGCCAGACTTGAAGCAAATCAAACCCTCATGTTATACAAATGAACTTGATTCAACCATGAAAATTCATGCATTAAACTAGTTAATTTGGCTTGCTCTTTTAATAAAGAACTCAGTGAAGTCACCTAAAGGTCACGCTAAAGGTGGACTATCTACAATGAAGATCAAACTTGAACTTCAAGGCTTTGACAACACAGTGTTAATCACGAAATTAGCACCTGCTAAAATTCTGAAATTTCTAGACCATTAAAACTTTAATGATGTGTTGCCTTTAATAGGCTACAAAACGTTAACCCTAGGACAAGTTAATGAAACTTCCTAATTGTAATGAAACACTAGGAACTAAACTACTTTCTTAAAATTACTTAGCCCATTAAAAACATAAAGACTTAAGCCCATAATTTAAATGTTTAATGGACTTAATTATTAACAACCAAATAAATCCTAAAGATTAAACAATGGCGTGATCCATTAATGGCAAAGCCCAAGCACGCCATCTTGGTCTTCAATGTAGTCCATGAAATTTGAGATGAAAATTCGGCCAGAATCCCGTCATCAACTTTGGAAGGCACTTTCAACGATGATAACGTCAGAATCTCGTAAAACTTAAAACATGAAAGTTGTAGTTCTATCTCATATCGTTCCAGTGCTTCTTGAATCATGCAATTCCAAGTTATATCGAAAGTGTTATGGCAAGAATACCAAAACGTGACAGAAACTTTCAGGATGACAATTTGACTTTAACACCACAAACATGGACACAGGCTGAACACGAGCATATTCTCATCAGCAAGCCAATAAGGGTAGACGACAAGTGATTTTCGAACCAAGAGATTGGGTTGTATTCACTTGAGGAAAGAGAGGTTTCCTAAAAAGAGGAAATCTAAACTTCATCCAAGAGGAGATGGTCCTTTTCGAGTCTTGGAAAGGATTGGAGATAATGCTTACAAGATTGAACTTCCAAGTGAGTATGGCAATGTCTCATCTACTTTCAATGTTACTGATTTATCTTTGTTTGATGTAGGTGATTCGAGGACGAATCCTTTCGAGGAGGGAGGGAATGATGGAAATCAACCCAAGTCCATCTTGCCAAAACCAACTTCACAAGATCCCTTGTCAAATCTTGATAGTCCAATAACAAGATCAAGGAGTTCAAAGATGAAGGCAACTTTGCAATCATTAATGGCGTCAACTTGTGAAGGACTTGAGGAAGCTCTTGCAACATCTCAATCACATGAAGTCATTTGGCATATTTCTTCAATAACAATTCATGATCCACCTTGAAGAAATAATAAAGGCCGAAAATATGAAGTCCAATAAAGAAGGCATGTCTTTGGGCTTGTTTTGGATCACGCCAATTTAAGTTGTTTTGATTAAGTCCACTTAACGTTTTATTGGGCTTAATGTGGCGTTTTTATTTAAGTATTTAAATTAATTACTTGGCCCAATTATCTTACATCATAATGGCAAGTAAAAGTTTAGGAATTTAAGAAGTCAAATTGGTTTTTGCTTCTTAAAAGTTTAGGAAAGTAATTGAAGAAAGCAAAAAAGTGTTTTTCTTTCCACTTAGCCGTGTCTTTAGAGTCCTTTTCCATAAAAGATTAAGTTAGTTGTTCCTTGTTTCTCAAGTTAGTTTGTTAGAGTTAGTATTCCATTCCACTTTGGAATCGGATTAGGGTTTCATGTTTTTGTAGCCTATTTATAGGTGAGTTTTTCACATGAAATAATAAGTTGAATTTTGATGATTTTAGCCTTGCTAAATTACCTCTTGCAGCCATGAAAAGCTTGTAGGAAAAACGTGATTTCTTCAATTGATTTAAGTTGAAGTTTCATAAGAACCGTGATCTTTAAGCTAGGATGATACGAATGGCCTTGGATGGAGATCCTCAACCACACGAAACCCTCACCTTTGGATCGTTGTTACACCAAGAATTCACGAACAAGTAAGAAGACACAAGAATGCGGAAATCACAAAGAAAACACTAACAAAGATATTGAACGGCAGAATTGATTGAAGGCAATCAAACCCAACACGTTATAACAAAAAGAATCCAATCCAACCTATGTAAATCAAGATTTGAAAAGTCTTCAGTTTGGCTTGTTCTTTAAATCAAGAACGGGTAAGTTCTTCCTATGGTCTTAGCTTAAGAATCATGGTTCTTATGAATTTCAACTCAAATCAATTGAAGATTCACGTTTTTCTCAACAACTTTTCACGGCTGCAAGAAGGTTTTAAGCAATGCTTAATTTTTATCAAAATTCATCTTTTTATTTCATGTTAAAAACTCACCTATAAATAGGCTACAAAAACATGAAACCCTAACTAAATCCTTTATGGAAAAGGACTCTAAAGACACAGCTAAAAAGTAGGAGATTACTTTCCTAAACTCTTAAGAAGCAAAAACCAATTTGACTTCTTAAGTTTCCTAAACTTTTACTTGCCATTATCATGCAAGATAATTGGGCCAAGTAATTACTTAAATAAAACGCCACATTAAGCCCATTATAATGTTAATTGGACTTAATTAATAACAACACAATAAATCCTAAAAACATTAAAGATTGGCGTGATCCACATAAAGCCCAAAGACACACCTTCTTCATGAACTTCAATATTTCGGCCTTGGTGATGTTTCTTCAAGGTGGATCATGAATTGTTATTGAAGAAACATGCCAAAGTACTCCTTCTTGAGATGGTTCGGCCTCCATAGCTTCACAATGTGATGACAATAAATTGTGCAAGGCTGCCTTCATCTTTTGACTCCTTGATCTTGTCATTGGTCCATCAAGATTCACCAATGGGTCATGAGAACTCGGCCTTGGCACCATAGACATGGATAGATTGCTATCATAGGACTTTAAAGAAAACTTACCCGTTCTTGATTTAAAGAACATGCCAAACTGGTTTAATTCAACTCTTGATTTACATAGGTTGAACTAGAATCAATTTGTAATAACGTGTGGGTTTTGATTAGTTAATAAACTTCCATTCGTTCAATATCTTTTGTTTGTGTTTCCGCCTCTTTGTGTTGATTCTTGTTGGGTTCGAGATTTTGGAGTACAACTGGTCCAAAGGTGAGGGTGTGATCTTGTGGTTGAGGTCTCAAATCCAAGGCCATCCTGATAAGAATCCGTACAAGCAATCTACTCCAAATCCTAATGGAAATAGGATTACCAAGCCAAATCCTAATAGGAATAGGATTTCCAAGACAAATCCTAATGGGATTAGGATTTCCAAGCTCAATCCTAATAGGATTAGGATTCATCAATCCTCATCTTGTCCAAGTTCCATAAGAGTTCCATAAAGGCAAATCCAAATGAGACTAGGATTCACAATCCTAGTGGGATTAGGATTCACTAATCCATGGACATTATTTATTGAAGACCAAGATGGCGTGCTTGGGCTTTTGCCAAATTGGATCGCGCCTTTTTCTTAAGTAGTTAGAATTAATTAATGTTTTAATAATAAAGTCCAAAACATTTTAATTGGGCTTATTATTAGTATATTTTCGTTTTTAATTACATGGCCCAAGTTATCTTGCATGATAATGGCATGTAATGGGCTTTAATTTGTTAGGAAAGTAATTCCCTAAATTTTAGGAGCTTGTCCTTGTCTTCTAGAAGGGCAAAACGTTTTTAGCTTCCTTTTTCCATAAAGGATTAGTTTGTTAGTTAGTTGGTTAAGAAGTCAAGTTGTACTTTACAACTTTTAGGGTTTTATTTCCTTGTTTACCAAGCAACATGGCCGAAACTTGTCCTATTTAATGGCCATTCTTTGTAACGTTTTTTTTGGATGATTGAATTTTGAAGAAACCATTTAGCTTTGCTAAATTATTTGCAGCCTTAAACAAGTTGTGAAAAACGTGATTAATCAATTAGGGTTAGTTGATTATTCATAGGACCGGATTCTTTAAGCTAGGACCTTAAAGAGAACGTATTGTTTCTTGATTTCAAGAGCGAGCAAGCTAAAAACGTTTTGCCCTTCTAGAAGACAAGGACAAGCTCCTAAAATTTAGGGAATTACTTTCCTAACAAATTAAAGCCCATTACATGCCATTATCATGCAAGATAACTTGGGCCATGTAATTAAAAACGAAAATATACTAATAATAAGCCCAATTAAAATGTTTTGGACTTAATTATTAAAACATTAATTAATTCTAACTACTTAAGAAAAAGGCGCGATCCAATTTGGCAAAAGCCCAAGCACGCCATCTTGGTCTTCAATAAATAATGTCCATGGATTAGTGAATCCTAATCCCACTAGGATTGTGAATCCTAGTCTCATTTGGATTTGCCTTTATGGAACTCTTATGGAACTTGGACAAGATGAGGATTGATGAATCCTAATCCTATTAGGATTGAGCTTGGAAATCCTAATCCCATTAGGATTTGTCTTGGAAATCCTATTCCTATTAGGATTTGGCTTGGTAATCCTATTTCCATTAGGATTTGGAGTAGATTGCTTATACGGATTCTTATCATTCCCTCCCTCCTCGAAAGGATTCGTCCTCGAATCTGGAAATTGAGCTCCTGGATCAAACACCAATAAGAAAAACTCATTACAAACTCGAGCCAAGTAAAACAAATCCTGCAATAAGAAAATAAATGTGTCAGTTAAAGAAAACTTAAAATAATTATGCATATAAACATCATTTAATAAATGCAAATCAGAAAACTTATGATGATATGCAATATTAAACAACTTTAAAAAGAATACTTCAAATAAAGATGAACATAATGTTTTGAGCAACAAGAAAGTATTCAAGAGAAATTTATTAACTTCATCCTTGGACACACTAATAATAAAATGAAAATCAATGATGTTAACATGTAAAGAATGAAAAGAAAGTAAACATATATTAATGTAATTACAAATATTATCCAAGGATTTATAAGAATTTGCAAAGCAAGTATATATATAGACATCCCGGATTAAATGTGAATCACAAAAACTAAGTTGTACATTCTTTACAAGCATGTTGAAGTTATCAAAGATTAAGAACTTACAATTCCAAAGAATAAGAACAGAATATTGTACCTTCGGGAATTGAAAAGAAATTCGAAATTGAGATAACTTACCAAACAAGTGTTGAACAATCAGATTACCTTGTCGAAGTGGATACTTTTGATTTTGGAATGAATTGAAAACAGTAAGAGCAAAGTTATGAATCAAATCATCAAAATAAAGTGTATTCCAGTTAGGATAATCAATAGATTTAACACTTTGTTTAGTGTTCACAAGGGTTTTGTAATGATCGAAATTATAAGCACTCAACTTACCTTGCTTACCTTGTGGAAAACAAGCTAAGGCAGATTGGACTCCTTCCAATTGATAATGAGTTGGTTCGAACTCCATTAAGCTTTTAGGAACTCCAAAACTCTGCAAAAAAAACAAAACAACACTAGACAAAGAATTAAGGTGATCACTATTAATGATAAGTACAAAATCCTTACGGATCATCAAATACAAGTGATACCTATCTAGTATTACTCTCTTTATCTCACTAGAAGAAGCAAAACTACAAGATTTTGAAACAACTAATTCTCGGCTATTACAAGATGAAGAATCACTCTCTCGGCCTAAGCCAGCTATTTCCTTCTTTTGTTTCTCTTGTTCAATCTTTTCCTTTGCTTCTTGATCTCTTAAATCACTCCAAGCTTTTGCAAGTCTTACTTGGTCTTCAATGACTTGTGCGGGAGTTAAGGCATGAAGCCTAAACTTTTTACCTTTATGTACAAAGCTGTAGTAATTCTTCTTGGCATGATAAAGAACATCACAATCATATTGCCAAGGACGGCCAAGCAAGATATGACTTGCTTCCATTGGAACAACATCACATATAACTTCATCAACATATTTCCCAATGGTTAAAGTGAACTTTACTTGTTTTGTGACCCTAGCATCCATTGAATTATTCAACCATTGTAGTCGATAGGGTTTAGGATGTTTCGTGCAATTCAAGTTCAACTTATTTACAAACAAAGTGCTCGCCACATTTGTGCAACTTCCACTATCAATTATCACACTACAAATTCTGTCTTGCACTAAGCAACGTGTGTGAAATATGTTTTCTCGTTGCATCAAATCATCATTATCAACTAAAGGTTGGACATTTAGAACACGGCGAGAGACTAAAGAAAATTTACCGTCACCATACGTGTAGGGCTCATTGTCTTCACTTTCTTCATGTTTCTCTTCAAGAGGTGGCATGTCGGCACAATCATCATCACTTACCACTTCACCACTATCAAGAGTTATCATCACTTTTCGAGTTGGACATTCAGCTTGCATATGACCATAACCTTGACATTTATAACATCGAACATCCCTCAATCTTGGAGTTGAAGAAGTTGACGCCGTTTTAAAAGGTTGGACAGCAACCTTGGGCGTTGTTTTTGAGACACCTTGAGGGGCACTTGACGTTGAACTTTGTGGAAATTGGCGTGGCTTGGATGGCGGATTGAAAGGGGCAAAACTCGGCTTCTTATCTCTTTGCCAAGGTGGAGTTGGTTGTGAAAACTTACCCTTCCCTTTCATGTGCCTTTCTATCTTGATGGCTTTATGGACAAGTTCATCAATATTATCAAAACTTTGTAAATCAACTTGATGAGCCAAATCAGAATGCATACCTCTTAAAAATCTTTCAATTGTAGAGTCGGGATCTTCTTGAACATTAGCCTTGATCATCAAAGCTTCCATCTCATGATAATACTCCTCAACCGATTTGTTACCTTGTACAAGTGTATGTAACTGTCTATTCAATTCACGGTTGTAATATGAAGGGACATATTTCTTCCTCATGAGTGTTTTCATGCGACTCCATGTCTTGATTGGACTTTCACCATCTTCACGTCTAGATTGAGACAACTTATCCCACCACAAACTTGCATGATCCTTTAAGTGCATAAAGGCAAGTCGAAATTTTTCCTTTTCGGGATAGTCATGGCCTTCAAAGAAGTGCTCAAGCTCACGAACCCAATCAAAATAAGCTTCCGGATCGGTCTTACCATGAAAAGTGGGAATTGTTAACTTAAGTGAAGCAATTGAGACTTTAGACTTGTTACCCTTAGAAGATGATTCGGACAACTCTTCCTCCTCCTCTTCATTAGATTCACTTTCGGACTCAAAAGCAGCATTATATTTAAACTTCTTGGATGAAGATTTCTTTGATGGCTTAGAAGTTGATGACTCCAAGAAATCAAGGCGGAGGTTGATCTTTTGTAGTATCTGTGCAAGAGAATCATTAGCAAACTTTTGCTCAGCTTCGGTTTGAGGTTTAGAACCTCTTGGTGTATTAGTTTCGTCCTCCATTATCCTGCAAGGTTAGTAAGAAACAAAAGAAAACAATAATTGAATTCCTCTCGGGTTCTCACTATGTGGATAGTAGGAGCTCTCCTCTCTTTGATATATGTTTCTCTCGTGTATACCCTAGTCTAATACTCTCAAACTATAGAGAACTTACTGTTGCAATGACTTTAAGAGATTGTCTCAACCGAGATTTTCAACAACAAGATTCACACAAGTCAAATCAAAGAAGTTCAAATAATTCACGTCACAAGAGTATTTCAGAGCACGTGTGGGTATAATTTGATTGATTCAGAAACTATGATATTTAGAAAGAGGAATCAAAGACGAGAACAACACAATTTGAATCACCAAAATCCGAGTTGTATAGCAAAAGTTATGGCACTTTTAATCCAAGGTGGTTTCAAATCAAAACTCAAGAACAAAGTGTTCTTTTTAATTTACGAAAATTAATTAAAAATAAAAAAAATACTAAAAATTAAATAACAGAAATATTAAAAGTCCGAGATTATTTTCTTTTATTGGGCCTTTTTTTTTTTTTTTTTTTTTTTAATATCACGGCCTTTTTTTTTTTTTTTTGATTTGGGCCTTTTTTTTTTTTTTTTTAAATTACGGCCTTTTTTTTTTTTTTTTTTTTTCGGAAAACAAAAAGGACAAAACAAACTTTTAAGGTTTTGGACAAAAACCTTGTACTAACAATGACCTAGGTTCGGACAAGAACCTTAAACAACTTAGGTCAAACAAAATCTTTAAGGTTTTAAGACAAGAACCTAGTACAAGTACTTAGGTTTAAGGATGTGGCCTTGTCTTATGTGGTTCAACCTTAATTTCTCCAAACTTTAATAACTCACCAAGGACAAAGAATTTGAAAGTGCCACTTTAACAAAATTTTCAAGATTTAACTCAAGGATTTCAAATATGGTTCAAGATTCAAAATTTGACAACTTTCAAAAAATCAAGAACTTCAAGAAGTTTAAGAAAGTGGTCAAGAACCAATCTTTTTCACTTGTTCAAAAAGTTTGATCAAAAGTTATTATGACAAGAGTAGATTGATGGAACTAACACAAAAAGAATTTCAAGAATTGAGCAAGAACTCGCAAAGTTATGATAATTTGAAACTAGGGTTTTTAAGAAACCCTAATCTTGACACCTAGGGTTTGGACGTGAAATCAACAAATAAAACACAAAGAATCCAACACTATGAATGCAAGAAAATAGTGCAGAATATTGAGACAAATATGGCAGCAAGGATCGAACAAGAAACACAAGAAGAACAACACAAAAACGCAAGAAAATCAAGTAACAAGATCAACTCGATTTGGGCAGATTTTAAGCACCAAGTTGCATGCGATTTTTGGACAGAATATTAATGAATTTAAGACTCAATTAATATATATATTTACTGCAGAATTTAAACCTTAAAAACAGCAGCAATTCGAAGCAAGAACAGTAGCAAAAAGATGTCAAAAATCGTAAACAACAAGAAGGCAATTTTCGGGCAGATTTGATCAACTTTGGCTTATGCGATTTTGATGAATTTAAAGACACTAACTATGACGACTTTGGACAGCAAGAAACACGTGAAAACAGCAACTAAAAGACTCCAAAAACTGCAGAAAAAATTGACGCACAAAGGACAGCAAGAACGACTCAAAAAGTAGAGCAAAATCCGAGAAGGAAAAAAACAAAGCGCAAACCTGAATTTTGTGATGAACAACCTAGAAGCTCTGATACCAATTGATACGAATGGAGTAGGGTGAGAATCCAGCTCCACACGAATTCCACACACTTAGGATCGTTGTGCACCAAAATTCAGAAACCAACACGATCACAAGTAAGATCAAACACGGAAACAACACAAGAAGAAAAGATGGATATCGAATGGAATGTATTTGATTGTAAATCAATCAAACCCAACACATTACCACAAAGTGATTTCAATCTAACCTATGTAAATCAATGGTTAAAAAGATCTCAGTTTGGCTCGCTCATTTTAGGAGCTTGTCCTTGTCTTCTAGAAGGGCAAAACGTTTTTAGCTTCCTTTTTCCATAAGGGATTAGTTTGTTAGTTAGTTGGTTAAGAAGTCAAGTTGTACTTTACAACTTTTAGGGTTTTATTTCCTTGTTTACCAAGCAACATGGCCGAAACTTGTCCTATTTAATGGCCATTCTTTGTAACGTTTTTTTTGGATGATTGAATTTTGAAGAAACCATTTAGCTTTGCTAAATTATTTGCAGCCTTAAACAAGTTGTGAAAAACGTGATTAATCAATTAGGGTTAGTTGATTATTCATAGGACCGGATTCTTTAAGCTAGGACCTTAAAGAGAACGTATTGTTTCTTGATTTCAAGAGCGAGCCAAACTGAGATCTTTTTAACCTGATACGAATGGAGTAGGGTGAGAATCCAGCTCCACACGAATTCCACACACTTAGGATCGTTGTGCACCAAAATTCAGAAACCAACACGATCACAAGTAAGATCAAACACGGAAACAACACAAGAAGAAAAGATGGATATCGAATGGGATGTATTTGATTGTAAATCAATCAAACCCAACACATTACCACAAAGTGATTTCAATCTAACCTATGTAAATCAATGGTTAAAAAGATCTCAGTTTGGCTCGCTCTTGAAATCAAGAAACAATACGTTCTCTTTAAGGTCCTAGCTTAAAGAATCCGGTCCTATGAATAATCAACTAACCCTAATTGATTAATCACGTTTTTTCACAACTTGTTTAAGGCTGCAAATAATTTAGCAAAGCTAAAAGGTTTCTTCAAAATTCAATCATATCTAAAAACGTTTACAATGATCTCTTTATATAGAGATGAGTTTCGGCTCTACAAATTGGAAAAGGAAATAAAACCCTAGAAGTTGTAAATTACAACTTGACTTCTAAACTAACCAACTTACAAACTAATCCTTTATGGAAAAAGGAAGCTAAAAACGTTTTGCCCTTCTAGAAGACAAGGACAAGCTCCTAAAATTTAGGGAATTACTTTCCTAACAAATTAAAGCCCATTACATGCCATTATCATGCAAGATAACTTGGGCCATGTAATTAAAAACGAAAATATACTAATAATAAGCCCAATTAAAATGTTTTGGACTTAATTATTAAAACATTAATTAATTCTAACTACTTAAGAAAAAGGCGCGATCCAATTTGGCAAAAGCCCAAGCACCCCATCTTGGTCTTCAATAAATAATGTCCATGGATTAGTGAATCCTAATCCCACTAGGATTGTGAATCCTAGTCTCATTTGGATTTGCCTTTATGGAACTCTTATGGAACTTGGACAAGATGAGGATTGATGAATCCTAATCCTATTAGGATTGAGCTTGGAAATCCTAATCCCATTAGGATTTGTCTTGGAAATCCTATTCCTATTAGGATTTGGCTTGGTAATCCTATTTCCATTAGGATTTGGAGTAGATTGCTTGTACGGATTCTTATCATTCCCTCCCTCCTCGAAAGGATTCGTCCTCGAATCTGGAAATTGAGCTCCTGGATCAAACACCAATAAGAAAAACTCATTACAAACTCGAGCCAAGTAAAACAAATCCTGCAATAAGAAAATAAATGTGTCAGTTAAAGAAAACTTAAAATAATTATGCATATAAACATCATTTAATAAATGCAAATCAGAAAACTTATGATGATATGCAATATTAAACAACTTTAAAAAGAATACTTCAAATAAAGATGAACATAATGTTTTGAGCAACAAGAAAGTATTCAAGAGAAATTTATTAACTTCATCCTTGGACACACTAATAATAACATGAAAATCAATGATGTTAACATGTAAAGAATGAAAAGAAAGTAAACATATATTAATGTAATTACAAATATTATCCAAGGATTCATAAGAATTTGCAAAGCAAGTATATATATAGACATCCCGGATTAAATGTGAATCACAAAAACTAAGTTGTACATTCTTTACAAGCATGTTGAAGTTATCAAAGATTAAGAACTTACAATTCCAAAGAATAAGAACAGAATATTGTACCTTCGGGAATTGAAAAGAAATTCGAAATTGAGATAACTTACCAAACAAGTGTTGAACAATCAGATTACCTTGTCGAAGTGGATACTTTTGATTTTGGAATGAATTGAAAACAGTAAGAGCAAAGTTATGAATCAAATCATCAAAATAAAGTGTATTCTAGTTAGGATAATCAATAGATTTAACACTTTGTTTAGTGTTCACAAGGGTTTTGTAATGATCGAAATTATAAGCACTCAACTTACCTTGCTTACCTTGTGGAAAACAAGTTAAGGCAGATTGGATTCCTTTCATTTGATAATGAAGGGGTTTCAATGCCATTAGGCATTTAGGAATTCCAAAACCTGTAAGAGAGAGTAAACAGCACTAGGCAAAGAAACAAGGTTATCACTGTCAACAACAAGTATAAGTTCCTTGCTAAACATGAAGTATAAGAACTGCCTATTAATCAATGCTCTCTTAATCTCATTAGAAGAAGCAAAACAACAAGATTTCTTACTAACTACATCTCGGCCTAAATTAGATTTTTCGTTTTGTTGTTTTTCTAGTTCCTTCTTCTTCTTAGCTTCATTTATGTCTTTACAAGCTTGTGCAATTCGAGTTTGATCTTCAAAAACTTGAGCAGGAGTTAAAGCATGAAGACTATACTTTTTACCATTATGCACGAAGCTGTAAAAATTTTTCTTGGCATGATAAAGCACATCACAATCAAATTGCCAAGGTCTACCAAGTAAAATATGACTAGCCTCCATTGGAACAACATCACATAAAACAGTATCAACATATTTACCAATGGTGAAAGAAAACTTTACTTGTTTAGTGACACGAGTTTCAACTGAATTATTTAACCATTGAAGCCTATATGGTTTTGGATGTTTCATGCAATTCAAATTCAACTTATTTACAAACAAAGTGCTCGCCACATTTGTGCAACTTCCACTATCAATTATCACACTACAAATTCTGTCTTGCACTAAGCAACGTGTGTGAAATATGTTTTCTCGTTGCATCAAATCATCATTATCAACTAAAGGTTGGACATTTAGAACACGGCGAGAGACTAAAGAAAATTTACCGTCACCATACGTGTAGGGCTCATTGTCTTCACTTTCTTCATGTTTCTCTTCAAGAGGTGGCATGTCGGCACAATCATCATCACTTACCACTTCACCACTATCAAGAGTTATCATCACTTTTCGAGTTGGACATTCAGCTTGCATATGACCATAACCTTGACATTTATAACATCGAACATCCCTCAATCTTGGAGTTGAAGAAGTTGACGCCGTTTTAAAAGGTTGGACAGCAACCTTGGGCGTTGTTTTTGAGACACCTTGAGGGGCACTTGACGTTGAACTTTGTGGAAATTGGCGTGGCTTGGATGGCGGATTGAAAGGGGCAAAACTCGGCTTCTTATCTCTTTGCCAAGGTGGAGTTGGTTGTGAAAACTTACCCTTCCCTTTCATGTGCCTTTCTATCTTGATGGCTTTATGGACAAGTTCATCAATATTATCAAAACTTTGTAAATCAACTTGATGAGCCAAATCAGAATGCATACCTCTTAAAAATCTTTCAATTGTAGAGTCGGGATCTTCTTGAACATTAGCCTTGATCATCAAAGCTTCCATCTCATGATAATACTCCTCAACCGATTTGTTACCTTGTACAAGTGTATGTAACTGTCTATTCAATTCACGGTTGTAGTATGAAGGGACATATTTCTTCCTCATGAGTGTTTTCATGCGACTCCATGTCTTGATTGGACTTTCACCATCTTCACGTCTAGATTGAGACAACTTATCCCACCACAAACTTGCATGATCCTTTAAGTGCATAAAGGCAAGTCGAAATTTTTCCTTTTCGGGATAGTCATGGCCTTCAAAGAAGTGCTCAAGCTCACGAACCCAATCAAAATAAGCTTCCGGATCTGTCTTACCATGAAAAGTGGGAATTGTTAACTTAAGTGAAGCAATTGAGACTTTAGACTTGTTACCCTTAGAAGATGATTCGGACAACTCTTCCTCCTCCTCTTCATTAGATTCACTTTCGGACTCAAAAGCAGCATTATATTTAAACTTCTTGGATGAAGATTTCTTTGATGGCTTAGAAGTTGATGACTCCAAGAAATCAAGGCGGAGATTGATCTTTTGTAGTATCTGTGCAAGAGAATCATTAGCAAACTTTTGCTCAGCTTCGGTTTGAGGTTTAGAACCTCTTGGTGTATTAGTTTCGTCCTCCATTATCCTGCAAGGTTAATAAGAAACAAAAGAAAACAACAATTGAATTCCTCTCGGGTTCTCACTATGTGGATAGTAGGAGCTCTCCTCTCTTTGATATATGTTTCTCTCGTGTATACCCTAGTCTAATACTCTCAAACTATAGAGAACTTACTGTTGCAATGACTTTAAGAGATTGTCTCAACCGAGATTTTCAACAACAAGATTCACACAAGTCAAATCAAAGAAGTTCAAATAATTCACGTCACAAGAGTATTTCAGAGCACGTGTGGGTATAATTTGATTGATTCAGAAACTATGATATTTAGAAAGAGGAATCAAAGACGAGAACAACACAATTTGAATCACCAAAATCCGAGTTGTATAGCAAAAGTTATGGCACTTTTAATCCAAGGTGGTTTCAAATCAAAACTCAAGAACAAAGTGTTCTTTTTAATTTACGAAAATTAATTAAAAAAAAAAATACTAAAAATTAAATAACAGAAATATTAATAGTCCGAGATTATTTTCTTTTATTGGGCCTTTTTTTTTTTATTTTTTTTTATATCACGGCCCTTTTTTTTTTTTTTGATTTGGGCCTTTTTTTTTTTTTTTTTTTAAATTACGGCCCTTTTTTTTTTATTTTTAATTCGGACAACAAAAAAGGACAAAACAAACTTTTAAGGTTTTGGACAAAAACCTTGTACAAACAATGACCTAGGTTCGGACAAGAACCTTAAACAACTTAGGTCAAACAAAATCTTTAAGGTTTTAAGACAAGAACTTAGTACAAGTACTTAGGTTTAAGGATGTGGCCTTGTCTTATGTGGTTCAACCTTAATTTCTCCAAACTTTAATAACTCACCAAGGACAAAGAATTTGAAAGTGCCACTTTAACAAAATTTTCAAGATTTAACTCAAGGATTTCAAATATGGTTCAAGATTCAAAATTTGACAACTTTCAAAAATCAAGAACTTCAAGAAGTTCAAGAAAGTGGTCAAGAACCAATCTTTTTCACTTGTTCAAAAAGTTTGATCAAAAGTTATTATGACAAGAGTAGATTGATGGAACTAACACAAAAAGAATTTCAAGAATTGAGCAAGAACTCACAAAGTTATGATAATTTGAAACTAGGGTTTTTAAGAAACCCTAATCTTGACACCTAGGGTTTGGACGTGAAATCAACAAATAAAACACAAAGAATCCAACACTATGAATGCAAGAAAATAGTGCAGAATATTGAGACAAAGATGGCAGCAAGGATCGAACAAGAAACACAAGAAGAACAACACAAAAACGCAAGAAAATCAAGTAACAAGATCAACTCGATTTGGGCAGATTTTAAGCACCAAGTTGCATGCGATTTTTGGACAGAATATTAATGAATTTAAGACTCAATTAATATATATATTTACTGCAGAATTTAAACTTTAAAAACAGCAGCAATTCGAAGCAAGAACAGTAGCAAAAAGATGTCAAAAATCGTAAACAACAAGAAGGCAATTTTCGGGCAGATTTGATCAACTTTGGCTTATGCGATTTTGATGAATTTAAAGACACTAACTATGACGACTTTGGACAGCAAGAAACACGTGAAAACAGCAACTAAAAGACTCCAAAAACTGCAGAAAAAATTGACGCACAAAGGACAGCAAGAACGACTCAAAAAGTAGAGCAAAATCCGAGAAGGAAAAACAAAGCGCAAACCTGAATTTTGTGATGAACAACCTAGATGCTCTGATACCAATTGATACGAATGGAGTAGGGTGAGAATCCAGCTCCACACGAATTCCACACACTTAGGATCGTTGTGCACCAAAATTCAGAAACCAACACGATCACAAGTAAGATCAAACACGGAAACAACACAAGAAGAAAAGATGGATATCGAATGGGATGTATTTGATTGTAAATCAATCAAACCCAACACATTACCACAAAGTGATTTCAATCTAACCTATGTAAATCAATGGTTAAAAAGATCTCAGTTTGGCTCGCTCTTGAAATCAAGAAACAATACGTTCTCTTTAAGGTCCTAGCTTAAAGAATCCGGTCCTATGAATAATCAACTAACCCTAATTGATTAATCACGTTTTTTCACAACTTGTTTAAGGCTGCAAATAATTTAGCAAAGCTAAAAGGTTTCTTCAAAATTCAATCATATCTAAAAACGTTTACAATGATCTCTTTATATAGAGATGAGTTTCGGCTCTACAAATTGGAAAAGGAAATAAAACCCTAGAAGTTGTAAATTACAACTTGACTTCTAAACTAACCAACTTACAAACTAATCCTTTATGGAAAAAGGAAGCTAAAAACGTTTTGCCCTTCTAGAAGACAAGGACAAGCTCCTAAAATTTAGGGAATTACTTTCCTAACAAATTAAAGCCCATTACATGCCATTATCATGCAAGATAACTTGGGCCATGTAATTAAAAACGAAAATATACTAATAATAAGCCCAATTAAAATGTTTTGGACTTAATTATTAAAACATTAATTAATTCTAACTACTTAAGAAAAAGGCGCGATCCAATTTGGCAAAAGCCCAAGCACGCCATCTTGGTCTTCAATAAATAATGTCCATGGATTAGTGAATCCTAATCCCACTAGGATTGTGAATCCTAGTCTCATTTGGATTTGCCTTTATGGAACTCTTATGGAACTTGGACAAGATGAGGATTGATGAATCCTAATCCTATTAGGATTGAGCTTGGAAATCCTAATCCCATTAGGATTTGTCTTGGAAATCCTATTCCTATTAGGATTTGGCTTGGTAATCCTATTTCCATTAGGATTTGGAGTAGATTGCTTGTACGGATTCTTATCATAACCATTGATTTACATAGGTTAGATTGAAATCACTTTGTGGTAATGTGTTGGGTTTGATTGATTTACAATCAAATACATTCCATTCGATATCCATCTTTTCTTCTTGTGTTGTTTCCGTGTTTGATCTTACTTGTGATCGTGTTGGTTTCTGAATTTTGGTGCACAACGATCCTAAGTGTGTGGAATTCGTGTGGAGCTGGATTCTCACCCTACTCCATTCGTATCACATCCGTATCACCATTGCAGTTTATATGGCCTAGGATGCTTTATGATAGGCAAATTTAACTTCTCAACCATGTTATAGCTAGCAACATTGGCACAATTACCCCCATCAATGATAACACTACATATCTTGCCGTTGAAATAGCACCTAGTATGGAAAAGGTTTTCCCATTGCTCTTCTTCCTCTTCCTTGATTTGGACACTAAGGGTTCTTCGTAACACCAATAAATCACCTTGGACAGCAAGCTCTTGATCCTTAGATTCCTCCAATGGTGGCATAGATTCAATGTTCGATTCATCATCAGTTTCAATTTCTCCATTCTCTCTTAACACTATCACCTTGTTGTTTGGGCATTGGCTTGCAATGTGGCCCCTGCCTTGACACCTGAAGCACTTGATATCACAATTTTTAGTGAAGGTAGGGTTGGTTTTACTTTGAGTGCTTTGTGTTCTAGGCTCTATTTTGGCTTAGGAGTGGTAAGAAAAGATGTTTTATTCTCCCTATTTGTTGAATCCAGCCGCCAAGTGTTTGAATTATTACTAGGTTGTGTGCCTCCTCCTCTCTTGAATTGTTGCTCAATCTTGATTGCCATGTTTACCATTTCTTCTAACTCGACATAATGGTATATTTCTACCCTATCATGGATCTCCCAATTTAAACCATGTAGAAACCTTGCCATGGTTGCTTCTCTTTCCTCCTCCACATTTGCCCTCATCATTGCGACCTCCATATCTTTGAAGTAGTCATCCACACTTTGGCTGCCTTGCCTCAAACCTTGGAGTTTATTGTAAAGATCTCGATAGTAATGGCTAGGCACAAATCACTTTCTCATCAACACCTTCATCTCCTCCCAAGAATCAATGGGATGTTCACCATTTCTTTTCCTAGTGACAATAAGTTGATCCCACCAAGTTAAGGCATAATCTAAAAATTCAATAACAACCAATTTTACCTTCTTGAAGTCAGAATAATTGTGGCAATCAAACACAAACTCCATCTTTTTCTCCCACTCAAGATAGGCTTCTGGATTTGGTTTTCCTTGAAATGAAGGAATTTTCATCTTGATGCCATTCAAATTGTTGTCTTTTTGATTTCTAACACCTCTTGGCTGCCTATGTCTCCTTAGACTTCCCATTGATAGTTGGTTCACCTCTTGATCATAATCATCTTCATTCTCATTTGCTGCCCTATATCGAACCTTGTGTTGTTAGTGTTTTGGGATTGCTGTCTTGTAGATTCTACCTCCAACCTGTCAATTTTTTCATGTAACTGTTCCATTTCATTTCTAAATATCCTTTGCATTTCCCCCATAATGGCTTGCACTTTTAAATTAGGAAGGGCATGTCGTGGTTCCCCCTCATTGTAGTTGTTTCCTTGATTTTGTGACATATTGTCAAATCTGCCAAAAGCAATGTCCTTACTCACTTCCTTACGTGTTTCACTCTCCCTCGTGTATCACTCAATTTGGCTTTTAACATCTACTAGTCTCACCACTCAAGCCTTTTTCCACTCCAATTCTTAAGGTTCTTATCAAACTACTTCAACAAATCAAGATCTTACAGTGAAGAATTCATCAAGAATCAAGAATTAGACATTTTTATATGAGAAAACAATGACCACAATGAAGAAACACACAAGTATCTGCCCAATATGTATCTCAAAATTTTAGGAATAGGAATTGCCCAAAATTTAGACAAAAGATTCGAACATGAAATAAGAACAACTTCATGACTTTATCCCATGATAACGATCTCACCACGCTCCTCACGTAGATTGATAGTTCTTGCGGAATAGCGTCCACGATCTTTTTGTAAATCAATTTGGACTTGTAGAATCACCCTATCTCTGTAGGATGACAGTATGCACAATTATTTGATGTCTCCTCACTAACAAACAACGAGACAGTCGCGTAAGATTTAATCCCCTCCTCAGGAACTAAAACCTACAATGTAAATTGGAATTCCCTCCTCAGGAAAACAACTCACATAAAAAACAACTCTGTGTTTTATTTCTCAAAATTCTACTCTATTCAAAATGTATGGAGTGTGTCCTTTAAATAGGCTACAAGAAGTGTCAATGTTTGGTATTGTCCCGATGTGGGATAATTGCCAATGTTTCCTAAAAACTACCCTTAATGAATTAAAGATCCATTAAACCCATTACATGCCATTTATCATGCAAGATAATTTGGGCCAGGTAATTAACTAATTAAACACGAAATTAATAAGCCCATAATTAATGTTTGGACTTAATCTTATTAAAACACAAATTAAACCCTAAAATCTAACAAGAAAAACATAAATACTAAAAATCTCGAAATTGTCCGCGTCATTACATGATGTGCAACTTCACGGCGTGTTTTCACCTTGATCCGGTCAGAATCTGGAAAAATAAATTTTAGCTCTGGATCTTAGCTTTCTAATGCCACTAGAATCAATCCATTCCGAGTTAAATTGAGAGAGATATAGGCAGATTACTAAAACGTGGCAGAATCTCTCAGCAAACAATATTTGACGCCTCTTGTCATGAGTTCCTTTGTTATCCCATTTTTGAGTCTCGGACCTCCTTGGGACTAACATGAGGCTTATTCTCCATCTTATTCCAGGCCTCCATAATTGAGATTCATCTTTAATAATTGGAACAAGAACCTTGGATTTTCCGAAATATGTGATCACACATGATTTCGTATCATTCCCTTCCACTTGAAAAAGATTTTTCCTCTAATCTTGTTGATTGGTAACAAGGAATTCCAGCACAAAAACTGGAAAAGTGTCAAGACAAAAAGACAAAATATATGGAAATTCACACTCATTATTTTTTTTTCCTCTTTGCCTTTATCTACAAACCCCAATAAAGCTTCCTCCAATATGGGTGAGTGAATTTCTTGCAAAGAAGCTTCATCTTCCTTGGATTCATTATCCTCAATGGTAGGCTCAATATCCTCCAAAATAACCTTTGGCCAAGGCATATTCGAAAGAAATTCATCATCACCTTCGGGCTCAATAATGATCTCTTCAATTGTGTTTGCCACAATTGGTTGTGGAATAGCATCATCCCATGCCCATGTAGAAGGATCACCAATAACATAAGAATTTGGATCTTTAAATTTAGCAACCCCATCAATAATAACAACTTTCAATTGACTTGTGCATTTAATCTCAGTATGACCATATCCAAGACATGTACAACATCTAGGTATTTTTGGTTTACGCGGCTGATGCTTCTCGAAAAACCTTTGATTGTCACTTAGAATTTGCTATTGGGTAGTAGATATTTGGCGTATCTGATCTCCCATGGCTGCAATCAATCTTGCGAGCCTTTGATTCATACCTGATTCTCCTTGATTACTCATGATTATCAATAAAGAACACCAATAATACCACTTGATGTCTACCAAGAAGAACCAATGTTGTTTTGTATTTTTGTTTTCGTTAATGTTCTCAACACAAAATTTAAAAGAAATAATTGTTGTAACCTTATCACAATAACCAAATCATGCAAGGCTGCGATTAACAACAATTTAGAGTTTCAATTTTAAGAAAAACTGAAAAACCTGATTTCGAAAATTCCCTTGATCTCTGATACCACTTGATAACGATCTCACCACGCTCCTCACGTAGATTGATAGTTCTTGCGGAATAGCGTCCACGATCTTTTCGTAAATCAATTTGGACTGGTAGAATCACTCTATCTCTGTAGGATGACAGTATGCACAATTATTTGATAGCTCCTCACCAACAAACAACGAGACGGTCGCGTAAGATTTAATCCCCTCCTCAGGAACTAAAATCCACAATGTAAATTGGAATTCCCTCCTCTGGAAAACAACTCACATAAAAAAATAACTCTGTGTTTTATTTCTCAAAATTCTACTCTATTCAAAACGTATGGAGTGTATCCTTTAAATAGGCTACAAGAAGTGATAGCAATCCATCCATGTCCATGCCAAAGCCGACTTCAAGTGTTCATCCATTGACAAACCTTGATGGTCCAATGATAAGATTAAGGAGCAAGAAGATGAAGGAGGCGTTGCAAGCATTATTGATAACTCATTGTGAAGAATTGGACATCTTTGAAGAGCATTGTGATCCGGACCAAGCATCTTCCACCAATGGAGCTTTATGGAATATATCTTCTCTCACAATCCATGAAGAGATGGATCAATCACAATGAAGTCCAATGAAGGCGTGTTTGGGTTTCATATATGGATCACGCCATTAAACCCTAATTTATTAGTGTTTTATTTTATGTTATTTTAAGCCCAATTAGACGTTTTAATTTATTAAATAATGGGCTTGGAATTTCGAAATTAATTAAGGTTACTTGGCCCAATTATCTTGCATGATAATGGCAAGTAAAAGTTTAGGAAACAAAGAAGTCAAATTGAGTTTTGCTACTTGGCAAAACCGTGAGTCACAAATCCTTTTTGGAAAAGGATTTAGTTTGTTAGTTGTTAGTTTCCAATTCCACTTTGGAAAGTTAGCTAGCTTAGAAGTCAAGTTGTAATTTACTTAAGCTAGGGTTTTTACAAGGCATGGCCGAAATTTGCCTCTATATAAGACCATCATTGTAAACGTTTTTTAATAAGATGAATTTTGTTGAATTTAGCCTTGCTAAAAATTGTCTTTCAGCCGTGAGAAGCTTTAAGAAAAACGTGAATCAATTCAATTAAGTTTAGTTGAGTTTTTCATAAGAACCGTGAACCTAGAAGCTAAGACCTTTAGGTGAACTTACAAGTTCTTGATTCAAAGAATAAGCCAAACTGATTTATTTAGCTTATGAATTTTCATAAGTTGGCTGAATCTTTTTGATTCATACGTGGGGGTTTGATTGCTTCATATCAAATCTTTTCGTGTCAATATCTTTATTTTCTTGTTTTGTCAATTCCGCACCATTGTTTCTTCTTGTTCTTGTTCGTGGAGTTTGGTAAGCAACGATCCAAAGGAGGTGGTTTCGAGTGGTTCAAGGTGCTGCATCTTGATCATTCATATCAATTGGTATCAGAGATCAAGGTTGTCTTCCAAATTCAGGTTTTAAATTTCGGTTTTTGAGTCTTCTTGTTTCTCGGTTTTCTTGTTGCTTTGTGTCTCGATTTTTGCTGCTGTTTTAGACGTCCTTTTGCTGCTGTTCTTGAGTCAATTTTTCTGCAGTAAATTGTGTCTTAATTCAGTCCTTAATTCGTCATAATTCTGTCCATAAAATCGCATGCAAATCTGCCCTAAAAATCTGCCCAAAATCGTATAACCTTGCTTTAGCGTTTTTGCGATTTTTGTGTTGTTTTGTCTTGCTGTTTTCTTTCGATCCTTGCTGCTGTCCTTTGTGTCTTCTTTCTGCAGTTAATTGTGTCTTAATTCTGCTCTAATTTCGTCTTAAAAGTGTCAAGTAAATCGCAAAAAAATTTGTTGCTCAAATCTGCCCAAAATCGGTTTCATCTTGCTTTTGCGTTTTGACGGATTTTGTGTTGTTTCTTGCTGAAATTCTTGTTGCGTTTTGTTGCAGTTCTTGGTGTCTTAATTCTGCACTTTTTCTTGTCTTCATAGTGTTGAATTCTTGTGTTTTCATTGGCTGTCCACACGTCAACTTGTTAGGGGGTTTTGAAGTCAAGAATTAGGGTTTCTTACAAACCCTAGTTTTGGTCAAGTTTGCATAACATTCTTGTTTCTTATCCAATTCTTGATCTTTCTTTTGTGTTAGTTTCTTTGTTTCATTCTTGTCACGGTGAGTTTTGATCAAACTTTTATCACACTTGAAAAAGATAAGTTCTTGAACACTTTCTTAAACTTCTTGATTTTCTTGAAAATTCAAGTGTGTCAAAATTTGAATCTAAAGCCATATTCTTGATCTTCTTGATAAATCTTGAATATTTTGTGAAAGTGGCACATGCAAATTCATAATTCTTGGTGAGATATTAAAGTTTGAAAATTTTAAGGTTTTTAAGGTTAAGACAAAAGACACAACATCCTTAAACCCTAATCCTAGGTTGTTGTCTTCAAACCTTAAAAGTTTGTTTGTACTAGGTTCTTGTCTGAACCTTAATTGTTTTTGTTTGTCCAAGGTTTTGTCCAAACCTTAAAAGTTTGTTTTTGTCCTTTGTTGTCCGAACAAAAAAAAAAAAAAAGGCCGTATAAAAAAAAAAGGCCCAAAAAAAAAAAAAAAAAACAGAAAAAGAACAAAAAAATATATTAATTCGGACTTTGCATTATTTGTTTCTGTTATTTATTTATTTTATTTAATTTTAATTGAAGAACACATTGTTCTTGAGTTTGTTTCTTGAAAATCCCTTGGATTAAAAGTGCCATAACTTTCTCAATACAACTCGGAATTAAGTGATTCAAATTGCGTTTTCTTCATCTTGAAGTCTACTCTCTGTTTCCCTTAATTTCTGAAGTTAAATCATGTTATACCCACACGTATTATTAAATACTCTTGACGGAATTTGTTAAAACTTCCTTGGTTTTACTTGTGAAAATTTGTTGGTGGAATTAATTGGTTGAGTCTTGTTATTACAATCATTGAACCAGTAAGTTCCATAGTTTGAGAGTATTAGTACAGGGTATATACGAGAAAAGCTTTCATATTAAGAGAGGAGAGTACCTACTACCCCATATTGTGAGAACCCGTGAGGTATATTTCTATATATTTCTTGTGTTTTTACTAACTTGCAGGTACAAATGGAGGGTGAAGAATCTAAATCACCAAAGGTAGTGGACCAAAAGTTCACTAATGATGCCCTCTTTGACATGATCCGAAAACTCACACTCAAAGTTGATAGTTTGTCTTCGCCAGCACCCAAGGGTCCTAAATCCCGAAGAGTTGAGTTTGAATCCGACAATGACTCTAGTCATGATGAGGAGGATGAAGTGGAGGATACGAGTTCTTCTAAGAAAGGTGACAAGTCTAAGATTTCCATTGCTTCAGTTAAACTAACTATCCCAACTTTCCATGGTAAAGCAGATCCCGAGGCTTATTTTGATTGGGTTCGTGAGCTTGAGCACTTCTTTGAAGGCCATGATTTCCCCGAAAAGGAAAAGTACCGACTTGCTTTTATGCACCTTAAGGATTATGCTAGTTTATGGTGGGATGAGGTTATAAGGTCTAGACGTCAAGATGGTGAAAGGCCAATTGATACGAATGGAGTAGGATGAAGTCCCAATCCACACGAATTTTCCACAAATACTTGAGATCATTGTGCCACCAAATTCAATCACAACAAGAACAAATTGGCGGAAAAGAAAGTATGAAACGGAAAGGCAAGATTAAAGTTAACCTAACCCCAACGTTAACACAAATTGATTCAGTTTAACAATTGTAAATCTATAAATTAAACCTATCAGTTTGGTCGGTTCTATAAATCTAGAACTTGTAAGCTTTACCTAAAGTTCCTCACTTAAGGTTTGGCGGGTCTTATGAATTATTCAAGAATAACTCACGTTGATGATGTCAAATTTAATTTAGCAAAGCCAAAATTCTTTCAATTCAACATGCTTAAAAAACGTTACATAGCTTTCCCTTTTATAGGGAGTAGTTTCGGCTTTTCTAAAAGGAAAAGGAAATAAAACCTTAACTTGACTCCTATACTAACTAACATACTAATCCTTTTCCAAAAAGGATTTGTGACACACATAAGCTAATCCTTTTCCAAAAAGGATTGGTGTCTCACGTTTTCTTCCTAAAGGTGGCCAAACACAATTTGGCTTCCTTTGTTTCCTACACTTAAACAAAGACTAAAATCGGTTTTGCCTTGAAGAAGCAAAATTCGATTTTACTTTCTAAAACTTTACTTTCCTAATTATCATGCAAGATTTTTGGGCCAAGTAATACCTTATTAACACTTAATAAAAAACGCCAATTAAGCCCATAAAATCGTTAAGTGGACTTAATTAAAAACAACATAATAAACCCTAAAATATATTAAAAAGGGCGCGATCCATTTCAAAGCCCAAAACACGCCTTCTTCTTGGACTTTAATATTTCGGCCTTCACATTATTTCTTCAAGGTGGATCATAAATTGTTATTGAAGAAATATGCCAAAGTACTTCATCTTGAGATGGTTGTGTCGAACTTCTATGAACATTGGCCATCAACTCACAATGTGTTGATGACAATGCTTGTAATGCTTCCTTCATCCTCTTGCTCCTTGATCTTGTCATTGGACCACCAAGATTTGCTAATGGATCATGGGAAGCTGGATTTGGCAATGTGGACTCGGGCTCATTCCTATCATTCCCTCCCTCCTCGAAAGGATTCGTCCTCGAATCACCTACATCATATAAACTCAAATCAGAAACATTGAAAGTAGATGAAACATTACCCTACTCACTAGGTAGTTCAATTCTATATGCATTGTCTCCAATCCTTTCCAAGACTTGAAACGGACCATCTCCTCTTGGATGAAGTTTAGATTTCCTCTTTTCAGGAAATCTTTCCTTCCTCAAGTGAATCCAAACCCAGTCTCCAGGTTCGAAAATCACTTGTCTTCTGCCCTTGTTGGCTTGTTTTGCATATTGCTCATTACGCATTTGCATATTTTTGTAAACCTTTTCATGCAATTCCCTTACAAAATCAGCTTTAGCTTTACCTTCCACATTAACAAACTCATTAATAGGAAGAGGCAAAATATCAAGGGGAGTTAAAGGATTAAATCCATACACAACTTCAAAAGGCGAATAACCAGTAGAACTATGAACAGTTCGGTTATATGCAAATTCAATGTGTGGCAAACAATTCTCCCAATTCTTTAAGTTTTTTTGAATGATAGCACGAAGCAAATTAGACAATGTACGATTTACTACTTCTGTTTGACCATCAGTCTGTGGATGTGCAACAGTAGAAAACAATAATTTTGTGCCTAATTTATTCCAAAGTGTACGCCAAAAATGTGACAAAAACTTGACATCTCTATCACTGACAATACTCTTAGGAATTCCATGCAAACGTACAATATCCTTAAAGAAAAGGTCAGCAATTTTGGTAGCATCATTAGATTTAGAACATGCAAGGAAGTGAGCCATTTTACTAAATCTATCAACTACAACAAAAATGCTATCATTACCAGTGCGTGATCTAGGTAACCCTAACACAAAATCCATAGATATGTCAATCCAAGGGTTGCTAGGAACAGGCAGAGGTTGATACAAACCATGAGGCATTACTTTGGACTTAGCATGCTTACACACAATACATTTTTCACAAACACTTTTAACATCTTTAATCATGTTAGGCCAATAAAAGTGCTCATTCAAAACAGAAAGTGTTTTAAAAATACCAAAATGCCCCATTAACCCTCCCCCATGGGTTTCTTTAACAAGTAAATCACGAATGGAACATGAGGGAATGCACAATTTATCCTTGCGAAACAAGAAACAATCATGCACAAAATATTCACCATTCGGCCTTATTGAACAAAGATCATAAGATTCGGCAAAGTCAACATCTTCCTTATACAAGTCTTTAATCAATTCAAATCCAAGTAGCTTTGCATGTAAATAGGTAAATAAAGCATATCTCCTAGATAAAGCATCAGCTACCACATTCTCTTGACCAGATTTATATTTAATCACATAAGGAAAAGTTTCAATGAATTCCAACCATTTTTCATGTCTCTTATTCAACTTACCTCGAGTCTTTAAGAATTTGAGACTTTCATGATCAGAATGGATTATGAATTCTTTTGGCCATAAGTAGTGTTGCCAAACGTGCAATGACCTTACCAATGCATACAACTCCTTGTCATAAGTTGCATACTTTAAAGACGCCCCATTAAGCTTTTCACTGAAATAAGCCACGAGCCTTGATTCCTGCATAAGAACAGCACCAATACCAATCCCGGAGGCATCACATGTATCTCAAAAGCTTTATTGAAATTCGGCAAAGCAAGTAAAGGGGCATGAGTCAATTTATACTTCAAAGTGTTAAAGGCGTTTTCATGTTCTTTATTCCATGCAAAGGTGACATTCTTTTTAACAAGTTCATTTAAAGGTGCAGCAATGGAACTAATGTCTTTAACAAATCTCCTATAAAAACTTGCTAATCCATGAAAACTTCTTACCTCACTAGCATTTTGTGGTCTCGGCCAATCTAATGATTGCCTTGACTTTTGGCTCATCAACAGCAATGCCTTGAGAACTTACAACATAACCCAAAAAGATAATAGATTCCAAACAGAAAGAACACTTTTTAAGGTTAGCATATAATTGGTTCTCACGCAATATAGCAAACACGAGTTTTAAATGTTCAACATGTTCATCAAGTGATTTGCTATATATCAAGATATCATCAAAGTAGACTACCACAAACTTTCCAATGAAATGACGAAAAACATGGTTCATAAGCCTCATGAAAGTACTAGGTGCATTAGATAAACCAAAAGGCATAACTAACCATTCATACAACCCATACTTTGTTTTAAAAGCAGTTTTCCATTCATCTCCTTCTTTCATTCGTATTTGGTAGTACCCACTTTTAAAATCAACTTTGGAAAATATGGAAGATCCATGCAATTCATCAAGCATATCATCTAATCTAGGAATTGGTTGTCTATACTTAATGGTAATCTTATTAACAGCACGGCAATCTACACACATTCGCCAAGTATCATCCTTTTTAGGGACTAAGATAACAGGAACTGAACATGGACTAAGAGACTCACGCACAATACCTTTGTCAAGGAGTTCATCCACTTGACGTTGAATCTCTTTTGTTTCCTCCGGATTTGCTCTATAAGCTGGTCGGTTTGGAATTTGAGCTCCTGGGATGAAATCAATTTGGTGCTCAATGCCACGAATAGGTGGTAAACCTATTGGTAACTCCTCGGGAAACACATCACTATATTCCTGCAAAGAGAGTACACGGCACTAGGCAAAGAAGCAAGGTTATCACTGTCAACAACAAGTATAAGTTCCTTGCTAAACATTAAGTATAAGGACTGCCTATTAATCAATGCTCTCTTAATCTCATTAGAAGAAGCAAAACAACAAGATTTGTTATTAACTACCTCTCGACCTAAATTAGGTTTTTTGTTTTGTTATTTTTCTAGTTCCTTCTTCTTCATAGCTTCATTTATATCTTTACAAGCTTGTGCAATTCGAGTTTGATCTTCAAAAACTTGAGCAGGAGTCAAAGCATGAAGACTATACTTTTTACCATTATGCACAAAACTGTAAAAAATTTTCTTGGCATGATAAAGCACATCACAATAAAATTGCCAAGGTCTACCAAGTAAAATATGACTAGCCTCCATTGGAACAACATCACATAAAACAGTATCAACATATTTACCAATGGTGAGAGAAAACTTTACTTGTTTAGTGACACGAGTTTCAACTGAATTATTTAACCATTGAAGCCTATATGGTTTTGGATGTTTCATGCAATTCAAATTCAGTTTGTTAACAAGTAAGGTGCTTGCCACATTTGTGCAACTACCACTATCAATAATCACACTACAAACTATGTTTTGCACTAAACAGCGTGTGTGAAATATGTTATCACGTTGCATCAAATCATTATCTTCCAAAGGTTGAACATTAAGAACACGGCGAGAAACTAAAGAAAAGTTACCAACTGAGTAGGTCGGCTCATCAAGCTTTTCACCCTCATCACTTTGATCATCTTGGTACTTTTCTTCAAGAGGTGGCATGTCGGCACAATCATCATCACTTACCACTTCTCCAGTATCTAAAGTAATCATGATCCGGGCAGTAGGACAGTTGGCTTGCAAGTGACCATAGCCTTGACATTTAAAACATCTAATATCCCTCAATCTTGGAGCAGAAGTTGGCGCTGATTTAGGTATTGGATCAGCAACTTTGGGGACTGATTTTGGGACATAAGGAGGCGCACTAGATGGCTGGTTTGAGATAAATTGCCTCGGTTTTGTTGGTGGAGTGAAAGGGGCTGATTTAGGTTTCAAATCCCTTTGCCATGGTGGATTCTGTTGTGTGAACCTGTTCTTACCTTTCATGTCCCTTTCAATCTTAATAGCTTTATGAACAAGCTCATTAATATCAATATAAGATTGTAAATCAACATGATAAGACAATTCAGAATTCATACCTCTAAGAAATCTTTCAATTGTTGAATCGGGATCTTCACGAACATTGGCCTTGATCATGAGAGCTTCTATCTCATGGTAGTATTCCTCCACGGTTTTGTTTCCTTGCACAAGGGAGTGCAATTTTCTGTTGAGCTCTCGGCTATAATGTGATGGAACATACTTCTTCCTCATAAGCGCTTTCATTTGCTTCCAAGTTTGAATAGGTGGTTCGTCATCTTCACGTCTAGATCTCATTACCTTATCCCACCACAAACTTGCATAATCCTTGAGGTGCATGAAGGCTAGGCGATACCTCTTATGTTCGGGATAGCTATTACCTTCAAAGAAGTGTTCAAGCTCACGAACCCAATCAAAATAAGCTTCCGGATCTGCTTTACCATGGAAAGTAGGCAATGTTAGTTTAACTCCACTAATTGACAAATCAGATTTCTTACCATCTTTAGGAGAATCCCTGAACTCCTCATTCTCCTCATCACTAGGCTCGGCTTCTTCATGTTTATTCTGTCGCGAAGTAGAACCTTTTTTTGGTGAAGGAAAAATGGTTAAATTATCAATCTTTAGATTGAGTTTTCTGATAATGTCAAATAGAACATCATTAACATATTTTTTATCCGTTTGGGGTTGTCCTTGAGGTGTTTTATCATCTCCCTCCATTGTTCCTGCAAGTTAGTAAAAACAACAAAAGATAGCAAAATAAAAACCTCTCGGGTTCTCACTTTTGGTGAGTAATCTCTCCTCTCTAGTGTAATGGCTTTTCTTGTGTATACCCTATCTAAATACTCAACAATGAATCTCTCAAACTAATTGAAGCTTACTGTTTGTCGATTTTAAGAACAAGTCTCAACCAATTAGTTCAAACAAATCAATTCACAAAAGCACAACCAAAGAAGTTTGAAAAGAAAAATTCACGTCACAAGAAGATTTTAAGATCATGTATGGGGTATAAACAGATTAACTTCAAAAAGCTACGAATTCAGAAACTAGAGAAGATAACAAGAAGATGTGTTTTTGAATCACTCAATTCCGATTAAAAATGAGAAAGTTATGAAGGTTTGAAGTTATAGTGTATATAACCTCTCTGCCGAGTTTCGGACGGTAGATTAAAGGTTCGGACGGCCGAAAGTGGCGTCCGAAACTTTGTCAAAAAAATTTCAAATCTCTGTCGAGGATCGGACGGTAGTTTCGGACGGATCAGGGGTCCAAAAGTGGCGTTCGAAATTTTGTGAAAATTTGTGGCTTCTCTGTCGAGGTTCGGACTGTAGTTTCGGACAGGACTCAAATAAAAAGATTTGATTACCGAATTTGATGAACAACCTGGCTGCTCTGATACCAATTGATACGAATGGAGTAGGATGAAGTCCCAATCCACACGAATTTTCCACAAATACTTGAGATCGTTGTGCACCAAATTCAATCACGACAAGAACAAATTGGCGGAAAAGAAAGTATGAAACGCAAAGGCAAGATTAAAGTTAACCTAACCCCAACGTTAACACAAATTGATTCAGTTTAACAATTGTAAATCAATAAATTAAACCTATCAGTTTGGCCGGTTCTATAAATCTAGAACTTGTAAGCTTTACCTAAAGTTCCTCACTTAAGGTTTGGCGGGTCTTATGAATTATTCAAGAATAACTCACGTTGATGATGTCAAATTTAATTTAGCAAAGCCAAAATTCTTTCAATTCAACATGCTTAAAAAACGTTACATAGCTTTCCCTTTTATAGGGAGTAGTTTCGGCTTTTCTAAAAGGAAAAGGAAATAAAACCCTAACTTGACTCCTATACTAACTAACATACTAATCCTTTTCCAAAAAGGATTTGTGACACACATAAGCTAATCCTTTTCCAAAAAGGATTGGTGTCTCACGTTTTCTTCCTAAAGGTGGCCAAACACAATTTGGCTTCCTTTGTTTCCTACACTTAAACAAAGACTAAAATCGGTTTTGCCTTGAAGAAGCAAAATTCGATTTTACTTTCTAAAACTTTACTTTCCTAATTATCATGCAAGATTTTTGGGCCAAGTAATACCTTATTAACACTTAATAAAAAACGCCAATTAAGCCCATAAAATCGTTAAGTGGACTTAATTAAAAACAACATAATAAACCCTAAAATATATTAAAAAGGGCGCGATCCATTTCAAAGCCCAAAACACGCCTTCTTCTTGGACTTTAATATTTCGGCCTTCACATTATTTCTTCAAGGTGGATCATAAATTGTTATTGAAGAAATATGCCAAAGTACTTCATCTTGAGATGGTTGTGTCGAACTCCTATGAACATTGGCCATCAACTCACAATGTGTTGATAACAATGCTTGTAATGCTTCCTTCATCCTCTTGCTCCTTGATCTTGTCATTGGACCACCAAGATTTGCTAATGGATCATGGGAAGCTGGATTTGGCAATGTGGACTCGGGCTCATTCCTATAACCAATCAAGACTTGGAGCCAAATGAAGATTCTTATAAGGAAAAATTATGTCCCGTCTCATTACAACCGTGAGTTGAACAGAAAATTGCATTCACTTGTGCAAGGTAATAAATCGGTTGAGGAGTATTATCATGAGATGGAAGCTTTGATGATCAAGGCTAATGTGCATGAAGATCCTGATTCCACTATAGAACGATTTTTGAGAGGTATGCATTCTGATTTAGCATATCATGTGGATTTACAAAGTTATGTTGACATTAATGAGCTTGTGCATAAGGCTATTAAGATTGAAAGTCATATGAAAGGGAAAAATAAGTTTTCACAACCGCCACCACCATGGCAAAGAGATAAGAAGCCGAATGTGTCTCCTTTCACTCCATCCACAAAGCCGCGCCAATTCACTTCCAATCAACCATCAAGTGCACCATCTAATGTCTCAAAATCAGTTCCCAAAGCTGCTGATCCAACACCTAAATCAGCACCAACTTCTGGTCAAAGATTAAGAGATATTCGTTGTTATAAATGTCAAGGTTTCGGTCACATGAAATCAGATTGTCCAACTCGGAAAATAATGATGCTTCTTCCTAATGGTGAAGTGGTAAGTGAAGATGATAATGATGATGAATGTGCTGACATGCCTGCACTAGAGGAGAAATATGTAAGTGATGAAAGTGAAGAGTGTGATGGTTCTTCTTATAAGGTTGGTGATTACTGTTTAGTCTCTCGTAGAGTACTTAATGCACATCCACTTGTTGATGAAGATTTGATCCATCGTGAGAACATATTTCATACACGTTACATGGTTCAAAACAAAATTTGCACTGTTATTATTGATAGTGGTAGTTGTGCAAATGTGGCAAGTACTTTATTTGTAAATAAGCTAAATTTGACTTGCATGAAACATCCCAAACCATATAGACTTCAATGGTTAAATAATTCAGCTGAATCTCGAGTAACCAAGCAAGTTAAATTTACATTCACCATTGGTAGTTATGTTGATAAAGTTACATGTGATGTTGTTCCAATGGAAGCTAGTCATATATTGCTTGGAAGACCTTGGCAGTTTGATAGAGATGTTGTGTATCATGCCAAGAAGAACTTTTACCATTTTTCACACCAAGGTAAAAAGTTTAATTTGAGAGCCTTAAGTCCTACTGAAGTTTTTGAAGATCAAGCTAAAATAGCTAAGGCTTATGGTGCAATGCGTGAAGCAAAGGAGAAGAAGTTACAAGAGAAGAACAATGTAAATAGCATAGGCGAAACATTGTAACTAGAAATAATGATAGTGATAGCCGTGAGTTAGTTGTTTCAAAATCTTGTAATTATGCTTCTAAGAGTGAGGTTAAGAGAGCAATATTAGATAGGCAAGTAGTGTATTTACTTTTTCGCAAGGATGTACTTATCATTGATAGTGCTCACCTTGATTCTTTGCCTAGTATTGTTTCAGCTCTTTTGCAGGAATATGATGATGTGTTTCCTGAGGATTTACCAAAGGGTTTACCACCTATTAGAGGTATTGAACATCAAATTGATTTCATACCTGGATCTAAAATTCCAAACCGTCCAGCTTATAGAGCAAACCCTGAAGAGACTGAGGAAATTCAACGTCAAGTGGACGAACTTATTGACCGAGGTATGGTTCAAGAATCTTATAGTCCATGTGTTGTTCCTGTTATTTTAGTTCCTAAGAAGGATGATTCATGGAGAATGTGCGTTGATTGTCGTGCCATAAATAAAATAACTATTAAGTATAGACATCCTATTCCTAGACTAGATGACATGCTTGATGAGTTATATGGTTCATGCATATTTTCTAAGATAGACCTAAAGAGTGGTTATTATCAAATTCGAATGAAAGAAGGTGATGAATGGAAAACTGCTTTTAAGACAAAGTTTGGTTTGTATGAATGGTTAGTCATGCCTTTTGGTTTAACCAATGCACCCAGTACTTTTATGAGATTAATGAATCAAGTTTTTCGTCACTTCATTGGAAAATTTGTTGTGGTCTATTTTGATGATATCCTTGTATATAGTAAATCACTTGATGAGCATATTGATCATTTAAGACAAGTGTTTGCTATTTTACGTGAGAACAAATTATATGCTAACCTTAAAAAGTGTTCTTTTTGTATGGAATCAATTATCTTTTTAGGTTATATTGTTAGTTCTCAAGGTATATCTGTTGATGAGTCAAAGGTTAAAGCAATTCAATGTTGGTCTCGACCTACATGTGCTAGTGATGTTAGAAGCTTTCATGGATTGGCAAGTTTTTGTAGGAGGTTTATTAAAGATTTTAGTACTATAGCAGCTCCTCTAAATGAACTTGTTAAGAAAAATGTTGTTTTTGAATGGAAGGAAGAACATGAAAATGCTTTTAACAAGTTGAAGTATTTGTTGACTCATGTGCCTTTACTTGTTTTGCCCAATTTTAGTAAAGCTCTTTGAATACACTGTGATGCCTCCGGGGATAGGTATTGTATATTTTGATGCAGGAATGCAAGACCGGGTGCCTATTTAAGTGAAAAGCTCAATGGGGCGACAATTGAAGTATGCACTTATGACAAGGAGTTGTATGCGTTGGTAAGGTCATTACAGGTTTGGCAACATTATCTATGGCCTAAAGAGTTTATAATTCATTCTGATCATGAAAGCCTTAATTTCTGAATCTCAAGGAAAATTGAATAAAGGCATGGCTAAATGTTAGAGTTTATTGAAACTTTTCCTTATTGATTAAGTATAAATCTGGTAATGAAATTATGTAGCTGATGCATTATCTAGGAGACATTCTTTATTCACTATATGCATGCTAAGTTACTTGGTTTTGATTTGATCAAGGGATTTATACAAGATGATGTTGATTTCAAAAAATGGAAATCGACGTTGCTTGTGTTGTAAAGCCGAATGGAGATTTTATATGTATGATGGATTCTTTTTAAAAAGGATAAATTGTGCAACCCTCATGTTCCATCGTGAATTACTGTCTAAGGAAACCAATGGGGGGAGGTTAATGGGCATTTGGTAATTGCCAAGACTCTTGCTGTTTGAATGAACCTTTTTTTGGCCTAACATGATTAAAAATGTTAAAAGTGTTTGTGAAAGATGCATTGTATGTAAACAAGCAAAGTCGAAAATTATGCCTCATGGATTGTATACACCTTTGCCTGTTCCTAGTCATCCTTGGGTTGATATATCTATGGATTTTGTACTTGGATTGCCTAAATCACACACTGGTAATGATAGCATTTTTGTGGTAGTTGATAGATTTAGTAAGATGGCACATTTCATTGCATGTTCTAAGTCTAATGATGCTACAAAGGTTGCTGATTTGTTCTTTAAGGAAATTGTGAGGTTGCATGGAATTCCTAAGAGTATTGTTAGTGATAGAGATGTCAAGTTTTTATCTCACTTTTGGCGGCACTCTTTGGAATAAGTTAGGCACTAAGTTATTATTTTCTACTGTTGCACATCCCCAAACTGATGGGAAAACTGAGGTAGTAAATCGTACTTTGTCTACTTTACTTCGTGCTATTATTCAGAAAAACTTAAAGAATTGGGAAGGTTGTTTGCCGCATATTGAATTTGCTTATAATAGAACTGTTCATAGTTCCACTAACTGTTCGCCTTTTGAAATAGTTTATGGATTCAATCCTTTAACTCCTCTTGATATTTTGCCTTTGCCTATTAATGAGTTTGTTAATGTTGAAGGTCAAAAGAAAGCAGATTTTTGTTAAGGAGTTAAATGAGAAAGTAAGGCATAATATTCAAAGGCGTAATGAGCAATATGCCAAACAAGCTAATAAAGGTCGGAAAAGAGTGATATTTGAACCTGGTGATTGGGTTTGGATTCACTTAAGGAAGGAGAGGTTTCCCGACAAAAGGAAATCTAAGCTTCATCCACGAGGAGATGGTCCTTTTCGTGTTTTGGAGAGGATTGGAGATAATGCTTACAAGATAGAGCTTCCTAGTGCCTATGGCAATGTCTCATCTACATTTAATGTTACTGACTTATCTTTGTTTGATGTAGGTGATTCGAGGACGAATCCTTTCGAGGAGGGAGGGAATGATAGCAATCCATCCATGTCCATGCCAAAGCCGACTTCAAGTGTTCATCCATTGACAAACCTTGATGGTCCAATGACAAGATCAAGGAGCAAGAAGATGAAGGAGGCGTTGCAAGCATTATTGATAACTCATTGTGAAGAATTGGACATCTTTGAAGAGCATTGTGATCCGGACCAAGCATCTTCCACCAATGGAGCTTTATGGAATATATCTTCTCTCACAATCCATGAAGAGATGGATCAATCACAATGAAGTCCAATGAAGGCGTGTTTGGGTTTCATAAATGGATCACGCCATTAAACCCTAATTTATTAGTGTTTTATTTTATGTTATTTTAAGCCCAATTAGACGTTTTAATTTATTAAATAATGGGCTTGGAATTTCAAAATTAATTAAGGTTACTTGGCCCAATTATCTTGCATGATAATGGCAAGTAAAAGTTTAGGAAACAAAGAAGTCAAATTGAGTTTTGCTACTTGGCAAAACCGTGAGTCACAAATCCTTTTTGGAAAAGGACTTAGCTTGTTAGTTGTTAGTTTCCAATTCCACTTTGGAAAGTTAGCTAGCTTAGAAGTCAAGTTGTAATTTACTTAAGCTAGGGTTTTTACAAGGCATGGCCGAAATTTGCCTCTATATAAGGCCATCATTGTAAACATTTTTTAATAAGATGAATTTTGTTGAATTTAGCCTTGGTAAAAATTGTCTTTCAGCCGTGAGAAGCTTTAAGAAAAACGTGAATCAATTCAATTAAGTTTAGTTGAGTTTTTCATAAGAACCGTGAAACAAGAAGCTAAGACCTTTAGGTGAACTTACAAGTTCTTGATTCAAAGAACAAGCCAAACTGATTTGTTTAGCTTATGAATTTTCATAAGTTGGCTGAATCTTTTTGATTCATACGTGGGGGTTTGATTGCTTCATATCAAATCTTTTCGTGTCAATATCTTTATTTTCTTGTTTTGTCAATTCCGCACCATTGTTTCTTCTTGTTCTTGTTCGTGGAGTTTGGTAAGCAACGATCCAAAGGAGGTGGTTTCGAGTGGTTCAAGGTGCTGCATCTTGATCATTCATATCATTGTCACTTAGAATTTGCTGTTGGGTAGCAGATATTTGGCGTATCTGATCTCCTAGGGCTGCAATCAATCTTGCGAGCCTTTGATTCATACCTGATTCTCCTTGATTACTCAATATTATCAATAAAGAACACCAATAATACCACTTGATGTCTACCAAGAAGAACCAATGTTGTTTTGTATTTTTGTTTTCGTTAATATTCTCAACACAAAATTTAAAAGATATAATTATTGTAACCTTATCACAATAACCAAATCATGCAAGGCTGCGATTAACAACAATTTAGAGTTTCAATTTTAAGGAAAACTGAAAAACCTGATTTCGAAAATTCCCTTGATCTCTGATACCACTTGATAACGATCTCACCACGCTCCTCACGTAGATTGATAACTCTTGCGGAATAGCGTCCACGATCTTTTCGTAAATCAATTTGGACTGGTAGAACCTATCTCTGTAGGATGACAGTATGCACAATTATTTGATGGCTCCTCACCAACAAACAACGAGACAGTCGCGTAAGATTTAATCCCCTCCTCAGGAACTAAAACCCACAATGTAAATTGGAATTCCCTCCTCAGGAAAACAACTCACATAAAAAAATAACTCTGTGTTTTATTTCTCAAAATTCTACTCTATTCAAAACGTATGGAGTGTTTCCTTTAAATAGGCTACAAGAAGTGTCAATGTTTGGTATTGTCCCGATGTGGGATAATTGCCAATGTTTCCTAAAAACTACCCTTAATGAATTAAAGATCAATTAAGCCCATTACATGCCATTTATCATGCAAGATAATTTGGGCCATGTAATTAACTAATTAAACACGAAATTAATAAGCCCATAATTAATGTTTGGACTTAATCTTATTAAAACACAAATTAAACCCTAAAATCTAACAAGAAAAACATAAATACTAAAAATTCCGAAATTGTCCGCGTCATTACATGACGTGCAACGTCACAGCATGTTTTCACCTTGATCCCGTCAGAATCTGGAAAAATGTAAAACATCAAAGTTTTAGCTCTGGATCTTAGCTTTCTAATGCCACTGGAATCAATCCATTCCGAGTTAAATTGAGAGAGATATAGGCAGATTACTACAACATAGCATAATCTCTCAGCAAACAATATTTGACGCCTCTTGTCATGAGTTCCTTTGTTATCCCATTTTTGAGTCTCGGACCTCCTTGGGACTAAAATGAGGCTTATTCTCCATCTTATTCCAGGCCTCCATACATGAGATTCATCTTTAACAATTGGAACAAGTGCCTTGGATTTCCCGAAATATATGATCACACATGATTTCGTATCATCCCAAGATTAATCAAGAAGTAAAGATATTAACCTTGTATAATAGCAGAATGAACCACGATGGAATAGTAATTAACAAGATACAAATATTTCAAAACTAAAATTTTCAAGACTCTTTTTCTTTTAATTGTTTTTCATTTTTTTCAAGAATCTTTTCTATTTTTGTCTCATTTTTTTTCTTTGTTTTCTTTGTTTTCAAAGATAACTTTTTTTCCTTTTCTGCTTTTTTGGAGTCTAGCACGAAATAGAACAAGAAAGATAAAATATAGGATATCTTAAACTCAAAAATCCAAGAGTAGGAACCTTGCCCGACCTAATTGACAAAACCCACTACTTCTATGAACCAAGATATCAAGAACATCCAAAAGAAAGTCAAAAACAAAGAAATAAAATGATATGCAAACCTGGACTAGAATTAGCTTTGATACCAAATGATATGAACTCCACCCCGTAATGGACGAAACCCAATATCAAAATGAAATCCAAGGATCATTCTACAGCAGGGATGCTAGATGGAATGGTAGAATGATGACACAACCAACTATGGATTGAAGGTTGATAAGTGATGAAGAACGCCACAAGCTAGAGGAAAGCTTGAAAAGTTCAAAATAGTTCTCAAAGAACCAAAAGAATAATCTCACAAATGTAATAATCAAATATGAATCTTATGAACGTTTTACAGCCTATAAATATGAAGAAACCCCTAATTTGAAAGTTACAAAAAATGAGAAAATAATTAATTAAAGTCTAGGAAACTTAAAAGGCTAATTAATCCTTGTCTTGGAATTAATAAAGTCATAAAAGGTTGGACCAAAGCCAGCCTTGATTCCTATGCATTCTTTGACTCTTTGAATGGCTTTTGATCTGCCTTTAAGCGTTCCAAAAAACCTTGACCGAAATTAAATAGCCTCGAACAAAACAACCCACGATTGTTGACCAAGCTTGGATAAACGTTGATCGGGTGAGCCTAGCTTGATCCTAGAACTTCCTGATGAGTTGGTTTTATACCAACTTATATGTGTTATATCACTTAGCTTTTGCCTTGTTTTCATGTAAATGTGTAGTGTTTTGTGTCATTGTGTGCATTTATGTGGTTTTGAACTTGGTGTGCTTAAATGGTGAAAAAGACCAAAACAATGATGATGAAATGAAACAAATGGGTGTTTTAGGTTAAAGGACAAGGAATGATCTAAAAAAGGTTTGATATTATGTTGTGGAGTTTGAAGAATGCCAAAATATGTTATTTTGGTATTTGGGCAGAACTGGAAGGGTAACTTCAATTGGGTGTATCTTTCTCTATACTAATTCAAATGCTAGGATCTTGGAATTTCTAGAAAGCCCTTTGAGTGTACTGCATTTCTTATGTTTTAACTTTCTTCTAATTCTATGTGCAAGTATGAGAAACGGGAGGATCTTTGCGAGTGCTCCTTTAGGGTTACATTGTTGAGCTTATTGCCACAGTTTGGTAGAAGGTCCATATCTTGAGCTACAGACCTCCAATGATGCTGATTCTTGAACCAATGGAAAGCCAAGAGAAAGATCTAAAATGCTTATGTTCACCACAAAGTCCAATTCAGAGGCTAAGACACACATATTGTGCATAGCAGTAGATTGTTGTGTTGAAATGGTTGCATCACACACACATGCACTCACCTCGCTGCACACAACCACTCACCTCGCCGCACACACACGCACACCTAGTCTCATGAATGTGTGATGAGCTCACCTGATTGCTGCACAAGAGTGCGGTGACCTCACATTTGTCGCGCGTGCATGTGCTGCGAGCTCCCGCACGGCACACACAGTTTTGCCATACTTCCGTATTTCGGCCATAACTCTCTTTTCCTAGCTCCAAATTGAGTGATTCAAAATGCTATGGAAAGCTAAGACGTAGGGCTACAACTGTCATGTTTTATGTTTGTCCAAATGCACAACGTATTAGGGTCAGATTTTGGTTGGAATTGCTGCACACACGCACACTTGCATTTTACATGGCGAGACCTCGCTATGAGGTCTCGCCACTTTTGTTTTTGTGAGGGCGAGCTCACCCTTTAAAACACACTTCACTCATTTTTTTCATCACAGTCCACACACACATTTCACTCACGTTTCTACATGTTTTGAGAATGTTTTATACATAATAGCTTTCATTCCAGTTGCATCACTTAGTTCTTTCACAATGTCTCAAGCATACTTTCATGCATGTCAATATTTCATATGTCAACATTTTAGTCAGTTGCAATAAATATTCCTTTTACTTGTATTCATTCACATTTTCACTTCACAACGCTCACTTCACATACATTTTACTCTTCACCACAGTTCATGTTTCATTCATTTGTCATTCATTCTTGTTCATTTCCTAAACACTCAACGCACACTTGCACAATAGGTGGCGAGACCTCGCTACGAGGTCTCGCCGGTTTCGGTAATGCATGGTGACAAGCTTATCGCGTACTTGCACAATTTAACCCTACTCACTAATGTAGATGTGATGAGAGGGATCGTATCCTCAGGGAAGGTGTTTGGTTTCAAGAATTCACGAAATGTTGCTCAAATTGTGTTGCCCAATTTTGCACCATCTAGAACCAGTAGAAGTAATAGCAAACTAACGAAATAAGGTAACAAGACAAATGCAAGAGAAACAGTAAGAAGGTGACAAGATGAGACAGACGTCCTAAAGTTACTGTACCAGACAACTGTGAATTAACACAATTGCTATGCATTAGACCACATGCAAAACAAGTTAGGAGGAGACAATTGTTGCCTAGGAGGCTAGTGAACTCTCAGCATGATGAGAATGAGCCCGTGTCCATGTCCGTGGTGTTAAAGTCAAATTGTCATCCTGAAAGTTTCTGTCACATTTTTGTATTCTTGCCATAACCCTTTCGATATAACTCGGAATTGCATGATTCAAGAAGCCCTGGAACGATAAGAGATAGAGCTACAACTTTCATGTTTTAAGTGTTACGAGATTCTGATGTTATCACCGTTGAAAGTGCCTTCCACAGTTGATGACGGGATTCTGGCCGAATTTTCATCTCGAATTTTATGGACTACATTGAAGACCAAGATGGCGTGCTTGGGCTTTGCATTAATGGATCACGCCATTGTTTAATCTTTAGGATTTATTTTGTTGTTAATAATTAAGTCCATTAAACATTTTATTATGGGCTTAAGTCTTTATGTTTTTAATGGGTTAAATAATTTTAGGAAAGTAGTTTAGTTCCTAGTGTTTCATTACAATTAGGAAGTTTCATTAACTTGTCCTAGGGTTAACGTTTTGTAGCCTATTAAAGGCAACACATCATTGACGTTTTAATGGTAGAGAGAGATTTCAGAATTTTAGCAGGTACTAATTTCGTGATTAACACTATGTGTTGTCAAAGCCTTGAAGTTCAAGTTTGATCTTCATTGTAGATAGTCCACCTTTAGCGTGACCTTTAGGTCACTTCACTGAGTTCTTTATTTAAAGAGCAAGCCAAATTAACTAGTTTAACACATGAATTTTCATGGTTGAATCAAGTTCGTTTGTATAACGTGAGGGTTTAATTTGCTTCAAGTCTGGCCTTTTCGTTCCCCTTGAATTACTTCCTCCAAATTCTGTTTTTATGCTTGTTTGTTTTGTTTTTTGTTACAACAACAATCCGAAGGTTGTGGTTCTTGAATTATCAAGGTTTCTCCAGCCTAGAATATTTGCATCAATTGGTATCAGAGCAAAGGTTGTTGTCTCAAAAATTCAGGTTTTTCTGATTTTGTCTTCTTGCTGTTTTGTGGCTTCTTTTGCTGCAGTTTTAGCGTCAAATCTGCTGCTGTTTATTGAGTCCTTTTTCTGCTGTAATTGAGTCCTTCTTGCTGTCCAAATTCGTGTTAGATTCAGTCTATAATTTCGTCATTATAGTGCTCAAAATCGCTTGCTAAAGAGTTGCTGAAATCTGCCCCAATCTTTCTTGTTCGTGTTTTGCGTTTTGTGACTTTCTTGTGTTGTTTTATTTGCTTTCCTTTTGTGTTTCTTTTGGTGTCTACATTCTGCACTCTTAAATTGTCTTCATAGTGTTGAATTCCTAGTGTTTTCATTGTTGTGTCACACGTCGAAAAAGAGTTTTAGGGTTTCATCAAAAGTTGTTTGAAATTTTTGCGAAAACAAATTAGGGTTTTTTACCAAGTCGCGACAGTTTCGGCCGTCCGAAACTAAAAAAGGCGTCCGAAACTTAGGATCAGACGGTGGAGGTCGTCCGAAACAAGCGTCCGAAACTGAGTTCAAAATCGTCCTTCCAGAAGTTTAGGTTCGGACGGTGGTGGTCGTCCGAAACAGGCGTCCGAAACTTTGTAAAAAAAATTCTGCTCCCAGAAATTTAGGTTCGGAAGGGGTAGATCGTCCGAAACAGGCGTCCGAAAGTAAAAAAAAAGGGAAAAAAAAAGTGACCGATTAAAAAAAAAAAAGGTACGGTCAATTCAAAAATAATAGTATCTTCGGACTTTCTTTTATTTATTTTCTGTTTTATTTTCCATTTGAAAGAACTAAGTGTTCTTAATTTGTGCTTGAAAATGACCAATATTGGAAGTGACATATTTTGCTCATCTTAATTTGGACTTGAGTGATTCAAAACCCAATATTCTTCTTTTATAGTCTATTGTCTATTTTTATTTTCGTAGCTTTCTGAAGGTGAATCAATTTATACCCACACGTGTTCTTAAACCTCTTGTGACGTGTTTTTCTTTGTTATACTCTTTGGTTTTTACTTGTGTGAATTCTTGCTGTGGAACTTGTTAATTGAGATGTGCTATCTAAATAATTGAACTTGGTAAGTCTCAATAGTCCTAACACATTCATTACTTGAGAGTAATAGCTAGGATAAACAAGAGAGAACACTACATAAATAGAGTGGAGAGTACCTACCATCCTAAAGTGAGGAACCCGTGAGGATTTTCTCTATATTCTTGTGTTTTTCTTTACTAACTTGCAGGTACAAAATGGAGGAATCAAAAGGTGATAAACCAATCACCCAAGCTGAACAAAAATTCGCCAATGAAGTACTTTTTGGTATGTTGCAAAAGATCAATCTCCGACTTGATAGTTTGGAGTCATCAACTAAAAACTCCGCATCAAGGAAGCTCAAATTTGAAGATGATGAATCCGAAGATGAGGAGGAGGAGGAGATCTTGAGTTCTTCTAAGAAAGGTGACAAGTCTAAGATTTCAATTGCGTCTGTTAAGCTGACAATTCCTACTTTTCATGGCAAAGCAGATTCCAAGGCTTATTTTGATTGGGTTAGAGACCTAGATCACTTCTTTGAAGGCCATGATTACCCCAAAAAAGACAAGTACCGACTTGCCTTCATGCATCTAGACGTCAAGATGGTGAAAAGCCAGTCAAGACTTGGTCCCAAATGAAAGCATTAATGAGAAAGAAGTATGTACCTTCTCATTACAATCGTGAATTGAATCGCCAATTGCACATACTTGTGCAAGGTACGCGAACAGTTGAGGAGTACTACCATGAGATGGAATCTCTTATGATCAAGGCCAATGTTCAAGAAGATCCAGATTCCACCATTGAAAGGTTCCTTCGAGGTATGGGTGCTGAACTAGCTTACCATGTTGATTTGCAAAGTTATGTCGATATTAATGAGTTAGTTCATAAAGCCATAAAGATAGAAAAGCATCTCAAATCCAAGGGGCGATTCACACAATCACAACCACCATGGAGAAGAGATCAAAAGGCGAATGTGTCCCCTTTCACTCCATCAACAAAGCCGTACCAATTCACCTCGAATCAGTCTTCAAGTGCAACATCTAATGTTCCAAAATCAGTATCCAAAGTTGCTGATTTTACACCTAAATCCGCATCAACTACTGGTCAAAGGTTAAGGGATATCGTTGTTTTAAATGTCAAGTATATGGTCATTATCAATCTGATTGTCCAACTTTAAAGATAATGATGCTTCTTTCTAATGGCGAAGTGGTAAGTGAAGACGAAGATGATGATTGTGCCGACATGCCACCACTTGTAGAGAAATACGAAAGTGAAGAAGGTGAAGATCTTGACACATATGAGGTTGGTAATGGTCAATTTTCGTTAGTCACTCGACAAGTTCTCAGTACACAACCACAAATTGGTGATTTGTCTCAAAGAGATAATATATTTCACACTAGATGCACGGTTCAAGGAAAGATTTGTAGTGTGATCATTGATAGTGGTAGTTGTACAAATGTGGCTAGTACTTTACTTGTTAAGAAATTGAAGTTGTCTTGCATGAAGCATCCAAAACCGTATAAACTTCAATGGTTCAACAATTCTATTGAAAGTAAAGTTACTAAACAAGTGAAATTTACATTCACCATTGGAAAGTTTGTAGATGAGATTTTATGTGATGTTGTTCCAATGGAAGCTTGCCATATTTTACTTGGTCGACCTTGGCAATTTGATCATGATGTACTTTATTATGCCAAGAAGAACTTTTACAGTTTCGACTTTGAGGGTAAGAAGTACAATCTTCGAGCTTTAACTCCATTCCAAGTTTTCGAAGATCAAGCTAAAATTGTTCAAGCTTGTAAAGAGATGAGTGCCGCCAAGGAGAAGAAAGTTCAAGAGCAGAGCAATGTAATAGCTAGTGCATCTTGTAATAACCGAGTTTAAGTGTTTTAAAGTCTTGTTATTTTACTTCTTCTAGCGAGATTGAGAAAGGAATACTAGATAGGCAATCAATGTACTTACTTGATGATAGTGATAACCATTTGAATTGTTTGCTGCCTAGTTCCTTTGTTTTGCAGGTTTTTGGAGTTCCTAAGTGCTTAATGAAGTTCAAAACAACTCAATATGCATTGGAAGGAGTCCAATCTGCTATGTCTTATTTTCCGCAAGGTAAGCAAGGTAAGTTAGGTGAGTTTTCATTTGTTTTTGTTTTTTCAACTGTTCGTCACTTTGAGGTTGGCAATTTAATTGATTTTCAAAGTTTTCAAACATTTTTAAGTCAATTTCAAAAACTTTCCTATACTTTTTCACAGTTAGTTCGAAATTTTGTTAAGGGTATGTTTGAATCTAAATTATGTTCTTACAATTTCGAACTACATCAAACCTTTGTATGCGCTCATTCAAGTGTTAATTATATTGACTCTACTTGCTGGATTATTGATTCTTTTGATTACTTATTTTGTGACTTTGCTCACATTCATCAATTTCAAAGAGGTCCATGGGTAATTCAACACTTGTATGGTAAGTTATCTCCGTTCCAAATTTCTTTTGAATTCCAAGAGGTAAAATTTTCTGTTTACACCTATTCAATAGATTGTTTACATTCTAGTCTTTGGAATTACACTCTCATATTTGATAACTTTCGCATGTTTTTAAAGGTATTAATACGTTCATGTGATTTACACTTTGTCCAGGATGCATATATGTTTTCTTATTATGAATATTCTTGTACTTATGATTCAATTCATATATGCTTACGTCCTTTGCTTACATCACATGTTAATAACGCAAATAATGTGTTAATGAATGTTGTTAGTGAATTCGTTTTGATTAGTTCTCTAATTAGGAACATTCAGTTTTCTGATTTGCATAAGCTACGTGATAGTTATTTGCATAATTGTTTTGAATTCATTAACTTCAACATTTGCACAATCATGTTCTATGTGTTTCGAATTTGCATAAATACTCTGCATCACCAATCTTTTTGGTAAAAGAAAATTATTTAATGTTTTGTCATAGATTATTGAGTTTTTCTTTATCTTATACTCTTGTTTTGATCTTGCAGAATATAATACATTGTTGGCCGATAATTGTTTTATTCCAACTCGACTTGATTCTTATGGAGTTCGTGATATTGGTGTTTGACCCTGGAACTCACTTTCAAGATTCGAGGACGAATCCTTTCGAGGAGGGAGGGAATGATGAGAATGAGCCCGTGTCCATGTCCGTGGTGTTAAAATCAAATTGTCATCCTGAAAGTTTTTGTCACGTTTTCGTATTCTTGCCATAACTCTTTCCATATAACTCGGAATTGCATGATTCAAAAAGCGCTGGAACGATAAGCGATAGAGCTACAACTTTCATGTTTTAAATTTTACGAGATTCTGACGTTATCACCGTTGAAAGTGCCTTCCAAAGTTGATGACAGGATTCTGGCCGAATTTTCATCTCGAATTTTATGGACTACATTGAAGACCAAGATGGCGTGCTTGGGCTTTACCATTAATGGATCACGCCATTGTTTAATCTTTAGGATTTATTTTGTTGTTAATAATTAAGTCCATTAAACATTTTATTATGGGCTTAAGTCTTTATGTTTTTAGTGGGTTAAGTAATTTTAGGAAAGTAATTTAGTTCCTAGTGTTTCATTACAATTAGGAAGTTTCATTAGCTTGTCCTAGGGTTAACGTTTTGTAGCATATTAAAGGCAACACATCATTGACGTTTTAATGGTAGAGAGAGATTTCAGAATTTTAGCAGGTGCTAATTTCGTGATTAACACTATGTGTTGTCAAAGCCTTGAAGTTCAAGTTTGATCTTCATTGTAGATAGTCCACCTTTAGTGTGACCTTTAGGTGACTTCACTGAGTTCTTTATTTAAAGAGCAAGCCAAATTAACTAGTTTAACGCATGAATTTTCATGGTTGAATCAAGTTTGTTTGTATAACGTGAGGGTTTGATTTGCTTCAAGTCTGGCCTTTTCATTCCCCTTGAATTACTTCCGCCAAATTCTGTTTTTGTGCTTGTTTGTTTCGTTTTTTTGTTACAGCAACGATCCGAAGGTTGTGGTTCTTGAATGATCAAGGATTCTCCAGCCTAGAACATTCGCATCACAGCATGTCGACCACAAAGTTCTCTATACTCCCTAACAGAACCTTTCCCATGTCAAGGCCTAAGCAAGATGATTGAACATCGCGAACGTCTAGACTTCCAAACACTAGCTATTCAACATACAAAACCTTAAGTCTCCCATGGCGAGGCCCGATCTAATGTTGACTCAAGCTAGCATTATAGAATCATTCTTTATTCGGTTATAATGACTCAACGACCTCCGATTGGCATGGCGACCACATCTCGGATCGTGAGCAAGGCAAAACAAGCGAAGGAACTCCAGATTCATACATTTAGTCTTCATTTTATGCACTTTCCGATGTATCTAAGTTTAATTCAGTCAATGAAGTACAAATTCTATGAAACTTCACTTAATCAAGCAATTAAAAGCATGCATGATCTCACTCATTGAGTTCTGGTTAATTGCATAGCATTTCACTGTCTAATTACACATTCGTCTGGTCATAACCCTAGGACATCATTTTATTAGCCACGAAACTTCATTCTCATATCACGATCTCCACAATCAAGTTCAAAACAATTCATTTTCATATAAATTGGAAGAATTTACCAACAATTGTGTAGGAATTGTCAATAACTCTGTTAATTGAGAATGAGAATTCCGTGCTTAGTTCACAAGTTCAATCAGAATCACGATCGGAGGAGAAATGGAAGAGAGAGAAAAACTAGAGAGAGAAAGAATTTCTAGTGAGAGAAAACTCCCGCTCTCCAAAATCAAAAGTCTGTTACATCTCTAGAATGATCTATCTTCCAAAATGCTACCTAAATCCTCTATATATATAGGTTACAATACGTAAATAATACGCAACGTAAAATGAATACAAAATTACAAGAATGCCATTATGAATAACAAGATATTCAACAATAGGTTGAGCATATTGCCGGTTCACGCCTTTGAGCCTTGATCTTCCACGTCTTCGTCATCCCATATGTCCTCATGACCATGGCAACCAAGCCTTAGAGCCTCTGGATCCCACGCCTTTCCAAGCCTCTGTAAACGAACACAAAACTTCCACACTTAGAAAATATTTTGATTATCAACAAGAGCGTTTTCATGCGGGACCTCATGCTGTGCTTTCGTGTGTGTGGCGAGGTCTCGCTACGAGACCTAACCGTTTGTGCATATGTGTGTGCGTGTGTGGTGATGGAAAAATGATGAGAGAATGAGTGATATGAGATGTTTAACAAACGAGTGTAACTAAAGAACGTTGAAAAACGAAAATATGTTGTGATGCAACTGAATGTGATTGTTGTGAAGTGAAAATGTAAATGAATACAAGTAAAAGGAATTTTTCTTGCAACTGACTAAAATGTTGACATATGAAATATTGACATGCATGAAAGTATGTTTGAGACATTGTGAAAGAACTAAGTGATGCAACTGGAATGGAAGCTATTATGTATAAAACATTCCCAAAACATGTAGAAACATGAGTGAAATGTGTGTGTGGACTGTGAGGAAAAAAATGAGTGAAGTGTGTTTTAAAGGGTGAGCTCGCCCTCACAACATTCTAAGTGGCGAGACCTCTCTAAGAGGTCTCAGCCTCACAAAAACAAGTGGCGAGACCTCGTAGCGAGGTCTCTCCATGTAAAATGCAAGTGTGCATGTGTGCAGCAACGTCCAACCAAATTCTGACCCTGATAATTTTGAATTTGGAAAAATGTAAAACATGAAAGTTGTAGCTCTAAGTCTTAGAATTCTATAGCATTTTGAATCCCTCCATTTAGAGCTAGGATGAGAGAGTTATGGCCGAAGTACTGAAGTGTGGCAAAACTGTGTGTGCTGTGCAGGAGCTCGCCGCACATGCACGTGCGACCAATGTGAGGTCGCCGCACACTTGTGCAGCAATCTGGTGAGCTCGTCGCACATTCATGCGATGAGGTGTGTGAGCTCGTCGCATGGCGACGAGGTGTGCGTGTGTGTGCGGCGAGGTGAGTGGTTGTGTGCAGCGAGGTGAGTGCATGTGTGTGTGATGCAACTATTTCAGCACAACAATCTATTTGCTATGCACAATATGTGTGTCTTAGCCTCTGAATGGGACTTTGTGGTGACATAATAGTTTTAGAACTTTCTCTTGGCGTTCCATTGGTTCAAGAATCAGCATAATTGGAGATCTGTAGCTCAAGATATACACATTCTACCAAACTGTGGCAATATGAAGTCAAAGATGAAAACCTGAAGGAACAATTGCAAAGATGCCCCCGTTTCTCCTACTTGCACACATATTTAGAAGAAAGTTAAAACATACAAAATGAATTACACTCAAAGATATTTCCAGAACAGCCAACATCTCCTCATTTGGATTAGTATTGAGAGAGTTACACTCAAATGAAGTAGGACTACCAATTCTGCCCAACTTCAAACTAAGCAATTAGACATGTTTAGGGTTTCCTCAAATCTCTCACACACCCTTCCAACTCTTTTAAACTCTTTCCTTGTCATTTAACATCAAACACACATTTGCCTCATTTAATAATCAGTTTTGGTCTTTTTCACCATTTTAGCACTTTCTGCAAACCACATAAATGCACACGATGGCACAAAACACTACACAATTGCTTGAAAAAACAAGTCAAAAGCTAAGTGATATTGATGCGAATGTTGTATGGCCGAGGCTCCAACCCTGGACCAAATTCGAATCTCCCACACAAGCTATAGGACCGTGTTGCTCTTACCAAGATAATCCACAACAAGAACACAAAATTGGATGGAACGAAATCAAAGGAAAAACGCTAGGAATTGAGTAAATCAAAACTTCACGTTTTATTACTAATGAACTTAATTTAACCTATGAAAATTCAATCAGTTAAACAAGTTAATTAGGCCTGCTCTTTAAATAAAGAACAATTGGTGTAATCTCCTATAGGTCACGCTAAAGGGGATTAACTACAATGAACAGTTAAATAACTCTTCAAGGCTTTGAACAACTCAAGGAGTTAATTCACGAATTTTAGCAAAGCTAAAAACTCAATTTTATTCACCAACTTATTGTGTAAAAACGTTACATGCATCTCCTTTTTATAGGGGATGAGTTTCGGCCATGCCAAGAAGGAAAAGGAAATAAACCCTAGTAGTTGCAAAGTACAACTTGACTTCTTAACAAACTAGCTAACTAACTAATCCAAGTTGTAAAAGGATTAGGTTAGACAGTTTTTAATGAAGAAGCAAAACGTGTTTTGGCTTCTTGTTTCCTAAACTAATCAACTTTCCAAATTGGAAAAGGAAACTACAACTAACTACCAAATCCTTGTCCAAAAAGGATTTGCTTTACTTGCCATTATCATGCAAGATAATTGGATCAAGTAATTACTTAGCCCATAATTAAAACACCAAGACTTAAGCCCATAATTAATGGACTTAATTATTACAACTTAAAAATAAACCCTAAAATTAAACAATGGCGTGATCCAAAGTTGGCAAAGCCCAAGCACGCCATCTTGGTCTTCAATATAGTCCATGAAATTCGAGATGGAAATCTGCCAGAATCCCGTCACTCATTTTGGCAGCCATATTCCACGATGATACCGTCAGAATCTTGGAAAACATAAAACATGAAAGTTGTAGCTCTATCTCTTATCGTTCCAGAGCTTCTTGAATCATGCAATTCCAAGTTACATCGAAAGAGTTATGTCCAGAATACCAAAACGTGACAGAAACTTTCAGGATGACCAAGTGACTTTAACACCACGAACATGGACACGGCTCATTCTCATCAGATATAACACATATAAGTTGGTATAAAACCAACTCATCAATTTCTCCCACACTTAAACTCTTGCTTGCCCTCAAGCATGGACACATCATCACACTTACACAACTCATGTTAATCACTCACATTCAAACCGTTGCTCCCTTGTTTACTAAGTCCATCTCTAAGTTCATCAAAACATCACAAAAAACTCTCAAAGGTTTACCCGTTCCAAATTTTTAGATTTTAACACCTATTATCAACCAATGCACAATGAATAAAGACCAAAATGTCATACGTGCAAGTGTGTGCTGAGGAATACTGGCTCAGTGCTCTTCATGTATGCATAACCTTTTTTATTCTATCTTACGATTCACTGCATATCAATCTCCTTATCCACACATAGGAACAAATAGCACACAAGATCAATGGCACACATTGGTGCTTCTATTAGATCATTTACATTCAAATTGCACTTTGGTGCTATTTTTTGTCACACACATTGGTGTATGATTGCCTGGGTTTTATGGCTCTTTTTTTCCACTTTTCGCCTGGGTTTTATGGCTGTTTTTTACCATAATCACTTGCCCAGGGTATTTCGGCTTTTCATTCCCAATTGCCAAAGGCTTTTTCTCCATATCCTTTCTTGTGTAACCACTAGTTCGTATATGTCTTTAAGGGACTATATATGCAAGAGCACTGAAATTCCAAGGAGATGCATAATAAAAAACAACTCAAACCAAATTACCTCCTATGTCATTGAATAGTTTGCATGGCATATTTATCTTACTTTAACATCATTCCTTGGCCCGCAAAACGTGCCGATTTCTTTCAAATTTGGAACTAGAAATGAAAAATATTCCACATGCATTAACATAGAAATTTGATGAACCAGAGGTTGAACATAGCTAACAGAAAGAACAAAGGTCCAAATGCAAAGTGATACTTCATTTCATTCATTTCATTGCCCACACTATCACTACACCTCTTCTCATTTCATTTCACACATTACCCTTTATTAACACAATCACACTCCTAAAAAAAACTTAAAAACACTAACCAACAAAAATAACAAAACTCAACACCTTAAACATTCCATGGATAGACAAGTTTTCCCACCGAAATGTCAACTACAGATAACTTGTCTTCAAGAACAACACTTATTCACACCAATTCACAAAAAAATTCAAGGCTATTCACTTCAATAAAAGGAAGTAAGGTCCTCCACAAGGTTCCAGGTATGTGTGCTGGCCCCAATCTGTTGATGCTAGGACTGGATTGCCTTCTCTATGAATTCAGATCCCAGCTTGCTGATGTTAGAGCTGGTTTGTCTAGCTATATGTATGCTCTTGCTATGTTGGACTGTTTTTTCTATCTCCACCTGGTCCCTGTTGTGTTTTGGTCCAAATGGAAGGAAAGAAGCCTATGGCTTGCCCAGCATCAAGCTACTGCAGCAGCTTCAAAATCGCAATTGCTAAGTGATGTTGCCTTGACTGAAAGCTTTCCATCTAAAGCCTTAATACCCTTCTGTGCTGCTGATGCTTTAGTTGAAGTTCTGTTACTGCCACCATTTTCTCTTCTATTTGGAGCTCAAGTTATTCTATTAAAATTTTGTAGTCTTTCAATTTTATCTCCCTGCCATAAAGCTATAATGCCACTATTTTGTTGTCCCAACAAAGAGGGATTTTTTGTCACTCCTTGTGATCAAAGGAGCCTTTTGTACTATAGCCTATTCATAGGATTGCTTGTAAATGGAGGAAGTACTCCATATTTAACTTTTGTGTACACCATTGAATCCTCTTCCATTAGGCCTTTGGCATTTATATGCATGTGGATTCAAATGGCCAAGAAATGTAAGGATGGCTTTTGGGTATGTCCTCCATCCACCAAGTTATGAAATAAATAGGTAGTGGCGCCCCACCTCAAAAAGAGGTCTGCCAACTAAAAACAAATTCACAAAAAATTTCAACATTTTGCAAAAAAAACTTAAAACGTTCACAACAAATGAAAAACATAACATATTACAAGATATAATATTCAAAAGCTTAAAATAACACAACACATCCACAAAAGAAATAGCATGCTTCGCATCACATAGCACAAAAAATTTCGTTCATCAAATAAAGTACACATAACAAATCCAAAAGACATAAACCAAAGCAAACATTCACTCCCCCACACTTAAAAATTACATTGTCCTCAATGTAAAGTAAAGATAAGTTTAGAAGCTCCCTGGTGTTCATATGTTATGAGGTCCAATATTTGCTTGGTGGAGTGTCTTTGTCCATAGTTCTCTCATGCATGAAAACACAATTCAGCATGGGAGTGGCACCACTCCCCCACACTTAGCCTCATGTATGCATAGCCTCCTTCCCTTTGCAACTTCTCTCATTTGCATGTCTTGATTACAACATGAGTGACTTAATGAGTAAAACAAAATTATTTAAAATAACATGAAGAAAAAAAAAGTTCTGTAATTTATTAGTCTCCAGCATGACTTTATTGTTTAAGCCTTCTTCTTCTTCAAGATTTGGAATATCCATATTTGTACCAGAAAAAGGCTCTCTCATAAACGCTCGTTTTCCTCCTATAGAGCACTTGAAGAATATTTTCAAGGATGTGCTTAAGATCATGCACATAGGGAACCACCTCTACAAATTTCACCTTAAACCATTGAGCCTCCCCTATTAGAAACACCTCCTTTAATTCTTCCACCATTGGAGGCACATCATTTACTTCTTCAACTCCACTAGGCCCATCGTTTACTTCTCCCACCACACTAGGCTCTTTAATCCTGCAAGGCTCAACCAATGGTTGTATATCCATGGTCTCAACAAACTCATCCGTAAGCTCAAAAATGGATGCATCAATATAGCAATTTTCAACAGTGTTAGCTATATCATTAAAAATTCTCACATCTTCTTCATCTAGACTAACATCAGTAAGTTCAAAAATAGATGTATCAGTGAAGCAATTTTCCACTATGTTAGCAATGTGTGATAGCAATCCATCCACATCCTTGGTGCCAAAGCCGAGCTTAGATGATCCCTTGAAGAATCTTGATGGACCAATGACAAGATCAAGGAGCAAAAGGATGAAAGAAGCTTTGCACACTTTGTTGTCATCACACTTGGTGACTTGGAGGCCGAGATGTGCACATCATCTCATCATGGTGTTCTTTGGGCATGTTTCTTCAATTACCATTCAAGAGAAGTTCCTCAAGATCTACATTGGAGCTTAAGGAAATTCCACCTTGAAGAAGCGAAGCTAAGGCGAGAAGAATTTAAGTCGCAAGAAAGGAGTGTCTTTGGGCTTCATTAGGTGGTTCACGCCCTTTAATTACTTTAGGGTTTTATTTTGTTGTTAATTAATTAAGTCCAAAACACTTAATGTGGGCTTTAATTAATTGGTAGTTTAATAAATTACTTGGCCCAATTATCTTGCATGATAATGGCAAGTAAAGCAAATCCTTTTTGGACAAGGATTTGGTAGTTAGTTGTAGTTTCCTTTTCCAATTTGGAAAGTTGATTAGTTTAGGAAACAAGAAGCCAAAACACGTTTTGCTTCTTCATTAAAAACTGTCTAACCTAATCCTTTTACAACTTGGATTAGTTAGTTAGCTAGTTTGTTAAGAAGTCAAGTTGTACTTTGCAACTACTAGGGTTTATTTCCTTTTCCTTCTTGGCATGGCCGAAACTCATCCCCTATAAAAAGGAGATGCATGTAACGTTTTTACACAATAAGTTGGTGAATAAAATTGAGTTTTTAGCTTTGCTAAAATTCGTGAATTAACTCCTTGAGTTGTTCAAAGCCTCGAAGAGTTATTTAACTGTTCATTGTAGTTAATCCCCTTTAGCGTGACCTATAGGAGATTACACCAATTGTTCTTTATTTAAAGAGCAGGCCTAATTAACTTGTTTAACTGATTGAATTTTCATAGGTTAAATTAAGTTCATTAGTAATAAAACGTGAAGTTTTGATTTACTCAATTCCTAGCGTTTTTCCTTTGATTTCGTTCCATCCAATTTTGTGTTCTTGTTGTGGATTATCTTGGTAAGAGCAACACGGTCCTATAGCTTGTGTGGGAGATTCGAATTTGATCCAGGAGTTGGAGCCTCGGTCATACAACATTCGCATCAATTGGTATCAGAGCACAAGTTGTTGCCCAAGAAAATTCAGGTTAATCCGTTTTCAATTCTTCCGCAAAATTTCTGTTCTTGTTGCGTCAATTCTGCCCGTTTTTTTTGTGTCAATTTTCTGCAGTTTTGCTGGCATCTTTCTTGCTGTTATTTGGTGTTCTTCTTGCTGTCCAAAGTCGATACATATTCACCCATTAAAATCACCAAAATCGCATGCAACAAATCATTCACAATCTGCCCGAATTTGTTCATTGTTGTGTCGTCTGAATTCTGCTCTTTTTGACGTCGTTTCTGCCATAATTTTTGCTCATTCTTTTCTGCTTAATTCAGTCCTTAATTCTGTCCAAAATCGCATGAACATTGAGTCAATACATTCTGCCCGAAATCGTCTAAATTGAGTCTATCTTCTTTTGCGATTTTTGTGTTGTTTCTTGCTGTTTCTTGTTGCGTCTTCTTGCTGTCTTTTGGTGTTAAATTCTGCACTCTTTTGTCATAATCATAGTGTAGGATTCTTGAAGTTTTCTTTGCTGTTTTCACGTCATAACATTGTTAGGGTTTCGTGTGTCAAACTAGGGTTTCATAACTAGGGTTTCTAGGTCAAGTTTTCATAACTTTCTTGATTCTTATCCGTTTCTTGATTTTCTTTTTGCGTTTGATTCTTTATCTTGTCCACCATATATTGAGTTTCGATCAAACTTTTACTCCACTCGAAAAAGATAAGTTCTTGATAACTTTCTTGAACTTCTTGATTTTCTTGAAAACTCAAAGTGGTCAAAATTGAATTCTTGAGTTGGATTCTTGATCTTTGTCTTGAATCTTGATATTCTTGTTAAAGTGGCACATCCGAATTCATTGTCCTTGGTGAGTTAATAAAGTTTGAAGTTTTTAAGGTTGTTAAGACAAGAAGACAAAACATTCTTAAACCTAAATCCTAGGTTGTTGTCTTCAAACCTTAATTTTTGTGGTGTTTAAGGTTCTTGTCCGAACCTAGTATTTTGATTGGTCCAAGGTTTATGTTCAAACCTTAAAAGTGTAATTTTGTCCTTTGTTGTCCGAAGTTAAAAAAAAAAAAAAAAAAACTCACGGTCAAAAAAAAAAGAAAAAAAAAGGAGTGACCGAATCAAAAAAAAAAAAAAAAAAAAAAAAAAAAAAAAAAACAAAAAAAATAGTCGGACTTTATTAATTGTTATTATTTTCTGTTATTTAATTATTTAATTTATTTTTGAAAAGAACACATTGTTCTTAACTTGTTTCTTGAAAACCACCTTGGATTAAAAGTGCCATAACTTTTTCAATACAACTCGGAATTAGTTGATTCAAAAACCAATCTCTTTGTCTTGAAATCTAGTTTCTGAATTTCTTAGTTTCTGGTGGTAAATCAAATTATAACTTTCACGTGTTCTAAACACTCTTGACGTGATTTCTTGTTACATCTCTTGATTTGATTTGTGAAAATTTGTGTGTGGAACTTGCTGATTGAGATCTTGCTATTAAAGTAATTGAACTTTGGTGAATCTTAATAACCCCACATATTCATTAATTGAGAGTAGTAGCTAGGTTAAACAAGAGAGAACACTACCCAAAAAGAGAGGAGAGTACCTACTACCTATAGTGAGGAACCCGAGAGGTATATCTATATATTTTCTTGTGTTTTCTTTGCTAACTTGCAGGTACTAATGGAGGAAGGTGATAAAACTCCTAAAGGTTCTAAACCTATTACGGATGCTCAACAAAAGTTTGCTAATGAAGTACTCTTTGATATGCTTCAAAAACTCACTCTTCGACTTGATAACATTGAGTCATCAACTAAAAGCACTACCGAAAGGAAGCTTAAATTTGAGGAGCATGATGATTTCGATGATGAAAATGATGAGGAAAAAGATGAGGAATATACGAGCTCTTCTAAAGGTGATAAGTCTAAAGTTTCCATTGAATCTGTTAAACTCACCATCTCTACTTTTCATGGTAAATCAGATCCCGAAGCTTTCTTTGATTGGGTTCGAGATTTGGAACACTATTTTGAAGGTAATGATGTCCCCGAGAAAAGGCAATATCGAATTGCTTTTATGCATCTTAAAGACTATGCTAGTCTTTGGTGGGATCAAGTTGTTCGTTCTAGGAGACAAGATGGTGAAAGGCCAGTTAAGACTTGGACTCAAATGAAGGCAATCATGAGAAAGAAGTATGTTCCTTCACACTTTAATAGAGAGCTCAACCGAAAATTGCATACTCTTGTGCAAGGTAGCCGAACAGTTGAAGATTACTATCATGAGATGGAATCTTTGATGATTAAAGCCAATATTCAAGAAGACCCCGACACAACCATTGAGAGATTTCTTAGAGGTATGAATCCCGAATTGGCTTATCAAGTTGATCTTCAAAGTTACATTGATATTAATGAACTTGTTCACAAAGCTATTAAAATTGAGAAGCATATGAAGGGTAAAGGGCGAAATTTTCAACAACCATTGCCGCCTTGGAGGAGAGATCAAAAGCCGACTTTTACACCTCCATCAAAACCGAAAGTTTTCAACCAAAATCAGCCTTCAAACACTTCAAGTAATGCTCCCAAAACAGTCCGCAACCTTGCTGAATCTTCAACTAAGGTGACGCCTAAACCAAATGAAAGATTGAGGGACATTAGATGTTACAAGTGTCAAGGTTATGGCCATTATCAAAGTGACTGCCCAACCAAAAAGTTGATGATAATTTGTGATAATGGAGAGGTTGAAAGTGATGAAGAATGTGCCGACATGCCACCACTTGAAGAGAAGTACCAAAGTGATGAAGATAGTGAAGATCTTATTTACAATGTTGGTGATTTCTCATTGGTTACTCGCCGAGTCTTGAATGCACAACCAAGAGTTGAAGATGATTTGTCTCAAAGGGAAAACATCTTTTACGCTAGATGCATGGTTCAAGGTAAGACTTGTAGCTTGATTATTGATAGTGGAAGTTGTACCAATGTGGCAAGCACATTAATTGTTAAGAAGCTTAACTTGACTTGCATGAAACATCCAAATCCATATAAGCTTCAATGGCTTAATAACACTGCCGAGAGTAAGGTGACTAAACAAGTTAAATTTTCTATGTCCATTGGAAAGTATGTTGATGATATTGTTTGTGATGTTGTACCAATGGAAGCTAGTCACATATTACTTGGTCGTCCATGGCAATTTGACCGAGATGTTACATATCATGCAAGGAAGAATTATTATTCTTTTGATTATCATGGCCGAAAGTACAATCTAAGGGCTTTGAGTCCGAGCCAAGCTTTTGAAGATCAATCAAGGATTGTGCAATCTTGCCGTGAAATGGAAGCAAAAGAGAAGAAGGAACAAGAAGATAAAAAGAATGTAACTAGTGTAGGCCGAACCAATGATTCTAAATCTTGTAATAGCCGAAATAGTAGTTCTTCTAAATCTTGTTATTTTGCTTCTAAGAGTGATGTAAAGAGAGCAATACTAGATAGGCATTCATTGTATTTGATGATCCGCAAGGACTTTGTACTTATTGTTGATAGTGATCACCTTGCTTCTTTGCCTAGTGTTGTTTTGTCTTTTACAGGAATTCAATGACGTGTTTCCCGAGGACTTACCACACGGATTGCCACCTATTAGAGGTATTGAACATCAAATTGATTTCATACCTGGGGCGCAAATTCCCAACCGTCCTGCATATAGAGCAAATCCTGAGGAAACAAAGGAGATTCAACGTCAAGTGGATGAACTCCTTGACAAAGGTAAGTAGTTAATCTCAGTTTGTTCCTTCGAGCCATTTTATTCAAAGGATGAATCTTGGAGAATGTGGGTTGATTGTCGTTCCACATATTGAGTCACATTAAGTATAACATCAAGTTCCTAGATTAGTTGCCATTTGATGAATTGTTATGGTTTTCAATCCTTTAACTCCACTTGATATTTTGCCTTTGCCTATTAATGAGTTTGTTAATGTTGAAGGTAAAAAGAAAGCTGAATTTATTAAGGAGTTACATGAAAAGGTTCGAAATACTATTGAAAGGCGTAATGAACAATATGCACAACAAGCCAATAGAGGAAGAAAGAGAGTGATTTTCGAACCTGGTGATTGGGTTTGGATTCACTTGAGGAAGGAAAGGTTTCCTGACAAGAGGAAGTCTAAACTTCATCCAAGAGGAGATGGTCCTTTTCGAATTTTGGAAAGGATAGGAGATAATGCATACAAAGTCGAGCTTCCAAGTGAGTATGGCAATGTTTCATCTACATTCAATGTTTCTGATTTATCTTTGTTTGATGTAGGTGATTCGAGGACGAATCTTTTCGAGGAGGGAGGGAATGATAGCAATCCATCCACATCCTTGGTGCCAAAGCCGAGCTTAGATGATCCCTTGAAGAATCTTGATGGACCAATGACAAGATCAAGGAGCAAAAGGATGAAAGAAGCTTTGCACACTTTGTTGTCATCACACTTTGGTGACTTGGAGGCCGAGATGTGCACATCATCTCATCATGGTGTTCTTTGGCATGTTTCTTCAATTACCATTCAAGAAGAAGTTCCTCAAAGATCTACATTGGAGCTTAAGGAAATTCCACCTTGAAGAAGCAAGCTAAGGCCGAGAAGAATTTAAGTCCAAGAAAGGCGTGTCTTTGGGCTTCATTAGGTGGTTCACGCCCTTTAATTACTTTAGGGTTTTATTTTGTTGTTAATTAATTAAGTCCAAAACACTTAATGTGGGCTTTAATTAATTGGTAGTTTAATAAATTACTTGGCCCAATTATCTTGCATGATAATGGCAAGTAAAGCAAATCCTTTTTGGACAAGGATTTGGTAGTTAGTTGTAGTTTCCTTTTCCAATTTGGAAAGTTGATTAGTTTAGGAAACAAGAAGCCAAAACACGTTTTGCTTCTTCATTAAAAACTGTCTAACCTAATCCTTTTACAACTTGGATTAGTTAGTTAGCTAGTTTGTTAAGAAGTCAAGTTGTACTTTGCAACTACTAGGGTTTATTTCCTTTTCCTTCTTGGCATGGCCGAAACTCATCCCCTATAAAAAGGAGATGCATGTAACGTTTTTACACAATAAGTTGGTGAATAAAATTGAGTTTTTAGCTTTGCTAAAATTCGTGAATTAACTCCTTGAGTTGTTCAAAGCCTTGAAGAGTTATTTAACTGTTCATTGTAGTTAATCCCCTTTAGCGTGACCTATAGGAGATTACACCAATTGTTCTTTATTTAAAGAGCAGGCCTAATTAACTTGTTTAACTGATTGAATTTTCATAGGTTAAATTAAGTTCATTAGTAATAAAACGTGAAGTTTTGATTTACTCAATTCCTAGCGTTTTTCCTTTGATTTCGTTCCATCCAATTTTGTGTTCTTGTTGTGGATTATCTTGGTAAGAGCAACACGGTCCTATAGCTTGTGTGGGAGATTCGAATTTGATCCAGGAGTTGGAGCCTCGGTCATACAACATTCGCATCAATGTGATTCAAAATTGGCACATCTTCATCATCTAGACTAACATGTGGAATTTCTTGAGGCTTTTCTTTGTTAACAACACAAAAAGCATTATCCACAATTAACAAGAGTATCTCATTCTGCACTTCTCGTGAGTCACCATTTAGACATTTAGATTCAATCACCATCTCAAGAGTTGGTGCCTCAACAAGAGTTTCAAGCAATGTGTTGACATTCTCTTTAGCCAGTTCAACATGATCTCCATTCAACTTATCACAATAATCATCAAGAAGTGTCTCTGTACAATTCACAAAGCTATCAAAAGGAGAAGACTCTAACGAATGGTTATCAACATCATCTGACTCATGGAATTTAAAAGTAATGCAAGACTCAGCATTGGTCACACTTCCCATCTTTTCACTAAGAAAGCATATGGCCCTAAATGCATCAATATCAAACTCATCATCTGAGACCTCATCCTCACTAGAAAAGCTAAAATTTGACTCATGCCACAAAGGTTGTTCAACAATGCATTTTTGTGAGACAACCTCAAAATTTGTAGATTCCACCTTCCAAGGATAATTTTCGCCACGTTCAACATTAGCTTGCATTTCCAAATGATATTCCTTAGGAGTTGGTGTTCTAGAAATTAGAGGTGTACCTTGTGGATAGCATGGTTCATATTGACTTGGTAGCTCACTTTGTTCTCCCACATTGCTCCATAAGGCATCTAGTTGAGTACTCCTTTGTTGGCCTTTTGAAAACACTTCTTGAGAAAATCTCATTTCTTTCTTTTGTGAGTTTCTATCAAGTCTTTCCAAAATTGAGGAAGCATGTCATACAACTTATTGCTTTGTGCTTGATTATGCCATTGCTCCTCATATGGTGGTGGAGAGAAGTCCCCGAATGTTCTAGGTGTTGGTCGTGTGTCATTCATCCAATCTGGTGAGTAATCATAACGAGGCTCTACAAAGTCCCCATACCACCTAGACATCTTGGGTACTTATGGTGTGCGATATTCTTTTTCAATTGAGTTCAAATATCCTACATTGGCCACAAATACACCACAGTAGACAGAGCAAAACAGAAAAACAAAAACAACAATGAAACATAACAAAACTACTAAGCTACACAAAAGAAAAGAAAAAAAAACAGAGCAAATCCAAATTCAAGAAACCGTGCCTTCCCCGGCAACGGTGCCAAAAATTGACAAGCGTGTCGCGTACTTGAAATTTTACCCTACTCGCTAATGCAGATGTGATGAGAGGATTCGTATCCTCAGGGAAGGGGATGATTTCTTAGAATTCAGTAATTGTTCCGAGGTTGTCATAAGAAAAAGATTACAAGAAATTTAGTACTAACTAATCAAAACAAAGATCTTGAAAATAAATGCGAGACACAAGAACTATGTAATATGTAAATTCAAGGAAGGAAGAGCAAATGATGAGAATGAGCCCGTGTCCATGTCCATGGTGTTAAAGTCAATTAAATGCTGAAAGTTTCTATCACGTTTTGGTATATTTCCCATATCTCACTCGATCTAACTCTGAATTACGTGATTCAAGAAGCCCTGGAACGATAAGAGATAGGGCTACAACTTTTATGTTTTACATTTTACGAGATTCGGAAGTTAGCATCGTCAAAAGTGCCTACCAAAATGAGTGACGTGATTCTAGCAGATTACCGTCGCGAATCCATGGACTACATTAAAGACCAAGTAATGGCGTATTGGGCTTCAATAATTGTTCACGCCACTTTTAATGTTTCAATTGGGTTTATTTCTGAGTGTAATAATTAAGTACATTAAACATTTAATTATGGGCTAAGTAATTACTTGATCCAATTATCTTGCTTGATAATTAGGAAAGTAATCTCCTACTTTTTATGAGAATTTAGGAAAGTAAAGCTCCTATCTTTTAGGCAGCTTTTTAGGCGTGTTTGTAAAGAAGCAAAAACGTGTTTTGCTTTTCTTAGTTTCCTAAAGTTTTAGTTTCTTAAACTTCCAAGTTTCCTAAACTTGAAGGAAGTTGATTTGTGTTAGGATTTAGTTAGGGTTTCATGTTTTTGTAGCCTATTTATAGGTGAGTTTTTCACATGAAATAATAAGTTGAATTTTGATAACTTTAGCCTTGCTAAATTGTTCTTGCAGCCGTGACAAGCTTGTAGGAAAAACGTGATTTCTTCAATTCTTTTAAGTTGAAGATTCATAAGAACCGTGATCTTTAAGCTAGGACCTTAAGGAGAACTTACCCGTTCTTGATTTAAAGAACAAGCCAAACTGAAAAATGTTCAACTCTTGATTTACATAGGTTGGATTGAATTCTTTTTATAGTAACGTGTGGGTTTGTTTGTGATGGAAATCAACTCAAGTCCATCTTGCCGAAGCCAACTTCACAAGATCCCTTGTCTAATCTTGATGGTCCAATGACAAGATCAAGGAGTTCAAAGATGAAGGCAGCTTTGCAATCATTAATGGCGACAACTTGTGAAGGCCTTGAGGAAGCTCTTGCGTTACCATCTCAAGATGAAGTTGTTTGGAATGTTTCTTCAATAACAATTCATGATCCACCTTGAAGAAAGTCCATGCAATCCGAGAAGACCAAAGAATGGCGTTTTGGACTTCATAGCCATTTTGGGTTTAATTTTAGGCTTTATTTTAAGTTGTAATACTTAAGTCCATTAAACATTTAATTATGGGCTTGAATTTTGATTTTTTATAAGTATTACTTGGCCCAATTATCTTGCATGATAATTAGGAAAGTAATCTCCTACTTTTTAGGAGAATTTAGGAAAGTAAATTTAGGAAGCAAAAACGTGTTTTGCTTTCCTTCTTAGCCGTGTCTTTAGAGTCCTTTTCCATAAAGGATTAAGTTAGTTGTTCCTTGTTTCTTAAGATAGTTTGTTAGTGTTAGTATTCCATTCCACTTTGGAATTGAATTAGGATTTCATGTTTTTGTAGCCTATTTATAGGTGAGTTTTTCACATGAAATAATAAGTTGAATTTTGATAATTTTAGCCTTGCTAAATTTTTCTTGCAGCAGTGACAAGCTTGTAGGAAAAACGTGAATTCTTCAATTTATTTAAGTTGAAGATTCATAAGAACCGTGATCTTTAAGCTAGGACCTTAAGGAGAACTTACCCGTTCTTGATTTAAAGAACAAGCCAAACTGAAAACTGTTCAACTCTTGATTTACATAGGTTGGATTGGATTCTTTTTGTAGTAACGTGTGGGTTTGATTGCCTTCAATCAATTCTGCCCGTTCAATATCTTTTCTTGTTTGTGTTAATTTCGCATTGTTATTGTGTTTTCTTGCTTGTTCGTGATTCTTGGTGAACAACCGGTCCAAAAAAGAGGGTTTCGTGTGGTTGAGGATCTTCAATCCAAGGCCATTCGTATCAAATTGGTATCAAAGCAGGTTGTTGTTTCGTCAAAAAAATTTCAGGTTTGTGTTTCTTCTTCTTCTCGGTTTTAGCTCTCAGTTCTTGCTGTCTTGGTGTCATTCTTTTGCTGCAGATTTTGCTTCATCTTTGCTACTGTTTTTGCGTCTTTCTTGCTGTCCTAGGTCGTGTTAGGTTCATTCAATAATTTCGTCAAAATCGCATGCCACTTTGTTGTTCAAATCTGCCCGAAAAGTCGTACTAGTCTAGTTTCGCATTTTTGCATCTTTTGCGTTATTCTTGTGTTGTTTTCTTTACGTTTTGCTGCTGTTTTTGGTGTCTACATTCTGCATTGTTTTGTTCTTCATCATAGTGTGGAATTATTGAGTCTTTATTATTTAAATCACGTCCAAACCCTAGGTGTTAAATTAGGGTTTCTTCAAGACCCTAGTTTCAATTTTTAGGTCATCATATCATAACTTCCTTGTTTCTTATCCGAATTGCATTCTTTCTTTTGTGTTAGTTTCTTCATAGTGTCTATCATATATTGCATTTTGATCAAACTTTTATCACACTCGAAAAAGATAAGTTATTGAACACTTTCTTGAACTTCTTGATTTTCTTGAAAATCCGAAAGTGTCAAAAATTGAATCTTGAGCTATATTCTTGATCTTCTTGATAAATCTTGAATATTTTGTGAAAGTGGCACCTCCAAATTCGAAATCCTTGGTGAGATATTAAAGTTTGAAAATTTTAAGGTTTTTAAGGTTAAGACAAAAGGACACAACATCCTTAAACCTTAATGCTAGGTTGTTGTCTTCAAACCTTAAACCTAAGTACTTGTACTAGGTTCTTGTCTTAAAACCTTAAACCTAGTATTGTCCTAGGTTCTTGTCCGAACCTTAATTGTTTTTTTTTTGTCCAAGGTTTGTGTCTAAACCTTAAAAAGTTTGTTTTGTCCTAGGTTGTCCTAACAAAAAAAAGAAAAGAAGTCAAAAAAAAGACCGTAAAAAAAATAAATATGGTCAAATACAGAAAAAATATATATATACATATTTTTGGACCTAGATTATTTATTTTTCTGTTATTTATTTTATTTTATTTTTGAAGAACACATTGTTTTTAAGTTGTTACTTGAAAACCACCTTGGATTAAAAGTGCCATAACTTGCTCAATACTTATCGGATTTAGGTGATTCAAATTGCGTTTTCTTCATCTTTGAGTCTACTTTTTGAATATATTAGTCTCTGAAGCTGTCAATTTATACCCACACGTGTTCTTAAATACTCTTGTGACGTGAATTGCTTAAAAACTTCTTTGATTTAACTTGTGTGAATCTTGTTGTTGAATACTTTGGTTGAGACAAGTTCTTATAATCATTGAAACAGTAAGTTCTATAGTTTGAGAGTAATAGTATAGGGAATACACGAGAAAAGATTTCATAATAGAGAGGATGTACCTACTCACCCAAATAGTGAGGAACCCGTGAGGATTTCTATATATTCTTGCGATCTCTTTACTAACCTTGCAGGTAGAATGGAGGAAGAAGATAGAACCCCTAAAGGTTCTAAACCTATAACTGAAGCCGATCAAAAGTTTGCCAATGAGTTCCTCTTTAATATGTTGCAAAAGATCAATATCCGACTTGATAACTTGGAGTCTAACTCTAAAGGATCCACCTCGAGGAAACTTAAGTTTGAAAAGGAAACATCCAAGGATGAGGATGATGAAGAGGAGTTGTTGGATTCTCTAAAGAAAGGTGACAAATCTAAAATTTCCATTAGCTCTGTTAAATTAACAATCCCTACTTTTCATAGAAAGGTAGATCCCGAGGCATATTTTGATTGGGTTCGTGAGCTTGAACACTTCTTTGAAGGCCATGATTACCCCGAAAAAGAAACGTATAGACTTGCCTTTATGCACATTAAAGATTATGCTAGTCTATGGTGGGATGAAGTTATTCGAACAAGGCGTCAAGATGGTGAAAGGCTGATTAAGTCTTGGAGCCAAATGAAATTGCTAATGAGGAAAAAGTATGTCTCTTCTCATTACAACCGAGAATTGAATAGAAAATTACACTCACTTGTGCAAGGTACTAAATCGGTTGAGGAGTATTACCATGAGATGGAAGCTTTGATGATCAAGGCTAATGTCCAAGAGGATCCCGACTCTACTATAGAAAGGTTCTTGAGAGGTATACATTCTGATTTAGCTTATCATGTGGATTTGCAAAGTTATGTTGATATTAATGAACTTGTCCACAAAGCTATTAAGATTGAAAGGCACATGAAAGGGAAGAATAAGTTTTCACAACCGCCTCCACCTTGGCGAAGGGAACAAAAGCTGAATGTTGTCCCTTTTACTCCATCCACAAAGACGCGCCAATTCACCTCGAACCAGCCATCAAGTGCACCATCTAATGTCCCAAAATCAGTTCCTAAAGCTATGGAGAAAACATCAAAATTGGCGTCAACTCCTAGTCCAAGATTGAGGGATGTTCGTTGTTATAAATGTCAAGGTTATGGACATGTGCAAGCCGAGTGTCCAACTAGAAAATTTATGATAACTCTTGATAGTGGAAAAGTGGTAAGTGATGATGATTGTGCCGACATGCCACCTCTTGAAGAGAAGTACCAACATGAATCAAGTGAAGATAGCGAAGAAGTGGAAAACTACGAATATGATGTTGGTAACTATTCTTTAGTTTCTCGCCGTGTTCTTAGTGCTCAACCTTTAGTTGATAATGATAATTTGATGCAACGAGAAAACATATTTCACACATGTTGTTTAGTGCAAAACAGAATTTGTAGTGTGATTATTGATAGTGGTAGTTGCACAAATGTGGCGAGCACTTTGTTGGTAAATAAATTGAATTTGACTTGCATGAAGCACCCTAAACCATACCGCCTTCAATGGTTGAATAATTCAGTTGATACTAGGGTTACAAAGCAAGTTAAGTTTACTTTTACCATTGGAAAATATGTTGATAATGTTACATGTGATGTGGTTCTAATGGAAGCAAGTCATATCTTGCTTGGCCGCCCTTGGCAATTTGATTATGATGTACTTTATCATGCCACGAAGAATTTCTATAGCTTTGTTCATAAAGGTAAAAAGTTTAATCTTCGAGCCTTAACCTCGGCACAAGTCTTTGAAGATCAAACTCGAATCATTCAAGCTACTAGAAAATATTGAGCATATTGCTGGTTCACGCCTTTTAGCCTTGATCTTCCACGCCTTCGTCATCCCGTATGTCCTCATGACCATGGCAACCACGCCTTAGAGCCTCTGGATCCCACGCCTTTCCAAGCCTCTGTAAACGAACACAAAACTTCCACACTTAGAAAATATTTTGATTATCAACAAGAGCGTTTTCATGGCGAGGTCTCGCAGCGAGACCTTGCGCTGTGCTTTCGTGTGTGTGGCGAGGTCTCGCTACGAGACCTCACCGTTTGTGCATATGTGTGGCGAGGTATCGCAGCGAGACCTCGCGCTGTGTAATTGTCTATGTGAACGAGTGTAACTGAAGAATGTTGAAAAATGAAAATATGTTGTGATGCAACTGAATGTGATTGTTGTGAAGTGAAAATGTAAATGAATACAAGTAAAAGGAATTTTTCTTGCAACTGACTAAAATGTTGACATATGAAATATTGACATGCATGAAAGTATGTTTGAGACATTGTGAAAGAACTAAGTGATGCAACTGGAATGGAAGCTATTATGTATAAAACATTCTCAAAACATGTAGAAACATGAGTGAAATGTGTTGATAGCAATCCATCTATGCCTATGCCAAAGTCGACTTCCAGTGTTCATCCATTGACAAATCTTGATGGACCAATGACAAGGTCAATGAGCAAAAGGATGAAGGAGGCGTTGCAAGCATTATTGATAACTCATTGTGAAGAGTTGGACATCTTTGAAGAGAATCATGATCCGGTCCAAGCATCTTCAACTAATGGAGTTTTATGGAATATCTCTTCTATCACAATCCATGAAGAGATGGATCAATCACAATGAAGTCCAAGGAAAGGCATGTTTGGGCTTTCACTTGAAAATCACGCCCTTTTTATTAAATAAATTAGGGTTTTATTTAATGTGTTTCAAGCCCACGTTGACGTTTTAATTTATTAATATATGGGCTTGGAATTTCGGTTTTAATAAAGTTTACTTGGCCCAATTATCTTGCATGATAATGGCAAGTAAAAGTTTAGGGAACTTAAGAAGTCAAATTGAGTTTTGCTTCTTCATAGTTTAGGAAACAAAGGAAGCCAAAACGTGGTTGGCCACCTTGATAAAACCGTGTGCCCTAATCCTTATTAGAAAAGGATTAGTTTGTTAGTTGTTAGTTTCCAATTCCAATTTGGAAAGTTGGTTAGTTTAGAAGTCAAGTTGTAATTGACTTGAGTTAGGGTTTACAAGCCTTGGCCGAATTAGCCTCTATAAAAGGCCATCATTGTAAACGATTTTTCATAGATGAATTTTGATAAAGTTTAGCTTTGCTAAAGTGATTTTACAGCCTTGAAAAGTTGTGAAGCAAAACGTGAATTAATTCAATTAAGTTTAATTGAGTTTTCATAAGAACCGTGAACCTAGAAGCTAAGACCTTTAGGTGAACTTACAAGTTCTTGATTCAAAAAACAAGCCGAACTGATTTGTTTAGCTTATGAATTTCATAAGTTGGCCGAATCTTTTTGATTCATACATGGGGGTTTGATTACTTCATATCAAATCTTTTCGTGTCAATATCTTTTAATTTCTATTTTTGTGTAATTCCGCATCTTTGTGATTCTTGTTCGTGGTTCGAGTTTGGTAAGCAACGGTCCAAAGGAAGTGGATTCGAGTGGTCTAAGGTGCTGCATCCGTGATCATTCATATCAATTGGTATCAGAGCTCAAGGTTGTCTTCCAAATTCAGGTTTTTATTCTCGGTTTTTGAGTCTTCTTGTGTCTCGATTTTTCTTGCTGTTTTTGCATCGTTTTTGTGCTGCTGTTTTTGCATCTTTTTGTTGCTGTTCTTGAGTCAATTTTCTGCAGTAAATTTGTGTCTTAATTCAATCCTAAAGTCGTCATAATTCTGTCCAAAAATCGCATGCAAAAGATTATTGAAAACTGCCCAAAATCGCTAGTTTGCTTGTTCTCGGTTTTGCGAATTTTTGTGTTGTTTTCTTGCTGATTTGTGTTGCGTTTTTGTTGCTGTTCTTGGTGTCTATATTCTGCACTTTTTGTTGTCTTCATAGTGTTGAATTCCATTGGTTTTCATTGCTGTCCACACGTCATACTTGTTAGGGTTTTTGAGTCAAGAATTAGGGTTTCTTACAAACCCTAGTTTTGGTCAATATTGCATAACTTTCTTGTTTCTTATCCGAATTGCAATCTTTTGTGTTAGTTTATTTGTTTCATTCTTGTCATAGTGTGTTTCGATCAAACTTTTATCACACTTGAAAAAGATAAGTTCTTGAACACTTTCTTCAACTTCTTGATTTTCTTGAAAATCCAAAAGTGTCAAAATTTGAATCTAAAGCCATATTCTTGATCTTCTTGATAAATCTTGAATATTTTGTGAAAGTGGCACATGCAAATTCATAATTCTTGGTGAGATATTAAAGTTTGAAAATTTTAAGGTTTTTAAGGTTAAGACAAAAGACACAACATCCTTAAACCCTAATCCTAGGTTGTTGTCTTCAAATCTTAAAAGTTTTTGTTTGTCCTAGGTTCTTGTCCGAACCTTAATTGTTTTTGTTTGTCCAAGGTTTGTGTCCAAACCTTAAAAAGTTTGTTTTGTCCTAGGTTGTTGTCCGAACAAAAAAAATTAAAAAAAAGAGGCCGAATTTAAAAAAAAAAAAGCACAACTGAAAAAAAAAGGCCGAACTATAAAAAAAAAGGCCCAATACAAATAAAAAATTATTCGGACTTTATTTATTATTTTCAGTTTATTATTATTATTATTTTTATTATTATTTTATTTAATTTATTCTTGAAGAACACATTGTTCTTGAGTTGATTACTTGAAAACCACCTTGGATTAAAAGTGCCATAACTTTCTCAATACAACTCGGAATTAAGTGATTCAAATTGCGCTTTCTTCGTCTTGAAATCTACTTTCTTTTCTCTTAGTTTCTGAAGTTAAATCAAGTTGATAGGAATGAGCCCGTGTCCACATTGCCAAATCCAGCTTCCCATGATCCATTAGCAAATCTTGGTAGTCCAATGACAAGATCAAGGAGCAAGAGGATGAAGGAAGCATTACAAGCATTGTTATCAACACATTGTGAGTTGATGGCCAATGTTCAAAGGAGTTCGACACAACCATCCCAAGATGAAGTACTTTGGCATATTTCTTCAATAACAATTTATGATCCACCTTAAAGAAATAATGTGAAGGCCGAAATATTAAAGTCCAAGAAGAAGGCGTGTTTTGGGCTTTGAAATGGATCACGCCCTTTTAATATATTTTAGGGTTTATTATGTTGTTTTTAATTAAGTCCACTTAACGATTTTATGTGCTTAATTGGCATTTTTTTTAAGTGTTAATAAGGTATTACTTGGCCCAATTATCTTGCATGATAATTAGGAAAGTAAAGTTTTAGAAAGTAAAATCGAATTTTGCTTCTTCAAGGCAAAACCGATTTTAGTCTTTGTTTAAGTTTAGGAAAGTAATCTCCTACTTTTTAGGAGATAAGTTTGTCTTTAATTGGAGAGGCAAAAACGTGTTTTGCCTTCTTCAAAACCGTGTCTTAAAATCCTTTTCAAATAAGGATTAGTTTGTTAGTTTGTTAGTTAGTTGGTTAAGAAGTCAAGTTGTATTTTACAACTACTAGGGTTTTGTTTCCTTTTTGGATTAGCATGGTCGAACCTACTCCCTATAAAAGGGAAAGCATTGTAACGTTTTTTCTCATGTTGAATTGAAAGAATTTTGGCTTTGCTAAATTAAATTTGACATCATCAACGTGAGTTATTCTTGAGTAATTCATAAGACCCGCCAAACCTTAAGTGAGGAACTTTAGGTGAAGCTTACAAGTTCTAGATTTATAGAACCAGCCAAACTTGATAGGTTTAAACTTTTGATTTACATTAGTTGAACTGATTCAATTTGTGTTAACGTTGGGGTTAGGTTAATTTTAATCTTGCCTTTTCGTTTCATATCTCTTTTTCCGCAAATTGTGTTCTTGTTTCTTGAATTGCGTTTTTGGTGCACAACGACCCGAACTTGTGGAAAATTCGTGTGGATTGGACTTCATCCTACTCCATTCGTATCAATTGGTATCAAAGCAATCCAAGTTGTTCATCAAATTCGGTAATTAATCTTTTTATTTGAGTCTTCTTGTTTTTCTCTTCTCGAATCTTGTCCTTCTTTTGGCGTCCTTCTTGCTGTTTTGTTGCGTCAAATTCTGCAGCTTTTGTGGTGTCTTTTTGTTTCTGTTTTCGTGTCTTTATTGCTGTCCAAGGTCATCATAGTTCAGCTTTTAAATTACGTCAAAATCGCATGAAATTTGTTTGATAAAAATCTGTCCAATTCGTGTTCATCTCTTGCTCGGATTTTTGCGATTTTTGTTGTGTTGTTCTTGCTGTTTTGTGTCGTGTTTTGCTGCTGTTTTTCTTCATAATTCTGCATTGTTCTTGTTTATCATCATAGTGTGGAATTCTTGAGTCATTCTTGCTGAAATCACGTCCAAAGAATTTGGGTTTGTCAAACTAGGGTTTGTGAAATAAGGGTTTCTTATTCAAAATTTCATAACTTCCTTGTTTCTCATCCTTTTCTTGATCTTTCTTTTGTGTTATCTTCATCATTCTATTGCCATTAAAGTGTGTTTTGATCAAACTTTTTCACCATCTGAAAAAGACGAGTTCTTGACCACTTTCTTGAAAATCTTGATTTTCTTGAAAATCCGAAAGTGTCAAAATTTGAATCTTGAGCTTGATTCTTGCTTCTTGTTGCAAATCTTGATTATCTTGTTAAAGAAGCATATTGAAATTCCTTATATTTGGTGACTTATTTGAAATTCTTATTGGCTGAATTTGTTTGGAGAAATTAAGGTTTGAACAACATAAGACAAGACAACATCCTTAAACCTAAGTACTTGTACTAGGTTCTTGTCTTAAAAACCTTAAAGTTTGATTTGTTTAAGGTTGTCCGAATAAAAAAAAAAAAAAAGAGGCCGAATTTAAAAAAAAAAAAAAGGCCCAATTCAAAAAAAAAAGGAGAAAAGTCGGACCATATAAAAAAAAAGTAAACAGCCCAAGAAAAGGACTAAAGTTCTTGTTTGCTCTTTGAAAATCACCAATATTGAAAGTGCCATATCTTGCTCATTTTTAATCGGAATTGAGTGATTCAAAAACACATCTTCTTGTTATCTTTTCTAGTTTCTGAATTCGTAGCTTTCTGAAATTAATCTGTTTATACCCCATACGTGATCTTAAAATCTTCTTGTGACGTGAATTTTTCTTTTCAAACTTCTTTGGTTTTGCTTTTGTGAATTGATTTGTTTGAACTAATTGGTTGAGACTTGTTCTTAAAATCGACAAACAGTAAGCTTTAATTAGTTTGAGAGATTCATTGTTGAGTGTTTAGATAGGGTATACACGAGAAAGGCCATTACACTAGAGAGGAGTGTATTACTCACCAAAAGTGAGAACCCGAGAGGTCTTTATTTTGCTATCTCTTGTTGTTTTTACTAACTTGCAGGAACAATGGATGGAGATGGTAAAACTCCTCAAGAAAATCCCCCAACGGATCAAAAATATGTTAATGATGTTCTATTTGATATGATCCGCAAACTCTCTTTAAAAATTGATAATTTAACCATTTTTCCTTCACCAACAAAAAGTTATTCTTCCAAAAAAGGAAGATTTGAAGAAACCGAATTTCATGAGGAAGATGAGGAGTTCATGGATTCTTCTAAAGATGGTAAGAAATCTGATTTATCAATTAGTGGAGTTAAACTAACATTGCCTACTTTCCATGGTAAAGCAGATCCGGAAGCTTATTTTGATTGGGTTCGTGAGCTTGAGCACTTCTTTGAAGGCAATAGCTACCCCGAGCATAAGAGGTACCGCCTTGCTTTCATGCACCTCAAGGATTATGCAAGTTTGTGGTGGGATGAGGTAATGAGATCTAGACGTCAAGATGACGAACCACCCATTCAAACTTGGAAGGAAATGAAAGTGCTTATGAGGAAGAAGTATGTTCCTTCACACTATAACCGAGAACTCAACAGAAAATTGCACTCCCTTGTGCAAGGAACCAAAACTGTGGAGGAGTATTATCATGAGATGGAAGCTCTCATGATCGAGGCCAATGTTTGTGAAGATCCGGATTCAACTATTGAGCGATTTCTTAGAGGTATGAATTCTGAATGGTCTTATCATGTTGATTTGCAATCTTATGTTGATATTAATGAACTTGTTCACAAAGCTATTAAGATTGAAAGGCACTTGAAAGGTAAGAACAGGTTCACCCAACCAAATCCACCATGGCAGAGGGATTTGAAGCCAAAATCAGCCCCTTTCACTCCACCAACAAAGCCGAGGCAATTCACCTCAACTCAGCCCTCTAGTGCGTCCCCTTATGTCCCAAAATCAGTCCCTAAAGCTGTTGATCCAGCCCCTAAACCGGCGTCAACTCCACCCCAAAGATTGAGGGATATTAGATGCTTTAAATGTCAAGGCTATGGTCACTTGCAAGCCAATTTTCCTACTGCCCGGATCATGATTACTTTAGATACTGGAGAAGTGGTAAGTGATGATGACTGTGTCGACATGCCACCTCTTGAAGAAAAGTACCAAGATGATCAAAGTGATGAGGGTGAAAAGCTTGATGAGCCGACCTACTCAGTTGGTAACTTTTCTCTAGTTTCTCGCCGTGTTCTTAATGTTCAACCTTTGGAAGATAATGATTTGATGCAACGTGATAACATATTTCACACACGCTGTTTAGTGCAAAACATGGTTTGTAGTGTGATTATTGATAGTGGTAGTTGCACAAATGTGGCGAGCACCTTACTTGTTAACAAACTGAATTTGAATTGCATGAAACATCCAAAACCATATAGGCTTCAATGGTTAAATAATTCAGTTGAAACTCGTGTCACTAAACAAGTAAAGTTTTCTTTCACCATTGGTAAATATGTTGATACTGTTTTATGTGATGTTGTTCCAATGGAGGCTAGTCATATTTTACTTGGTAGACCTTGGCAATATGATTGTGATGTGCTTTATCATGCCAAGAAATTTTTTTACAGTTTTGTGCATAATGGTAAAAAGTATAGTTTACATGCTTTAACTCCAGCTCAAGTTTTTGAAGATCAAACTCGAATTGCACAAGCTTGTAAAGATATAATGGAAGCTAAGAAGAAGAATGAACAAGAAAAACAACAAAAAGTAACAACTAGTTTTGGCCGAGAGCATGATATTCCATCTAGTTTAGGCCGAGATGTAGTTAATAAGAAATCTTGTTGTTTTGCTTCTTCTAATGAGATTAAGAGAGCATTGATTAATAAGCAGTCCTTATACTTAATGTTTAGCAAGGAACTTGTGCTTGTTGTTGACAGTGATAACCTTGCTTCTTTGCCTAGTGCCGTGTACTATCTTTTGCAGGAATATAGTGATGTGTTTCCCGAGGAGTTACCAATAGGTTTACCGCCTATTCGTGGCATTGAGCACCAAATTGATTTCATCCCAGGAGCTCAAATTCCAAACCGACCAGCTTATAGAGCAAATCCGGAGGAAACAAAAGAGATTCAACGTCAAGTGGATGAATGATAAGTTGGTGTTATACCAACTATTATGTGTTAAAATGCTTGGCTTTTGTTGTGTGTTTTATGTGCATATGTGATGTTTTGGAAGGTTTTAGGCATTTATGTGTTTGCAATATGAAAATGATCAAATGGTGCAAAAAGAGCAAAACTTGTGATAATTGAAGTGAAAATTGTCAAAAGGCAAATGGAGGAACCGAAAATGCATATTTGGCCAAATTAGGGTTTTGGCAGCTTTGAGTGTGAATTTGTTTTGAGCATAACTTCTTCAATATTAATCCAATTGGGGAGTTCGTTGGTGTTCTGAAAAGCTTTTGGAATGCACTACATTTCTTATGTTTTAACTATTTTCTAATTGTGCGTGCAAGACTATGAAATATGAGTTTCTTTTCGGAATACCATGTTTTTAGGGTTTTAGGGTTTTATCTGCCTGCCACATTTTGGTGTTTTGATGATATCTTGAGTTACAGGTACCCAATGATGCTGATTCTTGAACTGGTGGAAAGCTAAGAGGATTAGCTAGAACTTTTATGTGTACCACTGGGTCTAATTCAGAGGCTAAGACGCATGAATCTGGCATGGAAGTGGAGCTTGGTGCTGGAATGAACACTAAGTCACACATGGTCTTGCATTGTATCGTTTGGCATGCCATCCTTGCACGAGCCTTGCCAACACCTTGCCACACCTTGTCGAACCATGCCAAGACTTGCCAAACCAACCTTGCTAAGATTTGCACAACACACCTTGCCAAGCACCACCTTGCCACACTTGGCACCTCACTATGCACTTACCTTGGCACACCATTTCAACAAACAACCTTGGCACACCATTTGCACACTTTGGCACGACACTTGCATATTCTTGGCACGCCATCCATACACCTTGAACCACCATCACTTAGCATACTCTCTTTGGCACATCACTTGGCATGAAACTTGGAATTGAGTTCAGCAAGCACAACACCCTTGGCACACTACTCAAGCAGTCTTGGCACAACATTTACACACTCTAAACATGATTGCACTCACATTGGCATACGAAAGAACTAGGTAGCCAAGCACGTTTTGCCCACGACATGTCGTGGGCAAACTTTGAGGACAGGAATATGGCCTACGACATGTCGTAGCCCAAATTTGAGAGAACAAAAAATGGCCTACGACATGTCGTAGGCCATTCTTGAAGGAAAATGATTTGTCGTGGGCAAGAATTTTGGTGAAAAAAATTGCACTACGACATCTCGTAGTGCAATTTGTGTGATGTTTCCTTTTGGTCTTGAAAATTAGTAAAGTATTGAGATGTTTTGATAAGAAGGAAAAGCAACTAAGTGATTAAAGGTTTGTTCCATGAAGATTTTCAGTTTTGTTGCACTACATTGATTTGGTCATAACTCTTTCGTCTTAGGTCCGAATTGGGTGTTTCAAAGGGCTATGGAAAGCTAAGACAAAGTGTTACAACTTTCATGTTTTAAGTTTTCCCTAATTCATAGTGTATCATGATCAAATCCTGGTGGGAAGTCACTGCTATGAAGTGTTTTGTTCTTGTTTCCAGAAAAATGGCTAAGTATTGGAGCTTCTGATTTTCAGGTTTTGGCTGGGCAGCTGAAGGCGTGAAGTCTCAAGGCAAGAAGGCGTGAATTGTCAAAGGCTGGTCTGCTTGGAAGCTCGCGGGGAAGCTGAAGGCGTGAGAAGCGTAAGCAGGAAGGCGTGAAACGACTCTAATTTCTTCGCATGAAGCTTTGAGCAGTGAAGGCGCAGACGCTTAAGCCTGGAGGCGTGTTGCTAGTGGCTGGGGTTGACGAAGGCGCAGGAAATCAACACCAAAGGCGCTGGAATGCTGGAGGAATTCTTCAACTTTGAATTTTCACATTTTTGGGCTGATTTTGGTTCTTCCTTTCAAGGACACTTTTGTAATATCTTTAGATATTTTTAGTTAGCGTATTGGTTACATTTCTACTCCTCTATATATAGGAGATGTAGCTAATGTAAAGGAGAGGATTCTAGATTTTAGAACTATCTTTTGAATTTTAGCGGGAGCTTTTCTCCCTCTCATTTTCTCTTTCTAGATCTATTTTCTCTCACTAAACATTTATTCTCCGATCTCAACTCCGATTGTGAATTTGGACTGGATTCTTCTTTCTTATTCTCAATTGACAAAGGAATCGAGATCTCTCTTGATTTAATCGGTAAATTCTTCCAATTAAATGAGAATGAGCTTATCAATGTTGGAATTTGTTGATTTTGAAATGAGAAAGATGTTTTCTGGCTAAATCTATGATATCTTATGATACGAACCCAGAAAGCCTATTATTTGGGTGGTCAATAAGCAAGTGGTTCGTGATATTCATTCCATTAATTTGTGATGAATCATATAGTTGGAGGCCTGGAATAAAGTCGAAATCACAGTTCCTAAATGTTCCATGGAGGTTTGTTGCTTCACGACATTTAAGGTGTTGCCACCATGGAAATTACATTGTTGAGGACTTATGCCACAGTTCGGTATTATTGACATATCTCTCTCATATGATCTTCGATTATGCTGATTCAAGAGGCTGTAGAAACATAAGAGAAAGATCTACAACTTTTATGTTTTACACTTTCGCAGATTCGAAGAGCATCATGGTGAAATTGGCACGTGAAGATGACGCTGCTTGCTGGACTGGCGGGAATTCCGTTTTTTTTAGTTTTGTTTCCATTTGTTAAGTCTTAGGATTTATTTTTGAGTTGTAATAATTAAGTCCATTAAACATTTACTTATGGGCTTAAGTCTTTGTGTTTTTAATTATGGGCTAAGTAATTACTTGATCCAATTATCTTGCATGATAATGGCAAGTAAAGCAAATCCTTTTTGGACAAGGATTTGGTAGTTGTAGTTTTCTTTTCCAATTTGGAAAGTTGATTAGTTTAGGAAACAAGAAGCCAAAACACGTTTTGCTTCTTCATAAAAAAACTGTCTAACCTAATCCTTTTACAACTTGGATTAGTTAGTTAGCTAGTTTGTTAAGAAGTCAAGTTGTACTTTGCAACTACTAGGGTTTATTTCCTTTTCCTTCTTGGCATGGCCGAAACTCATCCCCTATAAAAAGGAGATGTATGTAACGTTTTTACACAATAAGTTGGTGAATAAAATTGAGTTTTTAGCTTTGCTAAAATTCGTGAATTAACTCCTTGAGTTGTTCAAAGCCTTGAAGAGTTATTTAACTGTTCATTGTAGTTAATCCCCTTTAGCGTGACCTATAGGAGATTACACCAATTGTTCTTTATTTAAAGAGCAGGCCTAATTAACTTGTTTAACTGATTGAATTTTCATAGGTTAAATTAAGTTCATTAGTAATAAAACGTGAAGTTTTGATTTACTCAATTCCTAGCGTTTTTCCTTTGATTTCGTTCCATCCAATTTTGTATTCTTGTTGTGGATTATCTTGGTAAGAGCAACACGGTCCTATAGCTTGTGTGGGAGATTCGAATTTGGTCCAGGAGTTGGAGCCTCGGCCTTACAACATTCGCATCAATTGGTATCAAAGCTCAAGGTTGTTCATCAAAAATTCAGGTTTTACTCGTAGGTAAATTTTCGTTTTTTCGGTCAGGGCAATATTGTTTTGCTCATATTTTATTCGTTTGGAGTCGAAATCGAGTTCCGTTTTTTGCGTTGTGATCCTTGTTTCTTCTAGTTACTGGGACGAAGTTTTTATGTTCAAAAAGTGTCATCCAAAGATCGAAAAAAAATTAGTCTTATTTTAGTCTTTATTTTGTCCCGGGCAAATATCAGATTGACTATAACTTTTTCGTTTTAACTCGGAATTTGATTCTGCTTTTTGCAGTGTGTTCCTTGTTTTAAATACTATTAGGGATGAAATTTATTTGGTCCATTCCAGCCCAGAAAATATTCGTGAAAAAAACAAAGATTCTTTGAGTTTTCTTTGCAATTTTTTTTTGTGTCGTCAAGTTTCAATCTTTTGATTGTTCTTGATTCTTTGTGTCTTCTTAAATCATATTCTTGAGTCTAGTCAAATTTTTTTCCAACAAACATATACCTCTATTCATCAATTATGGCTTTTCAAAGTAAAAGGTATCAAAGGGAACTACGATCTATTGCGAAAGATTTAGAGGAGATTATGGTGATGTTTCAAGAAAACATTCGAATTGAAGAACAACAGAAAAAAGCCATTGAGGAAAGCACATTGGTAAAACCAACTTCTTTACCTACTCCCAAAGTTCGTGTTGTTAAATGCTTGAGGTGTTTAGGAGTTGGGCATAGTGCAATCCAATGCCCTCATTGGTATGATGAGCCGAAGGATGAACTTCTAGTGGATCTTCAACCATTAAACATGGAGAATGTGTGTGATGAGGTAAAGAATTCATCTTTTCCTTTAAATTGTCTTGGAGATATAGCACCTTTGGAGGTTGATATGGTTCAAATTGATAATGTCATGGCGGATCCAATTCCAGAAGATGTGATAATTCCAATTATTCCAATTGAAGAAACTTCTCAAACATATTTGTTTTCTTTTGATGTATTGAATATTGTAAATATGTGTGAGAATATAATACCCAATGATGAACATATAAAAAGTGAGGTTGTTGTTGTAAGTGGAAAAAGCCTAGAAGTGAATCTTGATGAAAAAGGCAAAGAAGAGATATCAAATCCCGTTGGAGTTATTGTTGTATTTGGTTCTTCTTGTTGTCTAACAGATCATGTAGGTTATGATTTACTTGGTGTCACAACAATCGTTCAAGATTCGAGGTCGAATCTTCTCCAAGAAAGGGAGTATGATACGAACTCAGAAAGCCTATTATTTGGGTGGTCAATAAGCAAGTGGTTCGTGATATTCATTCCATTAATTTGTGATGAATCATATAGTTGAAGGCCTGGAATAAAGTCGAAATCACAGTTCCTAAATGTTCCATGGAGGTTTGTTGCTTCACGACATTTAAGGTGTTGCCACCATGGAAATTACATTGTTGAGGACTTATGCCACAGTTCGGTATTATTGACATATCTCTCTCATATGATCTTCGATTATGCTGATTCAAGAGGCTGTAGAAACATAAGAGAAAGATCTACAACTTTTATGTTTTACACTTTCGCAGATTCGAAGAGCATCATGGTGAAATTGGCACGTGAAGATGACGCTGCTTGCTGGACTGGCGGGAATTCCGTTTTTTTTAGTTTTGTTTCCATTTGTTAAGTCTTAGGATTTATTTTTGAGTTGTAATAATTAAGTCCATTAAACATTTACTTATGGGCTTAAGTCTTTGTGTTTTTAATTATGGGCTAAGTAATTACTTGATCCAATTATCTTGCATGATAATGGCAAGTAAAGCAAATCCTTTTTGGACAAGGATTTGGTAGTTGTAGTTTTCTTTTCCAATTTGGAAAGTTGATTAGTTTAGGAAACAAGAAGCCAAAACACGTTTTGCTTCTTCATAAAAAAACTGTCTAACCTAATCCTTTTACAACTTGGATTAGTTAGTTAGCTAGTTTGTTAAGAAGTCAAGTTGTACTTTGCAACTACTAGGGTTTATTTCCTTTTCCTTCTTGGCATGGCCGAAACTCATCCCCTATAAAAAGGAGATGTATGTAACGTTTTTACACAATAAGTTGGTGAATAAAATTGAGTTTTTAGCTTTGCTAAAATTCGTGAATTAACTCCTTGAGTTGTTCAAAGCCTTGAAGAGTTATTTAACTGTTCATTGTAGTTAATCCCCTTTAGCGTGACCTATAGGAGATTACACCAATTGTTCTTTATTTAAAGAGCAGGCCTAATTAACTTGTTTAACTGATTGAATTTTCATAGGTTAAATTAAGTTCATTAGTAATAAAACGTGAAGTTTTGATTTACTCAATTCCTAGCGTTTTTCCTTTGATTTCGTTCCATCCAATTTTGTGTTCTTGTTGTGGATTATCTTGGTAAGAGCAACACGGTCCTATAGCTTGTGTGGGAGATCCGAATTTGGTCCAGGAGTTGGAGCCTCGGCCATACAACATTCGCATCATCTTAGGATTCTTAATGGATGAATGCGTGATTTAGTAGATTGTATGCTATGCAATCAATCCAATTGTTGAGTATTGAAATCACATTTGAATTATGCATAGACATATGTTGAATTTCATAATTCTTAGCTATTTTTGAATAGATCAAGCTTCAATTGTGGTCGACATGCTAAATTGAGGGGTGATTCATCAAAGTTAGCGAAGTTGCATGAACTGAGAACTAAATTGTGATTGTTTAAGTCTTTGCACTTGTTTTCTGTGATCAAATCAATTCTGAGACTCAGGCCTCGCCATAGGAAGTGTTAATGAATTGAAACATTAGGAAAAGTGTTAAAGAAGCTTTCTGTGTTAACAATGACGATATGTAAACTCTAGGATGGACCTCGCCATGGGAGTTCTTAGGACTTTGCATGTTAGAGTAGTTAGCTTGGAAAGTTGAGACTTTGCGGAGCTTATACCACCATTCTCGGGCCTCGCCATGGGAGAGGATGGTGATTTGGGGGTACAAGCAGTGGTGTGGTCGCCATGCTGGCCACAGCTTGCACTTCTAGGCAATTTAGGTCTCCATTGCATTTAATTGTTTACTGATTGCATAGCATAGATTTACTAAGCCTGTGTTCATCCAATACAAGGATCCTAAGATATCTGTTTCGTCCTTACTTGTTGCTATATTTTGCATCTTTGTTTTCGTTCTTTTGTGTTGAATTTTCCTTTTTCTAGTACTTAAATTCCGAGACTAAGACTTTTAGAACAAATTTTGTTCAATTTTCTTGACCTACGCCTTCCCTGTGGATTACGATCCCTACTTACGCTACTACATTAGTGTTTAGGGTAAAATTGAGCTGAGACGACTTTAGGCTAATCAATGAACTCCTTGACAAAGGTATTGTGCGTGAGTCTCTTAGTCCATGTTCAGTTCCTGTTATCTTAGTCCCTAAAAAGGATGATACTTGGCGAATGTGTGTAGATTGCCGTTCTGTTAATAAGATTACCATTAAGTATAGACATCAAATTCCTAGATTAGATGATATGCTTGATGAATTGCATGGATCTTCCATATTTTCCAAAGTTGATTTGAAAAGTGGGTACTACCAAATACGAATGAAAGAAGGAGATGAATGGAAAACTGCTTTTAAAACAAAGTATGGGTTGTATGAATGGTTAGTTATGCCTTTTGGTTTATCTAATGCACCTAGTACTTTCATGAGGCTTATGAACCATGTTTTTTGTCATTTCATTGGAAAGTTTGTGGTAGTCTACTTTGATGATATCTTGATATATAGCAAATCACTTGATGAACATGTTGAACATTTAAAACTCGTGTTTGCTATATTGCGTGAGAACCAATTATATGCTAACCTTAAAAAGTGTTCTTTCTGTTTGGAATCTATTATCTTTTTGGGTTATGTTGTAAGTTCTCAAGGCATTGCTGTTGATGAGTCAAAAGTCAAGGCAATCATAGATTGGCCGAGACCACAAAATGCTAGTGAGGTAAGAAGTTTTCATGGATTAGCAAGTTTCTATAGGAGATTTGTTAAAGACTTTAGTTCCATTGCTGCACCTTTAAATGAACTTGTTAAAAAGAATGTCACCTTTGCATGGAATAAAGAACATGAAACGCCTTTAACACTTTGAAGTATAAATTGACTCATGCCCTTTACTTGCTTTGCCGAATTTCAATAAAGCTTTTGAGATACACTGTGATGCCTCCGGGATTGGTATTGGTGCTGTTCTTATGCAGGAATCAAGGCCCGTGGCTTATTTCAGTGAAAAGCTTAATGGAGCAGCTTTAAAGTATGCAACTTATGACAAGGAGTTGTATGCACTGTTAAGGTCATTGCAAGTTTGGCAACATTATTTGTGGCCAAAAGAATTCATAATCCATTCTGATCATGAAAGTCTCAAGTTTTTAAAGACTCAAGGTATGTTGAATAAGAGACATGCAAAATGGTTGGAATTCATTGAAACTTTTCCTTATGTGATTAAGTATAAATCTGGTCATGAGAATGTGGTAGTTGATGCTTTATCTAGGAGGTATGCTTTATTTACCTAAATACATGCAAAGCTACTTGGATTTGAATTGATTAAAGACTTGTATAAGGAAGATGTTGACTTTGCCGAATCTTATGAACTTTGTTCATTAAGGCCGAATGGTGAATATTTTGTGCATAATGGTTTCTTGTTTCGCAAGGATAAATTGTGCATTCCCTCATGTTCCATTCGTGACTTACTTGTCAAAGAAACCCATGGGGGAGGAAGGAAGTAAGGTCCTCCATAAGGTTCCAGGTATGTGTGCTGGCCCCAATCTGTTGATGCTAGGACTGGATTGCCTTCTCTATGAATTCAGATCCCAGCTTGCTGATGTTAGAGCTGGTTTGTCTTGCTATATGTATGCTCTTGCTATGTTGGACTGTTTTTTCTATCTCCACCTGGTCCCTGTTGTGTTTTGGTCCAAATGGAAGGAAAGAAGCCTATGGCTTGCCCAGCATCAAGCTACTGCAGCAGCTTCAAAATCGCAATTGCTAAGTGATGTTGCCTTGACTGAAAGCTTTCCATCTAAAGCCTTAATACCCTTCTGTGCTGCTGATGCTTTAGTTGAAGTTCTGTTACTGCCACCATTTTCTCTTCTATTTGGAGCTCAAGTTATTCTATTAAAATTTTGTAGTCTTTCAATTTTATCTCCCTGCCATAAAGCTATAATGCCACTATTTTGTTGTCCCAACAAAGAGGGATTTTTTGTCACTCCTTGTGATCAAAGGAGCCTTTTGTACTATAGCCTATTCATAGGATTGCTTGTAAATGGAGGAAGTACTCCATATTTAACTTTTGTGTACACCATTGAATCCTCTTCCATTAGGCCTTTGGCATTTATATGCATGTGGATTCAAATGGCCAAGAAATGTAAGGATGGCTTTTGGGTATGTCCTCCATCCACCAAGTTATGAAATAAATAGGTAGTGGCGCCCCACCTCAAAAAGAGGTCTGCCAACTAAAAACAAATTCACAAAAAATTTCAACATTTTGCAAAAAAAACTTAAAACGTTCACAACAAATGAAAAACATAACATATTACAAGATATAATATTCAAAAGCTCAAAATAACACAACACATCCACAAAAGAAATAGCATGCTTCGCATCACATAGCACAAAAAATTTCGTTCATCAAATAAAGTACACATAACAAATCCAAAAGACATAAACCAAAGCAAACATTCACTCCCCCACACTTAAAAATTACATTGTCCTCAATGTAAAGTAAAGATAAGTTTAGAAGCTCCCTGGTGTTCATATGTTATGAGGTCCAATATTTGCTTGGTGGAGTGTCTTTGTCCATAGTTCTCTCATGCATGAAAACACAATTCAGCATGGGAGTGGCACCACTCCCCCACACTTAGCCTCATGTATGCATAGCCTCCTTCCCTTTGCAACTTCTCTCATTTGCATGTCTTGATTACAACATGAGTGACTTAATGAGTAAAACAAAATTATTTAAAATAACATGAAGAAAAAAAAAGTTCTGTAATTTATTAGTCTCCAGCTTGACTTTATTGTTTAAGCCTTCTTCTTCTTCAAGATTTGGAATATCCATATTTGTACCAGAAAAAGGCTCTCTCATAAACGCTCGTTTTCCTCCTATAGAGCACTTGAAGAATATTTTCAAGGATGTGCTTAAGATCATGCACATAGGGAACCACCTCTACAAATTTCACCTTAAACCATTGAGCCTCCCCTATTAGAAACACCTCCTTTAATTCTTCCACCATTGGAGGCACATCATTTACTTCTTCAACTCCACTAGGCCCATCGTTTACTTCTCGCACCACACTAGGCTCTTTAATCCTGCAAGGCTCAACCAATGGTTGTATATCCATGGTCTCAACAAACTCATCAGTAAGCTCAAAAATGGATGCATCAATATAGCAATTTTCAACAGTGTTAGCTATATCATTAAAAATTCTCACATCTTCTTCATCTAGACTAACATCAGTAAGTTCAAAAATAGATGTATCAGTGAAGCAATTTTCCACTATGTTAGCAATGTGTGATAGCAATCCATCCACATCCTTGGTGCCAAAGCCGAGCTTAGATGATCCCTTGAAGAATCTTGATGGACCAATGACAAGATCAAGGAGCAAAAGGATGAAAGAAGCTTTGCACACTTTGTTGTCATCACACTTTGGTGACTTGGAGGCCGAGATGTGCACATCATCTCATCATGGTGTTCTTTGGCATGTTTCTTCAATTACCATTCAAGAAGAAGTTCCTCAAAGATCTACATTGGAGCTTAAGGAAATTCCACCTTGAAGAAGCAAGCTAAGGCCGAGAAGAATTTAAGTCCAAGAAAGGCGTGTCTTTGGGCTTCATTAGGTGGTTCACGCCCTTTAATTACTTTAGGGTTTTATTTTGTTGTTAATTAATTAAGTCCAAAACACTTAATGTGGGCTTTAATTAATTGGTAGTTTAATAAATTACTTGGCCCAATTATCTTGCATGATAATGGCAAGTAAAGCAAATCCTTTTTGGACAAGGATTTGGTAGTTAGTTGTAGTTTCCTTTTCCAATTTGGAAAGTTGATTAGTTTAGGAAACAAGAAGCCAAAACACGTTTTGCTTCTTCATTAAAAACTGTCTAACCTAATCCTTTTACAACTTGGATTAGTTAGTTAGCTAGAAGTCAAGTTGTACTTTGCAACTACTAGGGTTTATTTCCTTTTCCTTCTTGGCATGGCCGAAACTCATCCCCTATAAAAAGGAGATGCATGTAATGTTTTTACACAATAAGTTGGTGAATAAAATTGAGTTTTTAGCTTTGCTAAAATTCGTGAATTAACTCCTTGAGTTGTTCAAAGCCTTGAAGAGTTATTTAACTGTTCATTGTAGTTAATCCCCTTTAGCGTGACCTATAGGAGATTACACCAATTGTTCTTTATTTAAAGAGCAGGCCCAATTAACTTGTTTAACTGATTGAATTTTCATAGGTTAAATTAAGTTCATTAGTAATAAAACGTGAAGTTTTGATTTACTCAATTCCTAGCGTTTTTCCTTTGATTTCGTTCCATCCAATTTTGTGTTCTTGTTGTGGATTATCTTGGTAAGAGCAACACGGTCCTATAGCTTGTGTGGGAGATTCGAATTTGATCCAGGATTTGGAGCCTCGGTCATACAACATTCGCATCAATTGGTATCAGAGCACAAGTTGTTGCCCAAGAAAATTCAGGTTAATCCGTTTTCAATTCTTCCGCAAAATTTCTGTTCTTGTTGCGTCAATTCTGCCCGTTTTTTTTGTGTCAATTTTCTGCAGTTTTGCTGGCATCTTTCTTGCTGTTATTTGGTGTTCTTCTTGCTGTCCAAAGTCGATACATATTCACCCATTAAAATCACCAAAATCGCATGCAACAAATCATTCACAATCTGCCCGAATTTGTTCATTGTTGTGTCGTCTGAATTCTGCTCTTTTTGACGTCGTTTCTGCCATAATTTTTGCTCATTCTTTTCTGCTTAATTCAGTCCTTAATTCTGTCCAAAATCGCATGAACATTGAGTCAATACATTCTGCCCGAAATCGTCTAAATTGAGTCTATCTTCTTTTGCGATTTTTGTGTTGTTTCTTGCTGTTTCTTGTTGCGTCTTCTTGCTGTCTTTTGGTGTTAAATTCTGCACTCTTTTGTCATAATAATAGTGTAGGATTCTTGAAGTTTTCTTTGCTGTTTTCACGTCATAACATTGTTAGGGTTTCGTGTGTCAAACTAGGGTTTCATAACTAGGGTTTCTAGGTCAAGTTTTCATAACTTTCTTGATTCTTATCCGTTTCTTGATTTTCTTTTTGCGTTTGATTCTTTATCTTGTCCACCATATATTGAGTTTCGATCAAACTTTTACTCCACTCGAAAAAGATAAGTTCTTGATAACTTTCTTGAACTTCTTGATTTTCTTGAAAACTCAAAGTGGTCAAAATTGAATTCTTGAGTTGGATTCTTGATCTTTGTCTTGAATCTTGATATTCTTGTTAAAGTGGCACATCCGAATTCATTGTCCTTGGTGAGTTAATAAAGTTTGAAGTTTTTAAGGTTGTTAAGACAAGAAGACAAAACATTCTTAAACCTAAATCCTAGGTTGTTGTCTTCAAACCTTAATTTTTGTGGTGTTTAAGGTTCTTGTCCGAACCTAGTATTTTGATTGGTCCAAGGTTTATGTTCAAACCTTAAAAGTGTAATTTTGTCCTTTGTTGTCCGAAGTTAAAAAAAAAAAAAAAAAAAAAAAAACTCACGGTCAAAAAAAAAAAAAAAAAAAGGAGTGACCGAATCAAAAAAAAAAAAAATAGTCGGACTTTATTAATTGTTATTATTTTCTGTTATTTAATTATTTAATTTATTTTTGAAAAGAACACATTGTTCTTAACTTGTTTCTTGAAAACCACCTTGGATTAAAAGTGCCATAACTTTTTCAATACAACTCGGAATTAGTTGATTCAAAAACCAATCTCTTTGTCTTGAAATCTAGTTTCTGAATTTCTTAGTTTCTGGTGGTAAATCAAATTATAACTTTCACGTGTTCTAAACACTCTTGACGTGATTTCTTGTTACATCTCTTGATTTGATTTGTGAAAATTTGTGTGTGGAACTTGCTGATTGAGATCTTGCTATTAAAGTAATTGAACTTTGGTGAATCTTAATAACCCCACATATTCATTAATTGAGAGTAGTAGCTAGGTTAAACAAGAGAGAACACTACCCAAAAAGAGAGGAGAGTACCTACTACCTATAGTGAGGAACCCGAGAGGTATATCTATATATTTTCTTGTGTTTTCTTTGCTAACTTGCAGGTACTAATGGAGGAAGGTGATAAAACTCCTAAAGGTTCTAAACCTATTACCGATGCTCAACAAAAGTTTGCTAATGAAGTACTCTTTGATATGCTTCAAAAACTCACTCTTCGACTTGATAACATTGAGTCATCAACTAAAAGCACTACCAAAAGGAAGCTTAAATTTGAGGAGCATGATGATTTCGATGATGAAAATGATGAGGAAAAAGATGAGGAATATACGAGCTCTTCTAAAGGTGATAAGTCTAAAGTTTCCATTGAATCTGTTAAACTCACCATCTCTACTTTTCATGGTAAATCAGATCCCGAAGCTTTCTTTGATTGGGTTCGAGATTTGGAACACTATTTTGAAGGTAATGATGTCCCCGAGAAAAGGCAATATCGAATTGCTTTTATGCATCTTAAAGACTATGCTAGTCTTTGGTGGGATCAAGTTGTTCGTTCTAGGAGACAAGATGGTGAAAGGCCAGTTAAGACTTGGACTCAAATGAAGGCAATCATGAGAAAGAAGTATGTTCCTTCACACTTTAATAGAGAGCTCAACCGAAAATTGCATACTCTTGTGCAAGGTAGCCGAACAGTTGAAGATTACTATCATGAGATGGAATCTTTGATGATTAAAGCCAATATTCAAGAAGACCCCGACACAACCATTGAGAGATTTCTTAGAGGTATGAATCCCGAATTGGCTTATCAAGTTGATCTTCAAAGTTACATTGATATTAATGAACTTGTTCACAAAGCTATTAAAATTGAGAAGCATATGAAGGGTAAAGGGCGAAATTTTCAACAACCATTGCCGCCTTGGAGGAGAGATCAAAAGCCGACTTTTACACCTCCACCAAAACCGAAAGTTTTCAACCAAAATCAGCCTTCAAACACTTCAAGTAATGCTCCCAAAACAGTCCGCAACCTTACTGAATCTTCAACTAAGGTGACGCCTAAACCAAATGAAAGATTGAGGGACATTAGATGTTACAAGTGTCAAGGTTATGGCCATTATCAAAGTGACTGCCCAACCAAAAAGTTGATGATAATTTGTGATAATGGAGAGGTTGAAAGTGATGAAGAATGTGCCGACATGCCACCACTTGAAGAGAAGTACCAAAGTGATGAAGATAGTGAAGATCTTATTTACAATGTTGGTGATTTCTCATTGGTTACTCGCCGAGTCTTGAATGCACAACCACGAGTTGAAGATGATTTGTCTCAAAGGGAAAACATCTTTTACGCTAGATGCATGGTTCAAGGTAAGACTTGTAGCTTGATTATTGATAGTGGAAGTTGTACCAATGTGGCAAGCACATTAATTGTTAAGAAGCTTAACTTGACTTGCATGAAACATCCAAATCCATATAAGCTTCAATGGCTTAATAACACTGCCAAGAGTAAGGTGACTAAACAAGTTAAATTTTCTATGTCCATTGGAAAGTATGTTGATGATATTGTTTGTGATGTTGTACCAATGGAAGCTAGTCACATATTACTTGGTCGTCCATGGCAATTTGACCGAGATGTTACATATCATGCAAGGAAGAATTATTATTCTTTTGATTATCATGGCCGAAAGTACAATCTAAGGGCTTTGAGTCCGAGCCAAGCTTTTGAAGATCAATCAAGGATTGTGCAATCTTGCCGTGAAATGGAAGCAAAAGAGAAGAAGGAACAAGAAGATAAAAAGAATGTAACTAGTGTAGGCCGAACCAATGATTCTAAATCTTGTAATAGCCGAAATAGTAGTTCTTCTAAATCTTGTTATTTTGCTTCTAAGAGTGATGTAAAGAGAGCAATACTAGATAGGCATTCATTGTATTTGATGATCCGCAAGGACTTTGTACTTATTGTTGATAGTGATCACCTTGCTTCTTTGCCTAGTGTTGTTTTGTCTCTTTTACAGGAATTCAATGACGTGTTTCCCGAGGACTTACCACACGGATTGCCACCTATTAGAGGTATTGAACATCAAATTGATTTCATACCTGGGGCGCAGATTCCCAACCGTCCTGCATATAGAGCAAATCCTGAGGAAACAAAGGAGATTCAACGTCAAGTGGATGAACTCCTTGACAAAGGTATTGTACGTGAATCTCTAAGTCCTTGTTCCGTTCCAGTCATTTTAGTTCCTAAAAAGGATGAATCTTGGAGAATGTGTGTTGATTGTCGTGCCATAAATAAAATCACCATTAAGTATAGACATCCAATTCCTAGATTAGATGATATGCTTGATGAATTGTATGGTTCTTCTATTTTCACCAAGATTGATTTAAAAAGTGGCTACTATCAAATTAGAATGAAAGAAGGTGATGAATGGAAAACAGCCTTTAAAACAAAGTATGGATTGTATGAATGGTTAGTCATGCCTTTTGGTCTAACTAATGCACCTAGTACTTTTATGAGGCTCATGAATCACGTTTTTAGGTCTTTCATTGGTAAGTTTGTTGTGGTCTATTTTGATGACATCCTTATTTATAGCAAATCACTTGATGAGCATGTTGAACATTTAAAACAAGTGTTTGTTATATTGCGTGAGAACCGATTGTATGCTAACCTCAAAAAGTGTTCTTTTTGCATGGAATCAATTGTCTTTTTGGGTTATGTTGTTAGTTCTCAAGGTATTTCTGTTGATGAGTCAAAAGTCAAGGCTATTGATGAGTGGCCGAGACCTAAGAATGCTAGTGAAGTTAGGAGTTTTCATGGTTTAGCAAGTTTTTATAGAAGGTTTGTTAAAGACTTTAGTACTATAGCTGCACCTTTGAATGAACTTGTTAAAAAGAACATTACTTTTGAATGGAAACAAGAGCATGAAGACGCCTTCACTAAGTTAAAGTACATGTTGACTCACGCCCCTTTACTTTCATTGCCTAATTTTCATAAAGCTTTTGAGATACACTGTGATGCCTCCGGGATTGGTATCGGTGCTGTTTTGATGCAGGAATCAAGGCCCGTGGCTTACTTTAGTGAAAAGCTTAATGGGGCAGCTTTAAAGTATGCAACTTATGACAAGGAGTTGTATGCTTTGGTAAGGTCATTACAGGTTTGGCAACATTACTTATGGCCTAAAGAGTTTATAATTCATTCTGATCATGAAAGCCTTAAATTCTTAAAGACTCAAGGTAAATTGAATAAGAGGCATGCTAAATGGTTAGAATTTATTGAAACTTTTCCATATGTGATTAAGTATAAATCTGGTCAAGATAATATTGTAGCTGATGCATTGTCTAGACGTTATTCTTTGTTCACCTATATGCATGCTAAGTTACTTGGATTTGATTTGATAAAAGATTTGTACAAAAATGACAATGATTTTTCTGCCGCCTTTAATGATTATGCTTCAAAGCCGAATGGTGACTTTTATTTGCATGATGGTTTCTTATTTCGTAAGGATAAATTGTGCATACCCCTTTGTTCCATTCGTGATTTACTTGTTAAGGAGACCCATGGGGGAGGGTTGATGGGGCATTTTGGTATTGCTAAAACACTTGATGTTTTGAATGAACACTTTTATTGGCCTAACATGATTAAAGATGTGAAAAGTGTTTGTGATAAATGTATTGTGTGTAAACAAGCCAAATCGAAAATTTTGCCTCATGGATTGTATACACCTTTGCCTGTTCCTAGTCATCCTTGGATTGATATTTCTATGGATTTTGTACTTGGATTGCCTAGATCACGCAATGGTAAAGATAGCATATTTGTAGTAGTGGATCGATTTAGTAAAATGGCACATTTTATTGCATGTTCCAAAACTAATGATGCTACACATATTGCTGATTTGTTCTTTAAGGAAGTTGTTAGATTGCATGGCATTCCACAAAGTATTGTTAGTGATAGGGATGTTAAGTTCTTGTCTCACTTTTGGCGTACTTTATGGAATAAGTTAGGCACTAAATTGTTGTTTTCTACTGTTGCACATCCACAAACTGATGGACAAACTGAAGTAGTTAACCGCACTTTGTCTACCTTGCTTCGAGCCATCATTCAAAGAAACTTAAAGAATTGGGAAAGTTGTCTTCCACATATTGAGTTTGCATATAATAGAACTTTTCATAGTTCTACATCTTGTTCGCCATTTGAGGTTGTTTATGGTTTCAATCCTTTAACTCCACTTGATATTTTGCCTTTGCCTATTAATGAGTTTGTTAATGTTGAAGGTAAAAAGAAAGCTGAATTTATTAAGGAGTTAGATGAAAAGGTTCGAAATACTATTGAAAGGCGTAATGAACAATATGCACAACAAGCCAATAGAGGAAGAAAGAGAGTGATTTTCGAACCTGGTGATTGGGTTTGGATTCACTTGAGGAATGAAAGGTTTCCTGACAAGAGGAAGTCTAAACTTCATCCAAGAGGAGATGGTCCTTTTCGAATTTTGGAAAGGATAGGAGATAATGCATACAAAGTCGAGCTTCCAAGTGAGTATGGCAATGTTTCATCTACATTCAATGTTTCTGATTTATCTTTGTTTGATGTAGGTGATTCGAGGACGAATCTTTTCGAGGAGGGAGGGAATGATAGCAATCCATCCACATCCTTGGTGCCAAAGCCGAGCTTAGATGATCCCTTGAAGAATCTTGATGGACCAATGACAAGATCAAGGAGCAAAAGGATGAAAGAAGCTTTGCACACTTTGTTGTCATCACACTTTGGTGACTTGGAGGCCGAGATGTGCACATCATCTCATCATGGTGTTCTTTGGCATGTTTCTTCAATTACCATTCAAGAAGAAGTTCCTCAAAGATCTACATTGGAGCTTAAGGAAATTCCACCTTGAAGAAGCAAGCTAAGGCCGAGAAGAATTTAAGTCCAAGAAAGGCGTGTCTTTGGGCTTCATTAGGTGGTTCACGCCCTTTAATTACTTTAGGGTTTTATTTTGTTGTTAATTAATTAAGTCCAAAACACTTAATGTGGGCTTTAATTAATTGGTAGTTTAATAAATTACTTGGCCCAATTATCTTGCATGATAATGGCAAGTAAAGCAAATCCTTTTTGGACAAGGATTTGGTAGTTAGTTGTAGTTTCCTTTTCCAATTTGGAAAGTTGATTAGTTTAGGAAACAAGAAGCCAAAACACGTTTTGCTTCTTCATTAAAAACTGTCTAACCTAATCCTTTTACAACTTGGATTAGTTAGTTAGCTAGAAGTCAAGTTGTACTTTGCAACTACTAGGGTTTATTTCCTTTTCCTTCTTGGCATGGCCGAAACTCATCCCCTATAAAAAGGAGATGCATGTAACGTTTTTACACAATAAGTTGGTGAATAAAATTGAGTTTTTAGCTTTGCTAAAATTCGTGAATTAACTCCTTGAGTTGTTCAAAGCCTTGACGAGTTATTTAACTGTTCATTGTAGTTAATCCCCTTTAGCGTGACCTATAGGAGATTACACCAATTGTTCTTTATTTAAAGAGCAGGCCTAATTAACTTGTTTAACTGATTGAATTTTCATAGGTTAAATTAAGTTCATTAGTAATAAAACGTGAAGTTTTGATTTACTCAATTCCTAGCGTTTTTCCTTTGATTTCGTTCCATCCAATTTTGTGTTCTTGTTGTGGATTATCTTGGTAAGAGCAACACGGTCCTATAGCTTGTGTGGGAGATTCGAATTTGATCCAGGAGTTGGAGCCTCGGTCATACAACATTCGCATCAATGTGATTCAAAATTGGCACATCTTCATCATCTAGACTAACATGTGGAATTTCTTGAGGCTTTTCTTTGTTAACAACACAAAAAGCATTATCCACAATTAACAAGAGTATCTCATTCTGCACTTCTCGTGAGTCACCATTTAGACATTTAGATTCAATCACCATCTCAAGAGTTGGTGCCTCAACAAGAGTTTCAAGCAATGTGTTGACATTCTCTTTAGCCAGTTTAACATGATCTCCATTCAACTTATCACAATAATCATCAAGAAGTGTCTCTGTACAATTCACAAAGCTATCAAAAGGAGAAGACTCTAACGAATGGTTATCAACATCATCTGACTCATGGAATTTAAAAGTAATGCAAGACTCAGCATTGGTCACACTTCCCATCTTTTCACTAAGAAAGCATATGGCCCTAAATGCATCAATATCAAACTCATCATCTGAGACCTCATCCTCACTAGAAAAGCTAAAATTTGACTCATGCCACAAAGGTTGTTCAACAATGCATTTTTGTGAGACAACCTCAAAATTTGTAGATTCCACCTTCCAAGGATAATTTTCGCCACGTTCAACATTAGCTTGCATTTCCAAATGATATTCCTTAGGAGTTGGTGTTCTAGAAATTAGAGGTGTACCTTGTGGATAGCATGGTTCATATTGACTTGGTAGCTCACTTTGTTCTCCCACATTGCTCCATAAGGCATCTAGTTGAGTACTCCTTTGTTGGCCTTTTGAAAACACTTCTTGAGAAAATCTCATTTCTTTCTTTTGTGAGTTTCTATCAAGTCTTTCCAAAATTGAGGAAGCATGTCATACAACTTATTGCTTTGTGCTTGATTATGCCATTGCTCCTCATATGGTGGTGGAGAGAAGTCCCCAAATGTTCTAGGTGTTGGTCGTGTGTCATTCATCCAATCTGGTGAGTAATCATAACGAGGCTCTACAAAGTCCCCATACCACCTAGACATCTTGGGTACTTATGGTGTGCGATATTCTTTTTCAATTGAGTTCAAGTATCCTACATTGGCCACAAATACACCACAGTAGACAGAGCAAAACAGAAAAACAAAAACAACAATGAAACATAACAAAACTACTAAGCTACACAAAAGAAAAGAAAAAAAAACAGAGCAAATCCAAATTCAAGAAACCGTGCCTTCCCCGGCAACGGTGCCAAAAATTGACAAGCGTGTCGCGTACTTGAAATTTTACCCTACTCGCTAATGCAGATGTGATGAGAGGATTCGTATCCTCAGGGAAGGGGATGATTTCTTAGAATTCAGTAATTGTTCCGAGGTTGTCATAAGAAAAAGATTACAAGAAATTTAGTACTAACTAATCAAAACAAAGATCTTGAAAATAAATGCGAGACACAAGAACTATGTAATATGTAAATTCAAGGAAGGAAGAGCAAATGATGAGAATGAGCCCGTGTCCATGTCCATGGTGTTAAAGTCAATTAAATGCTGAAAGTTTCTATCACGTTTTGGTATATTTCCCATATCTCACTCGATCTAACTCTGAATTACGTGATTCAAGAAGCCCTGGAACGATAAGAGATAGGGCTACAACTTTTATGTTTTACATTTTACGAGATTCGGAAGTTAGCATCGTCAAAAGTGCCTACCAAAATGAGTGACGTGATTCTAGCAGATTACCGTCGCGAATCCATGGACTACATTAAAGACCAAGTAATGGCGTATTGGGCTTCAATAATTGTTCACGCCACTTTTAATGTTTCAATTGGGTTTATTTCTGAGTGTAATAATTAAGTACATTAAACATTTAATTATGGGCTAAGTAATTACTTGATCCAATTATCTTGCTTGATAATTAGGAAAGTAATCTCCTACTTTTTATGAGAATTTAGGAAAGTAAAGCTCCTATCTTTTAGGCAGCTTTTTAGGCGTGCTTGTAAAGAAGCAAAAACGTGTTTTGCTTTTCTTAGTTTCCTAAAGTTTTAGTTTCTTAAACTTCCAAGTTTCCTAAACTTGAAGGAAGTTGATTTGTGTTAGGATTTAGTTAGGGTTTCATGTTTTTGTAGCCTATTTATAGGTGAGTTTTTCACATGAAATAATAAGTTGAATTTTGATAACTTTAGCCTTGCTAAATTGTTCTTGCAGCCGTGACAAGCTTGTAGGAAAAACGTGATTTCTTCAATTGTTTTAAGTTGAAGATTCATAAGAACCGTGATCTTTAAGCTAGGACCTTAAGGAGAACTTACCCGTTCTTGATTTAAAGAACAAGCCAAACTGAAAAATGTTCAACTCTTGATTTACATAGGTTGGATTGAATTCTTTTTATAGTAACGTGTGGGTTTGTTTGTGATGGAAATCAACTCAAGTCCATCTTGCCGAAGCCAACTTCACAAGATCCCTTGTCTAATCTTGATGGTCCAATGACAAGATCAAGGAGTTCAAAGATGAAGGCAGCTTTGCAATCATTAATGGCGACAACTTGTGAAGGCCTTGAGGAAGCTCTTGCGTTACCATCTCAAGATGAAGTTGTTTGGAATGTTTCTTCAATAACAATTCATGATCCACCTTGAAGAAAGTCCATGCAATCCGAGAAGACCAAAGAATGGCGTTTTGGACTTCATAGCCATTTTGGGTTTAATTTTAGGCTTTATTTTAAGTTGTAATACTTAAGTCCATTAAACATTTAATTATGGGCTTGAATTTTGATTTTTTATAAGTATTACTTGGCCCAATTATCTTGCATGATAATTAGGAAAGTAATCTCCTACTTTTTAGGAGAATTTAGGAAAGTAAATTTAGGAAGCAAAAACGTGTTTTGCTTTCCTTCTTAGCCGTGTCTTTAGAGTTCTTTTCCATAAAGGATTAAGTTAGTTGTTCCTTGTTTCTTAAGATAGTTTGTTAGAGTTAGTATTCCATTCCACTTTGGAATTGAATTAGGATTTCATGTTTTTGTAGCCTATTTATAGGTGAGTTTTTCACATGAAATAATAAGTTGAATTTTGATAATTTTAGCCTTGCTAAATTTTTCTTGCAGCAGTGACAAGCTTGTAGGAAAAACGTGAATTCTTCAATTTATTTAAGTTGAAGATTCATAAGAACCGTGATCTTTAAGCTAGGACCTTAAGGAGAACTTACCCGTTCTTGATTTAAAGAACAAGCCAAACTGAAAACTGTTCAACTCTTGATTTACATAGGTTGGATTGGATTCTTTTTGTAGTAACGTGTGGGTTTGATTGCCTTCAATCAATTCTGCCCGTTCAATATCTTTTCTTGTTTGTGTTAATTTCGCATTGTTATTGTGTTTTCTTGCTTGTTCGTGATTCTTGGTGAACAACCGGTCCAAAAAAGAGGGTTTCGTGTGGTTGAGGATCTTCAATCCAAGGCCATTCGTATCAAATTGGTATCAAAGCAGGTTGTTGTTTCGTCAAAAAAATTTCAGGTTTGTGTTTCTTCTTCTTCTCGGTTTTAGCTCTCAGTTCTTGCTGTCTTGGTGTCATTCTTTTGCTGCAGATTTTGCTTCATCTTTGCTACTGTTTTTGCGTCTTTCTTGCTGTCCTAGGTCGTGTTAGGTTCATTCAATAATTTCGTCAAAATCGCATGCCACTTTGTTGTTCAAATCTGCCCGAAAAGTCGTACTAGTCTAGTTTCGCATTTTTGCATCTTTTGCGTTATTCTTGTGTTGTTTTCTTTACGTTTTGCTGCTGTTTTTGGTGTCTACATTCTGCATTGTTTTGTTCTTCATCATAGTGTGGAATTATTGAGTCTTTATTATTTAAATCACGTCCAAACCCTAGGTGTTAAATTAGGGTTTCTTCAAGACCCTAGTTTCAATTTTTAGGTCATCATATCATAACTTCCTTGTTTCTTATCCGAATTGCATTCTTTCTTTTGTGTTAGTTTCTTCATAGTGTCTATCATATATTGCATTTTGATCAAACTTTTATCACACTCGAAAAAGATAAGTTATTGAACACTTTCTTGAACTTCTTGATTTTCTTGAAAATCCGAAAGTGTCAAAAATTGAATCTTGAGCTATATTCTTGATCTTCTTGATAAATCTTGAATATTTTGTGAAAGTGGCACCTCCAAATTCGAAATCCTTGGTGAGATATTAAAGTTTGAAAATTTTAAGGTTTTTAAGGTTAAGACAAAAGGACACAACATCCTTAAACCTTAATGCTAGGTTGTTGTCTTCAAACCTTAAACCTAAGTACTTGTACTAGGTTCTTGTCTTAAAACCTTAAACCTAGTATTGTCCTAGGTTCTTGTCCGAACCTTAATTGTTTTTTTTTTGTCCAAGGTTTGTGTCTAAACCTTAAAAAGTTTGTTTTGTCCTAGGTTGTCCTAACAAAAAAAAGAAAAGAAGTCAAAAAAAAAGACCGTAAAAAAAAATAAATATGGTCAAATACAGAAAAAATATATATATACATATTTTTGGACCTAGATTATTTATTTTTCTGTTATTTATTTTATTTTATTTTTGAAGAACACATTGTTTTTAAGTTGTTACTTGAAAACCACCTTGGATTAAAAGTGCCATAACTTGCTCAATACTTATCGGATTTAGGTGATTCAAATTGCGTTTTCTTCATCTTTGAGTCTATTTTTTGAATATATTAGTCTCTGAAGCTGTCAATTTATACCCACACGTGTTCTTAAATACTCTTGTGACGTGAATTGCTTAAAAACTTCTTTGATTTAACTTGTGTGAATCTTGTTGTTGAATACTTTGGTTGAGACAAGTTCTTATAATCATTGAAACAGTAAGTTCTATAGTTTGAGAGTAATAGTATAGGGAATACACGAGAAAAGATTTCATAATAGAGAGGATGTACCTACTCACCCAAATAGTGAGGAACCCGTGAGGATTTCTATATATTCTTGCGATCTCTTTACTAACCTTGCAGGTAGAATGGAGGAAGAAGATAGAACCCCTAAAGGTTCTAAACCTATAACTGAAGCCGATCAAAAGTTTGCCAATGAGTTCCTCTTTAATATGTTGCAAAAGATCAATATCCGACTTGATAACTTGGAGTCTAACTCTAAAGGATCCACCTCGAGGAAACTTAAGTTTGAAAAGGAAACATCCAAGGATGAGGATGATGAAGAGGAGTTGTTGGATTCTCTAAAGAAAGGTGACAAATCTAAAATTTCCATTAGCTCTGTTAAATTAACAATCCCTACTTTTCATAGAAAGGTAGATCCCGAGGCATATTTTGATTGGGTTCGTGAGCTTGAACACTTCTTTGAAGGCCATGATTACCCCGAAAAAGAAACGTATAGACTTGCCTTTATGCACATTAAAGATTATGCTAGTCTATGGTGGGATGAAGTTATTCGAACAAGGCGTCAAGATGGTGAAAGGCTGATTAAGTCTTGGAGCCAAATGAAATTGCTAATGAGGAAAAAGTATGTCTCTTCTCATTACAACCGAGAATTGAATAGAAAATTACACTCACTTGTGCAAGGTACTAAATCGGTTGAGGAGTATTACCATGAGATGGAAGCTTTGATGATCAAGGCTAATGTCCAAGAGGATCCCGACTCTACTATAGAAAGGTTCTTGAGAGGTATGCATTCTGATTTAGCTTATCATGTGGATTTGCAAAGTTATGTTGATATTAATGAACTTGTCCACAAAGCTATTAAGATTGAAAGGCACATGAAAGGGAAGAATAAGTTTTCACAACCGCCTCCACCTTGGCGAAGGGAACAAAAGCTGAATGTTGTCCCTTTTGCTCCATCCACAAAGCCGCGCCAATTCACCTCGAACCAGCCATCAAGTGCACCATCTAATGTCCCAAAATCAGTTCCTAAAGCTGTGGAGAAAACATCAAAATTGGCGTCAACTCCTAGTCCAAGATTGAGGGATGTTCGTTGTTATAAATGTCAAGGTTATGGACATGTGCAAGCCGAGTGTCCAACTAGAAAATTTATGATAACTCTTGATAGTGGAAAAGTGGTAAGTGATGATGATTGTGCCGACATGCCACCTCTTGAAGAGAAGTACCAACATGAATCAAGTGAAGATAGCGAAGAAGTGGAAAACTACGAATATGATGTTGGTAACTATTCTTTAGTTTCTCGCCGTGTTCTTAGTGCTCAACCTTTAGTTGATAATGATAATTTGATGCAACGAGAAAACATATTTCACACATGTTGTTTAGTGCAAAACAGAATTTGTAGTGTGATTATAGATAGTGGTAGTTGCACAAATGTGGCGAGCACTTTGTTGGTAAATAAATTGAATTTGACTTGCATGAAGCACCCTAAACCATTCCGCCTTCAATGGTTGAATAATTCAGTTGATACTAGGGTTACAAAGCAAGTTAAGTTTACTTTTACCATTGGAAAATATGTTGATAATGTTACATGTGATGTGGTTCTAATGGAAGCAAGTCATATCTTGCTTGGCCGCCCTTGGCAATTTGATTATGATGTACTTTATCATGCCACGAAGAATTTCTATAGCTTTGTTCATAAAGGTAAAAAGTTTAATCTTCGAGCCTTAACCTCGGCACAAGTCTTTGAAGATCAAACTCGAATCATTCAAGCTACTAGAAAATATTGAGCATATTGCTGGTTCACGCCTTTTAGCCTTGATCTTCCACGCCTTCGTCATCCCGTATGTCCTCATGACCATGGCAACCACGCCTTAGAGCCTCTGGATCCCACGCCTTTCCAAGCCTCTGTAAACGAACACAAAACTTCCACACTTAGAAAATATTTTGATTATCAACAAGAGCGTTTTCATGGCGAGGTCTCGCAGCGAGACCTTGCGCTGTGCTTTCGTGTGTGTGGCGAGGTCTCGCTACGAGACCTCACCGTTTGTGCATATGTGTGGCGAGGTATCGCAGCGAGACCTCGCGCTGTGTAATTGTCTATGTGAACGAGTGTAACTGAAGAATGTTGAAAAATGAAAATATGTTGTGATGCAACTGAATGTGATTGTTGTGAAGTGAAAATGTAAATGAATACAAGTAAAAGGAATTTTTCTTGCAACTGACTAAAATGTTGACATATGAAATATTGACATGCATGAAAGTATGTTTGAGACATTGTGAAAGAACTAAGTGATGCAACTGGAATGGAAGCTATTATGTATAAAACATTCTCAAAACATGTAGAAACATGAGTGAAATGTATTGATAGCAATCCATCTATGCCTATGCCAAAGTCGACTTCCAGTGTTCATCCATTGACAAATCTTGATGGACCAATGACAAGGTCAATGAGCAAAAGGATGAAGGAGGCGTTGCAAGCATTATTGATAACTCATTGTGAAGAGTTGGACATCTTTGAAGAGAATCATGATCCGGTCCAAGCATCTTCAACTAATGGAGTTTTATGGAATATCTCTTCTATCACAATCCATGAAGAGATGGATCAATCACAATGAAGTCCAAGGAAAGGCATGTTTGGGCTTTCACTTGAAAATCACGCCCTTTTTATTAAATAAATTAGGGTTTTATTTAATGTGTTTCAAGCCCACGTTGACGTTTTAATTTATTAATATATGGGCTTGGAATTTCGGTTTTAATAAAGTTTACTTGGCCCAATTATCTTGCATGATAATGGCAAGTAAAAGTTTAGGGAACTTAAGAAGTCAAATTGAGTTTTGCTTCTTCATAGTTTAGGAAACAAAGGAAGCCAAAACGTGGTTGGCCACCTTGATAAAACCGTGTGCCCTAATCCTTATTAGAAAAGGATTAGTTTGTTAGTTGTTAGTTTCCAATTCCAATTTGGAAAGTTGGTTAGTTTAGAAGTCAAGTTGTAATTGACTTGAGTTAGGGTTTACAAGCCTTGGCCGAATTAGCCTCTATAAAAGGCCATCATTGTAAACGATTTTTCATAGATGAATTTTGATAAAGTTTAGCTTTGCTAAAGTGTTTTACAGCCTTGAAAAGTTGTGAAGCAAAACGTGAATTAATTCAATTAAGTTTAATTGAGTTTTCATAAGAACCGTGAACCTAGAAGCTAAGACCTTTAGGTGAACTTACAAGTTCTTGATTCAAAAAACAAGCCGAACTGATTTGTTTAGCTTATGAATTTCATAAGTTGGCCGAATCTTTTTGATTCATACGTGGGGGTTTGATTACTTCATATCAAATCTTTTCGTGTCAATATCTTTTAATTTCTATTTTTGTGTAATTCCGCATCTTTGTGATTCTTGTTCGTGGTTCGAGTTTGGTAAGCAACGGTCCAAAGGAAGTGGATTCGAGTGGTCTAAGGTGCTGCATCCGTGATCATTCATATCAATTGGTATCAGAGCTCAAGGTTGTCTTCCAAATTCAGGTTTTTATTCTCGGTTTTTGAGTCTTCTTGTGTCTCGATTTTTCTTGCTGTTTTTGCATCGTTTTTGTGCTGCTGTTTTTGCATCTTTTTGTTGCTGTTCTTGAGTCAATTTTCTGCAGTAAATTTGTGTCTTAATTCAATCCTAAAGTCGTCATAATTCTGTCCAAAAATCGCATGCAAAAGATTATTGAAAACTGCCCAAAATCGCTAGTTTGCTTGTTCTCGGTTTTGCGAATTTTTGTGTTGTTTTCTTGCTGATTTGTGTTGCGTTTTTGTTGCTGTTCTTGGTGTCTATATTCTGCACTTTTTTTTGTCTTCATAGTGTTGAATTCCATTGGTTTTCATTGCTGTCCACACGTCATACTTGTTAGGGTTTTTGAGTCAAGAATTAGGGTTTCTTACAAACCCTAGTTTTGGTCAAGATTGCATAACTTTCTTGTTTTTTATCCAAATTGCATTCTTTCTTTTGTGTTAGTTTATTTGTTTCATTCTTGTCATAGTGTGTTTTGATCAAACTTTTATCACACTTGAAAAAGATAAGTTCTTGAACACTTTCTTCAACTTCTTGATTTTCTTGAAAATCCAAAAGTGTCAAAATTTGAATCTAAAGCCATATTCTTGATCTTCTTGATAAATCTTGAATATTTTGTGAAAGTGGCACATGCAAATTCATAATTCTTGGTGAGATATTAAAGTTTGAAAATTTTAAGGTTTTTAAGGTTAAGACAAAAGACACAACATCCTTAAACCCTAATCCTAGGTTGTTGTCTTCAAATCTTAAAAGTTTTTGTTTGTCCTAGGTTCTTGTCCGAACCTTAATTGTTTTTGTTTGTCCAAGGTTTGTGTCCAAACCTTAAAAAGTTTGTTTTGTCCTAGGTTGTTGTCCGAACAAAAAAAATTAAAAAAAAGAGGCCGAATTTAAAAAAAAAAAAGCACAACTGAAAAAAAAGGCCGAACTATAAAAAAAAAGGCCCAATACAAATAAAAAATTATTCGGACTTTATTTATTATTTTCAGTTTATTATTATTATTATTATTATTATTATTTTATTTAATTTATTCTTGAAGAACACATTGTTCTTGAGTTGATTACTTGAAAACCACCTTGGATTAAAAGTGCCATAACTTTCTCAATACAACTCGGAATTAAGTGATTCAAATTGCGTTTTCTTCGTCTTGAAATCTACTTTCTTTTCTCTTAGTTTCTGAAGTTAAATCAAGTTGATAGGAATGAGCCCGTGTCCACATTGCCAAATCCAGCTTCCCATGATCCATTAGCAAATCTTGGTAGTCCAATGACAAGATCAAGGAGCAAGAGGATGAAGGAAGCATTACAAGCATTGTTATCAACACATTGTGAGTTGATGGCCAATGTTCAAAGGAGTTCGACACAACCATCCCAAGATGAAGTACTTTGGCATATTTCTTCAATAACAATTTATGATCCACCTTAAAGAAATAATGTGAAGGCCGAAATATTAAAGTCCAAGAAGAAGGCGTGTTTTGGGCTTTGAAATGGATCACGCCCTTTTAATATATTTTAGGGTTTATTATGTTGTTTTTAATTAAGTCCACTTAACGATTTTATGGGCTTAATTGGCGTTTTTTTAAGTGTTAATAAGGTATTACTTGGCCCAATTATCTTTGATTTAGGAAAGGAAGTTTTAGAAAGTAAAATCGAATTTTGCTTCTTCAAGCAAACCGATTTTAGTCTTTGTTTAAGTTTAGGAAAGTAATCTCCTACTTTTTAGGAGATAAGTTTGTCTTTAATTGGAGAGGCAAAAAGTGTTTTGCCTTCTTCAAAACCGTGTCTTAAAATCCTTTTCAAATAAGGATTAGTTTGTTAGTTTGTTAGTTAGTTGGTTAAGAAGTCAAGTTGTATTTTACAACTACTAGGGTTTTGTTTCCTTTTTGGATTAGCATGGCCGAACCTACTCCCTATAAAAGGGAAAGCATTGTAACGTTTTTTCTCATGTTGAATTGAAAGAATTTTGGCTTTGCTAAATTAAATTTGACATCATCAACGTGAGTTATTCTTGAGTAATTCATAAGACCCGCCAAACCTTAAGTGAGGAACTTTAGGTGAAGCTTACAAGTTCTAGATTTATAGAACCGGCCAAACTTGATAGGTTTAAACTTTTGATTTACATTAGTTGAACTGATTCAATTTGTATTAACGTTGGGGTTAGGTTAATTTTAATCTTGCCTTTTCGTTTCATATCTCTTTTTCCGCAAATTGTGTTCTTGTTTCTTGAATTGCGTTTTTGGTGCACAACGATCCGAACTTGTGGAAAATTCGTGTGGATTGAACTTCATCCTACTCCATTCGTATCGCAAGTTATACCCAAACGTGTTCTTAAATACTCTTGACGTGAATTTGTTAAAAACTTCTTTGGTTTTCACTTGTGAAAATTTGTGGTGGAATTAATTGGTTGAGTCTTGTTATTACAATCATTGAACCAGTAAGTTCCATAGTTTGAGAGTATTAGTATAGGGTATACAAGAGAAAAGCCATCACACTAGAGAGGAGAGTACCTACTACCCCATATTGTGAGAACCCGTGAGACATATTTCTATATATTTCTTGTGTTTTTACTAACTTGCATATACAAATGGAAGGTGAAGAATCTAAATCACCAAAGGTAGTGGACCAAAAGTTCACTAATGATGTCCTCTTTGACATGATCCGAAAACTCACACTCAAAGTTGATAGTTTGTCTTCACCACCACCCAAGGGTTCCAAATCCCGAAGAGTTGAGTTTGAATCAGACAATGACTCTAGTCATGATGAGGAGGAAGAGGAGGACACGAGTTCTTCTAAGAAAGGTGACAAATCTAAGATTTCAATTGGTTCTTTAAAGCTAACTATCCCTACTTTCCATGGTAAAACAGATCCCGAGGCTTATTTTGATTGGGTTCGTGAGCTTGAACACTTCTTTGAAGGCCATGATTACCTCGAAAAGGAGAAATATCGAATTGATTTTGTGCACCTTAAGGATTATGCTAGTTTATGGTGGGATGAAGTTATGAGGTCTAGACGTCAAGATGGTGAAAGGCCAATCAAGACATAGAGCCAAATGAAGATACTTATGAGGAAAAAGTATGTCCCTTCTCATTACAACCTTGAGTTGAACAGAAAATTGCATTCTCTTGTGCAAGGTAATAAATCGGTTGAGGAGTATTATCAGCAGATGGAAGCTTTGATGATCAAGGCTAATGTGCATGAAGATCCCGACTCCACTATAGAACGATTTTTGAGAGGTATGCATTCTGATTTATCATATCATATGGATTTACAAAGTTATGTTGACATTAATGAGCTTGTGCATAAGGCTATTAAGATTGAAAGGCATATGAAAGGGAAGAATAAGTTTTCACAACCGCCACCACCATGGCAAAGAGATAAGAAGCCGAATGTTGTCCCTTATTCTCCATCCACAAAGCCACGACAATTCACTTCAACTCAGCCATCAAGTGCACCTTCCAATGTCCCAAAATCAGTTCCAAAGGTTGCTAAAACCCCTCCAAAATCGGCGCCAACTTCAGCCACAAGATTGAGGGATATTCGTTGTTATAAGTGTCAAGGTTATGGTCATATGCGATCCGATTGCCCTACTAGTAAGTTGATGATTATTCTTGACAATGGAGAAGTTGAGAGTGATGAGGATTGTGCTAATATGCCACCCCTTGAGGAGAAATATGTAAGTGATCAAAATGAAGATTTCGATGGTTCTTCTTATAAGGTTGGTGATTATTGTTTAGTCTCTCGTCGAGTACTTAATGCACATCCACTCGTTCATGAAGATTTGATCCATCGTGAAAACATATTTCATACACGTTGCATGGTTCAAAATAAAATTTGCACTGTTATTATTGATAGTGGTAGTTGTGCAAATGTGGCAAGTACTTTACTTGTAAATAAGCTGAATTTGACTTGTATGAAACATCCCAAACCATATAGACTTCAATGGTTAAATAATTCAGCTGAATCACGAGTAACCAAGCAAGTTAAATTTACATTTACCATTGGTAGTTATGTTGATAAGTTACATGTGATGTTGTTCCAATAGAAGCTAGTCATATATTTCTTGGAAGACCTTGGCAATTTGATAGAGATGTTGTGTATCATGCCAAGAAGAACTTTTTCCATTTTTCGTACCAAGGTAAAAAGTTTAATTTCAGAGCCTTAAGTCCTACTGAAGTCTTTGAAGATCAAGCTAAGATAGCTAAGGCTTATGGTGCAATGCGTGAAGCAATGGAGAAGAAGTTACAAGAGAAGAACAATGTAACTAGCATAGGGCGAAACATTGTAACTAGAAATAGTGATAGTGATAGCCGAGAGTTAGTTGTTTCAAAATCTTGTAATTATGCTTCTAAAAGTGAGGTTAAGAGAGCAATATTAGATAGGCAAGTAGTGTATTTACTTTTTCGCAAGGATGTACTTATCATTGATAGTGCTCACCTTGATTCTTTGCCTAGTATTGTTTCAGCTCTTTTGCAGGAATATGGGGATGCATTTCCTGAGGATTTACCAAAGGGTTTACCACCTATAAGAGGTATTGAACATCAAATCAATTTCATACCTGGAACTCAAATTCCAAACCATCCAGCCTATAGAGCAAACCCTGTGGAGACAGAAGAAATTCAACGCCAAGTGGACGAACTTATTGACCGAGGTATGGTTCAAGAATCTTATAGTCCATGTGCTGTTCCTGTTATTTTAGTTCCTAAAAAGGATGATTCATGGAGAATGTGTGTTGATTGTCGTGCCATAAATAAAATAACTATTAAGTATAGACATCCTATTCCTAGACTAGATGACATGCTTGATGAGTTATATGGTTCATGCATATTTTCTAAGATAGACCTAAAGAGTGGTTATTATCAAATTCGAATGAAAGAAGGTGATGAATGGAAAACTGCTTTCAAAACAAAGTTTGGTTTGTATGAATGGTTAGTCATGCCTTTTGGTTTAACCAATGCACCCAGTACTTTTATGAGATTAATGAATCAAGTTTTTCGTCACTTCATTGGAAAATTTGTTGTGGTCTATTTTGATGATATCCTTATATATAGTAAATCACTTGATGAGCATGTTGATCATTTAAGACAAGTATTTGCTATTTTACGTGAGAACAAATTATATGCTAACCTTAAAAAGTGTTCTTTTTGTATAGAATCAATTATCTTTTTAGGTTATGTTGTTAGTTCTCAAGGTATATCTGTTGATGAGTCAAAGGTTAAGGCAACTCAGTGTTGGTCTCGACCTACATGTGCTAGTGATGTTAGAAGCTTTCATGGATTGGCAAGTTTTTATAGGAGATTTATTAAAGATTTTAGTACTATAGCAACTCCTCTAAATGAACTTGTTAAGAAAAGTGTTATCTTTGAATGGAAGGAAGAACATGAAAATGCTTTTAACAAGTTGAAATATTTTTTGACTCATGCGCCTTTACTTGCTTTGCCCAATTTTAGTAAAGCTTTTGAGATACACTGTGATGCCTTCGGGATAGGTATTGGTGCTGTTTTGATACAGGAATCAAGACCGGTGGCCTATTTTAGTGAAAAGCTCAATGGGGCGCAATTGAAGTATGCAACTTATGACAAGGAGTTGTATGCGTTGGTAAGGTCATTACAGGTTTGGCAGCATTATCTATGGCCTAAAGAGTTTATAATTCATTCTGATCATGAAAGCCTTAAATTTCTGAAACCACAAGGGAAATTGAATAAAAGGCATGCCAAGTGGTTAGAGTTTATTGAAACTTTTCCTTATGTGATTAAGTATAAATTTGGTAATGAAAATGTTGTAGCTGATACATTATCTAGGAGACATTCGTTATTCACCTATATGCATGCTAAGTTACTTGGTTTTGATTTGATCAAGGATTTATACAAAGATGATGTCGATTTCAAAAATGTAATTGATTATTGTGTTGTAAAGCCGAATGGAGACTTTTATATGTATGGTGGTTTCTTGTTTAAAAAGGATAAATTGTGCATACCCTCATGTTCCATTCGTGAATTACTTGTTAAGGAAACCCATAGGGGAGGGTTAATGGGGCATTTTGATGTTGCCAAGACTTTTGCTGTTTTGAATGAACACTTTTACTGGCCTAACATGATTAAAATTGTTATGCATTGTATGTAAACAAGCAAAATCGAAAATTATTGATAGGAATGAGCCCGAGTCCACATTGCCAAATCCAGCTTCCCATGATCCATTAACAAATCTTGGTGGTCCAATGACAAGATCAAGGAGCAAGAGGATGAAGGAAGCATTACAAGCATTGTTATCAACATATTGTGAGTTGATGGCCAATGTTCAAAGGAGTTCGACACAACCATCTCAAGATGAAGTACTTTGGCATATTTCTTCAATAACAATTTATGATCCACGTTGAAGGAATAATGTGAAGGCCGAAATATTAAAGTCCAAGAAGAAGGCGTGTTTTGGGCTTTGAAATGGATCACGCCCTTTTAATATATTTTAGGGTTTATTATGTTGTTTTTAATTAAGTCCACTTAACGATTTTATGGGCTTAATTGGCATTTTTTTAAGTGTTGATAAGGTATTACTTGGCCCAATTATCTTGCATGATAATTAGGAAAGTAAAGTTTTAGAAAGTAAAATCGAACTTTGCTTCTTCAAGTCAAAACCGATTTTAGTCTTTGTTTAAGTTTAGGAAAGTAATCTCCTACTTTTTAGGAGATAAGTTTGTCTTTAATTGGAGAGGCAAAAAAGTGTTTTGCCTTCTTCAAAACCGTGTCTTAAAATCCTTTTCCAATAAGGATTAGTTTGTTAGTTTGTTAGTTTGTTAGTTTGTTAGTTAGTTGGTTAAGAAGTCAAGTTGTATTTTACAACAACTAGGGTTTTGTTTCCTTTTTGGTTTAGCATGGCCGAACCTACTCCCTATAAAAGGGAAACCATTGTAACGTTTTTCTCATGTTGAATTGAAAGAATTTTGGCTTTGCTAAATTAAATTTGACATCATCAACGTGAGTTATTCTTGAGTAATTCATAAGACCCGCCAAACCTTAAGTGAGGAACTTTAGGTAAAGCTTACAAGTTCTAGATTTATAGAACCGGCCAAACTTGATAGGTTTAAACTTTTGATTTACATTAGTTGAACTGATTCAATTTGTGTTAACGTTGGGGGTTAGGTTAATTTAATCTTGCCTTTTCGTTCCATATCTCTTTTCCGCAAATTGTGTTCTTGTTTCTTGAATTGAGTTTTTGGTGCACAACGATCCGAACTTGTGGAAAATTCGTGTGGATTGGACTTCATCCTACTCCATTCGTATCAATTGGTATCAGAGCAAGGTTGTTCATCAAAAAATTTCTGGTTTTGCGTTTTTGTTCTCTTCTCAGATTTTTGTCCTTATTTTTGCGTCTTTCTTGTTGCTGTTTTGTTGTGTCAAATTCTGCAGCTTTTGTGGTGTCTTTTTGTTGCTGTTTTCGTGTCTTTATTGCTGTCCAAGTTCGTCATAGTTCAGCTTTTAAATTACGTCAAAATCGCATGCAATTTGTTTGCTAAAATCTGTCCAATTCGTGTTCATCTCTTGCTCGGATTTTTGCGATTTTTGTTGTGTTGTTCTTGCTGTTTTGTGTCGTGTTTTGCTGCTGTTTTTCTTCATAATTCTGTACTGTTCTTGTTCATCATCATAGTGTGGAATTCTTGAGTCATTCTTGCTGAAATCACGTCCAAACTTTTAGGGTTTGTCAAACTAGGGTTTGTGAAATTAGGGTTTCTTGTTCGAAATTTCATAACTTCTTTGTTTCTCATCCTTTTCTTGATCTTTCTTTTGTGTTATCTTCATCATTCTATTGCCATTAAAGTGTGTTCTGATCAAACTTTTTCACCATCTCAAAAAGACGAGTTCTTGACCACTTTCTTGAAAATCTTGATTTTCTTGAAAATCCGAAAGTGTCAAAATTTGAATCTTGAGCTTGATTCTTGCTTCTTGTTGCGAATCTTGATTATCTTGTTAAAGAAGCATATTGAAATTCCATATATTTGGTGACTTATTTGAAATTCTTGGTGGCTGAATTTGTTTGAAGAAATTAAGGTTTGAACAACATAAGACAAGACAACATCCTTAAACCTAAGTACTTGTACTAGGTTCTTGTCTTAAAAACCTTAAAGTTTGATTTGTTTAAGGTTGTCCGAATAAAAAAAAAGAGGCCGAATTTATAAAAAAAAAAAAGGCCCAATTAAAAAAAAAAAAAAAAGTCGGACCATATAAAAAAAAATAGTAAACAGCCCAAGAAAAGAACTAAAGTTCTTGTTTGCTCTTTGAAAATCTCCAATATTGAAAGTGCCATATCTTGCTCATTTTTAATCGTAATTGAATGATTCAAAAACACATCTTCTTGTTATCTTCTCTAATTTCTGAATTCATAGCTTTCTGAAGTTAATTTGTTTATACCCCATACGTGATCTTAAAAATCTTCTTGTGACGTGAATTTTTCTTTTCAAACTTCTTTGGTTTTGCTTTTGTGAATTGATTTGTTTGAACTAATTGGTTGAGACTTGTTCTTAAAATCGACAAACAGTAAGCTTTAATTAGTTTGAGAGATTCATTGTTGAGTATTTAGATAGGGTATACACGAGAAAAGCCATTACACTAGAGAGGAGTGTATTACTCACCAAAAGTGAGAACCCGAGAGGTCTTTATTTTGCTATCTCTTGTTGTTTTTACTAACTTGCAAGAAAAATGGATGGAGATGGTAAAACACCTCAAGAAAATCCCACAACGGATAAAAAATATGTTAATGATGTTCTATTTGACATGATCCGCAAACTCTCATTAAAAATTGATAATTTAACCATTTTTCCTTCACCAACAAAAGGTTCTTCTTCCAAAAAAGGAAGATTTAAAGAAACCGAATTTCATGAGGAAGATGAGGAATTCATGGATTCTTCTAAAGATGGTAAGAAATCTGATTTATCAATTAGTGGAGTTAAACTAACATTGCCTACTTTCCATGGTAAAGCAGATCCAGAAGCTTATTTTGATTGGGTTTGTGAGCTTGAGTACTTCTTTGAAGGCAATAGCTACCCCGAGCATAAGAGGTACCGCCTTGCTTTCATGCACCTCAAGGATTATGCAAGTTTGTGGTGGGATGAGGTAATGAGATCTAGACGTCAAGATGACGAACCACCCATTCAAACTTGGAAGGAAATGAAAGTGCTTATGAGGAAGAAGTATGTTCCTTCACACTATAACCGAGAACTCAAAAGAAAATTGCACTCCCTTGTGCAAGGAACCAAAACCGTGGAGGAGTATTATCATGAGATGGAAGCTCTCATGATCAAGGCCAATGTTCGTGAAGATCCGGACTCAACTATTGAGCGATTTCTTAGAGGTATGAATTCTGAATTGTCTTATCATGTTGATTTACAATCTTATATTGATATTAATGAACTTGTTCACAAAGCTATTAAGATTGAAAGGCACTTGAAAGGAAAGCACAGGTTCACCCAACCAAATCCACCATGGCAGAGGGATTTGAAGCCGAAATCAGCCCCTTTCACTCCACCAACAAAGCCGAGGCAATTCACCTCAACTCAGCCCTCTAGTGTGCCCCCTTATGTCCCAAAATTAGTCCCTAAAGATGTGATCCATGATGCAAACTTATCCAAGGACTCAAGCGTAGGAAACGAAGACCCTTTAAGATGGCACGTCGGCCCTTTCACAAGGTCACGAGCGAAGTTGTTCAAAGACACTTTGAATGGATTGGTGTCAACTTGTTGGGAACAATCTCTTCTTTCTTCTTTTAACATCTCAACAAGTCAAGTCCTTTTGATTGAAGTTGAAAATCAAGAATAGTTGGGTTCCGTATGATCCTACGGAACCCACAGAGGGAAGTATCTTTTCTTTTTATTTATTTCAGTCCAATTATTTCTGATTTAATGTTATTATTTTTAGTTCAAGTCCAAGTAGTAATTATGTGTTATTTCATTTCAGCCCAAGGAAAAATTCAGCTTTGAAGACTTCAGCCCAAGTGGAATGTTTTGGCCATAACTGATAGCAATCCATCCACATCCTTGGTGCCAAAGCCGAGCTTAGATGATCCCTTGAAGAATCTTGATGGACCAATGACAAGATCAAGGAGCAAAAGGATGAAAGAAGCTTTGCACACTTTGTTGTCATCACACTTTGGTGACTTGGAGGCCGAGATGTGCACATCATCTCATCATGGTGTTCTTTGGCATGTTTCTTCAATTACCATTCAAGAAGAAGTTCCTCAAAGATCTACATTGGAGCTTAAGGAAATTCCACCTTGAAGAAGCAAGCTAAGGCCGAGAAGAATTTAAGTCCAAGAAAGGCGTGTCTTTGGGCTTCATTAGGTGGTTCACGCCCTTTAATTACTTTAGGGTTTTATTTTGTTGTTAATTAATTAAGTCCAAAACACTTAATGTGGGCTTTAATTAATTGGTAGTTTAATAAATTACTTGGCCCAATTATCTTGCATGATAATGGCAAGTAAAGCAAATCCTTTTTGGACAAGGATTTGGTAGTTAGTTGTAGTTTCCTTTTCCAATTTGGAAAGTTGATTAGTTTAGGAAACAAGAAGCCAAAACACGTTTTGCTTCTTCACTAAAAACTGTCTAACCTAATCCTTTTACAACTTGGATTAGTTAGTTAGCTAGTTTGTTAAGAAGTCAAGTTGTACTTTGCAACTACTAGGGTTTATTTCCTTTTCCTTCTTGGCATGGCCGAAACTCATCCCCTATAAAAAGGAGATGCATGTAACGTTTTTACACAATAAGTTGGTGAATAAAATTGAGTTTTTAGCTTTGCTAAAATTCGTGAATTAACTCCTTGAGTTGTTCAAAGCCTTGAAGAGTTATTTAACTGTTCATTGTAGTTAATCCCCTTTAGCGTGACCTATAGGAGATTACACCAATTGTTCTTTATTTAAAGAGCAGGCCTAATTAACTTGTTTAACTGATTGAATTTTCATAGGTTAAATTAAGTTCATTAGTAATAAAACGTGAAGTTTTGATTTACTCAATTCCTAGCGTTTTTCCTTTGATTTCGTTCCATCCAATTTTGTGTTCTTGTTGTGGATTATCTTGGTAAGAGCAACACGGTCCTATAGCTTGTGTGGGAGATTCGAATTTGGTCCAGGAGTTGGAGCCTCGGTCATACAACATTCGCATCAATAACTCTTTCATTTCAAGTCCAAATGGAGTAAAGTCAAAGCTCACTTAAATTTCAGCCTTTCTAGTATTTCCATGAAAGAAATCAAGCCCAAAAGATCAATAAAAGTCGTCCAAAGGCAGCCTCAAAGTCTCAGCCAACATCTGTCAAAAAGGGTCCAAATACATTAAATCTTCTCCAAGTCTTCCAAGGTATTAAATGAAGAAGTTTGAAGGTTTTTCTACTAATTAATTTCGTTCAAGGGCTGATTAATTGGTCAAAGAAGTCTTTAAATGAAGTACAATGCATAAAGACAAGTCTTGAAGCTTCTAAGTGGAGAAATAACAAATCTGCCATAGATGACATCATGGATGACCTATTCTTTGAAGATGACATGTCAAGGCTGTCCTTGTGACATCATTCATGACATATGCCCTAGAATTCAAGAAGTCTTTATAAGTAGAATGATTTATCTTTGATAGCTTATTAGATAAGTAGTTTAGCCTATTTTAATAAGTACTTGTTCTTATAATTATGCCTATAAATAGGCCACTCATGTAAGCTTTAAAGGCAAGATTGAGATGAATGAAAATTGTGAGTTTTTCAACTCTTAGTTCTTTGATGAACTTTAAGAACTTATCAAGTTTTCTAACTTGTGGCGTTCAACACTTATCAATCAACTCTTGGTGTGTTGATTGTGGCGTGAGCATACCAAGGTTCCTAGCTCTAGTAAGTTAGTGGGTCGCGGTTACACCATTCCAGCAACCCTTAGAACGATTGGGCAAACAGTGTTCAAACCCAACCTTCTGGGCGAGATCACATCATTTGGTATCAGAGCCAGTTCTACCGGTTGCATATCCTTTTTTTTATCTTTTGATTTATCTTTTCTTATTCTTGATTCCTCGAAGTCCAAGAATCACGTATTGGTAACGGGTCTTGTCACAGGTTCGGCAAGGTTCTTATTAGTGACTATTGGTACTCCAAGTAGTCTGCTTCTCATCTACATTCTTTTTGTTGGGTTTCTTGAAATTCAAGAGTCACATATTGATAACGGGTCTTGTCACAGGTTCGGCAAGGTTTTTATCAGTGGGTTTTGGGGTTTAAGGATTCGATACTTTTTATTCCTTTGAATTATTCCAAAAAAAATCGTTCAAAAAAAAAGGACGCGAAAAAAATAGAAAAAAAACAAAGATTAAAAGAAAAAAAAAGACAAAAAGTCAAGTTTCATCTCTTTGTACTAACTTGTTTGCATTTGATCCAGGAAGCAAGTTTGGAAGCCAAGACTTCAAAATTCTCTCGGCTAGAATTCTTCTCTATCTTTTTTTTTAACAGGGTTGTTAGATAAGTTTGAATTCCTCAAGGCCACAAGTAAAGCTTGATGATTGTTTCATTTGTTTGATAAGAACTTTGAGACGAAAAAAAAGAGTGGTAAAAGGCAGTGTGGTGAGACTAGTAGAGGGAAAAAAGCCTATCTTTGTGATACACGAGGGAAGTGTGACCTCTATTGAGTGAAAATACGCGAGGGAGTGAGTGAGGAACTAACTTTGTTTTGTGCAGATTTGAAAGATGTCTCAAGATCAAGAACATGAAGGAGTTTTTCAACAACCGAATCTTCAAATCCAAGCCATGATGGATGAAATGAGGCGATTGATGAGAAATGAATTTGACCAGATCCATGAAAGATTAGATCGAGTGGAAGGCTCACAAAAGTCTCAATCTCATCAAGATCAAGACGACGTCGATGATGATGACAGAAGGAGTGAATCAAGGGGTTCTGAAAATGATAGGAGACCAGCGTGGAGAAGGCCACGAGAGGACAACAATTTGAGTTCCATAAAAATGAAAATTCCATCATTCCAAGGGAAGTCAGATCCGGAGGCATACATCGAATGGGAGAAAAAGATGGAATTCATCTATGATTGTCATGAGTACTCCGATCTCAAAAAGGTAAAACTCGCTGTCACTGAGTTTTCTGATTATGCACTAACATGGTGGGGTCAACTTGTGGTGAGTAGGCGAAGATCTGGAGATAGACCTATTCAAACTTGGGAGGAAATGAAAACCACCATGAGAAAGAGGTTCGTACCAAGCCACTATTATCGAGAGCTTCACAATAAGCTCCAAAGCCTTCGGCAAGGTAGCAAGTGCGTAGATGACTACTTCAAGGAGATGGAGGTCGCTATGATCCGGGCAAATATTGAGGAGGACAGGGAAGCCACCATGGCCAGATTCTTGCATGGCTTGAACTATGAGATTAGAGATCGTGTTGAGATGTACCATTATATTGAACTTGAAGAAATGGTGCATATGGCAGTGAAGATTGAACAACAACTCAAAAGGGGGGAGGCTCTCGAGCAAGTCCTTGGAAGACAAGCACGTCAAAAAAATGGAGAAACCACCTTCTTCCTCTACATCTAATCCACCCAAATTTGGACCTAAGCTTGACAATGTTCGAAAGGGTAATACTGATTCTTCTACTCCTAAGAATCGTGATATTAAATGTTTTAAGTGTCAAGGCAGGGGACATATTTCAAGTCAATGTCCAAATAAACTTGCTATGTTGGTTCGAGATGATAGTGAGATCGAGAAGGATGAAGATGCTAAATCTCTTTCATCCTTGGAGGGTTCTGATGATGTTGAAGAGTTGGCTGTTCAAGGGGAATTGTTGGTAGCAAGGCGAGCCCTTAGTGCACAACACAAAGAAGATGACAATGCCCAACGAGAGAACATCTTTCACACTCGGTGTTTTGTGAATGGAAAGGTATGTGGTGTCACTATTGATGGCGGGAGTTGTGCTAATGTTGCTAGTGCTTCTATGGTTGAAAAGATAGGGTTACCCACGATGAAGCATCCAAGGCCATACAAACTTCAATGGCTTAATGAAAGTGGCGAGATTCGTGTTGCCAAGCAAGTCATGGTGCCTTTTCACATCGGCAAGTATAAGGATGAAGTTCTATGTGATGTCGTACCCATGCAAGCAAGTCACTTGTTGTTGGGAAGACCTTGGCAGTTTGATCGACAAGTAAAGCATGATGGCTTTACTAACAAGTATTCCTTTATGTATAAAGCTAAAACTGTAACTCTTGTTCCTATGTTGCCTAGTCAGATTTATGCAGATCAAGTGAAGATGCAAGAAGATGCAAAAAAAATGAGAGAGCAAAAGAGTGAAAGTGAAAAGGAAGAAGTTGAGAGTGAAAAAAAGGACGAATTGAGAAAGAACAAAAAGGAGAGAAAAGAAACACTTGTTGTGAGTGAAAAAGATAAAAAAATTTGTGTGTTTGCAAAAAAAAGTGAGATCAAAGAGGCTTTAAATTCTGAAATGCCTTTTGTGCTTCTTTTGTTCAAAGAAGCCCATTTATCCACTAATGATTTGGCCGGTACGCTACCGAACAGTCTTGTTTCTCTCTTACAGGAATTTGAAGACATATTCCCGGAAGAAGTACCCGAAGGATTGCCACCCATTCGAGGGATTGAACACCATATTGACTTTGCTCCAGGGGCGTCAATTCCAAAAAAGCCAGCCTATAGGACTAGTCCCGAGGAAGCCAAAGAGTTGTAAAAGCAAGTTGAAGAGTTGCTTGGCAAGGGATGGATTCGAGAAAGCATGAGTCCTTGTGCTGTGCCTGTTTTGTTGGTTCCAAAGAAGGATAGATCTTGGAGGATGTGTATTGATTGTCGCGCCATTAACAACATAACGGTAAAGTATCGTCATCCCATTCCACGATTGCATGATTTATTTGATGAACTCTTTGGGGCAATCATCTTTTCTAAAATAGATCTAAAAAGTGGATATCACCAAATTCGCATGAAAGAGGGTGATGAGTGGAAAACTGCTTTCAAAACGAAGCATGGTTTGTATGAGTGGTTAGTAATGCCTTTTGGCCTAACTAACGCTCCAAGTACTTTCATGAGACTTATGCATCATGAAAGTAGGGAGTTTATTGGGAAATTTGTGGTTGTTTACTTTGATGATATTCTTATTTATTCCAAATAAATAAGCAAATTGAATGAATCTATGTATAGTTTGTTAGTGTGTTATGTTGCTTATTTATTACATGAGTTAAATTCTGAATTTTATGTTAATAAATTCAACCATAATCAAATTCTTGTGTATAAAAGTGTTAATTATACTGGATATACTTGTTGGAATGACTTTTCCTTTGAATATTGGGATCGAGAGTTTGCACATATTGTTTTCAATCCGCTCCATAGCCAATTTCATAAAGTTCCAAGAGGTAATGATAAGAATCCGCCCGAGTCCATGTCCATGGTGTCAAAGTCAAATATGCAAGCTGAGAGATTCTGCCACAGTTTGGTATTCTGGACATATCTCCTTCAGTATAACTCCGAATTACGTGATTCAAGAAGCTCTGTAACGATAAGAGATAGGGCTACAACTTTCATGTTTTAAGTTTTACGAGATTCGAAAGTTAGCATCGTCGAAAATGTCTCCCAAAGTTGGAGACGGGATTTTGACGGGATATTTTGGCAGATTTCCATCTCGAATCCATGGACTATATTGAAGACCAAGTAATGGCGTATTGGGCTTCATTAATTGGATCACGCCACTTTTAAGTTATTTAGGATTTATTTTGCTTTAAATAAATTAAGTCCATTGAATGTTAATTAATGGGCTTATTTACTTTTTAAGTTAAGTAGTTATTGTTATTCGTTTAGGAAAGTAGTTCCCTAAATTATAGGTTACTATTCACGTCACTATTCACGTGAATAGTACTGGTTAGTTTGTTAGTTAAGTTAGCAATCAATCCCACATTGGAATTGATCTAGGTTTTTGGCCAAAGTATTTCCTATATAAAGGAAAGGCCTTGTAACGTTTTTAAATAGAATTGATGAATGAAATTTTAGCTTTGCTAAATTGTTGTCTATGCTCTTTGAGTTGACAAAAGCCTTTAAGGAGATTTACTTCTTAATTGTACGAAATTAACCATAGCGTGACCTATAGGTGAATTTCGATCCTGTTCTTTATTTAAAGAACGCGCCAAATTGGTTGTTTAACACGTGAAGTTATCACGGGTTGGATCAATCTATTTGTATTAACGTTAGGGTTGGTTCATGTTTGAAATCAGCTACACGTTCCCCTTGACATCTATTCCGCTTTATTGTTTCGTTTTTGTGTTTGTGTTTTGAATCTTGAAATTGAATCATCAACAAGATCCCCACGTTTCGGCATATGCTTTTGGTCCAGGTGTTCGAGCCTCGCCCAAGATCATATCAATTGGTATCAGAGAAAACAAGTTGTTGTTTTCAAATTTCAGGTTTATCCGTTTCTTGATTTTCGTTTTTTTGTTGCGTCAATTTTAGTGCTGTTTCGTGCGTCCTTTTTGTGTTGTATTTGCTGCAGTTTTTGAGTCTTATTTCTTGCTGTTCTTAGAGTCAAAATTGTTGTCTTAGTTCGTCAAAAGTCCAGCTTCAATTTCGTCAAAAAAATTGCATGCTCAATTTCTGTCCGAAAATTGCTTAACTTTGTTTTGCGATTTGCGTCAATTTGTCTTCTTGCTGAAATTGTGTTCGTCCTTGTTGCTGTTGTTTCGTGTCTTCTTTCAGCTTTGTTTTGTTTACATCATATTGCTGAAATCTTAATTGTTTTTTCGTTGTGTCCTTCACGTCCAAAATTAGGATTGCATCTAGAGTTTCAATTCTTGAAATTCTTTCTTGCTCATTCTTGTTGTCTTTCTTGTTCCTTGAGTCTTATTTTTTGTTCACAATAATCCGTGATCATCATCTTGGTAAAAGGAACCATACTTGATTATCTTCTTGATTTTCTTGAAGTTTTTTTGAAATTTTTCTTGAAGTAAGAATTTGTTCATTATTTCAAATCTTGAATTCTTGCTCAAAGAAGTATACAAAAATTCCTTGTTCTTGAAGAATTATTTCATATTCTTGGTGGTTAAAAAAAAAAAAAAAAAAAACAAACTTAAGGTTTGCATTTGTACAAGGTTGTAATAAAAACCTTAAATTTTTGTCTTGATATTGTCCGAATTATAAAAAAAAAAAAAAAAAAAAAAAAAGACCGTTTAAAAAAAAAAAAAAAGATACGGTCCAATTAAAAAAAAAAAAAAGGAGAAAAGTCGGACTTTTATTTTTCAGTTATTTAAATTCTGTTATTTAATTTTTACATTAAAAGAACTAAGTGTTCTTGAAGTTGTGTTTAAAACCATCAAATATTCAAAGTGCCATAACTTCTTCAATACTTATCCGAATTCATTGATTCAAGTTGTGTTTTTCTTGTCTTGAATTCTTCTTCTAGAATATCATAGAATCTGAACTTGAATCAATTATACCCTGAACGTGATCTCAAAAATTCAAGTGACGTGAATTTCTTGTTTAATTCTTGATTTTGCTTGTGTAAAATTTTGTGTTGTGGAACAATCAATTGAGACAAGTTCTTTGCTATAAGTGAACTTGGTCGAATTCAAAGTCCCAATTACATTATTTATTGAGTGATTTAGTTAGGACAAACAAGAGTGACACCACTTAACAAGAGGGAAGAGTACCTACCATCCAAAGTGAGGAACCCGTGAGGATTATTATATTTTTTCTTGCGTTTTTCTTTGCTAATCTTGCAGGTACCAATGGAGGACGAAGAAAGTGCTTTCAAAACCGGTGAACAACAAAAGCAAACTGATCAAACACTTGCACAAGTATTGCAAGATATCAACCTTCGCCTTCAATTCTTAGAATCGGTCACACCGATTTCCAAACCAAAAGAATCTCGAAAGCCTAAGTACAAATCCGAAAGTGAATCTAGTGGTGAAGAAGAGGAGGAAGAAGAGCCGACAAGTTCTTCTAAGAAAGGTGACAAATCTAAATTCTCAATTGCGTCTGTTAAGCTGACTATTCCTACCTTTCATGGAAAAACAGATCCCGAAGACTATTTTGATTGGGTTCGAGAACTTGATCACTTCTTTGAGGTCCATGAATATCCCGCCAAGGAGCAATACCGAATTGCATCTTTACATCTTAAGGATTTTGCTAGATTATGGTGGAGTGGGTTTATTAAAGCTAGACGTGAGGATGATGAGAAACCAGTCACTACTTGGGAACAAATGAAAAAACACATGAGGAAAAAGTATGTCCCAGCACACTACAACCGTGAGTTAAATAGTAAGTTGCACTCCCTTGTGCAAGGTAATAAAACGGTTGAAGAGTACCATCATGAATTGGAAGCTTTGATGATTAAAGCCAATGTCAAAGAGGATCCTGATTCCACAATCGAAAGGTTCCTTAGAGGTATGAATTCTGAATTGGCTTATCAAGTTGATTTGCAAAGTTTTGTTGATTTGAATGAACTTGTACACAAAGCTATCAAGATTGAGAAACATATGAAGGGTAAGGGACGAAATTATACTTCAAGTACCAACCGAAATTTCACTCAACCGAACACACCTTGGAGGAGAGATCAAAAGCCAAGTGCTACACCATTCACGCCATCATCCAAACCAAGGAGTTTCACACCAAATCAATCATCAAGTTCGTCGAGTTTCACTCCCAAAACGGCGTCACAAGCTGTTGTCCAACCTCCAAAATCGGCGATCAAACCAACTGAGAGGTTAAGAGATATCCAATGTTACAAGTGTAAGGGTTATGGTCATTATCAATCTGATTGTCCCACTCGTAAGTTAATGATCATTCACGACAATGGAGAAGTGGAGAGTGATGAGGAGTGTGCCGACATGCCACCACTTGTGGAGAAAGATGAAATCGATCATGGTGAGGATGAAGAGGTTGACGACGATATTGGCCATTATGAGGTTGGTAATGGTAAGTTTTCCTTAGTGAATCGTCAAGTTCTCAATATACAACCCCAAATTGATGATGTATGTCAACGTGATAATATTTTCCACACTAGATGCTTGATTCAAGATAGAATATGTAGTGTTATTATCGACAATGGGAGTTGTACTAATGTTGCTAGTACTTTGCTTGTAAAGAAATTGAAGTTAACTTGCATGAAGCATCCTAAACCCTACAAACTTCAATGGTTGAATAACACTGCTGAAAACAAAGTTACTAAGCAAGTGAAAGTACCAATCACAATTGGTAGGTATGAGGATGAAATCCTATGTGATGTGGTTCCCATGGAGGCGTGCCATATTTTGCTTGGAAGACCATGGCATTATGATCGAGATGTTACTCTACATGGTAAGCAAAATTATTACTCATTTGATGTAAATGGCCGAAAGTGCAATCTCCGACCTTTGAGTCCGCTTCAAGTTTTTGAGGATCAATCAAGGATTGTACAATCCATGCGAGAATTGCATGAACAAGAAGCAAAGGAGAAACTTGAACAAGAGAAGAAGAAAAAGGAAGTAGAAGCTAGTTGATACGAATGGTCTTGGATTGAAGTCCTCAACCACACGAATTCCACAACCTTTGGACCGTTGCTGCACCAAAATTCACGAACAAGACATCACACAAACTTGGCGGAAAGGAATTCAAAGGGAAAAACGCAAAAGATGAAGTAAATCAACCCCACGTTTTTAATACAAATGGACTCGACTCAACTCATGAAAATTCATGCAATTGAACTTTGTCAATTTGGCGAGTTCTCGAAATCAAGAACAATGGTGAAGTCACCTAAAGGTCACGCTAAAGGTAAAGCTTCTACAATGGTGAATTAAATAATTCAACAAGGTTTTGACAACACAAAGTGTTAATCTTAATTTCAGCAAAGCTAAAACTTTCATTCATTAATCTTATGTAAAAACGTTACAAAGCTTCTCTTTATATAGAGAATGATTTCGACTTTACCCAAAAAGGAAAAGGAAATAAAACCCTAAAAGTTGCAAAGTACAACTTGACTTCTAAACTAACTAACTTTCCAAATTGTAAATGGAAACTAACAACTAACAAACTAATCCTTTTCTAAATAGGATTAGGTCACACGTTTTTATTCAAAGGTGGCCAAACACGTTTTGGCTTCCTTTGTTTCCTAAACTATTACTTGCCTTTATCATGCAAGATAATTGGATCAAGTAATTACTTAGTCCATAATTAAAACACCAAGACTTAAGCCCATAATTAATGGACTTAATTATTACAACTTAAAAATAAACCCTAAAATTAAACAATGGCGTGATCCAAAGTTGGCAAAGCCCAAGCACGCCATCTTGGTCTTCAATATAGTCCATGAAATTCGAGATGGAAATCTGCCAGAATCCCGTCACTCATTTTGGCAGCCATATTCCACGATGATACCGTCAGAATCTTGGAAAACATAAAACATGAAAGTTGTAGCTCTATCTCTTATCGTTCCAGAGCTTCTTGAATCATGCAATTCCAAGTTATATCGAAAGAGTTATGTCCAGAATACCAAAACGTGACAGAAACTTTCAGGATGACCAAGTGACTTTAACACCACGAACATGGACACGGCTCATTCTCATCATTCCCTCCCTCGTCGAAAGGATTCGTCCTCGAATCTTAGAAGTTGAGTTCCTGGATCAAACACCAAAATCACGAACTTCACAAGAATCAAGTTGTTTCGGAATGCAACACCTCGCGAGCAATCACGCTTTATTTCCCCAAAGAACAAAAGAAATCTATTAGTCCAAAGAACAAAGTTATGAATAATAAACATAAATTGATATGGACGAATATATGTTCTTATATAAGAGGAAGTTGCATCAATGTCAAAATAATTCACAAGTGTGGATAGTGCATGTAATGTATCATAATAGCTATCCCTAAATACACCTTGACAAAATTGGAAATCACATGGACGAACTAATACCTTGAAAAACATGCGAAAGTTATCAAATATGAGAGTATAATTCCAAAGACTAGAATGTAAACAATCTATGTAAACAGAAAATTTTACCTCTCGGAATTCAAAAGAAATTTGGAACTTAGATAACCTACCAATCAAGTGCGGAATTATCCAAGGACTTCTTTGAACTTGATGGATGTGATCAAAGTCACGAAACAAATAATCAAAGGAATGAATAATCCAACAAGTAGAGTTAATATAATTAACACTTGAATGAGTGCATACAAAGGATTGATGTAGTTCGAAATTATAATCATTAAGCTCAAAATATAATTCATGTATTAGATAAGCAACATAGCATGTGAAGAAACTATACATAAACTCATTCAATATAAAATAATAGGAATTTATTATTGAAGAATTATGTGAAATAAGTTGCTTTCCAAAACACAAATCATTGGATTTTAAAACACATGGTAAAGAATTTCGAACTAATGTTTCAAAGGTATATGAAAGATATTGAAATTGAGTCAAAACAGAATTCAAACTTTGAAAATCAATAGCATTGACATTAACAAAGTTCTTGACATTTAAACCATTGAAATCAATCAAGAAACTTTCATACTTACCTAACTTACCTTGCTTACCTTGTGGGAAACAAGCTAAGGCGGATTGGATTGTTTCGAACTCCATTAAACTCTTACGAACTCCAAAAACCTGCAAAACATATGTACTAGGCAGCAAACAATTCAAATGGTGATCACTATCATCAAGTAAGTACATTGATTGCTTATCTAGTATTCCTCTCTTAAACTCGCTAGAAGAAGTAAAATAACAAGACTTTAAAAGACTTAAAGCTCGGCCATTACAAGATGCACTAGCTATTACACTTTGTTGCTCTTGAACTTTCTTCTCCTTGGCGGCACTCATCTCTTTACAAGCTTTAGAAATTCTAGTTTGATCTTCAGAAACTTCACAAGGTGTTGAAGCTCGGATATTAAACTTCTTACCATCTTTCATGAGTGAATAGCAACTTTTGAGATCATTGTAAGCACCCTTGCAATCAAGCTGCCACGGTTTTCCCAATAAAAGACAAGATGTTTGCATAGGACATATATCACATAGTACCTCATCTTTGTACCTTCCAATTGAGAGTGCAACCTTGACTTGCATTGTCACCCATACTTCACCACAATTATCACTCCATTGCAGCAAGTAAGGATTTGGATGTGGAGTGGTTTGTAAATTCAACCTTTCTACCATGAGCTCATTAGCAAAGTTAGAGCTTTTCCCACTGTCAATCACTGTAGCACATACTGTACTTTGAACATTGCACCTTGTATAAAACTTTTGTACACATGCTGAAGATATAGTTGTAGCCTCCTGAGTTTCATCATGTGGTTGTATCAACTTTTGGAATGTTTGCATTAATTCATCAATCTCCAACTTAAGAGTATTATTACTTTTTCTCCCCATTGATTAATAAACCTGCAATGTTAGTGAAAGCACAAGAAATATATGTGTATATACCTCTCGGGTTCCTCACTATTGGATAGTAGGTACTCTCCACTCTATTTATGTAGTGTTCTCTCTTGTTTATCCTATCTAATACTCTCAAATGATAAATTGTTTGGGACTAATAAGACTTACCAAGTCCTATGATTAAGATAACAAGTCTCAATCAACAAGTTCCACACAATAAACTTTCACAAGCAAATCAAGAGAATTTTCAAAGAAAACACGTCACACAGAGATTTAAGAACACGTGTGGGTTAAACTGATTTATCTTCAGAAACTATGAAATTCAGAAACTATATTTCAAGACGAAGACAAATGCAATTTGAATCACTTAATTCCGAGTTGTATTGATCAAGATATGGCACTTTGAATATAAGGTGATTTCAAGAACAACAAGAACGAAATTTAGTTCTTTTCTTGGGCTGTTTTTTTTTTTTTTTTAAAAGGTCCGATTTTTTTTTTTTTTTTTGTAATTGGGCCTTCTTTTTTTTTTTTATGCAAGGCTTTTTTTTTATATTCGGACAAGAACCTTGGATTTCACAAAGTTTAAGGTTCTTAAGACAAGATCCTAGGATTTAAGGTTGTTTGTCTTATGTTGCTCAAACAAACCTAGGATGTTTTTAAGGTTGTCTTAACCTTATTTTTCCTCAAAATTTTCAGCCAACAAGAATTAACAATAGCTCACCAAATATCAAGAATTTAAAGATGCCACTTTGACAAGATAATCAAGATTAAAGACAAGGAACAAGAATCTAACTCAAGAGTCCAATTTTGACCACTTTGGATTTTCAAGAAAATCAAGAAGTTCAAGAAAGTTATCAAGAACTTATCTTTTTCGAGTGGAACAAAAGTTTGATCAAAATGCAAGATATGGTAGACAATATAAAGAATCTAACACAAAAGAAAGAATGAAATTCGGATAAGAAACAAGGAAGTTAGGAAATTTCTACCAAGAAACCCTAGTTTAAAACCCTAGTTTGACACAATTTCCTAACAATTTTTTTGACGTGTAAAACAGCAAGGACAACACAAGGAATTCAACACTATGATGATAACAAAACAATGCTGAATCAACAACAAGAAAAGATGCAAAAAAACAGCAGCAAGATGACACAAAACAAGACAAAATTCGGCCAAAACAAGAAAGCTAACCCTAATTCGTTTTGACGAAAAAATTCAGCAAGACTCTAATGATTTTATGGACGAAATTTGGGCTGAATTTAGAGCATGGAAGACACGAATTTACTGCAGCAATAAGACACTAAAACAGCAGCAAATAGGACGAAACAAAACAGCAAGAAATCGAATCACAAAACGCGAAAATCGAAAGCAAAGTTAACACGGTTTTTGGGCAGATTTTGTATGCGATTTGAGGACAGAATATTGACGACTTTTGGACTGAATTAAGACACCAATTTACTTCAGAAAATTGGATCTCAATGAACAGCAAGAAGAACGTCAAGGACAGCAGCAAAACCGACGCACAAAAACAGCTAAGAACGACAACAAGAAACAAAGAAACCGAGAAGAGAACAAAGACGCAAAACCTGAATTTTTGAGACAACAACCTATGCTTTGATACCAATTGATACGAATGGTCTTGGATTGAAGTCCTACAACCACACGAATTTCCACAACCTCTTGGACCGTTGCTGCACCAAAATTCACGAACAAGACATCACACAAACTTGGCGGAAAGGAATTCCAAGGGAAAAAATGCAAAAGATGAAGTAAATCAACCCCACGTTTTTAATACAAATGGACTCGACTCAACTCATGAAAATTCATGGCAATTGAACTTTGTCAATTTGGCGAGTTCTCGAAATCAAAACAATGGTGAAGTCACCTAAAGGTCACGCTAAAGGTAAAGCTTCTACAATGGTGAATTAAATAATTCAACAAGGTTTTGACAACACAAAGTGTTAATCTTAATTTCAGCAAAGCTAAAACTTTCATTTCATTAACTCTTATGTAAAAAACGTTACAAAGCTTCTCTTTATATAGAGAATGATTTCGACTTTACCCAAAAAGGAAAAGGGAAATAAAACCCTAAAAGTTGCAAAGTACAACTTGACTTCTAAACTAACTAACTTTCCAAATTGTAAATGGAAACTAACAACTAAACAAACTAATCCTTTTTCTAATAGGATTAGGTACACGTTTTTATTCAAAGGTGGCCAAACACGTTTTGGCTTCCTTTGTTTCCTAAACTATTACTTGCCTTTATCATGCAAGATAATTGGATCAAGTATTACTTAGTCCATAATTTAAAACACCAAGACTTTAACCATAATTAATGGACTTAATTATTACAACTTAAAATAAACCCTAAAATTAAACAATGGCGTGATCCAAAGTTGGCAAAGCCCAAGCACGCCATCTTGGTCTTCATATAGTCCATGAAATTCGAGATGAAAATCTGCCAGAATCCGTCACTCATTTTGGCGCCATATTCCACGATGATACCGTTCAGAATCTTGGAAAAACATAAAACATGAAAGTTGTAGCTCTAGTCTCTTATCGTTCCAGAGCTTCTTCGAATCATGCAATCCAAGTTATATCGCAGGTTATGTCCAGAATACCAAAACGTGACAGAAACTTTCAGGATGACCAAGTGACTTTAACACCACGAACATGGACACGGCTCATTCTCATCACTAGTGTAGGCCAAACCATTGTTCCTAGAACTTGTAATAGCCGAAATAGTGATTTCTTTAATTCTTTCCATTTTGCTTCTTCACGAGATACTAAGAAAGCATTACTAGCTAGGCAATCAATGTACTTATTTCCAAATAGTGTTCACGATTTGCTGTCAGTGTCTCTCTTTTGCAGATTCATGGAATTCATAAGCATTCAATGGAGTTACAACAAACTCATTATCAATTGGATGGATTCCAATCTGCCTTAGCTTGTTTTCCTCAAGGTAAGCAAGGTAAGTTAGGTAAGTATGAAAGTTTATTGGTTGATTTTAATTGTTTGAATGTTAAGAACTTTGTTAATGTCGATGCTATTGATTTTCAAAGTTTAAATTCTGTTTTGAATCAATTTCAATGTCTTTCACCTACCTTTGAAGCTTTAGTTCGAAAGTTTATACCATGTGTTTTAAAGTTTGAAGATTTGTGTTTTGGTAAGCAAATTATTTCACATAATTCTTCAATTATGAAATCTAACTATTTCATTTTGAATGAGTTTATGTATAATTTCTTCACATGCTATGTTGCTTATCTAATCCATGAATTATATATTGAGCTTAATATTGGATATTTCGAACTACATCAAACCTTTGTATGTACTCATTCAAGTGTTAATTATATTGACTCTACTTGCTGGATTAATGATTCTTTTGATTATTTATTTCGTGACTTTGCTCACATTCATCAAGTTCAAAGAGGTCCATGGGTAATTCAACACTTGTATGGTAAGTTATCTCCGTTCCAAATTTCTTTTGAATTCCAAGAGGTAAAATTTTCTGTTTACAACTTTTCAATAGATTGTTTACATTTTAGTCTTTGGAATTACACTCTTATATTTGATAACTTTCGCATGTTGTTAAGGGTCTTAATACATTCATGTGATTTACACTTTCTCAAGGATGCATATATGTTTTCTTGTTATGAATTTTCGTGTCCTTATGATTCTGTTCATATATGTTTACATCCTTTGTTTTCATTACATGTTCATACCGTACATAATGTGTTAATGATTAGTTCTCTAATTAAGAATATTCGGTTTTCTGATTTGCATAAACTACATGATAGTTATTTGCAACATTGTTTTGAATTCATTAACTTCAGCATTATGATTTATGCAACATTTGTTACGACTAATCATGCTATATGTATTTCGATTTTTCATACATATTCTGCCCGTTCTATTCTTTTGGTGAAAGGAAATTATTCTAAGTCTTGTTTTAGATTATTGTACTTTCTTTTACCTTATACATTTGTCTTGTTTTGGCAGGATATATATTTTTGTTGGTCGAGATGTGCATCTTCCCAATTTTATTTGGCTCGAGTTTGCAGTGAGTTCGTGATACTGGTGTTTGACCCTGGAGCTTACTTTCAAGATTCGAGGACGAATCTTTTCGAGGAGGGAGGGAATGATAAGAATCCGCCCGAGTCCATGTCCATGGTGTCAAAGTCAAATATGCAAGCTGAGAGATTCTGCCACAGTTTGGTATTCTGGACATATCTCCTTCAGTATAACTCCGAATTACGTGATTCAAGAAGCTCTGTAACGATAAGAGATAGGGCTACAACTTTCATGTTTTAAGTTTTACGAGATTCGAACGTTAGCATCGTCGAAAATGCCTCCCAAAGTTGGAGACGGGATTTTGACGGGATTTTTTGGCAGATTTCCATCTCGAATCCATGGACTATATTGAAGACCAAGTAATGGCGTATTGGGCTTCATTAATTGGATCACGCCACTTTTAAGTTATTTAGGATTTATTTTGCTTTAAATAAATTAAGTCCATTGAATGTTAATTAATGGGCTTATTTACTTTTTAAGTTAAGTAGTTATTGTTATTCGTTTAGGAAAGTAGTTCCCTAAATTATAGGTTACTATTCACGTCACTATTCACGTGAATAGTACTGGTTAGTTTGTTAGTTAAGTTAGCAATCAATCCCACATTGGAATTGATCTAGGTTTTTGGCCAAAGTATTTCCTATATAAAGGAAAGGCCTTGTAACGTTTTTAAATAGAATTGATGAATGAAATTTTAGCTTTGCTAAATTGTTGTCTATGCTCTTTGTGTTGACAAAAGCCTTTAAGGAGATTTACTTCTTAATTGTACGAAATTAACCATAGCGTGACCTATAGGTGAATTTCGATCCTGTTCTTTATTTAAAGAACGCGCCAAATTGGTTGTTTAACACGTGAAGTTATCACGGGTTGGATCAATCTATTTGTATTAACGTTAGGGTTGGTTCATGTTTGAAATCAGCTACACGTTCCCCTTGACATCTATTCCGCTTTATTGTTTCGTTTTTGTGTTTGTGTTTTGAATCTTGAAATTGAATCATCAACAAGATCCCCACGTTTCGGCATATGCTTTTGGTCCAGGTGTTCGAGCCTCGCCCAAGATCATATCAGGTAATCATGTAGTTCAACACTTGTTTGGTAAGTTATCTCAGTTCTTAATTTCTTTTCAATTCCAAAAGGTAAAATATTGTGTTACCATCTATTTATTAGATTGTTTACATTCTGTTTTTATTCTTTGGGATTGTAATTTTCTATTTGATAACTCAAACATGCTTGCAATGAGTTTAAAACTTATTTATTGTGATTTACATTTAATCCGAGATGTATATATATTTCATTGTTATGAATATTCTTGTGAATCCTTGGATAATATTTGTAATTACATTAATAAATGTTTGAGTCTTTTTCTTATTTTACATATTAAAGTCATTAATGTGTCCATGCATGTTATTAGAAAGTTTGTCTTGAATATCTTCATATTCTCGAAACTACATGTGTTTTTATATGAAGTGTTATTTTTAATATTGTTTCGTGATGCATTTAGTAATAGGATTTCTGATTTGCATTTATTACATGATGTATATTTGCATAATTGTCATGAGTTTAACAATATACATCTTGCACAACTTGTTAAGAGTAATCATGCTTTATGTGTTTCAATTTTGCATAAATATTCTGCCCGGCTTATTATTTTAGTGGGAGAAAATCATTTAAAGTCATGTTCTAAATTATTGAATTTTCCTTCGCCTTATATATTTGTTTTGATATTGCAGAATATAATGCATTGTTGTCCGAGATGTGATTCATTCCAACTCGACTTGATTCTTGTGGAGTTTGTGATATTGGTGTTTGATCCAGGAGCTCAATTTCAAGATTCGAGGACGAATCCTTTCTGAGGAGGGAGGGAATGATGCAAATGAACCGTGTCAATGTCCATGGTGTCAAAGACAAATTCTATGTGCTGAAAGATTCTGCCACAGTTTGGTATTCTTGACATATCTCTTTCGATATAACTCCGAATTACGTGATTCAAGAAGCCCTGGAACGATAAGAGATAGGGCTACAACCTTTATGTTTTACATTTTTCAATATTCGGACGTTAGCATTGTCAATACTGCCTATCAAAATGAGTGACGTGATTCTGGCAGATTATCGTCGCGAATCCATGGACTATACTGAAGACCAAGTAATGGCGTATTGGGCTTCATTAATTGTTCATGCCACTTTTAATGTTTCAATTGGGTTTATTTTTGAGTTGTAATAATTAAGTCCATTAAACATTTAATTATGGGCTTAAGTTTTTGTGTTTTTAATTATGGGCTAAGTAATTACTTGATCCAATTATCTTACATAATAAAGGCAAGTATTAGTTTAGGAAATAAAGGTAGCAAAAATGTGTTTTACTTCCTCTTAATACCGTGTGATCAATTCCTTTTTAGAAAAGGATTAGTTAGTTAGTTAGTTAAGAAGTCAAGTTGTACTTTGCAACTACTAGGGTTTTATTTCCTTTTCCTTTTTGGTAAAGCCGAAACTCATCCTTATAAAAGGATAGCTTTGTAAACGTTTTTCAAAGAGAAGTTGAATGAATGAAAGTTTTAGCTTTGCTGAAATTAAGAATTAACACTTTGTGTTGTTCAAGCCTTGGAGAATTATTTAATTGTCCATTGTAGAAGATTACCTTTAGCGTAACCTATAGGTGACTTCACTATTGTTCTTTATTTAAAGAGCCAGCCAAATTAACTTGTTTAACTAATTGAATTTTCATAGGTTAAATTGAGTTCAATTGTATTAAAGCGTGGGGTTTTGATTTACTCAACAACTTTGCGTTTGTCCCTTGAATCTTCATCCACCCGAGTTCTTGTTGTTTGTGTGTCTTGGAATAACCTTTGTGTAGCACGGTCCTGCATTGTGGAGATCGAATTTGGTCCAGGAGTTGGAGCCTCGGCCAACCATTCGCATCACATATTGCCAAAACACACTTCGCAAACTAAAAACAAAGTAAAAAGTCGACAACTTAAACAAGCAAAAACTAAGAATAAAAATCTGGGTTACCTCCCACAAGCGCTTGGTTTACGGTCTACAGCCCAACCACACTTCTTGGTTCATTTGGAAGGTAAATGATCATCCAAGAGTAACTCATGTGGAGCTTGTGCCAAATTGGAGATGCCCGTGTCCTGAAAAGTCAAGTATGGTTTAAGCCTGTGACCATTCACTTTCCAGATGTTGCCATTCTTGTCATTTTGAATCTCCACAACACCATAAGGCTTTAAATCAACAACACAGAATGGACCGCTCCATCTTGACCTTAATTTCCCAGGAAAAAGTCTAAGCCGAGAGTTGTATAACAACACCAACTATCCTGGAGCAAAACTCTTTGATTGGATTCTTGCATCATGAAGCCTCTTTGTTTTCTCCTTGTAAAGCTTAGAACTCATATAAGCATTAAATCTAAATTCGTCCAATTCATTCAACTCAAGCATCCTCTTTGATTGAGCTTCAGACAAATCCATGTTCAACTTCTGAATTGCCCAATAAGCCCTATGCTCCAACTCTACTAGTAGATGACACTCTTTACCAAACACAAGCCGAAATGGGGAAGCACCTATAGGTGTTTTGTATGCTGTCTTGTATGCCCATAATGCATCATCCAGTTTCATGGACCAATCTTTCCTTCCTGGATTAACAACCTTTTCAAGAACCCTTTTAATTTCACGATTTGAAATCTTAGCTTGGCCAGAAGTTTGAGGATGATAAGCTGTGGAAACCTTGTGTTTCACTCCATACTTGGCCAATAAAGCTTCAAAAATCTTGTTACAAAAATGAGTTCCGCCATCACTTATGATTGCTCTGGGGGCTCCAAACCGATTAAAAATGTGTTTCTTCAAGAAAGCAATCACAGTTTTTGCATCATTATGAGCCAGAGCCACAGTTTCAACCCATTTGGACACATAATCAACTGCTACCAAAATGTATTCCATGCCTCTGGATCTTGAAAATGGACCCATGAAGTCAATTCCCCATACATCAAAAATTTCCACTTCAAGGATGCTATTCAAAGGCATTTCATTTCTGGAAGAAATGTTCCCCGTCCTTTGACATCGATCACAATTACCAACCCAAATTCTTGCATCCAAGAAAATATGAGGCCAATAGAAACCACATTGTAAAACTTGAAGCCTGTTCTTGTTGAGCCAAAATGTCCACCATATGGTCCTTCATGACATGCTCTCAAAATGTCTTCCTTCTCTTCCTCTTTGATGCACTTGCGTATGACTTGATCACTACAGATTTTATACAATGCATTGTCCTCCCAAAAACAGTACTTGGCATCACTTCTCAGTTTCTTCTTTTGGTCACTAGAGTAATAAGAAGGAACTTGGCTAGCCACAACATAATTGGCTATCTCTGCATACCAAGGCAATGGCCTCTCATCTACTCTAAACACTTGCTCGACTGGAAAATGTTCATTCACCAAAATGTTTGAATCCTCTTGAGCTTCTGACTCCAATCTTGAAAGATGGTCAGCCACCATATTCTCTGAGCCTTTACGATCTTTGATTTCAACATCGAACTCTTGAAGCAATAACACCCATTGAATCAACCTTGGCTTGGCTTCTTTCTTTGCTAACAAATATTTCAAAGTAGCATGATCTGTATGTACAATAACTTTCGATCCCAACAAGTATGCTCTGAATTTGTCAAATGCGAAAACAACCGCCAACATCTCTTTCTCCGTTGTTGTATAATTCAACTGAGCTTCATTGAGCAGCTTACTGGCATAATAAATGGTGTGAAAAATTTTATCCCTTCTCTGGCCAAGAACAGCTCCCAATGCATAATCACTTGCATCGCACATAATCTCAAAGGGCTCACCCCAATGAGGAGTAACTATCATAGGAGCTTCCACCAATTTAGCTTTTAACATCTCAAACGCTTCAATGCATTCTGTGCCAAACTCAAATTTTACATCCTTCTCCAATAGGCTACACAATGGCCTAGCAATGTTAGAGAAATCTTTGATGAAACGTCTATAAAAGCCAGCATGCCCAAGAAAACTTCTTATGCCTTTAACGTTAGTTGGAAGAGGAAGCTTAGCAATGACATCAATTTTAGCTCTATCAACCTCAATCCCAGCATGAGAAATCTTATGCCCCAACACGATCCCTTCTTAGACCATAAACTGACATTTTTCCCAATTCAACACAAGATTTGTTTCTTCACATCTCTTTAACACTTTGGCTAAGTTCTCCAAGCAACCATCAAAATGTCATCCCAAAAACTGAGAAGTCATCCATGAAAATTTCAATTATCGACTCAACCATGTCATGAAAGATTGCCATCATACATCTCTGGAATGTTGAGGGAGCGTTGCAGAAACCAAATGGCATCCTTTTGTAAGCAAATGTGCCAAAGGGACAGGTGAAAGTTGTATTGTCTTGGTTTTTGGGATCGATTGCAATTTGATTATAGCCAGAATATCCATCCAAGAAACAATAAAAAAGGTAACCAGCAATCCGATCCAACAATTGCTCCAGGAAAGGAAGTGGAAAATGATCCTTTCTCGTTGCCTTGTTAAGTTTCCTATAGTCCATACAAACTCTCCAGGCACTAACCACTCTTGTTGCAAGAAGTTCATTTGCATCATTCTTCACAACTGTAACTCCTCCCTCTTTCAGAACACATTAAACAGAACTCACCCACTCACTGTCTGAGATGGGAAAGATCATTCCAAAATCAAGCAATTTGATAACTTCTTTCTTGACAACTTCCATTATTTGAGGATTCAATCTCCTTTGTCTATCTCTCACTGGTACTGAATTATACTCTAAAAGAATCTTATGCATGCACAAGCTAGGACTTATGCCCTTTATATCTGCAATGATCCATCTTATAGCCAATTTGTGTTGCCTCAATACTCTCAGCAATTTCTCCTCTTTCCAATCTTCAAGTTTAGAAGAGATCACAACGGGTAGTGTTTCACTTTCTCCCAGAAAAGCATACTTGAGATATGGAGGCAAAGGTTTCAACTCCATCTTTGGAGGAACCAAGATAGATGGCATGAGCCTTTTGTTCCTGCAAAAACTTTCATTGCTTCTCACCTCAGTGGATGCATTCATTTCATTAGTTGGAAGCTTGAACTCAACATTTTCGTTTAATTCATCAATACATGCTTCTTCCAAAATTCCTTTCATTTCACATTCATCTACCATTTCAACAATTTCACTTTGAATTTCAAAAATGGATTCATCAATCACACAGCATTCAATATCATTTTCAATTTCAGCCAAAATGTTTTTATCCTCATCATCGAAATCGATTTCATCAAAATCACCTTCACAATCATGTAACTCACCAACAATAGAATAACCATGCTTAACATTCAATTCATGCAAAGAAGAGCATGCTACAGCCTTAATGGCAAAACAAGATTCAACATGTAATGGATGTTTGATGGCATAATTCACATAAAAAACAACTTCTTCATTGTTGATTCTAAAAGTAACAGTTTTGTTTCTTACCCCAATCACAGCATCACCTGTTGCTAAGAAGGGTCAACCAAAGATCAAAGGAACCTCCGGATCCTCTTCCATATCAAGAACAATTTGGTGGCAATTTGTGCCCAATCCATGCTCCACCATAATCCGTGAGTGTCAAAGGTACCTCACATCTCAAAATTTGCTCCTTGTTGGATATTAAATCCTTGAGAAATTTTGCATATTTGGGTACTGCCGTCACCAAATCCAACAAAGGTAAGCTCACATTTACTTGTCTGACCATATCCAAGAATCTATCAAACTGAGGTCCTTTCTTTGGTTTTGGTTTCACTCTCTCAGGAAATAGAGGCTTAGGTGTAAATTCAGGATAATTGTAAGGGCTAGGAGGTCCCCTAACTTTCTTGTTTGCCTCTCCAACTCCATTATCTTGCACCACCTCCTTCTTTGGTGCCATGTCCTCATTGGCACACTCTTGCTCACAATCAAGATTGTCTTCCTCCTTGTCTTCAGAAGTTTCATCTCCAGGTTTGTTAGGCTTGTGTACTTCTTTTCCACTTCTCAATGTAATTGCATTACACGTCTCCTTTCCTTTTGGATTTGGAATTGTATCACTTGGAAGTGCTCCTCTTGGTCTTTGATGCATAGCATTTGCAAGTTGTCCAAGTTGCATTTCAATATTCTTTAAAGTTGCTTCATGGTGTTTGACAGTTGATTCGAAACCCCCAAACCTTTGTTCATTTTTGTCCATCTTCTCCATAAACTTTTGGAACATGTCTTCAACCAATGGCTTTCTTTGCTCTGAGGTACCGGCTTGATGATCAAAACCAGGTGGTGAATTTGTTGATCTTCTTTGGTCATTTCCTTGATAGTATTGCCCTTCTTGGTTTTGTTGTTGTCCCCAACTGCCTTGTCCACCATTGTATGGTCTATTACCACCGGAATAGTTTCCCCAAGAATAATTTCCACTATACTGAGGTTTGTTGTTGTAATTGTTCACGTACTGAAGAGACTCAGTTGTGATGGCACACTCGTCAGTGTGGTGTTCACCTTTACACAAACAACAAGAAAGAACTGGAGCCTTGGTCTGATCAGCTTTCAAAGATTGCACTTGCTTAGCAAGGGTTTCAAACTTGGCACTCAACGAAGTCTCCTCATCAAGATCTAGAACTCCTCGTTGTCTTCTACCATGAGGTTTACGGGTCTCAGGGAAGGATACTCATCCTCAGCAATCTGGTTAAACAACTCTCGAACCTCCGACGCACTCTTATCCTTTAATGCACCATTGGCTCAAGCTTTTACCATCATGGAAGACTCTGGTGTGAGACCTTTGAAAAATGTATTCAATTTTCTGATTTTACCAAGGTCATGGTTGGGACATTGACGAATTAGATCATTAAAACGTTCCCATGCTTCTCTGAATGATTCACTATCTTGCTGTTGAAAATTCATGATCTCCATTCTCCTCTTCTCAAGCTTAGCAGGTGAAAAATATTTCGCCAAGAATTTCTTCTGAAGTTCCTCAAAAGAAATTGTTGCATCTGCTCCCCCAATGGTCTTAAACCAATGTTTTGCTTTACCTCTCAAGGAAAGAGGAAAAAGGATTCTGTGCACTTCACTTCTCTCCACCTTTGGAGGTTTGAACGTGCTACACAAACCTAAGAACCAGTCCAGATGATCATTAGGGTCTTCATTTTCTAATCCTTGGAAAAATTGACCTCGAGTAATCATTGATACAATCTGAGTAGGGATGTGGTAACTTTCAACATCTATGTCTTGCTGTCCAAATCCATTGTAAAAATTCACAGCATAATGATCACCAAAACGCGGTGCCCTCACTCCAGGATTAGCCATTTCTCTTTGCCTGGCTTGAACTCTCAAAGTCTTTGGCAGTTCAAGGTCTAATGCAAACTCAGGATCTCCAGAGGATCGTAACCTGGGCATACAATAACACCAAGAGTGAAGTATAACCGTAATGAAACAGAGCACCAAAGCAAAACTTCAAATTTAAACAACACACGAAGAACAAAAACCACAAGCAACAACAATAACAATGAAACAACAGAGAATAATAGGGTAAGAACAGATTAAACCACTTCAGAACAAAACAACACAAAAACTAAATAATAAAACTCAAATCACTTAATCAAACTCTAGAAACTATGCCTTCCCCAGCAACGGCGCCAAAAATTGACAGGTGTGTCGCGTACTTGCAATTTTAATCCCTAAACTAATGTAGTAGCAATGAGTAGGGTATCGAATCCACAGGGAAGGGATTGCTTTCGAGAATTGAAGAATTGTTCCAAGTATTGTCGCGGTAACAAATCACAAAGTTGAATGAAATATCCACACGAAAAGAAACAAAATCACAGGAATAAAAGGGAAGCTCTAACAAGTATAAGCAGATGTCCTAGGATTCTTGTATCGGATGAACACAGACCTAGCCAATCTATGCTATGCAATCAACTAGCAAGCAAACCTCAAGGAGACCAAAGTTTCCTAGAAGCTCAAGTTATGGTTAGCATGGCGACCACACCACTTCCTGTACTTCTTAACACCATCCTTTCCCATGGCGAGGCCTGATGATACGAACCTAGAAAGCCTATTATTTGGGTGGTCAATAAGCAAGTGGTTCATGATATTCATTTCATTAATTTGTGATGAATCTTATAGTTGGAGGCCTGGAATAAAGTCAAAATCACAGTTCCTAAAGGTTCCATGGAGGTTTGTTGCTTCACGACATTTAAGGTGTTGCCACCATGGAAAATACATTGTTGAAGACTTATGCCACATTTCGGTATTATTGGCATATCTCTCTCATATAATCTCTGATTATGCTGATTCAAGAGGCCCTAGAACGACAGGAGATAGAGTTACAACTTTCATGTTTTAAGTTTTACGAGATTCTGATGTTATCACCGTTGAAAATGCCTTCCAAAATTGATGACGGGATTCTGGCCGAATTTTCATCTCGAATTTCATGGACTACATTGAAGACCAAGATGGCGTGCTTGGGCTTTGCCATTCATGGATCACGCCATTTTAATTAATTAGGGTTTATTTTGTTTTAAATAAATTAAGTCCATTACACATTTAATTGTGGGCTTAAGTCTTTGTGTTTTTAGTTATGGGCTAAGTAAATTACTTGATCCAATTATCTTGCATGATAATGGCAAGTAAAAGTTTAGGAAACTAAAGAAGTCAAATTGAGTTTTGCTTCTTCAAAGTTTAGGAAACTAGTTAGTTGGTTAGTTAGTTAAGAAGTAAAGTTGTGTTTTGCAACTACTAGGGTTTCTTGTTTCTTAATTCATTGTATGGCTGACTTTACTCCCTATTTAAGTATGCCAAACACGTTTTTTTCAAAAGAAGTTGATGAATGAAAGAAAGTTTTTAGCTTGCTAAAAATTGAGATTAACTCTTTGAGTTGTCCAAAGCCTTGGAGAATTATTTAATTGTCCATTGTAGAAGATTACCTTTAGTGTAACCTATAGGTGACTTCACCATTGTTCTTTATTTAAAGAGTCGGCCAAATTAGCTTGTTTAACTAATTGAATTTTCATAAGTTAAATTGAGTTCGTTTGTATTAAAAACGTGGGGTTTGATTTACTCATTCTTGGCATTTTTCCCCTTGAATCTTCTTCCACCCGAATTGCAATTGTTTGTGTTCTTGAAATAACCTTTGTGCAGCGCGATCCTTTGCTTGTGGAGATCGAATTTGGTCCAGGAGTTGGAGCCTAGGCCAACCATTCGCATCAATTGGTATCAGAGCATCCGGGTTATTGCATAAAATTCAGGTTTTACTCGTAGGTAAATTTTCGTTTTTTTCGGTCAGGGCAATATTGTTTTGCTCATATCTTTGTCTTTTGTCAAAAATAGAGTCAAAAAAATTCGAAAAAAAATCAGTCTTGTTTGTCTTTATTTTTTTGTCTCGGTCAAATATCAGATTGACTATAACTTTTTCGTTTTAACTCGGAATTTGATTCAGCTTTTTGTAGTGTGTTCCTTGTTTTAAATACTATTAGGGACGAAATTTATTTGGTCCATTCCAGCCCAAAAAATATTCGTGAAAAAAACAAAGGTTCTTTGAGTTTTCTTTGCAATTTTTTTTGTGTCGTCAAGTTTCAATCTTTTGATTGTTCTTGATTCTTTGTGTCTTCTTAAATCATATTCTTGAGTCTAGTGAAATTTTGTTCCAACAAACATATACCTCTATTCATCAATTGTGGCTTTTCAAAGTAAAAGGTATCAAAGGGAACTTCGATCTATTGCGAAAGATCTAGAGGAGATTATGGTGATGTTTCAAGAAAAAATTCGAATTGAAGAACAGCTGAAAAAGGCCATTGAGGAAAGCACATTGGTAAAATCAACTTCTATACCTACTCCCAAAGTGATGCGAATGGTTGGTCGAGGCTCCAACTCCTGGACCAAATTCGATCTCCACACACAAGCTAAGGACCGTGCTGCACTATCAAGATAATCCACGACCAAGAACACAAACAAGAAAGAAATCGGGTGAATGAAATTAAAGGGAAAAACGCCAAGAATTGAGTAAATCAAAACCCCACGTTTGATGCGAATGGTTGGTCGAGGCTCCAACTCCTGGACCAAATTCGATCTCCACACACAAGCTAAGGACCGTACTGCACTATCAAGATAATCCACGACCAAGAACACAAACAAGCAAGAAATCGGGTGGATGAAATTCAAGGGAAAAACGCCAAGAATTGAGTAAATCAAAACCCCACGTTTTATTACTAATGAACTTAATTTAACCTATGAAAATTCAATTAGTTAAACATGTTAATTAGGACTGCTCTTTAAATAAAAAACAATGGTGAAATCACCTAAAGGTCACGCTAAAGGTAATTTGCTGCAATGGACAATTAAATAATTCTCCAAGGCTTTGGACAACACAAAGTGTTAATCACAATTTTTAGCAAGCTAAAAATCTCGAAAATTCTTCTTCTTCTCTATTGAATAAAATCGCCATTAATCCCTTTAAATAGAGGATTAAAGTAGGCTATTACTAAAACCCTAGTAGTTGCAAAATACAACTTGACTTCTAAACTAACTAACTTAACTTTCCAATGCGGAATAGGAAACTAACAACTAACAAACTAATCCAAGTTAGAAAAGGATTAGATGACACGGTTTTTAATGAAGAAGCAAAACACGTTTTTGCTTCCTTGTTTCCTAAACTATTGCTTGCCTTTATCATGTAAGATAATTGGGCCAAACAACTTATTAACAACCAATTAATTAAAGCCCACATTAAGTGTTTTGGACTTAATTAATTATCAACAAAATAAAACCCTAATATCTAAATAAGGGCGTGATCCATATGAAAGCCCAAGGACACGCCTTTCATTGGACTTCAACTCTCGGTCTTTGCAAGCTTCTTCAAGGTGGAATTTCCTTAAGCTCCAATGTAGAACTTTGAGGAACATCTTCATGAATTGTTATGTAAGAAACGTGCAAAAGAACTTCATGTTGAGAAGATGTGCAAGTCTCGGCCTCCAAATCTCCAATGTGTGATGACAACAAAGTGTGCAAAGCGTCTTTCATCCTTTTGCTCCTTGATCTTGTCATTGGTCCATCAAGATTCATCAAAGGATCATGTAAGCTCGGCTTTGGCACCAAGGATTTGGATGGATTGCTATCACAAAGTTCGTGTTGTTAAATGCTTGAGGTGTTTAGGAGTTGGGCATAGTGCAATCCAATGTCCTCATTGGTATGATGAGCCGAAGGATGAACTTCTAGTGGATCTTCAACCATTAACCATGGAGAATGTGTGTGATGAGGTAAAGAATTCATCTTTTCCTTTAAATTGTCTTGGAGATATAGCATCTTTGGAGGTTGATATGGTTCAAATTGATAATGTCATGGAGGATCCAATTCCAGAAGATGTGATAATTCCAATTATTCCAATTGAAGAAACTTCTCAAACATATTTGATTTCTTTTGATGTATTGAATATTGTTAATATGTGTGAGAATATAATACCCAATGATGAACATATAAAAAGTGAGGTTGTTGTTGTAAGTGGAAAAAGCCTAGAAGTGAATCTTGATGAAAAAGGAAAAAAAGAGATATCAAATCCCGTTGGAGATATTGTTGTATTTGGTTCTTCTTGTTGTCTAACAGATCATGTAGGTTATGATTTACTTGGTGTCACAACAATCGTTCAAGATTCGAGGTCGAATCTTCTCCAAGAAAGTGAGTATGATATGAACCTAGAAAGCCTATTATTTGGGTGGTCAATAAGCAAGTGGTTCGTGATATTCTGATGCGAATGGCCTTGGATGGATGTCCTTGACCACACGAAATCCACAACCTTCGGATCGTTGCTGCACAAAAACGTTAGAACAAACACAACAAAATAGAATTTTGGGCGGAAGGAATTCAAAGGAAAAACGCCAAGTGTTGAAGTAGATCAAACCCCACGTTTTAATACAAAAGAACTTGATTCAACACATGAAAATTCATGAGCTAAACTAGTTAGTTTGGCTTGTTCTTTAAATAAAGAACAATTGGTGTAATCTCCTATAGGTCACGCTAAAGGGGATTAACTACAATGAACAGTTAAATAACTCTTCAAGGCTTTGAACAACTCAAGGAGTTAATTCACGAATTTTAGCAAAGCTAAAAACTCAATTTTATTCACCAACTTATTGTGTAAAAACGTTACATGCATCTCCTTTTTATAGGGGATGAGTTTCGGCCATGCCAAGAAGGAAAAGGAAATAAACCCTAGTAGTTACAAAGTACAACTTGACTTCTTAACAAACTAGCTAACTAACTAATCCAAGTTGTAAAAGGATTAGGTTAGACAGTTTTTAATGAAGAAGCAAAACGTGTTTTGGCTTCTTGTTTCCTAAACTAATCAACTTTCCAAATTGGAAAAGGAAACTACAACTAACTACCAAATCCTTGTCCAAAAAGGATTTGCTTTACTTGCCATTATCATGCAAGATAATTGGATCAAGTAATTACTTAGCCCATAATTAAAAACACAAAGACTTAAGCCCATAATTAAATGTTTAATGGACTTAATTATTACAACTAAAAAATAAACCCAATTGAAACATTAAAAGTGGCGTGAACAATTAATGAAGCCCAATACGCCATTACTTGGTCTTCAATGTAGTCCATGGATTTGCACGACGATAATCTGCCAGAATCACGTCACTCATCTTGATAGGCACGTTTAACGATGATAACGGCAGAATCCCATAAAACTTAAAACATAATAGTTGTAGCTCTGTCTCTTATCGTTCCAGGGCCACTTGAATCAGCATAATCGAAGATCATATGAGAGAGATATGCTAATAATACCAAACTGTGGCATAAGTCCTCAGCAATATAATTTCCATGGCAACACCTTAAATGTCGTGAAGCTCCAAACCTCCATGGAACCTTTAGGAACTGTGATTTCGACTTTATTCCAGGCCTCCAACTATATGATTCATCACAAATTAATGGAATGAATATCACGAACCACTTGCTTATTGACCACCCAAATAATAGGCTTTCTGGGTTCGTATCATACTCCCTTTCTTGGAGAAGATTCGACCTCGAATCTTGAACGATTGTTGTGACACCAAGTAAATCATAACCTACATGATCTGTTAGACAACAAGAAGAACCAAATACAACAATATCTCCAACGGGATTTGATATCTCTTCTTTGCCTTTTTCATCAAGATTCACTTCTAGGCTTTTTCCACTTACAACAACAACCTCACTTTTTATATGTTCATCATTGGGTATTATATTCTCACACATATTTACAATATTCAATACATCAAAAGAAAACAAATATGTTTGAGAAGTTTCTTCAATTGGAATAATTGGAATTATCACATCTTCTGGAATTGGATCCGCCATGACATTATCAATTTGAACCATATCAACCTCCAAAGGTGCTATATCTCCAAGACAATTTAAAGGAAAAGATGAATTCTTTACCTCATCACACACATTCTCCATGTTTAATGGTTGAAGATCCACTAGAAGTTCATCCTTCGGCTCATCATACCAATGAGGGCATTGGATTGCACTATGCCCAACTCCTAAACACCTCAAGCATTTAACAACACGAACTTTGGGAGTAGGTAAAGAAGTTGGTTTTACCAATGTGCTTTCCTCAATGGCTTTTTTCTGCTGTTCTTCAATTCAAATTTTTTCTTGAAACATCACCATAATCTCCTCTAAATCTTTCGCAATAGATCGTAGTTCCCTTTGATACCTTTTACTTTGAAAAGCCATAATTGATGAATAGAGGTATATGTTTGTTGGAAAAAAATTTGACTAGACTCAAGAATATGATTTAAGAAGACGCAAAGAATCAAGAACAATCAAAAGATTGAAACTTGACGACACAAAAAAAAATTGCAAAGAAAACTCAAAGAATCTTTGTTTTTTTCACGAATATTTTCTGGGCTGGAATGGACCAAATAAATTTCATCCCTAATAGTATTTAAAACAAGGAACACACTGCAAAAAGCAGAATCAAATTCCGAGTTAAAACGAAAAAGTTATAGTCAATCTGATATTTGCCCGGGACAAAATAAAGACTAAAATAAGACTGATTTTTTTTTGATTTTTGGATGACACTTTTTGAACATAAAAAACTTCGTCCCAGTAACTAGATGAAACAAGGATCACAACGCAAAAAACGGAACTCGATTTCGACTCCAAACGAATAAGATATGAGCAAAAAAATATTGCCCTGACCGAAAAAAACGAAAATTTACCTACGAGTAAAACCTGAATTTTATGCAACAACCTATGCTTTGATACCAATTGATACGAATGGCCTTGGATGGATGTCCTTGACCACACGAAATCCACAACCTTCGGATCGTTGCTGCACAAAAACGTTAGAACAAACACAACAAAATAGAATTTTGGGCGGAAGGAATTCAAAGGAAAAACGCCAAGTGTTGAAGTAGATCAAACCCCACGTTTTAATACAAAAGAACTTGATTCAACACATGAAAATTCATGAACTAAACTAGTTAGTTTGGCTTGTTCTTTAAATAAAGAACAATTGGTGTAATCTCCTATAGGTCACGCTAAAGGGGATTAACTACAATGAACAGTTAAATAACTCTTCAAGGCTTTGAACAACTCAAGGAGTTAATTCACGAATTTTAGCAAAGCTAAAAACTCAATTTTATTCACCAACTTATTGTGTAAAAACGTTACATGCATCTCCTTTTTATAGGGGATGAGTTTCGGCCATGCCAAGAAGGAAAAGGAAATAAACCCTAGTAGTTACAAAGTACAACTTGACTTCTTAACAAACTAGCTAACTAACTAATCCAAGTTGTAAAAGGATTAGGTTAGACAGTTTTTAATGAAGAAGCAAAACGTGTTTTGGCTTCTTGTTTCCTAAACTAATCAACTTTCCAAATTGGAAAAGGAAACTACAACTAACTACCAAATCCTTGTCCAAAAAGGATTTGCTTTACTTGCCATTATCATGCAAGATAATTGGATCAAGTAATTACTTAGCCCATAATTAAAAACACAAAGACTTAAGCCCATAATTAAATGTTTAATGGACTTAATTATTACAACTAAAAAATAAACCCAATTGAAACATTAAAAGTGGCATGAACAATTAATGAAGCCCAATACGCCATTACTTGGTCTTCAATGTAGTCCATGGATTCGCACGACGATAATCTGCCAGAATCACGTCACACATCTTGATAGGCACGTTTAACGATGATAACGGCAGAATCCCATAAAACTTAAAACATAATAGTTGTAGCTCTGTCTCTTATCGTTCCAGGGCCACTTGAATCAGCATAATCGAAGATCATATGAGAGAGATATGCTAATAATACCGAACTGTGGCATAAGTCCTCAGCAATATAATTTCCATGGCAACACCTTAAATGTTGTGAAGCTCCAAACCTCCATGGAACCTTTAGGAACTGTGATTTCGACTTTATTCCAGGCCTCCAACTATATGATTCATCACAAATTAATGGAATGAATATCACGAACCACTTGCTTATTGACCACCCAAATAATAGGCTTTCTGGGTTCGTATCATATTCATTCCATTAATTTGTGATGAATCTTATAGTTGGAGGCCTGGAATAAAGTCAAAATCACAGTTCCTAAAGGTTCCATGGAGGTTTGTTGCTTCACGACATTTAAGGTGTTGCCACCATGGAAAATACATTGTTGAAGACTTATGCCACAGTTCGGTGTTATTGGCATATCTCTATCATATGATCTCCGATTATGCTGGTTCAAGAGGCCCTAGAACGATAAGAGATAGAGCTACAACTTTCATGTTTTAAGGTTTACGAGATTCTGATGTTATCACCGTTGAAATGCCTTCCAAAATTGATGACGGGATTCTGGCCGAATTTTCATCTCGAATTTCATGGACTACATTGAAGACCAAGATGGCGTGCTTGGGCTTTGCCATTCATGGATCACGCCATTTTAATTAATTAGGGTTTATTTTGTTTTAAATAAATTAAGTCCATTACACATTTAATTGTGGGCTTAAGTCTTTGTGTTTTTAGTTATGGGCTAAGTAAATTACTTGATCCAATTATCTTGCATGATAATGGCAAGTAAAAGTTTAGGAAACTAAAGAAGTCAAATTGAGTTTTGCTTCTTCAAAGTTTAGGAAACTAGTGGTTAGTTAGTTAAGAAGTAAAGTTGTGTTTTGCAACTACTAGGGTTTCTTGTTTCTTAATTCATTGTATGGCTGACTTTACTCCCTATTTAAGGAGGCCAAACACGTTTTTTTCAAAAGAAGTTGATGAATGAAAGAAAGTTTTTAGCTTGCTAAAAATTGAGATTAACTCTTTGAGTTGTCCAAAGCCTTGGAGAATTATTTAATTGTCCATTGTAGAAGATTACCTTTAGTGTAACCTATAGGTGACTTCACCATTGTTCTTTATTTAAAGAGCCAGCCAAATTAACTTGTTTAACTAATTGAATTTTCATAAGTTAAATTGAGTTCGTTTGTATTAAAAACGTGGGGTTTGATTTACTCATTCTTGGCATTTTTCCCCTTGAATCTTCTTCCACCCGAATTGCAATTGTTTGTGTTCTTGGAATAACCTTTGTGCAGCACGATCCTTTGCTTGTGGAGATCGAATTTGGTCCAGGAGTTGGAGCCTCGGCCAACCATTCGCATCACCTGAGAATGGTGGAATTCACTCCGCAATGTCTCAACTCTCCAAGCTAACTACTCTAACATGCAAACCCTATAAAATCCCATGGCGAGGCCCGACCTATGCTTGAATGTCTTCGTTAATTAACACAGAGAGCTTCTTTAACACTTTTCCTAATGTTTCAATTCATCGAAGCTTCCCATGGCGAGGCTTGAATCTCAAAAATGAAATAATCATAGAAAGCAAGTGTAAAGACTCAAACAATCACACTTTAGTTCTCATCTCATGCATCTTCACTAACGTTGGTGAATCAATCCTCAACTTAGCATAGCGACCACAATCGAAGCTTGATCCATTCAAAATTAGTGCAGAGATATGAAATTAAACAGATTTCAAGTGATAAATTCAAGTGCAATTTCAATCTTTATCAATTACGTCGATTACATAGCATCAAATCTCCTAAATCATGTATTCATCCATTTAGAACCCTAAGATATCACACAATTATTAAACAGTTCAATTCCATCAAATTAAAAGATTTCACCGATTAAAGTATAGAGGAATGTCAAACTTCTCTATCTTTTTTTTTAACAGGGTTGTTAGATAAGTTTGAATTCCTCAAGGCCACAAGTAAAGCTTGATGATTGTTTCATTAGTTTGATAAGAACTTTGAGACGAAAAAAAAGAGTGGTAAAAGGCAGTGTGGTGAGACTAGTAGAGGGAAAAAAGCCTATCTTTGTGATACACGAGGGAAGTGTGACCTCTATTGAGTGAAAATACGCGAGGGAGTGAGTGAGGAACTAACTTTGTTTTGTGTAGATTTGAAAGATGTCTCAAGATCAAGAACATGAAGGAGTTTTTCAACAACCGAATCTTCAAATCCAAGCCATGATGGATGAAATGAGGCGATTGATGAGAAATGAATTTGACCAGATCCATGAAAGATTAGATCGAGTGGAAGGCTCACAAAAGTCTCAATCTCATCAAGATCAAGACGACGTCGACGATGATGACAGAAGGAGTGAATCAAGGGGTTCTGAAAATGATAGGAGACCAGCGTGGAGAAGGCCACGAGAGGACAACAATTTGAGTTCCATAAAAATGAAAATTCCATCATTCCAAGGGAAGTCAGATCCGGAGGCATACATCGAATGGGAGAAAAAGATGGAATTCATCTATGATTGTCATGAGTACTCCGATCTCAAAAAGGTAAAACTCGCTGTCACTGAGTTTTCTGATTATGCACTAACATGGTGGGATCAACTTGTGGTGAGTAGGCGAAGATCTGGAGATAGACCTATTCAAACTTGGGAGGAAATGAAAACCACCATGAGAAAGAGGTTCGTACCAAGCCACTATTATCGAGAGCTTCACAATAAGCTCCAAAGCCTTCGGCAAGGTAGCAAGTGCGTAGATGACTACTTCAAGGAGATGGAGGTCGCTATGATCCGGGCAAATATTGAGGAGGACAGGGAAGCCACCATGGCCAGATTCTTGCATGGCTTGAACTATGAGATTAGAGATCGTGTTGAGATGTACCATTATATTGAACTTGAAGAAATGGTGCATATGGCAGTGAAGATTGAACAACAACTCAAAAGGGGGGGAGGCTCTAGAGCAAGTCCTTGGAAGACAAGCACGTCAAAAAAATGGAGAAACCACCTTCTTCCTCTACATCTAATCCACCCAAATTTGGACCTAAGCTTGACAATGTTCCAAAGGGTAATACTGATTCTTCTACTCCTAAGAATCGTGATATTAAATGTTTTAAGTGTCAAGGCAGGGGACATATTTCAAGTCAATGTCCAAATAAACTTGCTATGTTGGTTCGAGATGATGGTGAGATCGAGACGGATGAAGATGCTAAATCTCTGCCATCCTTGGAGGGTTCTGATGATGTTGAAGAGTTGGCTGTTCAAGGGGAATTGTTGGTAGCAAGGCGAGCCCTTAGTGCACAACACAAAGAAGATGACAATGCCCAACGAGAGAACATCTTTCACACTCGGTGTTTTGTGAATGGAAAGGTATGTGGTGTCATTATTGATGGCGGGAGTTGTGCTAATGTTGCTAGTGCTTCTATGGTTGAAAAGATAGGGTTACCCACGATGAAGCATCCAAGGCCATACAAACTTCAATGGATTAATGAAAGTGGCGAGATTCGTGTTGCCAAGCAAGTCATGGTGCCTTTTCACATCGGCAAGTATAAGGATGAAGTTCTATGTGATGTCGTACCCATGCAAGCAAGTCACTTGTTGTTGGGAAGACCTTGGCAGTTTGATCGACAATTAAAGCATGATGGCTTTACTAACAAGTATTCCTTTATGTATAAAGCTAAAACTGTAACTCTTGTTCCTATGTTGCCTAGTCAGATTTATGCAGATCAAGTGAAGATGCAAGAAGATGCAAAAAAAATGAGAGAGCAAAAGAGTGAAAGTGAAAAGGAAGAAGTTGAGAGTGAAAAAAAGGACGAATTGAGAAAGAACAAAAAGGAGAGAAAAGAAACACTTGTTGTGAGTGAAAAAGATAAAAAAATTTGTGTGTTTGCAAAAAAAAGTGAGATCAAAGAGGCTTTAAATTCTGAAATGCCTTTTGTGCTTCTTTTGTTCAAAGAAGCCATTTATCCACTAATGATTTGGCCGGTACGCTACCGAACAGTCTTGTTTCTCTCTTACAGGAATTTGAAGACATATTCCCGGAAGAAGTACCCGAAGGATTGCCACCCATTCGAGGGATTGAACACCAGATTGACTTTGCTCCAGGGGCGTCAATTCCAAAAAAGCCAGCCATAGGACTAGTCCCGAGGAAGCCAAAGAGTTGTAAAAGCAAGTTGAAAAGTTGCTTGGCAAGGGATGGATTCGAGAAAGCATGAGTCCTTGTGCTGTGCCTGTTTTGTTGGTTCCAAAGAAGGATAGATCTTGGAGAATGTGTATTGATTGTCGCGCCATTAACAACATAACGGTAAAGTATCGTCATCCCATTCCACGATTGCATGATTTATTTGATGAACTCTTTGGGGCAATCATCTTTTCTAAAATAGATCTAAAAAGTGGATATCACCAAATTTGCATGAAAGAGGGTGATGAGTGGAAAACTGCTTTCAAACGAAGCATGGTTTGTATGAGTGGTTAGTAATGCCTTTTGGCCTAACTAACGCTCCAAGTACTTTCATGAGACTTATGCATCATGAAAGTAGGGAGTTTATTGGGAAATTTGTGGTTGTTTACTTTGATGATATTCTTATTTATTCCAAATAAATAAGCAAATTGAATGAATCTATGTATAGTTTGTTAGTGTGTTATGTTGCTTATTTATTACATGAGTTAAATTCTGAATTTTATGTTAATAAATTCAACCATAATCAAATTCTTGTGTATAAAAGTGTTAATTATACTGGATATACTTGTTGGAATGACTTTTCCTTTGAATATTGGGATCGAGAGTTTGCACATATTGTTTTCAATCCGCTCCATAGCCAATTTCATAAAGTTCCAAGAGGTAATCATGTAGTTCAACACTTGTTTGGTAAGTTATCTCAGTTCTTAATTTCTTTTCAATTCCAAAAGGTAAAATATTGTGTTACCATCTATTTATTAGATTGTTTACATTCTGTTTTTATTCTTTGGGATTGTAATTTTCTATTTGATAACTCAAACATGCTTGCAATGAGTTTAAAACTTATTTATTGTGATTTACATTTAATCCGAGATGTATATATATTTCATTGTTATGAATATTCTTGTGAATCCTTGGATAATATTTGTAATTACATTAATAAATGTTTGAGTCTTTTTCTTATTTTACATATTAAAGTCATTAATGTGTCCATGCATGTTATTAGAAAGTTTGTCTTGAATATCTTCATATTCTCGAAACTACATGTGTTTTTATATAAAGTGTTATTTTTAATATTGTTTCGTGATGCATTTAGTAATAGGATTTCTGATTTGCATTTATTACATGATGTATATTTGCATAATTGTTATGAATTTTCTTTCCAATGTTGTGTTTTTCATGAGTTTAACAATATACATCTTGCACAACTTGTTAAGAGTAATCATGCTTTATGTGTTTCAATTTTGCATAAATATTCTGCCCGGCTTATTATTTTAGTGGGAGAAAATCATTTAAAGTCATGTTCTAAATTATTGAATTTTCCTTCGCCTTATATATTTGTTTTGATATTGCAGAATATAATGCATTGTTGTCCGAGATGTGATTCATTCCAACTCGACTTGATTCTTGAGGAGTTTGTGATATTGGTGTTTGATCCAGGAGCTCAATTTCAAGATTCGAGGACGAATCCTTTCTGAGGAGGGAGGGAATGATGCAAATGAACCGTGTCAATGTCCATGGTGTCAAAGACAAATTCTATGTGCTGAAAGATTCTGCCACAGTTTGGTATTCTTGACATATCTCTTTCGATATAACTCCGAATTACGTGATTCAAGAAGCCCTGGAACGATAAGAGATAGGGCTACAACCTTTATGTTTTACATTTTTCAAGATTCGGACGTTAGCATTGTCAATAGTGCCTATCAAAATGAGTGACGTGATTCTGGCAGATTATCGTCGCGAATCCATGGACTATACTGAAGACCAAGTAATGGCGTATTGGGCTTCATTAATTGTTCATGCCACTTTTAATGTTTGAATTGGGTTTATTTTTGAGTTGTAATAATTAAGTCCATTAAACATTTAATTATGGGCTTAAGTTTTTGTGTTTTTAATTATGGGCTAAGTAATTACTTGATCCAATTATCTTACATGATAAAGACAAGTATTAGTTTAGGAAATAAAGGTAGCAAAAATGTGTTTTGCTTCCTCTTAATACCGTGTGATCAATTCCTTTTTAGAAAAGGATTAGTTAGTTAGTTAGTTAAGAAGTCAAGTTGTACTTTGCAACTACTAGGGTTTTATTTCCTTTTCCTTTTTGGTAAAGCCGAAACTCAACCTTATAAAAGGATAGCTTTGTAAACGTTTTTCAAAGAGAAGTTGAATGAATGAAAGTTTTAGCTTTGCTGAAATTAAGAATTAACACTTTGTGTTGTTCAAGCCTTGGAGAATTATTTAATTGTCCATTGTAGAAGATTACCTTTAGCGTAACCTATAGGTGACTTCACCATTGTTCTTTATTTAAAGAGCCAGCCAAATTAACTTGTTTAACTAATTGAATTTTCATAGGTTAAATTGAGTTCAATTGTATTAAAGCGTGGGGTTTTGATTTACTCAACAACTTTGCGTTTGTCCCTTGAATCTTCATCCACCCGAGTTCTTGTTGTTTGTGTGTCTTGGAATAACCTTTGTGTAGCACGGTCCTGCATTGTGGAGATCGAATTTGGTCCAGGAGTTGGAGCCTCGGCCAACCATTCGCATCACATATTGCCAAAACACACTTCGCAAACTAAAAACAAAGTAAAAAGTCGACAACTTAAACAAGCAAAAACTAAGAATAAAAATCTGGGTTACCTCCCACAAGCGCTTGGTTTACGGTCTACAGCCCAACCATACTTCTTGGTTTATTTGGAAGGTAAATGATCATCCAAGAGTAACTCATGTGGAGCTTGTGCCAAATTGGAGATGCCCGTGTCCTGAAAAGTCAAGTATGGTTTAAGCCTGTGACCATTCACTTTCCAGATGTTGCCATTCTTGTCATTTTGAATCTCCACAACACCATAAGGCTTTAAATCAACAACACAGAATGGACCGCTCCATCTTGACCTTAATTTCCCAGGAAAAAGTCTAAGCCGAGAGTTGTATAACAACACCAACTATCCTGGAGCAAAACTCTTTGATTGGATTCTTGCATCATGAAGCCTCTTTGTTTTCTCCTTGTAAAGCTTAGAACTCATATAAGCATTAAATCTAAATTCGTCCAATTCATTCAACTCAAGCATCCTCTTTGATTGAGCTTCAGACAAATCCATGTTCAACTTCTGAATTGCCCAATAAGCCCTATGCTCCAACTCTACTAGTAGATGACACTCTTTACCAAACACAAGCCGAAATGGGGAAGCACCTATAGGTGTTTTGTATGCTGTCTTGTATGCCCATAATGCATCATCCAGTTTCATGGACCAATCTTTCCTTCCTGGATTAACAACCTTTTCAAGAACCCTTTTAATTTCACGATTTGAAATCTTAGCTTGGCCAGAAGTTTGAGGATGATAAGCTGTGGAAACCTTGTGTTTCACTCCATACTTGGCCAATAAAGCTTCAAAAATCTTGTTACAAAAATGAGTTCCGCCATCACTTATGATTGCTCTGGGGGCTCCAAACCGATTAAAAATGTGTTTCTTCAAGAAAGCAATCACAGTCTTTGCATCATTATGAGCCAGAGCCACAGTTTCAACCCATTTGGACACATAATCAACTGCTACCAAAATGTATTCCATGCCTCTGGATCTCGAAAATGGACCCATGAAGTCAATTCCCCATACATCAAAAATTTCCACTTCAAGGATGCTATTCAAAGGCATTTCATTTCTGGAAGAAATGTTCCCCGTCGTTTGATATCGATCACAATTACCAACCCAAATTCTTGCATCCAAGAAAATATGAGGCCAATAGAAACCACATTGTAAAACTTGAAGCCTGTTCTTGTTGAGCCAAAATGTCCACCATATGGTCCTTCATGACATGCTCTCAAAATGTCTTCCTTCTCTTCCTCTTTGATGCACTTGCGTATGACTTGATCACTACAGATTTTATACAATGCATTGTCCTCCCAAAAACAGTACTTGGCATCACTTCTCAGTTTCTTCTTTTGGTCACTAGAGTAATAAGAAGGAACTTGGCTAGCCACAACATAATTGGCTATCTCTGCATACCAAGGCAGTGGCCTCTCATCTACTCTAAACACTTGCTCGACTGGAAAATGTTCATTCACCAAAATGTTTGAATCCTCTTGAGCTTCTGACTCCAATCTTGAAAGATGGTCAGCCACCATATTCTCTGAGCCTTTACGATCTTTGATTTCAACATCGAACTCTTGAAGCAATAACACCCATTGAATCAACCTTGGCTTGGCTTCTTTCTTTGCTAACAAATATTTCAAAGTAGCATGATCTGTATGTACAATAACTTTCGATCCCAACAAGTATGCTCTGAATTTGTCAAATGCGAAAACAACCGCCAACATCTCTTTCTCCGTTGTTGTATAATTCAACTGAGCTTCATTGAGCAGCTTACTGGCATAATAAATGGTGTGAAAAATTTTATCCCTTCTCTGGCCAAGAACAGCTCCCAATGCATAATCACTTGCATCGCACATAATCTCAAAGGGCTCACCCCAATGAGGAGTAACTATCATAGGAGCTTCCACCAATTTAGCTTTTAACATCTCAAACGCTTCAATGCATTCTGTGCCAAACTCAAATTTTACATCCTTCTCCAATAGGCTACACAATGGCCTAGCAATTTTAGAGAAATCTTTGATGAAACGTCTATAAAAGCCAGCATGCCCAAGAAAACTTCTTATGCCTTTAACGTTAGTTGGAAGAGGAAGCTTAGCAATGACATCAATTTTAGCTCTATCAACCTCAATCCTAGCATGAGAAATCTTATGCCCCAACACGATCCCTTCTTAGACCATAAACTGACATTTTTCCCAATTCAACACCAGATTTGTTTCTTCACATCTCTTTAACACTTTGGCTAAGTTCTCCAAGCAACCATCAAATGTCATCCCAAAAACTGAGAAGTCATCCATGAAAATTTCAATTATCGACTCAACCATGTCATGAAAGATTGCCATCATACATCTCTGGAATGTTGAGGGAGCGTTGCAGAAACCAAATGGCAACCTTTTGTAAGCAAATGTGCCAAAGGGACAGGTGAAAGTTGTGTTGTCTTGGTTTTTGGGATCGATTGCAATTTGATTATAGCCAGAATATCCATCCAAGAAACAATAAAAAAGGTAACCAGCAATCCGATCCAACAATTGCTCCAGGAAAGGAAGTGGAAAATGATCCTTTCTCGTTACCTTGTTAAGTTTCCTATAGTCCATACAAACTCTCCAGGCACTAACCACTCTTGTTGCAAGAAGTTCATTTGCATCATTCTTCACAACTGTAACTCCTCCCTCTTTCAGAACACATTAAACAGAACTCACCCACTCACTGTCTGAGATGGGAAAGATCATTCCAAAATCAAGCAATTTGATAACTTCTTTCTTGACAACTTCCATTATTTGAGGATTCAATCTCCTTTGTCTATCTCTCACTGGTACTGAATTATACTCTAAAAGAATCTTATGCATGCACAAGCTAGGACTTATGCCCTTTATATCTGCAATGGTCCATCTTATAGCCAATTTGTGTTGCCTCAATACTCTCAGCAATTTCTCCTCTTTCCAATCTTCAAGTTTAGAAGAGATCACAACGGGTAGTGTTTCACTTTCTCCCAGAAAAGCATACTTGAGATATGGAGGCAAAGGTTTCAACTCCATCTTTGGAGGAACCAAGATAGATGGCATGAGCCTTTTGTTCCTGCAAAAACTTTCATTGCTTCTCACCTCAGTGGATGCATTCATTTCATTAGTTGGAAGCTTGAACTCAACATTTTCGTTTAATTCATCAATACATGCTTCTTCCAAAATTCCTTTCATTTCACATTCATCTACTATTTCAACAATTTCACTTTGAATTTCAAAAATGGATTCATTCAATTCACACACATTTCAATATCATTTTCAATTATCAGCCAAAATGTTTTTATCCTCATCATCGAGAATTGATTTTCATCAAAATCACCTTCACAATCATCGTAGACTCACCAACAATAGAATAACCATGCTGTAACATTCAATTCATTAGCAAGAAGAAGAGCATGCTACAGCCTTAATGGCAAAACAACATTCAACATGTAATGGATGTTTGATGGCATAATTCACATCAAAAAACAACTTCTTCATTGTTGATGTCTAAAATGTAACAGTTTTTGTTTCTTCCTCAATCACAGCATCACCTGTTGCTAAGAAGGGTCAACCAAAGATCAAAAGGAACCTCCGGATCCTCTTTTCCATATCAAGAACAATTTTCCGGTGGGCAATTTGTGCCCCTAATCCATGGCTCTCAGCATAATCCGTGAAACTCAATAGTGTCCAAATGGGTAGCGCTCACATGCCTCAATAAATTTGCCTCCCGTTGATTGGATTATAAATCCTTGAGAAATTTTGGAACATTTTGGGTACTGCCGTCACCTAATCCAACAAAGGTAAGCTCTACTATTAGCTTGTCTGACCATATCCAAGTAATCTATCAAACTTAAGGTCCTTTCTTGTGGTTTTTGGTTTCAGCCTCTTTCCTCAGGAAATAGAGGCCTTAGGTGTAAATTCAGGATAATTGTAAGGGCTAGGAGGTCCCCTAACTTTCTTGTTTGCCTCTCCAACTCCATTATCTTGCACCACCTCCTTCTTTGGTGCCATGTCCTCATTGGCACACTCTTGCTCACAATCAAGATTGTCTTTCCTCCTTGTCTTCAGAAGTTTCATCTCCAGGTTTGTTAGGCTTGTGTACTTCTTTTCCACTTCTCAATGTAATTGCATTACACGTCTCCTTTCCTTTTGGATTTGAATTGTATCACTTGGAAGTGCTCCTCTTGGTCTTTGATGCATAGCATTTGCAAGTTGTCCAAGTTGGCATTTTCAATATCTTTAAAGTTGCTTCATGTGTTTGACAGTTGATTTCGAAACCCCCAAACCTTTGTTCATTTTGTCCCATCTTCTCCATAAACTTTTGGAACATGTCTTCAACCAATGGCTTTCTTTGCTCCTGAGGTACCGGCTTGATGATCAAAACCAGGTGGTGAATTTGTTGATCTTCTTTGGTCATTTCCTTGATAGTATTGCCTTTCTTGGTTTTGTTGTTGTGCCCAACTGCCTTGTCCACCATTGTATGGTCTATTACCACCGGAATAGTTTCCCCAAGAATAATTCCACTATACTGAGCGTTTGTTGTTGTAATTGTTCACGTACTGAAGAGACTCAGTTGTGATGGCACATCGTCAGTGTGGTGTTCACCTTTACACAAACCACAAGAAAGAACTGGAGCTTGGTCTGATCAGCTTTCAAAGATTGCACTTGCTTAGCAAGGGTTTTCAAACTTGGCACTCAACGAAGTCTCCTCATCAGATCTAGAACTCCTCGTGTCTCTACCATGAGGTTTACGGGTCTCAGGGAAGGATACTCATCCTCAGCAATCTGGGTTAAACAACTCTCGAACCTTCGACGCACTCTTATCCTTTAATGCACCATTGACTTCAAGCTTTTACCATCATGGAAGACTCTGGTGTGAGACCTTTGAAAAAATGTATTCAATTTTCTGATTTTACCAAAGGTCCATGGTTGGGACATTGACCGAATTAGATCATTAAATACGTCCATGGCTTCTCTGAATGATTCCACTATCATGCTGTTTGAAAAATTCATGATCTCCATGTCTCCTCTTTCTCCAAGCTTAGCAGGTGAGAAAATATTTCGCTATCAAGAATTTCTTTCTGTGAAGTTCCTCAAAAGAGGATTGTTGCATTTGCCTTCCCACCAATGTGCAAACAATGTTTTGCCTTAACCGGTCTCAAGAAAGAGGAAAAAGGATTCTGTGCACTTCACTTCTCTCCACTCTTTGAGGTTTGAACGTGCTACTAACAAACCTATAGAACCAGGTCCAAGCATGATCATTAGGGTCTTCATTATTCTTCATCCTTGGGAAAATTGACTCAGAGTAATCATTGATACAATCTGAGTAGGGATGTGTTAGACTTTCAACAGTCTATGTCTTGCTGTCCAAATCCATTGTAAAAATTCACAGCATAATGATCACCAAAACGCGGTGCCCTCACTCCAGGATTAGCCATTTCTCTTTGCCTGGCTTGAACTCTCAAAGTCTTTGGCAGTTCAAGGTCTAATGCAAACTCAGGATCTCCAGAGGATCGTAACCTGGGCATACAATAACACCAAGAGTGAAGTATAACCGTAATGAAACAGAGCACCAAAGCAAAACTTCAAATTTAAACAACACACGAAGAACAAAAACCACAAGCAACAACAATAACAATGAAACAACAGAGAATAATAGGGTAAGAACAGATTAAACCACTTCAGAACAAAACAACACAAAAACTAAATAATAAAACTCAAATCACTTAATCAAACTCTAGAAACCATGCCTTCCCCAGCAACGGCGCCAAAAATTGACAGGTGTGTCGCGTACTTGCAATTTTAATCCCTAAACTAATGTAGTAGCAATGAGTAGGGTATCGAATCCACAGGGAAGGGATTGCTTTCGAGAATTGAAGAATTGTTCCAAGTATTGTCACGGTAACAAATCACAAAGTTGAATGAAATATCCACACGAAAAGAAACAAAATCACAGGAATAAAAGGGAAGCTACTAACAAGTATAAGCAGATATCCTAGGATTCTTGTATCGGATGAACACAGACCTAGCCAATCTATGCTATGCAATCAACTAGCAAGCAAACCTCATGGAGACCAAAGTTTCCTAGAAGCTCAAGTTATGGTTAGCATGGCGACCACACCACTTCCTGTACTTCTTAACACCATCCTTTCCCATGGCGAGGCCTGATGATACGAACCTAGAAAGCCTATTATTTGGGTGGTCAATAAGCAAGTGGTTCATGATATTCATTTCATTAATTTGTGATGAATCTTATAGTTGGAGGCCTGGAATAAAGTCAAAATCACAGTTCCTAAAGGTTCCATGGAGGTTTGTTGCTTCACGACATTTAAGGTGTTGCCACCATGGAAAATACATTGTTGAAGACTTATGCCACATTTCGGTATTATTGGCATATCTCTCTCATATAATCTCTGATTATGCTGATTCAAGAGGCCCTAGAACGATAAGAGATAGAGTTACAACTTTCATGTTTTAAGTTTTACGAGATTCTGACGTTATCACCATTGAAAATGCCTTCCAAAATTGATGACGGGATTCTGGCCGAATTTTCATCTCGAATTTTATGGACTACATTGAAGACCAAGATGGCGTGCTTGGGCTTTGCCATTCATGGATCACGCCATTTTAATTAATTAGGGTTTATTTTGTTTTAAATAAATTAAGTCCATTACACATTTAATTGTGGGCTTAAGTCTTTGTGTTTTTAGTTATGGGCTAAGTAAATTACTTGATCCAATTATCTTGCATGATAATGGCAAGTAAAAGTTTAGGAAACTAAAGAAGTCAAATTGAGTTTTGCTTCTTCAAAGTTTAGGAAACTAGTTAGTTGGTTAGTTAGTTAAGAAGTAAAGTTGTGTTTTGCAACTACTAGGGTTTCTTGTTTCTTAATTCATTGTATGGCTGACTTTACTCCCTATTTAAGTATGCCAAACACGTTTTTTTCAAAAGAAGTTGATGAATGAAAGAAAGTTTTTAGCTTGCTAAAAATTGAGATTAACTCTTTGAGTTGTCCAAAGCCTTGGAGAATTATTTAATTGTCCATTGTAGAAGATTACCTTTAGTGTAACCTATAGGTGACTTCACCATTGTTCTTTATTTAAAGAGTCGGCCAAATTAGCTTGTTTAACTAATTGAATTTTCATAAGTTAAATTGAGTTCGTTTGTATTAAAAACGTGGGGTTTGATTTACTCATTCTTGGCATTTTTCCCCTTGAATCTTCTTCCACCCGAATTGCAATTGTTTGTGTTCTTGGAATAACCTTTGTGCAGCGCGATCCTTTGCTTGTGGAGATCGAATTTGGTCCAGGAGTTGGAGCCTCGGCCAACCATTCGCATCAATTGGTATCAGAGCATCCGGGTTGTTGCATAAAATTCAGGTTTTACTCGTAGGTAAATTTTCGTTTTTTTCGGTCAGGGCAATATTGTTTTGCTCATATCTTTGTCTTTTGTAGTCCGATTTTAATTCTGTAAATTGCGTTGTGAACCTTGAGTCATTTTCTTACTGTATTTCACATTATTTTGTCAAAAATAGAGTCAAAAAAATTCGAAAAAAAAATCAGTCTTGTTTTAGTCTTTATTTTTTTGTCTCGGTCAAATATCAGATTGACTATAACTTTTTCGTTTTAACTCGGAATTTGATTCTGCTTTTTGCAGTGTGTTCCTTGTTTTAAATACTATTAGGGACGAAATTTATTTGGTCCATTCCAGCCCAAAAAATATTCGTGAAAAAAACAAAGGTTCTTTGAGTTTTCTTTGCAATTTTTTTTTGTGTCGTCAAGTTTCAATCTTTTGATTGTTCTTGATTCTTTGTGTCTTCTTAAATCATATTCTTGAGTCTAGTGAAATTTTGTTCCAACAAACATATACCTCTATTCATCAATTGTGGCTTTTCAAAGTAAAAGGTATCAAAGGGAACTTCGATCTATTGCGAAAGATCTAGAGGAGATTATGGTGATGTTTCAAGAAAAAATTCGAATTGAAGAACAGCAGAAAAAGGCCATTGAGGAAAGCACATTGGTAAAATCAACTTCTATACCTACTCCCAAAGTGATGCGAATGGTTGGTCGAGGCTCCAACTCTTGGACCAAATTCGATCTCCACACACAAGCTAAGGACCGTGCTGCACTATCAAGATAATCCACGACCAAGAACACATACAAGCAAGAAATCGGGTGGATGAAATTAAAGGGAAAAACGCCAAGAATTGAGTAAATCAAAACCCCACGTTTGATGCGAATGGTTGGTCGAGGCTCCAACTCCTGGACCAAATTCGATCTCCACACACAAGCTAAGGACCGTGCTGCACTATCAAGATAATCCACCAAGAACACAAACAAGCAAGAAATCGGGTGGATGAAATTCAAGGGAAAAACGCCAAGAATTGAGTAAACCAAAACCCCACGTTTTATTACTAATGAACTTAATTTAACCTATGAAAATTCAATTAGTTAAACAAGTTAATTAGGACTGCTCTTTAAATAAAAAACAATGGTGAAATCACCTAAAGGTCACGCTAAAGGTAATTTGCTACAATGGACAATTAAATAATTCTCCAAGGCTTTGGACAACACAAAGAGTTAATCACAATTTTTAGCAAGCTAAAAATCTCAAAAATTCTTCTTCTTCTCTATTGAATAAAATCGCCATTAATCCCTTTAAATAGAGGATTAAAGTAGGCTATTACTAAAACCCTAGTAGTTGCAAAATACAACTTGACTTCTAAACTAACTAACTTAACTTTCCAATGCGGAATAGGAAACTAACAACTAACAAACTAATCCAAGTTAGAAAAGGATTAGATGACACGGTTTTTAATGAAGAAGCAAAACACGTTTTTGCTTCCTTGTTTCCTAAACTATTGCTTGCCTTTATCATGTAAGATAATTGGGCCAAACAACTTATTAACAACCAATTAATTAAAGCCCACATTAAGTGTTTTGGACTTAATTAATTATCAACAAAATAAAACCCTAATATCTAAATAAGGGCGTGATCCATATGAAAGCCCAAGGACACTCCTTTCATTGGACTTCAACTCTCGGAGGCAAGCTTCTTCAAGGTGGAATTTCCTTAAGCTCCAATGTAGAACTTTGAGGAACATCTTCATGAATTGTTATGTAAGAAACGTGCAAAAGAACTTCATGTTGAGAAGATGTGCAAGTCTCGGCCTCCAAATCTCCAATGTGTGATGACAACAAAGTGTGCAAAGCGTCTTTCATCCTTTTGCTCCTTGATCTTGTCATTGGTCCATCAAGATTCATCAAAGGATCATGTAAGCTCGGCTTTGGCACCAAGGATTTGGATGGATTGCTATCACAAAGTTCGTGTTGTTAAATGCTTGAGGTGTTTAGGAGTTGGGCATAGTGCAATCCAATGCCCTCATTGGTATGATGAGCCGAAGGATGAACTTCTAGTGGATCTTCAACCATTAACCATGGAGAATGTGTGTGATGAGGTAAAGAATTCATCTTTTCCTTTAAATTGTCTTGGAGATATAGCATCTTTGGAGGTTGATATGGTTCAAATTGATAATGTCGTGGAGGATCCAATTCCAGAAGATGTGATAATTCCAATTATTCCAATTGAAGAAACTTCTCAAACATATTTGATTTCTTTTGATGTATTGAATATTGTTAATATGTGTGAGAATATAATACCCAATGATGAACATATAAAAAGTGAGGTTGTTGTTGTAAGTGGAAAAAGCCTAGAAGTGAATCTTGATGAAAAAGGGAAAAAAGAGATATCAAATCCCGTTGGAGATATTGTTGTATTTGGTTCTTCTTGTTGTCTAACAGATCATGTAGGTTATGATTTACTTGGTGTCACAACAATCGTTCAAGATTCGAGGTCGAATCTTCTCCAAGAAAGTGAGTATGATATGAACCTAGAAAGCCTATTATTTGGGTGGTCAATAAGCAAGTGGTTCGTGATATTCATTCCATTAATTTTTGATGAATCTTATAGTTGGAGGCCTGGAATAAAGTCAAAATCACAGTTCCTAAAGGTTCCATGGAGGTTTGTTGCTTCACGACATTTAAGGTGTTGCCACCATGGAAAATACATTGTTGAAGACTTATGCCACCGTTCGGTGTTATTGGCATATCTCTCTCATATGATCTCCGATTATGCTGGTTCAAGAGGCCCTAGAACGATAAGAGATAGAGCTACAACTTTCATGTTTTAAGGTTTGCGAGATTCTGATGTTATCACCGTTGAAATGCCTTCCAAAATTGATGACGGGATTCTGGCCGAATTTTCATCTCAAATTTCATGGACTACATTGAAGACCAAGATGGCGTGCTTGGGCTTTGCCATTCATGGATCACGCCATTTTAATTAATTAGGGTTTATTTTGTTTTAAATAAATTAAGTCCATTACACATTTAATTATGGGCTTAAGTCTTTGTGTTTTTAGTTATGGGCTAAGTAAATTACTTGATCCAATTATCTTGCATGATAATGGCAAGTAAAAGTTTAGGAAACTAAAGAAGTCAAATTGAGTTTTGCTTCTTCAAAGTTTAGGAAACTAGTGGTTAGTTAGTTAAGAAGTAAAGTTGTGTTTTGCAACTACTAGGGTTTCTTGTTTCTTAATTCATTGTATGGCTGACTTTACTCCCTATTTAAGGAGGCCAAACACGTTTTTTTCAAAAGAAGTTGATGAATGAAAGAAAGTTTTTAGCTTGCTAAAAATTGAGATTAACTCTTTGAGTTGTCCAAAGCCTTGGAGAATTATTTAATTGTCCATTGTAGAAGATTACCTTTAGTGTAACCTATAGGTGACTTCATCATTGTTCTTTATTTAAAGAGCCGGCCAAATTAACTTGTTTAACTAATTGAATTTTCAGAAGTTAAATTGAGTTCGTTTGTATTAAAAACGTGGGGTTTGATTTACTCATTCTTGGCATTTTTCCCCTTGAATCTTCTTCCACCCGAATTGCAATTGTTTGTGTTCTTGGAATAACCTTTGTGCAGCACGATCCTTTGCTTGTGGAGATTGAATTTGGTCTAGGAGTTGGAGCCTCGGCCAACCATTCGCATCACCTGAGAATGGTGGAATTCACTCCGCAATGTCTCAACTCTCCAAGCTAACTACTCTAACATGCAAACCCTAGAAAATCCCATGGCGAGGCCCGACCTAAGCTTGAATGTCTTCGTTAATTAACACAGAGAGCTTCTTTAACACTTTTCCTAATGTTTCAATTCATCGAAGCTTCCCATGGCGAGGCTTGAATCTCAAAAATGAAATAATCATAGAAAGCAAGTGTAAAGACTCAAACAATCACACTTTAGTTCTCATCTCATGCATCTTCACTAACGTTGGTGAATCAATCCTCAACTTAGCATAGCGACCACAATCGAAGCTTGATCCATTCAAAATTAGTGCAGAGATATGAAATTAAACAGATTTCAAGTGATAAATTCAAGTGCAATTTCAATCTTTATCAATTACGTCGATTACATAGCATCAAATCTCCTAAATCATGTATTCATCCATTTAGAACCCTAAGATATCACACAATTATTAAACAGTTCAATTCCATCAAATTGAAAGATTTCACCGATTAAAGTATAGAGGAATGTCAAACTTCTCTATCTTTTTTTTTTAACAGGGTTGTTAGATAAGCTTGAATTCCTCAAGGCCACAAGTAAAGCTTGATGATTGTTTCATTAGTTTGATAAGAACTTTGAGACGAAAAAAAAGAGTGGTAAAAGGCAGTGTGGTGAGACTAGTAGAGGGAAAAAAGCCTATCTTTGTGATACACGAGGGAAGTGTGACCTCTATTGAGTGAAAATACGCGAGGGAGTGAGTGAGGAACTAACTTTGTTTTGTGCAGATTTGAAAGATGTCTCAAGATCAAGAACATGAAGGAGTTTTTCAACAACCGAATCTTCAAATCCAAGCCATGATGGATGAAATGAGGCGATTGATGGGACATGAATTTGACCAGATCCATGAAAGATTAGATCGAGTGGAAGGCTCACAAAAGTCTCAATCTCATCAAGATCAAGACGACGTCGACGATGATGACAGAAGGAGTGAATCAAGGGGTTCTGAAAATGATAGGAGACCAGCGTGGAGAAGGCCACGAGAGGACAACAATTTGAGTTCCATAAAAATGAAAATTCCATCATTCCAAGGGAAGTCAGATCCGGAGGAATGGGAGAAAAAGATGGAATTCATCTATGATTGTCATGAGTACTCCGATCTCAAAAAGGTAAAACTCGCTGTCACTGAGTTTTCTGATTATGCACTAACATGGTGGGATCAACTTGTGGTGAGTAGGCGAAGATCTGGAGATAGACCTATTCAAACTTGGGAGGAAATGAAAACCACCATGAGAAAGAGGTTCGTACCAAGCCACTGTTATCGAGAGCTTCACAATAAGCTCCAAAGCCTTCGGCAAGGTAGCAAGTGCGTAGATGACTACTTCAAGGAGATGGAGGTCGCTATGATCCGGGCAAATATTGAGGAGGACAGGGAAGCCACCATGGCCAGATTCTTGCATGGCTTGAACTATGAGATTAGAGATCGTGTTGAGATGTACCATTATATTGAACTTGAAGAAATGGTGCATATGGCAGTGAAGATTGAACAACAACTCAAAAGGGGGGGAGGCTCTCGAGCAAGTCCTTGGAAGACAAGCACGTCAAAAAAATGGAGAAACCACCTTCTTCCTCTACATCTAATCCACCCAAATTTGGACCTAAGCTTGACAATGTTCCAAAGGGTAATACTGATTCTTCTACTCCTAAGAATCGTGATATTAAATGTTTTAAGTGTCAAGGCAGGGGACATATTTCAAGTCAATGTCCAAATAAACTTGCTATGTTGGTTCGAGATGATGGTGAGATCGAGACGGATGAAGATGCTAAATCTCTGCCATCCTTGGAGGGTTCTGATGATGTTGAAGAGTTGGCTGTTCAAGGGGAATTGTTGGTAGCAAGGCGAGCCCTTAGTGCACAACACAAAGAAGATGACAATGCCCAACGAGAGAACATCTTTCACACTCGGTGTTTTGTGAATGGAAAGGTATGTGGTGTCATTATTGATGGCGGGAGTTGTGCTAATGTTGCTAGTGCTTCTATGGTTGAAAAGATAGGGTTACCCACGATGAAGCATCCAAGGCCATACAAACTTCAATGGCTTAATGAAAGTGGCGAGATTCGTGTTGCCAAGCAAGTCATGGTGCCTTTTCACATCGGCAAGTATAAGGATGAAGTTCTATGTGATGTCGTACCCATGCAAGCAAGTCACTTGTTGTTGGGAAGACCTTGGCAGTTTGATCGACAAGTAAAGCATGATGGCTTTACTAACAAGTATTCCTTTATGTATAAAGCTAAAACTGTAACTCTTGTTCCTATGTTGCCTAGTCAGATTTATGCAGATCAAGTGAAGATGCAAGAAGATGCAAAAAAAATGAGAGAGCAAAAGAGTGAAAGTGAAAAGGAAGAAGTTGAGAGTGAAAAAAAGGACGAATTGAGAAAGAACAAAAAGGAGAGAAAAGAAACACTTGTTGTGAGTTAAAAAGATAAAAAAATTTGTGTGTTTGCAAAAAAAAGTGAGATCAAAGAGGCTTTAAATTCTGAAATGCCTTTTGTGCTTCTTTTGTTCAAAGAAGCCCATTTATCCACTAATGATTTGGCCGGTATGCTACCGAACAGTCTTGTTTCTCTCTTACAGGAATTTGAAGACATATTCCCGGAAGAAGTACCCGAAGGATTGCCACCCATTCGAGGGATTGAACACCAGATTGACTTTGCTCCAGGGGCGTCAATTCCAAAAAAGCCAGCCTATAGGACTAGTCCCGAGGAAGCCAAAGAGTTGTAAAAGCAAGTTGAAGAGTTGCTTGGCAAGGGATGGATTCGAGAAAGCATGAGTCCTTGTGCTGTGCCTATTTTGTTGGTTCCAAAGAAGGATAGATCTTGGAGGATGTGTATTGATTGTCGCGCCATTAACAACATAACGGTAAAGTATCGTCATCCCATTCCACGATTGCATGATTTATTTGATGAACTCTTTGGGGCAATCATCTTTTCTAAAATAGATCTAAAAAGTGGATATCACCAAATTCGCATGAAAGAGGGTGATGAGTGGAAAACTGCTTTCAAAACGAAGCATGGTTTGTATGAGTGGTTAGTAATGCCTTTTGGCCTAACTAATGCTCCAAGTACTTTCATGAGACTTATGCATCATGTTTTGAGGGAGTTTATTGGGAAATTTGTGGTTGTTTACTTTGATGATATTCTTATTTATTCCAAGAATTTGAATGATCATCTTGAACATCTAACGTGTGTTTTGAGTGTTCTCAGGAAGGAAAAGCTTTATGCAAATTTAAAGAAGTGCACCTTTTGTACCAATAGCATAGTTTTCCTTGGCTATGTTGTAAGTGCACAAGGAATTTCCGTTGACATGGAAAAGGTAAAAGCCATCCAAGATTGGCCTACACCAAGAAGTGTAAGTGAGGTAAGGAGTTTTCATGGTCTTGCAAGTTTCTATCGCAGGTTTGTGAAGAATTTTAGCACCTTGGCGGCACCACTCACTGAGGTGATTAAAAAGAGTGTAGGTTTCAAATGGGGAGAAGAACAAGAGCAATCTTTTAACAAATTGAAAATTGAACAAACTGGAAGGTTCTCAAAAATGGCACATTTTAATGCATGCAACAAAACAAATGATGCTTCGCATATTTCTAACCTGTTTTTCAGGGAAGTTGTTAGGTTGCATGGACTGCCAAGAACCATTGTGTCTGATCGAGACACTAAGTTTTTGAGCTACTTTTGGAAGACTTTGTGGGGAAAATTGGGAACTAAACTCTTGTTTTCAACAACTTGTCACCCACAAACTGATGGCCAAACAGAAGTGGTGAACAGGACTTTGTCTGCATTGCTTAGATCTATCATTGGAAGAAATGTGAAAACTTGGGAAGAATGTTTACCGCATGTTGAGTTTGCATATAATCGTTCTACAAATTCTACCACTAAGTTTTCACCTTTTGAAATTGTTTATGGATTTAATCCGTTATCTCCTTTGGATTTGATACCTTTGCCTTTGAGTGAAAGATTGAATCTGGATGGCAAAAAGAAGGCTGATTTTGTGAAAAATGTTCATGAAAAGGCAAAGCAAAACATTGAGGAGCGCACTAAGAAGTATGAGCAACAAGCCAACAAAGGAAGGCGCAAGGTCACCTTTGAACCCGGGGAATGGGTATGGTTGCATTTGATGAAAGAAAGGTTTCCAACCCAGAGGAAGTCAAAGTTGCTGCCAAGAGGAGATGGACCATTTCAAGTGCTGAAGAAAATAAATGACAATGCTTATCAACTTGATTTACCAAATGTGATGAGAATGAGCCCGTGTTCATGTCCAAGGTGTTAAGTCAATTCTTCATCCTGAAAGTTTCTGTCACATTTTGGTATTCTTGACATAACTCTTTCGATATAACTCGAAATTGCACCATTCAAGAAGCCCTGGAACGATAAGCGATAGAGCTACAACTTTCGTGTTTTACGTTTTCCAAGATTCTGAGGTTATCACCGTTGAAACTGCCTTGCAAAGTTGATGACGGGATTCTGGCCGAATTTTCATCTCGAATTTCATGGACTACATTGAAGACCAAGATGGCGTGCTTGGGCTTTGCCATTAATGGATCACGCCATTATCTATTTAAGTCATAGGATTTATTTATGAGTTGTAATAATTAAGTCCATTAAACATTTAATTATGGGCTTAAGTTTTTGTGTTTTTAATTATGGGCTAAGTAAATTACTTGATCCAATTATCTTGCATGTTGCAAGTAAAAGTTTAGGAAACTTAAGAAGTCAAATTGAGTTTTGCTACTTCATAGTTTAGGAAACAAAGGTAGCCAAATCGTGTTTGGCCACCTTTGGAATAACCGTTTTCCCTAATCCTTTTTGGAAAAGGATTAGCTTATTAGTTGTTAGTTTGTTAGTTTAGAAGTCAAGTTGTACTTTACAACTTCTAGGGTTTTATTTCCTTTTCCTTTTAGAAAAGCTGAAACTACTCCCTATAAAAGGGAAAGCTATGTAACGTTTTTTAAGCATGTTGAATTGAAGGAATTTTGGCTTTGCTAAATTAAATTTGACATCATCAACGTGAGTTATTCTTGAATAATTCATAAGACCCGCCAAACCTTAAGTGAGGAACTTTAGATAAAGCTTACAAGTTCTAGACTTATAGAACCGGCCAAACTGATAGGTTTAATTTATTGATTTACAATTGTTAAACTGAATCAATTTGTGTTAACGTTGGGGTTAGGTTAACTTTAATCTTGCCTTTGCGTTTCATACTTTCTTTTCCGCCAATTTGTTCTTGTCGTGATTGAATTTGGTGCACAACGATCTCAAGTATTTGTGGAAAATTCGTGTGGACTGGGACTTCATCCTACTCCATTCGTATCAATTGGTATCAGAGCAGCCAGGTTGTTCATCAAATTCGGTAATCAAATCTTTTTATTTGAGTCTTGTTCTTGTTTTTCTCTTCTCGGATATTGTCCTTCTTTTGGCGTCCTTCTTGCTGTTTTGTTGCGTCAATTTCTGCAGTTTTTGTGGTGTCTTTTGTTGCTGTTTTCGTGTCTTTATTGCTGCCCAAGGTCGTCATAGTTCAGCCTTTAAATTACGTCAAAATCGCATGCAATTTGTTTGCTAAAATCTGTCCAATTCGTTTTCATCTCTTGCTCAGATTTTTGCGATTTTTGTTGTGTTGTTCTTCCTGTTTTGTGTCATGTTTTGCTGCTATTTTTCTTCATAATTCTGCATTGTTTTTGTTCATCATCATAGTGTGTAATTCTTGAGTCATTCTTGCTGAAATCACGTCCAAAGAATTAGGGTTTGTCAAACTAGGGTTTGTGAAATTAGGGTTTCTTATTCAAAATTTCATAACTTCCTTGTTTATCATCCTTTTCTTGATCTTTCTTTTGTGTTATCTTCATCATTCTATTGCCATTAAAGTGTGTTTTGATCAAACTTTTACACCATCTCAAAAAGACGAGTTCTTGACCACTTTCTTGAAAATCTTGATTTTCTTGAAAATTCGAAAGTGCTCAAATTTGAATCTTGAAGACATATTCTTGCTCTTTGTGATATTTCTTGAATCTTTGGTAAAAGTGGTATCTTTAAAATCCGAAATTTTGTTGACTTCTTGATACATTGAAGTGGTTGAAAATTTAGGGTTTATCAACAACCTCAAAAACCCTAGTTAAGCTTTTTGTCCAAAAAAAAAAAATAGAGGCCATTACAAAAAAAAAAAGGCCATTACAAAAAAAAAAAGACCAAGTAAAAATCAGCCCAAAGGCATTTGGTCTAAAGTGAAAAAAAAAAACAAAAAAAAAAAAATTTCTTTTTTTCGTATTTAATTTTATAGTTTCGGACGCCACTTTCGGACCCCTTACCCGTCCGAAACTACCGTCCGAACCTCGACAGAGAAGTCACAAATTTTCACAAAATTTCGGACGCCACTTTCGGACCCCTGATCCGTTCGAAACTACCGTCCGATCCTCGACAGAGATTTGAAATTTTTTTTAACAAAGTTTCAGACGCCACTTTCGGCCGTCCGAACCTTTGATCTACCGTCCGAAACTCGGCAGAGAGGTTATATACACTGTAACTTCAAACCTTCATAACTTTCTCATTTTTAATCGGAATTGAGTGATTCAAAAACACATCTTCTTGTTATCTTCTCTAGTTTCTGAATTCGTAGCTTTCTGAAGTTAATCTGTTTATACCCCATACGTGATCTTAAAATCATCTTGTGACGTGAAATTTTCTTTTCAAACTTCTTTTGTTTTGCTTTTGTGAATTGATTTGTTTGAACTAAGTGGTTGAGACTTGTTCTTAAAATCGACAAACAGTAAGCTTTAATTAGTTTGAGAGATTCATTGTTGAGTGTTTAGATAGGGTATACACGAGAAAAGCCATTACACTAGAGAGGAGTGTACCAACTCATCATATAGTGAGAACCCGAGAGGACTTCAATTGTGTTCTTCTTGTTTTCTTACTAACTTGCAGGTACCATGGAGGAGAATTTTTTTCGTGCACGTTGTATGGTTCAAGATAAAATTTGTTGTGTCATCATTGATAGTGAGAGTTGGTCTAATTTGGCAAGCACTCTACTTGTCAAGAGGTTGAACTTAACGTGTATGAAACATCCAAAGCCATATCAACTTCAATGGCTTAACAATTCCGCCGAGGCTAGAGTAACTAAACAAGTAAAGGTTCCATTCAAAATTGGAAACTATGTTGATGAAGTCTTGTGCGACGTGGTGCCAATGGAGACTGGTCACATCCTTCTTGGAAGACCTTGGCAATTTGATAGAAATGCTTTTTATCATGCCAAGAAGAATTACTACAGCTTTGTACATAAAGGTAAAAAGTTTAATCTTCGAGCCATAACCCCAGCACAAGTCTTTGAAGATCAAACTCGAATCATTCAAGCTACTAGAGATATGAATGCCGCCAAAGAGAAGAAAGTTCAAGGGAAAAGCAATGTAATAGCTAGCTCAACTTGTAATAGTGTAGGCCGAGATAAAGATTCTTTGTCTTCTTCTAGCATAGGCCGAGAGTTAGTTGTTAAGCAACCTTGTTATTTTACTTCTTCTAGCGAGTTTAAGAGAGGAATACTAGATAGGCAATCAATGTACTTACTTGATGATAGTGATCACCATTTGAATTGTTTGCTGCCTAGTTCCTTTGTTTTGCAGGTTTTTGGAGTTCCTAGACATCTAATGGAGTTAGAAACAACTCATTATCAATTGGAAGGAGTCCAATCCGCCTCAGCTTGTTTTCCACAAGGTAAGCAAGGTAAGTTAGGTAAGTATGAAAGCTTATTGGTTGATTTCAATGGTTTTAATGTAAAGAACTTTGTTAACGTCAATGCTATTGATTTTCAAAGTTTGATTTCTGTTTTGAATCAATTTCAATGTCTTTCACACACCTTTGAAACATTAGTTCGAAATTTTTTAACATGTGCATTAAAATCCAATGATTTGTGTTTTGGTAAGCAAATTATTTCACATAATTCTTCAATTATGAAATCCAATTATTTCGTTTTGAATGAGTTTATGTATAGTTTCTTCACATGCTATGTTGCTTATCTCATACATGAATTATATTTTGAGGTTAATATTGATAATTTCGAACTACATCAAACCTTTGCATGCACTCATTCAAGTGTTAATTATATTGACTATACTTGTTGGGTTAATGATTCTTTTGATTCTTTATTTCGTGATTTTGCTCACATCCATCAAGTTCAAAGAGGTCCTTGGATAATTCAACACTTGTATGGTAAGTTATCTCCGTTCCAAATTTCTTTTGAATTCCAAGAGGTAAAATTTTCTGTTTACAACTATTCAATAGATTGTTTACATTCTAGTTTTTGGAATTACACTCTCATATTTGATAACTTTTGCATGTTTTTAGAGGTCTTAATACGTTCATGTGATTTGCACTTTCTCAAGGATGCATTATGTTTTCTTGTTATGAATTTTCGTGTCTTTATGATTCTATTCATATATGTTTACATCATTTTCTTACATTACATGTTAATAACGTAAATAATGTGTTCATGAATGTTGTTAGTGAATTCATATTGATTAGTTCTTTAATTAAGAACATTCGATTTTCTGATTTGCATAAACTATATGATAGTTATTTGCATACTTGTTTTGAATTCATTGACTTCAACATTCTGACTCATGCAAAATTTGTTACGACTAATCATGTTATATGTATTTCGATTTTGCATACATATTCTGCCCGTCCTATTCTTTTGGTGAAAGGAAATTATTCTAAGTATTGTTTTATATTATTGTGCTTTCTTTTACCTTATACATTTGTCTTGTTTTGGCAGGATATAATTTCTTGTTGCTCGAGATGTGCATCTTCCCAATTTTATTTGGCTCGAGTTTGCATTGAGCTCATCATATTGGTGTTTGATCCAGGAACTCAAATTCAAGATTCGAGTACGAATCCTTTCGAGGAGGGAGGGAATGATGAGAATGAGCCCGTGTTCATGTCCAAGGTGTTAAGTCAATTCTTCATCTTGAAAGTTTCTGTCACATTTTGGTATTCTTGACATAACTCTTTCGATATAACTCGAAATTGCACCATTCAAGAAGCCCTGGAACGATAAGAGATAGAGCTACAACTTTCGTGTTTTACATTTTCCAAGATTCTGAGGTTATCACCGTTGAAAGTGCCTTGCAAAGTTGATGACGGGATTCTGGCCGAATTTTCATCTCGAATTTCATGGACTACATTGAAGACCAAGATGGCGTGCTTGGGCTTTGCCATTAATGGATCACGCCATTATCTATTTAAGTCATAGGATTTATTTATGAGTTGTAATAATTAAGTCCATTAAACATTTAATTATGGGCTTAAGTCTTTGTGTTTTTAATTATGGGCTAAGTAAATTACTTGATCCAATTATCTTGCATGATAATGGTAAGTAAAAGTTTAGGAAACTTAAGAAGTCAAATTGAGTTTTGCTACTTCATAATTTAGGAAACAAAGGTAGCCAAATCGTGTTTGGCCACCTTTGGAATAACCGTTTGCCCTAATCCTTTTTGGAAAAGGATTAGCTTATTAGTTGTTAGTTTGCTAGTTTAGAAGTCAAGTTGTACTTTACAACTTCTAGGGTTTTATTTCCTTTTCCTTTTAGAAAAGCTGAAACTACTCCCTATAAAAGGGAAAGCTATGTAACGTTTTTTAAGCATGTTGAATTGAAAGAATTTTGGCTTTGCTAAATTAAATTTGACATCATCAACGTGAGTTAGTCTTGAATAATTCATAAGACCCGCCAAACCTTAAGTGAGGAACTTTAGGTAAAGCTTACAAGTTCTAGATTTATAGAATCGGCCAAACTGATAGTTTTAATTTATTGATTTACAATTGTTAAACTGAATCAATTTGTGTTAACGTTGGGGTTAGGTTAACTTTAATCTTGCCTTTGTGTTTCATACTTTCTTTTCCGCCAATTTGTTCTTGTCGTGATTGAATTTGGTGCACAACGATCTCAAGTATTTGTGGAAATTTCGTGTGGATTGGGACTTCATCCTACTCCATTCGTATCAAAATGACTATGAAGTTCATGATGTCTTTAATGTTTCTGACTTGAGTCCTTTTGATATTAATGCAGATTTGAGGACAAATCACTTTCAAGAGGGGGGGAATGATGCAAACTTATCCAAGGACTCAAGCGTTGGAAACGAAGACCCTTTAAGATGGCACGTCGACCCTATCACAAGGTCACGAGCGAAGTTGTTCAAAGACACTTTGAATGGATTGGTGTCAACTTGTTGGGAACAATATCTTCTTTCTTCTTCTAACATCTCAACAAGTCAAGTCCTTTTGATTGAAGTTGAAAATCAAGAATAGTTGGGTTCCGTATGATCCTACGGAACCCACAGAGGGAAGTATCTTTTCTTTTTATTTATTTCAGTCCAAGTATTTCTGATTTAATGTTATTATTTTTAGTTTAAGTCCAAGTAGTAATTATGTGTTATTTCATTTCAGCCCAAGGAAAAATTCAGCTTTGAAGACTTCAGCCCAAGTGGAATGTTTTGGCTATAACTTTTTCATTTCAAGTCCAAATGGAGTAAAGTCAAAGCTCACTTAAATTTCAGCCTTTCTAGTATTTCCATGAAAGAAATCAAGCCCAAAAGATCAATAAAAGTCGTTCAAAGGCAGCCTCAAAGTCTCAGCCAAAATCTGTCAAAAAGGGTCCAAATACATTAAATCTTCTCCAAGTCTTCCAAGGTATTAAATGAAGAAGTTTGAAGGTTTTTCTACTAATTAATTTCGTTCAAGGGCTGATTAATTGGTCAAAGAAGTCTTTAAATGAAGTACAATGCATAAAGACAAGTCTTGAAGCTTCTAAGTGGAGAAATGACAAATCTGCCATAGATGACATCATGGATGACCTATTCTTTGAAGATGAAATGTCAAGGCTGTCCTTGTGACATCATTCATGACATATGCCCTAGAATTCAAGAAGTCTTTATAAGTAGAATGATTTATCTTTGATAGCTTATTAGATAAGTAGTTTAGCCTATTTTAATAAGTACTTGTTCTTATAATTGTGCCTATAAATAGGCCACTCATGTAAGCTTTAAAGGCAAGATTGAGATGAATGAAAATTGTGAGTTTTTCAACTCTTAGTTCTTTGATGAACTTGAAGAACTTATCAAGTTTTCTAACTTGTGGCGTTCAACACTTATCAATCAACTCTTGGTGTGTTGATTGTGGCGTGAGCATACCAAGGTTCCTAGCTCTAGTAAGTTAGTGAGTCGCGGTTACACCATTCCAGCAACCCATAGAACGATTGGGCAAACAGTGTTCAACCCAACCTTCTGGGCGAGGTCACATCAATCCAGCCCCTAAACCGGCGTCAACTCCACCCCAAAGATTGAGGGATATTAGATGCTTTAAATGTCAAGGCTATGGTCACTTGCAAGCCAATTGTCCTACTGCCCAGATCATGATTACATTAGATACTGGAGAAGTGGTAAGTGATGATGACTATGTCGACATGCCACCTCTTGAAGAAAAGTACCAAGATGATCAAAGTGATGAGGGTGAAAAGATTGATGAGCCGACCTACTCAGTTGGTAACTTTTCTTTAGTTTCTCGCCGTGTTCTTAATGTTCAACCTTTGGAAGATAATGATTTGATGCAACGTGATAACATATTTCACACACGCTGTTTAGTGCAAAACATGGTTTGTAGTGTGATTATTGATAGTGGTAGTTGCACAAATGTGGCGAGCACCTTACTTGTTAACAGACTGAATTTGAATTGCATGAAACATCCAAAACGATATAGGCTTCAATGGTTAAATAATTCAGTTGAAACTCGTGTCACTAAACAAGTAAAGTTTTCTTTCACCATTGGTAAATATGTTGATACTGTTTTATGTGATGTTGTTCCAATGGAGGCTAGTCATATTTTACTTGGTAGACCTTGGCAATATGATTTTGATGTGCTTTATCATGCCAAGAAAATTTTTTACAGTTTTGTGCATAATTGTAAAAAGTATAGTTTACATGCTTTAACTCCAGCTCAAGTTTTTGAAGATCAAACTCGAATTGCACAAGCTTGTAAAGATATAATGGAAGCTAAGAAGAATGAACAAGAAAAACAACAAAAAGTAACAACTAGTTTTGGCCGAGAGCATGATATTCCATCTAGTTTAGGCCGAGATGTAGTTAATAAGAAATCTTGTTGTTTTGCTTCTTCTAATGAGATTAAGAGAGCATTGATTAATAGGCAGTCCTTATACTTAATGTTTAGCAAGGAACTTGTGCTTGTTGTTGACAGTGATAACCTTGCTTCTTTGCCTAGTGCCGTGTACTCTCTTTTGCAGGAATATAGTGATGTGTTTCCCGAGGAGTTGCCAATAGGTTTACCGCCTATTCGTGGCATTGAACACCAAATTGATTTCATCCCAGGAGCTCAAATTCCAAACCGACCAGCTTATAGAGCAAATCCGGAGGAAACAAAAGAGATTCAACGTCAAGTGAATGAACTCCTTGACAAAGGTATTGTGCTTGAGTCTCTTAGTCCATGTTCAGTTCCTGTTATCTTAGTCCCTAAAATGGATGATACTTGGCGAATATGTGTAGATTGCCGTGCTGTTAATAAGATTACCATTAAGTATAGACGGATTCCTAGATTAGATGATATGCTTGATGAATTGCATGGATCTTCCATATTTTCCAAAGTTGATTTGAAAAGTGGGTACTACCAAATACGAATGAAAGAAGGAGATGAATGGAAAACTGCTTTTAAAACAAAGTATGGGTTGTATGAATGGTTAGTTATGCCTTTTGGTTTATCTAATGCACCTAGTACTTTCATGAGGCTTATGAACCATGTTTTTCGTCATTTCATTGGAAAGTTTGTGGTAGTCTACTTTGATGATATCTTGATATATAGCAAATCACTTGATGAACATGTTGAACATTTAAAACTCGTGTTTGCTATATTGCGTGAGAACCAATTATATGCTAACCTTAAAAAGTGTTCTTTCTGTTTGGAATCTATTATCTTTTTGGGTTATGTTGTAAGTTCTCAAGGCATTGCTGTTGATGAGTCAAAAGTCAAGGCAATCATAGATTGGCCGAGACCACAAAATGCTAGTGAGGTAAGAAGTTTTCATGGATTAGCAAGTTTCTATAGGAGATTTGTTAAAGACTTTAGTTCCATTGCTGCACCTTTAAATGAACTTGTTAAAAAGAATGTCACCTTTGCATGGAATAAAGAACATGAAACGCCTTTAATACTTTGAAGGAATGATGAGAATGAGCCCGTGTTCATGTCCAAGGTGTTAAGTCAATTCTTCATCTTGAAAGTTTCTGTCATATTTTGGTATTCTTGACATAACTCTTTCGATATAACTCGAAATTGCACCATTCAAAAAGCCCTGGAACGATAAGAGATAGAGCTACAACTTTCTTGTTTTACATTTTCCAAGATTCTGAGGTTATCACCGTTGAAAGTGCCTTGCAAAGTTGATGACGGGATTCTGGCCGAATTTTCATCTCGAATTTCATGGACTACATTGAAGACCAAGATGGCGTGCTTGGGCTTTGCCATTAATGGATCACGCCATTATCTATTTAAGTCATAGGATTTATTTATGAGTTGTAATAATTAAGTCCATTAAACATTTAATTATGGGCTTAAGTCTTTGTGTTTTTAATTATGGGCTAAGTAAATTACTTGATCCAATTATCTTGCATGATAATGGTAAGTAAAAGTTTAGGAAACTTAAGAAGTCAAATTGAGTTTTGCTATTTCATAATTTAGGAAACAAAGGTAGCCAAATCGTGTTTGGCCACCTTTGGAATAACCGTTTGCCCTAATCCTTTTTGGAAAAGGATTAGCTTATTAGTTGTTAGTTTGCTAGTTTAGAAGTCAAGTTGTACTTTACAACTTCTAGGGTTTTATTTCCTTTTCCTTTTAGAAAAGCTGAAACTACTCCCTATAAAAGGGAAAGCTATGTAACGTTTTTTAAGAATGTTGAATTGAAAGAATTTTGGCTTTGCTAAATGATGCGAATGTTGTATGGCCGAGGCTCCAACTCCTGGACCAAATTCGAATCTCCCACACAAGCTATAGGACCGTGTTGCTCTTACCAAGATAATCCACAACAAGAACACAAAATTGGATGGAACGAAATCAAAGGAAAAACGCTAGGAATTGAGTAAATCAAAACTTCACGTTTTATTACTAATGAACTTAGTTTAACCTATGAAAATTCAATCAGTTAAACAAGTTAATTAGGCCTGCTCTTTAAATAAAGAACAATTGGTGTAATCTCCTATAGGTCACGCTAAAGGGGATTAACTACAATGAACAGTTAAATAACTCTTCAAGGCTTTGAACAACTCAAGGAGTTAATTCACGAATTTTAGCAAAGCTAAAAACTCAATTTTATTCACCAACTTATTATGTAAAAACGTTACATGCATCTCCTTTTTATAGGGGATGAGTTTCGGCCATGCCAAGAAGGAAAAGGAAATAAACCCTAGTAGTTGCAAAGTACAACTTGACTTCTTAACAAACTAGCTAACTAACTAATCCAAGTTGTAAAAGGATTAGGTTAGACAGTTTTTAATGAAGAAGCAAAACGTGTTTTGGCTTCTTGTTTCCTAAACTAATCAACTTTCCAAATTGGAAAAGGAAACTACAACTAACTACCAAATCCTTGTCCAAAAAGGATTTGCTTTACTTGCCATTATCATGCAAGATAATTTGATCAAGTAATTACTTAGCCCATAATTAAAACAACAAGACTTAATCCCATAAGTAAATGTTTAATGGACTTAATTATTACAACTCAAAAATAAATCCTAAGACTTAACAAATGGAAACAAAACTAAAAAAAAACGGAATTCCCGCCAGTCCAGCAAGCAGCGTCATCTTCACGTGCCAATTTCACCATGATGCTCTTCGAATCTGCGAAAGTGTAAAACATAAAAGTTGTAGATCTTTCTCTTATGTGTCTACAGCCTCTTGAATCAGCATAATCGAAGATCATATGAGAGAGATATGTCAATAATACCGAACTGTGGCATAAGTCCTCAACAATGTAATTTCCATGGTGGCAACACCTTAAATGTCGTGAAGCAACAAACCTCCATGGAACATTTAGGAACTGTGATTTCGACTTTATTCCAGGCCTCCAACTATATGATTCATCACAAATTAATGGAATGAATATCACGAACCACTTGCTTATTGACCACCCAAATAATAGGCTTTCTGGGTTCGTATCATACTCCCTTTCTTGGAGAAGATTCGACCTCGAATCTTGAACGATTGTTGTGACACCAAGTAAATCATAACCTACATGATCTGTTAGACAACAAGAAGAACCAAATACAACAATATCTCCAACGGGATTTGATATCTCTTCTTTGCCTTTTTCATCAAGATTCACTTCTAGGCTTTTTCCACTTACAACAACAACCTCACTTTTTATATGTTCATCATTGGGTATTATATTCTCACACATATGTACAATATTCAATACATCAAAAGAAAACAAATATGTTTGAGAAGTTTCTTCAATTGGAATAATTGGAATTATCACATCTTCTGGAATTGGATCCGCCATGACATTATCAATTTGAACCATATCAACCTCCAAAGGTGCTATATCTCCAAGACAATTTAAAGGAAAAGATGAATTCTTTACCTCATCACACACATTCTCCATGTTTAATGGTTGAAGATCCACTAGAAGTTCATCCTTCGGCTCATCATACCAATGAGGGCATTGGATTGCACTATGCCCAACTCCTAAACACCTCAAGCATTTAACAACACGAACTTTGGGAGTAGGTAAAGAAGTTGGTTTTACCAATGTGCTTTCCTCAATGGCTTTTTTCTGCTGTTCTTCAATTCGAATTTTTTCTTGAAACATCACCATAATCTCCTCTAAATCTTTCGCAATAGATCGTAGTTCCCTTTGATACCTTTTACTTTGAAAAGCCATAATTGATGAATAGAGGTATATGTTTGTTGGAAAAAAATTTGACTAGACTCAAGAATATGATTTAAGAAGACACAAAGAATCAAGAACAATCAAAAGATTGAAACTTGACGACACAAAAAAAAAATTGCAAAGAAAACTCAAAGAATCTTTGTTTTTTTCACGAATATTTTCTGGGCTGGAATGGACCAAATAAATTTCATCCCTAATAGTATTTAAAACAAGGAACACACTGCAAAAAGCAGAATCAAATTCCGAGTTAAAACGAAAAAGTTATAGTCAATCTGATATTTGCCCGGGACAAAATAAAGACTAAAATAAGACTAATTTTTTTTCGATCTTTGGATGACACTTTTTGAACATAAAAACTTCGTCCCAGTAACTAGAAGAAACAAGGATCACAACGCAAAAAACGGAACTCGATTTCGACTCCAAACGAATAAGATATGAGCAAAACAATATTGCCCTGACCGAAAAAACGAAAATTTACCTACGAGTAAAACCTGAATTTTTGATGAACAACCTTGAGCTTTGATACCAATTGATGCGAATGTTGTATGGCCGAGGCTCCAACTCCTGGACCAAATTCGAATCTCCCACACAAGCGATAGGACCGTGTTGCTCTTACCAAGATAATCCACAACAAGAACACAAAATTGGATGGAACGAAATCAAAGGAAAAACGCTAGGAATTGAGTAAATCAAAACTTCACGTTTTATTACTAATGAACTTAATTTAACCTATGAAAATTCAATCAGTTAAACAAGTTAATTAGGCCTGCTCTTTAAATAAAGAACAATTGGTGTAATCTCCTATAGGTCACGCTAAAGGGGATTAACTACAATGAACAGTTAAATAACTCTTCAAGGCTTTGAACAACTCAAGGAGTTAATTCACGAATTTTAGCAAAGCTAAAAACTCAATTTTATTCACCAACTTATTATGTAAAAACGTTACATGCATCTCCTTTTTATAGGGGATGAGTTTCGGCCATGCCAAGAAGGAAAAGGAAATAAACCCTAGTAGTTGCAAAGTACAACTTGACTTCTTAACAAACTAGCTAACTAACTAATCCAAGTTGTAAAAGGATTAGGTTAGACAGTTTTTAATGAAGAAGCAAAACGTGTTTTGGCTTCTTGTTTCCTAAACTAATCAACTTTCCAAATTGGAAAAGGAAACTACAACTAACTACCAAATCCTTGTCCAAAAAGGATTTGCTTTACTTGCCATTATCATGCAAGATAATTTGATCAAGTAATTACTTAGCCCATAATTAAAACAACAAGACTTAAGCCCATAAGTAAATGTTTAATGGACTTAATTATTACAACTCAAAAATAAATCCTAAGACTTAACAAATGGAAACAAAACTAAAAAAAATGGAATTCCCGCCAGTCCAGCAAGCAGCGTCATCTTCACGTGCCAATTTCACCATGATGCTCTTCGAATCGGCGAAAGTGTAAAACATAAAAGTTGTAGATCTTTCTCTTATGTGTCTACAGCCTCTTGAATCAGCATAATCGAAGATCATATGAGAGAGATATGTCAATAATACCGAACTGTGGCATAAGTCCTCAACAATGTAATTTCCATGGTGGCAACACCTTAAATGTCGTGAAGCAACAAACCTCCATGGAACATTTAGGAACTGTGATTTCGACTTTATTCCAGGCCTCCAACTATATGATTCATCACAAATTAATGGAATGAATATCACGAACCACTTGCTTATTGACCACCCAAATAATAGGCTTTCTGGGTTCGTATCACTAAATTAAATTTGACATCATCAACGTGAGTTAGTCTTGAATAATTCATAAGACCCGCCAAACCTTAAGTGAGGAACTTTAGGTAAAGCTTACAAGTTCTAGATTTATAGAATCGGCCAAACTGATAGTTTTAATTTATTGATTTACAATTGTTAAACTGAATCAATTTGTGTTAACGTTGGGGTTAGGTTAACTTTAATCTTGCCTTTGCGTTTCATACTTTCTTTTCCGCCAATTTGTTCTTGTCGTGATTGAATTTGGTGCACAACGATCTCAAGTATTTGTGGAAATTTCGTGTGGATTGGGACTTCATCCTACTCCATTCGTATCAAAATAACTATGAAGTTCATGATGTCTTTAATGTTTCTGACTTGAGTCCTTTTGATATTAATGCAGATTTGAGGACAAATCACTTTCAAGAGGGGGGGAATGATGCAAACTTATCCAAGGACTCAAGCGTTAGAAACGAAGACCCTTTAAGATGGCACGTCGACCCTATCACAAGGTCACGAGCGAAGTTGTTCAAAGACACTTTGAATGGATTGGTGTCAACTTGTTGGGAACAATATCTTCTTTCTTCTTCTAACATCTCAACAAGTCAAGTCCTTTTGATTGAAGTTGAAAATCAAGAATAGTTGGGTTCCGTATGATCCTACGGAACCCACAGAGGGAAGTATCTTTTCTTTTTATTTATTTCAGTCCAAGTATTTCTGATTTAATGTTATTATTTTTAGTTTAAGTCCAAGTAGTAATTATGTGTTATTTCATTTCAGCCCAAGGAAAAATTCAGCTTTGAAGACTTCAGCCCAAGTGGAATGTTTTGGCTATAACTTTTTCATTTCAAGTCCAAATGGAGTAAAGTCAAAGCTCACTTAAATTTCAGCCTTTCTAGTATTTCCATGAAAGAAATCAAGCCCAAAAGATCAATAAAAGTCGTTCAAAGGCAGCCTCAAAGTCTCAGCCAAAATCTGTCAAAAAGGGTCCAAATACATTAAATCTTCTCCAAGTCTTCCAAGGTATTAAATGAAGAAGTTTGAAGGTTTTTCTACTAATTAATTTCGTTCAAGGGCTGATTAATTGGTCAAAGAAGTCTTTAAATGAAGTACAATGCATAAAGACAAGTCTTGAAGCTTCTAAGTGGAGAAATGACAAATCTGCCATAGATGACATCATGGATGACCTATTCTTTGAAGATGAAATGTCAAGGCTGTCCTTGTGACATCATTCATGACATATGCCCTAGAATTCAAGAAGTCTTTATAAGTAGAATGATTTATCTTTGATAGCTTATTAGATAAGTAGTTTAGCCTATTTTAATAAGTACTTGTTCTTATAATTGTGCCTATAAATAGGCCACTCATGTAAGCTTTAAAGGCAAGATTGAGATGAATGAAAATTGTGAGTTTTTCAACTCTTAGTTCTTTGATGAACTTGAAGAACTTATCAAGTTTTCTAACTTGTGGCGTTCAACACTTATCAATCAACTCTTGGTGTGTTGATTGTGGCGTGAGCATACCAAGGTTCCTAGCTCTAGTAAGTTAGTGAGTCGCGGTTACACCATTCCAGCAACCCATAGAACGATTGGGCAAACAGTGTTCAACCCAACCTTCTGGGCGAGGTCACATCAATCCAGCCCCTAAACCGGCGTCAACTCCACCCCAAAGATTGAGGGATATTAGATGCTTTAAATGTCAAGGCTATGGTCACTTGCAAGCCAATTGTCCTACTGCCCAGATCATGATTACATTAGATACTGGAGAAGTGGTAAGTGATGATGACTATGTCGACATGCCACCTCTTGAAGAAAAGTACCAAGATGATCAAAGTGATGAGGGTGAAAAGATTGATGAGCCGACCTACTCAGTTGGTAACTTTTCTTTAGTTTCTCGCCGTGTTCTTAATGTTCAACCTTTGGAAGATAATGATTTGATGCAACGTGATAACATATTTCACACACGCTGTTTAGTGCAAAACATGGTTTGTAGTGTGATTATTGATAGTGGTAGTTGCACAAATGTGGCGAGCACCTTACTTGTTAACAGACTGAATTTGAATTGCATGAAACATCCAAAACGATATAGGCTTCAATGGTTAAATAATTCAGTTGAAACTCGTGTCACTAAACAAGTAAAGTTTTCTTTCACCATTGGTAAATATGTTGATACTGTTTTATGTGATGTTGTTCCAATGGAGGCTAGTCATATTTTACTTGGTAGACCTTGGCAATATGATTTTGATGTGCTTTATCATGCCAAGAAAATTTTTTACAGTTTTGTGCATAATTGTAAAAAGTATAGTTTACATGCTTTAACTCCAGCTCAAGTTTTTGAAGATCAAACTCGAATTGCACAAGCTTGTAAAGATATAATGGAAGCTAAGAAGAATGAACAAGAAAAACAACAAAAAGTAACAACTAGTTTTGGCCGAGAGCATGATATTCCATCTAGTTTAGGCCGAGATGTAGTTAATAAGAAATCTTGTTGTTTTGCTTCTTCTAATGAGATTAAGAGAGCATTGATTAATAGGCAGTCCTTATACTTAATGTTTAGCAAGGAACTTGTGCTTGTTGTTGACAGTGATAACCTTGCTTCTTTGCCTAGTGCCGTGTACTCTCTTTTGCAGGAATATAGTGATGTGTTTCCCGAGGAGTTGCCAATAGGTTTACCGCCTATTCGTGGCATTGAACACCAAATTGATTTCATCCCAGGAGCTCAAATTCCAAACCGACCAGCTTATAGAGCAAATCCGGAGGAAACAAAAGAGATTCAACGTCAAGTGAATGAACTCCTTGACAAAGGTATTGTGCTTGAGTCTCTTAGTCCATGTTCAGTTCCTGTTATCTTAGTCCCTAAAATGGATGATACTTGGCGAATGTGTGTAGATTGCCGTGCTGTTAATAAGATTACCATTAAGTATAGACTTCCAATTCCTAGATTAGATGATATGCTTGATGAATTGCATGGATCTTCCATATTTTCCAAAGTTGATTTGAAAAGTGGGTACTACCAAATACGAATGAAAGAAGGAGATGAATGGAAAACTGCTTTTAAAACAAAGTATAGGTTGTATGAATGGTTAGTTATGCCTTTTGGTTTATCTAATGCACCTAGTACTTTCATGAGGCTTATGAACCATGTTTTTCGTCATTTCATTGGAAAGTTTGTGGTAGTCTACTTTGATGATATCTTGATATATAGCAAATCACTTGATGAACATGTTGAACATTTAAAACTCGTGTTTGCTATATTGCGTGAGAACCAATTATATGCTAACCTTAAAAAGTGTTCTTTCTGTTTGGAATCTATTATCTTTTTGGGTTATGTTGTAAGTTCTCAAGGCATTGCTGTTGATGAGTCAAAAGTCAAGGCAATCATAGATTGGCCGAGACCACAAAATGCTAGTGAGGTAAGAAGTTTTCATGGATTAGCAAGTTTCTATAGGAGATTTGTTAAAGACTTTAGTTCCATTGCTGCACCTTTAAATGAACTTGTTAAAAAGAATGTCACCTTTGCATGGAATAAAGAACATGAAACGCCTTTAACACTTTGAAGTATAAATTGACTCATGCCCCTTTACTTGCTTTGCCGAATTTCAATAAAGCTTTTGAGATACACTGTGATGCCTCCGGGATTGGTATTGGTGCTGTTCTTATGCAGGAATTAAGGCCTGTGGCTTATTTCAGTGAAAAGCATAATGGAGCTGATACGAGTGGAGTAGGAGGAAGTCCCAACCCACACGAATTTTTCACAATACTTGATATCGTTGTGCACCAAATTTAATCACGACAAGAACAAATTGGCGGAAAAGAAAGTATGAAACGCAAAGGCAAGATTATAGTTAACCTAACCCCAACGTTATCACAAATTGATTCAGTTTAACAATTGTAAATCAATTAATTAAACCTATCAGTTTGGCCGGTTCTATAAATCTAGAACTTGTAAGCTTTACCTAAAGTTCCTCACTTAAGGTTTGGCGGGTCTTATGAATTATTCAAGAATAACTCACGTTGATGATGTCAAATTTAATTTAGCAAAGCCAAAATTCTTTCAATTCAACATGCTTAAAACGTTACATAGCTTTCCCTTTTATATGGAGTAGTTTCGGCTTTTCTAAAAGGAAAAGGAAATAAAACCCTAACTTGACTCCTAAACTAACTAACATACTAATCCTTTTCCAAAAAGGATTTGTGACACACATAAGTTAATCCTTTTCCAAAAAGGATTGGTGTCTCACGTTTTCTTCCTAAAGGTGGCCAAACACAATTTGGCTTCCTTTGTTTCCTAAACTTAAACAAAGACTAAAATCGGTTTTGCCTTGAAGAAGCAAAATTCGATTTTACTTTCTAAAACTTTACTTTCCTAATTATCATGCAAGATAATTGGGCCAAGTAATACCTTATTAACACTTAATAAAAAAACGCCAATTAAGCCCATAAAATCGTTAAGTGGACTAATTAAAAACAACATAACAAACCCTAAAATATATTAAAAAGGGCGTGATCCATTTCAAAGCCCAAAACACGCCTTCTTCTTGGATTTTAATATTTCAGCCTTCACATTATTTCTTCAAGGTGGATCATAAATTGTTATTGAAGAAATATGCCAAACTACTTCATCTTGAGATGGTTGTGTCGAACTCCTTTGAACATTGGCCATCAACTCACAATGTGTTGATAACAATGCTTGTAATGCTTCCTTCATCCTCTTGCTCCTTGATCTTGTCATTGGACCACAAGATTTGCTAATGGATCATGGGAAGCTGGATTTGGCAATGTGGACTCGGGCTCATTCCTATCATTCCCTCCCTCCTCGAAAGGATTCGTCCTCGAATCACCTACATCATATAAACTCAAATCAGAAACATTGAAAGTAGATGAAACATTACCATACTCACTAGGTAGTTCGATTCTATATGCATTGTCTCCAATCCTTTCCAAGACTTGAAAAGGACCATCTCCTCTTGGATGAAGTTTAGATTTCCTCTTTTCAGGAAACCTTTCCTTCCTCAAGTGAATCCAAACCCAATCTCCAGGTTCGAAATTCACTTTCTTCTGCCCTTATTGGCCTGTTTTGCATATTGCTCATTATGCCTTTGAATATTTTTGTAAACCTTTTCATGCAATTTCCTTACAAAATCAGCTTTAGCTTTACCTTCCACATTAACAAACTCATTAATAGGAAGAGGCAAAATATCAAGGGGAGTTAAAGGATTAAATCCATACACAACTTCAAAAGGCGAATAACCAGTAGAACTATGAACAGTTCGGTTATATGGAAATTCAATGTGTGGCAAACAATTCTCCCAATTCTTTAAGTTTTTCTGAATGATAGCACGAAGCAAATTAGACAATGTACGATTTACTACTTCTGTTTGACCATCAGTCTGTGGATGTGCAACAGTAGAAAACAATAATTTTGTGCCTAATTTATTCCAAAGTGTACGCCAAAAATGTGACAAAAACTTGACATCTCTATCACTGACAATACTCTTAGGAATTCCATGCAAACGTACAATATCCTTAAAGAAAAGGTCAGCAATTTTGGTAGCATCATTAGATTTAGAACATGCAAGAAAGTGAGCCATTTTACTAAATCTATCAACTACAACAAAAATGCTATCATTACCAGTGCGTGATCTAGGTAACCCTAACACAAAATCCATAGATATGTCAATCCAAGGGTTGCTAGGAACAGGCAGAGGTTGATACAAACCATGAGGCATTACTTTGGACTTAGCATGCTTACACACAATACATTTTTCACAAACACTTTTAACATCTTTAATCATGTTAGGCCAATAAAAGTGATCATTCAAAATAGAGAGTGTTTTAACAATACCAAAATACCCCATTAACCCTCCCCCATGGGTTTCTTTAACAAGTAAATCACGAATGGAACATGAGGGAATGCACAATTTATCCTTGCGAAACAAGAAACCATCATGCACAAAATAATCACCATTCGGCCTTATTGAACAAAGATCATAAGATTCGGCAAAGTCAACATCTTCCTTATACAAGTCTTTAATCAATTCAAATCCAAGTAGCTTTGCATGTAAATAGGTAAATAAAGCATACCTCCTAGATAATACCACATTCTCATGACCAGATTTATACTTAATCACATAAGGAAAAGTTTCAATGAATTCCAACCATTTTGCATGTCTCTTATTCAACTTACCTTGAGTCTTTAAGAATTTGAGACTTTCATGATCAGAATGGATTATGAATTGTTTTGGCCACAAATAATGTTGCCAAACCTGCAATGACGTTACCAATGCATACAACTCCTTGTCATAAGTTGCATACTTTAAAGATGCCCCATTAAGCTTTTCACTGAAATAAGCCACGGGCCTTGATTCCTGCATAAGAACAGCACCAATACCAATCCCAGAGGCATCACAGTGTATCTCAAAAGCTTTATTGAAATTCGGCAAAGCAAGTAAAGGGGCATGAGTCAATTTATACTTCAAAGTGTTAAAGGCGTTTTCATGTTCTTTATTCCACGCAAAGGTGACATTCTTTTTAACAAGTTTATTTAAAGGTGCAGCAATAGAACTAAAGTCTTTAACAAATCTCCTATAAAAACTTGCTAATCCATGAAAACTTCTTACCTCACTAGCATTTTGTGGTTTGATTGCCTTGACTTTGGACTCATCAACAGCAATGCCTTGAGAACTTACAACATAACCCAAAAATATAATAGATTCCAAACAGAAAGAACACTTTTTAAGGTTAGCATATAATTGGTTCTCAAGCAATATAGCAAACACGAGTTTTAAATGTTCAACATGCTCATCAAGTGATTTGCTATATATCAAGATATCATCAAAGTAGACTACCACAAACTTTCCAATGAAATGAAGAAAAACATGGTTCATAAGCCTCATGAAAGTACTAGGTGCATTTGATAAACCAAAAGGCATAACTAACCATTCATACAACCCATACTTTGTTTTAAAAGCAGTTTTCCATTCATCTCCTTCTTTCATTCGTATTTGGTAGTACCCACTTTTCAAATCAACTTTGGAAAATATGGAAGATCCATGCAATTCATCAAGCATATCATCTAATCTAGGAATTGGATGTCTATACTTAATGGTAATCTTATTAACAGCACGGCAATCTACACACATTCGCCAAGTATCATCCTTTTTAGGGACTAAGATAACAGGAACTAAACATGGACTAAGAGACTCACGCACAATACCTTTGTCAAGGAGTTCATCCACTTGACGTTGAATCTCTTTTGTTTCCTCCGGATTTGCTCTATAAGCTGGTCGGTTTGGAATTTGAGCTCCTGGGATGAAATCAATTTGGTGCTCAATGCCACGAATAGGTGGTAAACCTATTGGTAACTCCTCGGGAAATACATCACTATATTCCTGCAAAAGAGAGTACACGGCACTAGGCAAAGAAGCAAGGTTATCACTGTCAACAACAAGTATAAGTTCCTTGCTAAACATTAAGTATAAGGACTGCCTATTAATCAATGCTCTCTTAATCTCATTAGAAGAAGCAAAACAACAAGATTTCTTATTAACTACCTCTCGGCCTAAATTAGATTTTTCGTTTTGTTGTTTTTCTAGTTCCTTCTTCTTCTTAGCTTCATTTATATCTTTACAAGCTTGTGCAATTCGAGTTTGATCTTCAAAAACTTGAGCAGGAGTTAAAGCATGAAGACTATACTTTTTACCATTATGCACAAAACTGTAAAAAATTTTCTTGGCATGATAAAGCACATCACAATCAAATTGCCAAGGTCTACCAAGTAAAATATGACTAGCCTCCATTGGAACAACATCACATAAAACAGTATCACACTACAACCCATTGAAAACTTTACTTGTTTATTGACACGAGTTTCAACTGAATTATTTAACCATTGAAGCCTATATGGTTTTGGATGTTTCATGCAATTCAAATTCAGTTTGTTAACAAGTAAGGTGCTCGCCACATTTGTGCAACTACCACTATCAATAATCACACTACAACCCATGTTTTGCACTAAACAGCGTGTGTGAAATATGTTATCACGTTGCATCAAATCATTATCTTCCAAAGGTTGAACATTAAGAACACGGCGAGAAACTAAAGAAAAGTTACCAACTGAGTAGGTCGGCTCATCAAGCTTTTCTCCCTCATCACTTTGATCATCTTGGTACTTTTCTTCAAGAGGTGGCATGTCGGCACAATCATCATCACTTACCACTTCTCCAGTATCTAAAGTAATCATGAGCCGGGCAGTAGGACAATTGGCTTGCAAGTGACCATAGCCTTGACATTTAAAACATCTAATATCCCTCAATCTTGGAGCAGAAGTTGGTGCCAATTTAGGTGTTGGATCAGCAGCTTTGGGGACTGATTTTGGGACATAAGGAGGCGCACTAGATGGCTGGTTTGAGATAAATTGCCTCGGTTTTGTTGGTGGAGTGAAAGGGGCTGATTTAGGTTTCAAATCCCTTTGCCATGGTGGATTCTGTTGTGTGAACCTGTTCTTACCTTTCATGTGCCTTTCAATCTTAATAGCTTTATGAACAAGCTCATTAATATCAACATAAGATTGTAAATCAACATGATAAGACAATTCAGAATTCATACCTCTAAGAAATCTTTCAATTGTTGAATCGGGATCTTCACGAACATTGGCCTTGATCATGAGAGCTTCCATCTCATGGTAGTATTCCTCCACGGTTTTGTTTCCTTGCACAAGGGAGTGCAATTTTCTGTTGAGCTCTCGGCTATAATGTGATGGAACATACTTCTTCCTCATAAGCGCTTTCATTTGCTTCCAAGTTTGAATAGGTGGTTCGTCATCTTCACGTCTAGATCTCATTACCTTATCCCACCACAAACTTGCATAATCCTTGAGGTGCATGAAGGCTAGGCGATACCTCTTATGTTCGGGATAGCTATTACCTTCAAAGAAGTGTTCAAGCTCACGAACCCAATCAAAATAAGCTTCCGGATTTGCTTTACCATGGAAAGTAGGCAATGTTAGTTTAACTCCACTAATTGACAAATCAGATTTCTTACCATCTTTAGGAGAATCCATGAACTCCTCATTCTCCTCATCACTAGGCTCGGCTTCTTCATGTTTATTCTGTCGGGAAGTAGAACCTTTTTTTGGTGAAGGAAAAATGGTTAAATTATCAATCTTTAGATTGAGTTTTCAGATCATGTCAAATAGAATATCATTAACATATTTTTGATCCGTTTGGGGTTGTCCTTGAGGTGTTTTATCATCTCCCTCCATTGTTCCTGCAAGTTAGTAAAAACAACAAAAGATAGCAAAATAAAAACCTCTCGGGTTCTCACTTTTGGTGAGTAATACTCTCCTCTCTAGTGTAATGGCTTTTCTCGTGTATACCCTATCTAAATACTCTCAATGAATCTCTCAAACTAATTGAAACTTACTGTTTGTCGATTTTAAGAACAAGTCTCAACCAATTAGTTCAAACAAATCAATTCACAAAAGCAAAACCAAAGAAGTTTGAAAAGAAAAATTCACGTCACAAGAAGATTTTAAGATCACGTATGGGGTATAAACAGATTAACTTCAGAAAGCTACGAATTCAGAAACTAGAGAAGATAACAAGAAGATGTGTTTTTGAATCACTCAATTCCGATTAAAAATGAGAAAGTTATGAAGGTTTGAAGATATAGTGTATATAGCCTCTCTGCCGAGTTTCGGATGGTAGGTCAAAGGTTCGGACGGCCGAAAGTGGCGTCCGAAACTTTGTTAAAAAAATTTCAAATCTCTGTCGAGGATCGGACGGTAGTTTCGGACGGATCAGGGTCCGAAAGTGGCGTCTGAAATTTTGTGAAAATTTGTGACTTCTCTGTCGAGGTTCGGACGGTAGTTTCGGACGGGTAAGGGGTCCGAAAGTGGCGTCCGAAACTATAAAATTAAATACGAAAAAAATAAAAAAAAATTTTTTGTTTTTTTTTTTTTTTTCACTTTAGACCAAATGCCTTTGGGCTGATTTTTACTTGGTCTTTTTTTTTTTTTGTAATGGCCTCTTTTTTTTTTTGACAAAAAGCTTAACTAGGGTTTTTGAGGTTGTTGATGAACCCTAAATTTTCAACCACTTCAATGTATCAAGAAGTCAACAAAATTTCGGATTTTGAAGATACCACTTTTACCAAAGATTCAAGAAATATCACAAAGAGCAAGAATATGTCTTCAAGATTCAAATTTGAGCACTTTCGGATTTTCAAGAAAATCAAGATTTTCAAGAAAGTGGTCAAGAACTCGTCTTTTTGAGATGGTGAAAAAGTTTGATCAAAACACACTTTAATGGCAATAGAATGATGAAGATAACACAAAAGAAAGATCAAGAAAAGGATGAGAAACAAGGAAGTTATGAAATTTTGAATAAGAAACCCTAATTTCACAAACCCTAGTTTGACAAACCCTAATTCTTTGGACGTGATTTCAGCAAGAATGACTCAAGAATTCCACACTATGATGATGAACAAAAACAATGCAGAATTATGAAGAAAAACAGCAGCAAAACAAGACACAAAACAGCAATAACAACACAACAAAAATCGCAAAAATCCGAGCAAGAGATGAACACGGATTGGACAGATTTTAGCAAACAAATTGCATGCGATTTTGACGTAATTTAAAGGCTGAACTATGATGACCTTGGACAGCAATAAAGACACGAAAACAGCAACAAAAAGACACCACAAAAACTGCAGAAATTGACGCAACAAGACAGCAAGAAGGACGCCAAAAGAAGGACAAGATCCAAGAAGAGAAAACAAGAACAAGACTCAAATAAAAGATTTGATTACCGAATTTGATGAACAACCTGGCTACTTTGATACCAATTGATACGAATGGAGTAGGAGGAAGTCCCAATCCACACGAATTTTCCACAATACTTGAGATCGTTGTGCACCAAATTTAATCACGACAAGAACAAATTGGCGGAAAAGAAAGTATGAAACGCAAAGGCAAGATTATAGTTAACCTAACCCCAACGTTATCACAAATTGATTCAGTTTAACAATTGTAAATCAATTAATTAAACCTATCAGTTTGGCCGGTTTTATAAATCTAGAACTTGTAAGCTTTACCTAAAGTTCCTCACTTAAGGTTTGGCGGGTCTTATGAATTATTCAAGAATAACTCACGTTGATGATGTCAAATTTAATTTAGCAAAGCCAAAGCTTTTTCAATTCAACATGCTTAAAAACGTTACATAGCTTTCCCTTTTATAGGGAGTAGTTTCTGCTTTTCTACAAGGAAAAGGAAATAAAACCCTAACTTGACTCCTAAACTAACTAACATACTAATCCTTTTCCAAAAAGGATTTGTGACACACATAAGCTAATCCTTTTCCAAAAAGGATTGGTGTCTCACGTTTTCTTCCTAAAGGTGGCCAAACACAATTTGGCTTCCTTTGTTTCCTAAACTTAAACAAAGACTAAAATCGGTTTTGCCTTGAAGAAGCAAAATTCGATTTTACTTTCTAAAACTTTACTTTCCTAATTATCATGCAAGATAATTGGGCCAAGTAATACCTTATTAGCACTTAATAAAAAAACGCCAATTAAGCCCATAAAATCGTTAAGTGGACTTAATTAAAAATAACATAACAAACCCTAAAATATATTAAAAAGGGCGTGATCCATTTCAAAGCCCAAAACACGCCTTCTTCTTGGACTTTAATATTTCGGCCTTCACATTATTTCTTCAAGGTGGATCATAAATTGTTATTGAAGAAATATGCCAAAGTACTTCATCTTGAGATGTTTGTGTCGAACTCCTTTGAACATTGGCCATCAACTCACAATGTGTTGATAACAATGCTTGTAATGCTTCCTTCATCCTCTTGCTCCTTGATCTTGTCATTGGACCACCAAGATTTGCTAATGGATCATGGGAAGCTGGATTTGGCAATGTGGACTCGGGCTCATTCCAATCAGGAGCAGCTTTAAAGTATGCAACTTATGACAAGGAGTTGTATGCACTGGTAAGGTCATTGCAAGTTTGGCAACATTATTTGTGGCCAAAAGAATTCATAATCCATTCTGATCATGAAAGTCTCAAGTTTTTAAAGACTCAAGGTAAGTTGAATAAGAGACATGCAAAATGGTTGGAATTCATTGAAACTTTTCCTTATGTGATTAAGTATAAATCTGGTCATGAGAATGTGGTAGCTGATGCTTTATCTAGGAGGTATGCTTTATTTACCTATTTACATGCAAAGCTACTTGGATTTGAATTGATTAAAAACTTGTATAAGGAAGATGTTGACTTTGCCGAATCTTATGAACTTTGTTCATTAAGGCCGAATGGTGAATATTTTGTGCATGGTGGTTTCTTGTTTCACAAGGATAAATTGTGCATTCCCTCATGTTCCATTCGTGACTTACTTGTTAAAGAAACCCATGGGGGAGGGTTAATGGGGCATTTTGGTATTGTTAAAACACTTTCTGTTTTGAATGAGCACTTTTATTGGCCTAACATGATTAAAGATGTTAAAAGTGTTTGTGAAAAATGTATTGTGTGTAAGCATGCTAAGTCCAAAGTAATGCCTCATGGTTTGTATCAACCTTTGCCTGTTCCTATCAACCCTTGGATTGACATATCTATGGATTTTGTGTTAGGGTTACCTAGATCACGCACTGGTAATGATAGCATTTTTGTTGTAGTTGATAGATTTAGTAAAATGGCTCACTTCATTGCATGTTCTAAATCTAATGATGCTACCAAAATTGCTGACCTTTTCTTTAAGGATATTGTACGTTTGCATGGAGTTCCTAAGAGTATTGTTAGTGATAGAGATGTTAAGTTTTTGTCACATTTTTGGCGTACACTTTGGAATAAATTAGGCACAAAATTACTGTTTTCTACTGTTGCACATCCACAGACTGATGGTCAAACAGAAGTAGTAAATCGTACATTGTCTAATTTACTTCGTGCTCTCATTCAGAAAAACTTAAAGAATTGGGAGAATTGTTTGCCGCACATTGAATTTGCATATAACCGAACTGTTCATAGTTCTACTGGTTATTCGCCTTTTGAAGTTGTGTATGGATTTAATCCTTTAACTCCCCTTGATATTTTGCCTCTTCCTATTAATGAGTTTGTTATTGTGGAAGGTAAAGCTAAGGCTGACTTTGTAAAGGAGTTACATGAAAAGGTTTACAAAAATATTCAAAGGCGTAATGAGCAATATGCAAAACAAGCTAACAAGGGCAGAAGACAAGTGATTTTCGAACCAGGAGATTGGGTTTGGATTCACTTGAGGAAAAAGAGGTTTCCTGAAAAGAGGAAATCTAAACTTCATCCAAGAGGAGATGGTCCTTTTCAAGTCTTGGAAAGGATTGGAGACAATGCATATAGAATCGAACTACCTAGTGAGTATGGTAATGTTTCATCTACTTTCAATGTTTCTGATTTGAGTTTATATGATGTAGGTGATTCGAGGACGAATCCTTTCGAGGAGGGAGGGAATGATAGGAATGAGCCCGAGTCCACATTGCCAAATCCAGCTTCCCATGATCCATTAACAAATCTTGGTGGTCCAATGACAAGATCAAGGAGCAAGAGGATGAAGGAAGCATTACAAGCATTGTTATCAACACATTGTGAGTTGATGGCCAATGTTCAAAGGAGTTCGACACAACCATCTCAAGATGAAGTACTTTGGCATATTTCTTCAATAACAATTTATGATCCACCTTGAAGGAATAATGTGAAGGCCGAAATATTAAAGTCCAAGAAGAAGGCGTGTTTTGGGCTTTGAAATGGATCACGCCCTTTTAATATATTTTAGGGTTTATTATGTTGTTTTTAATTAAGTCTACTTAACGATTTTATGGGCTTAATTGGCGTTTTTTTAAGTGTTGATAAGGTATTACTTGGCCCAATTATCTTTCATGATAATTAGGAAAGTAAAGTTTTAGAAAGTAAAATCGAATTTTGCTTCTTCAAGGCAAAACCGATTTTAGTCTTTGTTTAAGTTTAGGAAAGTAATCTCCTACTTTTTAGGAGATAAGTTTGTCTTTAATTGGAGAGGCAAAAACGTGTTTTGCCTTCTTCAAAACCGTGTCTTAAAATCCTTTTCCAATAAGGATTAGTTTGTTAGTTTGTTAGTTAGTTGGTTAAGAAGTCAAGTTGTATTTTACAACTACTAGGGTTTTGTTTCCTTTTTGGTTTAGCATGGCGAACCTACTCCCTATAAAAGGGAAAGCATTGTAACGTTTTTCTCATGTTGAATTGAAAGAATTTTGGCTTTGCTAAATTAAATTTGACATCGTCAACGTGAGTTATTCTTGAGTAATTCATAAGACCCGCCAAACCTTAAGTGAGGAACTTTAGGTAAAGCTTACAAGTTCTAGATTTATAGAACCGGTCAAACTTGATAGGTTTAAACTTTTGATTTACATTAGTTGAACTGATTCAATTTGTGTTAACGTTGGGGTTAGGTTAATTTTAATCTTGCCTTTTCGTTCCATATCTCTTTTCCGCAAATTGTGTTCTTGTTTCTTGAATTGAGTTTTTGGTGCACAACGATCCGAACTTGTGGAAAATTCGTGTGGATTGGACTTCATCCTACTCCATTCGTATCAATTATGCCTCATGGTTTGTATACACCATTGCCAATTCCTAGTCATCCTTGGGTAGACATTTCTATGGATTTTGTACTTGGATTGCCTAGATCACGTAATGGTCATGATAGCATTTTTGTGGTAGTTGATAGATTTAGTAAGATGGCACATTTAATTGCATGTTCTAAGTCTAATGATGCTACAAAAGTTGCTGATTTGTTCTTTAAGGAAATTGTAAGATTGCATGGAATTCCTAAGAGTATTGTTAGTGATAGAGATGTCAAGTTTTTATCTCACTTTTGGCGCACTCTTTGGAATAATTTAGGCACTAAGTTATTGTTTTCTACTGCTGCACATCCCCAAACTGATGGGCAAACTGAGGTAGTAAATCGTACTTTGTCTACTTTACTTCGTGCTATTATTCAGAAAAACTTAAAGAATTGGGAAGGTTGTTTGCCGCATATTGAATTTGCTTACAATAGAACTGTTCATAGTTCCACTAACTGTTCACCTTTTGAAATAGTTTATGGATTCAATCCTTTAACTCCTCTTGATATTTTGCCTTTGCCTATTAATGAGTTTGTTAATGTTGAAGGTCAAAAGAAAGCAGATTTTATTAAGGAGTTACATGAAAAAGTAAGGCATAATATTCAAAGGCGTAATGAGCAATATGCCAAACAAGCTAATAAAGGTCGGAAAAGAGTGATATTTGAACCGGGTGATTGGGTTTGGATTCACTTAAGGAAGGAGAGGTTTCCCGACAAAAGGAAATCTAAGCTTCATCCACGAGGAGATGGTCCTTTTCGTGTTCTGGAAAGGATTGGAGATAATGCTTACAAGATAGAGCTTCCTAGTGCCTATTTGTTGTCTTCAAACCTAAAAAGTTTGTTTGTACTAGGTTCTTGTCCGAACCTTAATTGTTTTTGTTTGTCCAAGGTTTTGTCCAAACCTTAAAAGTTTGTTTTTGTCCTTTGTTGTCCGAAAAAAAAAAATACAGAAAAAGAACAAAAAAATATATTAATTCGGACTTTGCATTATTTATTTCTGTTATTTATTTATTTTATTTAATTTTAATTGAAGAACACATTGTTCTTGAGTTTGTTTCTTGAAAATCACCTTGGATTAAAAGTGCCATAACTTTCTCAATACAACTCGGAATTAAGTGATTCAAATTGCGTTTTCTTCGTCTTGAAGTCTACTCTCTGTTTCCCTTAGTTTCTGAAGTTAAATCAAGTTATACCCACACTTATTATTAAATACTCTTGACGTGATTTGTTAAAACTTCCTTGGTTTTACTTGTGAAAATTTGTTGGTGGAATTAATTGGTTGAGTCTTGTTATTACAATCATTGAACCAGTAAGTTCCATAGTTTGAGAGTATTAGTACAGGGTATATACGAGAAAAGCTTTCATATTAAGAGAGGAGAGTACCTACTACCCCATATTGTGAGAACCCGTGAGGTATATTTCTATATATTTCTTGTGTTTTTACTAACTTGCAGGTACAAATGGAGGGTGAAGAATCTAAATCACCAAAGGTAGTGGACCAAAAGTTCACTAATGATGTCCTCTTTGACATGATCCGAAAACTCACACTCAAAGTTGATAGTTTGTCTTCGCCACCACCCAAGGGTCCTAAATCCCGAAGAGTTGAGTTTGAGTCTAACAATGATTCTAGTCATGATGAGGAAGAGGAGGATACGAGTTTTTCTAAGAAAGGTGACAAGTCTAAGATTTCCATTGCTTCTGTTAAACTAACTATCCCAACTTTCCATGGTAAAGCAGATCCCGAGGCTTATTTTGATTGGGTTCGTGAGCTTGAACACTTCTTTGAAGGCCATGATTACCCCGAAAAGGAAAAGTATCGAATTGCTTTTGTGCACCTTAAGGATTATGCTAGTTTATGGTGGGATGAAGTTATGAGGTCTAGACGTCAAGATGGTGAAATGCCAATCAAGACTTGGAGCCAAATGAAAATTCTTATGAGGAAAAAGTATGTCCCGTCTCATTACAACCGTGAGTTGAACAGAAAATTGCACTCTCTTGTGCAAGGTAATAAATCGGTTGAGGAGTATTATCATGAGATGGAAGCTTTGATGATCAAGGCTAATGTGCATGAAGATCCTGATTCCACTATAGAACGATTTTTGAGAGGTATGCATTCTGATTTAGCATATCATGTGGATTTACAAAGTTATGTTGATATTAATGAACTTGTCCACAAAGCAATCAAGATTGAAAGGCACATGAAAGGGAAGAGTAAGTTCTCACAACCGCCACCACCTTGGCGAAGGGAACAAAAGCCGAATGTTACCCCTTTTACACCACCGTCAAAGCCGCATCAATTCACCTCCAATCCAACATCAAGTGCATCATCCCAAGTCCCAAAATCAGTCCCTAAACCTGTGGAGAACATCCCAAAAATGGCGTCAACTCTTAGTCCAAAATTGAGGGATGTTCGTTGTTATAAATGTCAAGGTTATGGACATGTGCAAGCTGAGTGTCCAACTCGAAAATTGATGATAACTCTTGATAGTGGAGAAGTGGTAAGTGATGATGATTGTGCCGACATGCCACCTCTTGAAGAGAAGCACCAAAGTGAGTCAAGTGATAATGAAGCTCTTGAATCATATACTTATGATGTTGCAAGTCATATTTTACTTGGGCGTCCTTGGCAATTTGATTGTGATGTGATTTATCATGCCAAGAAAAATTTCTATAGCTTTGTATACGAAGGAAAGAGGTTTAATCTTCACGCTTTGACTCCTGCACAAGTCTTTGAAGATCAAACAAGAATCATTCAAGCTACCAGAGATGCAAACGCCGCAAAGGAGAAGAAATTGCAAGAGAAACAATGTAATAATGGATCGAAATCTTGTAATAGTCATGATATAGTTGTTTCAAAATCTTGTCATTTTGCTTCTTCTAGCGAGTTTAAGAGAGGAATACTAGATAGGCAATCAATATACTTACTTGATGATAGTGATCACCATTTGAATTGTTTGCTGCCTAGTTCCTTTGTTTTGCAGGTTTTTGGAGTTCCTAAGTGCTTAATGGAGTTCGAAATAACTCATTATCAATTGCAAGGAATCCAATCCGCCTTAGCTTGTTTTCCACAAGGTAAGCAAAGTAAGTTAGGTAAGTATGAAAGCTTATTGGTTGATTTCAATGGTTTTAAAGTAAAGAACTTTGTTAACGTCAATGCTATTGATTTTCAAAGTTTGATTACTGTTTTGAATCAATTTCAATGTCTTTCACACACCTTTGAAACATTAGTTCGAAATTCTTTAACATGTGCATTAAAATCCAATGATTTGTGTTTTGGTAAGGAAATTATTTCACATAATTCTTCAATTATGAAATCCAATTATTTTGTTTTGAATGAGTTTATGTATAGTTTCTTCACATGCTATGTTGCTTATCTAATACATGAATTATATTTTGAGCTTAATATTGGATATTTCGAACTACATCCAACCTTTGTATGCACTCATTCAAGTGTTAATTATATTGACTATACTTGTTGGGTTAATGATTCTTTTGATTCTTTATTTCGTGATTTTGCTCACATCCATCAAGTTCAAAGAGGTCCTTGGATAATTCAACACTTGTATGGTAAGTTATCTCCGTTCCAAATTTCTTTTGAATTCCAAGAGGTAAAATTTTCTATTTAAAACTATTCAATAGATTGTTTACATTCTAGTTTTTGGAATTACACTCTCATATTTGATAACTTTTGCATGTTTTTAGAGGTCTTAATACGTTCATGTGATTTGCACTTTCTCAAGGATGCATATATGTTTTCTTGTTATGAATTTTCGTGTCTTTATGATTCTATTCATATATGTTTACATCCTTTGCTTACATTACATGTTAATAACGTAAATAATGTGTTCATGAATGTTGTTAGTGAATTCATATTGATTAGTTCTTTAATTAAGAACATTCGATTTTCTGATTTGCATAAACTATATGATAGTTATTTGCATAATTGTTTTGAATTCATTGACTTCAACATTATGACTAATGCAAAATTTGTTACGACTAATCATGTTATATGTATTTCGATTTTGCATACATATTCTGCCCGTTCTATTCTTTTGGTGAAAGGAAATTATTCTACGTATTGTTTTAGATTATTGTGCTTTCTTTTACCTTATACATTTGTCTTGTTTTGGCAGGATATAACTTCTTGTTGCTCGAGATGTGCATCTTCCCAATTTTATTTGGCTCGAGTTTGCATTGGGTTCATCATATTGGTGTTTGATCCAGGAACTCACTTTCAAGATTCGAGGACGAATCCTTTCGAGGAGGGAGGGAATGATGAGAATGAGCCCGTGTCCATGTCCGTGGTGGTGTTAAAGTCAAATTGTCATCCTGAAACTTTCTGCCACGTTTTGGTATTCGTGGCATAACTCTTTCGATATAACTCGGAATTGCACCATTCAAGAAGCCCTGGAACGATAAGAGATAGATCTACAACTTTCGTGTTTTAAGTTTTCCAAGATTCTGACTTTATCACCGTCGAAAAGGCCTTCCAAAGTTGATGACGGGATTCTGGCCGAATTTTCATCTCGAATTTCATGGACTATATTGAAGACCAAGATTGCGTGCTTGGGCTTTGCCATTAATGGATCACGCCATTGATTAATCTTTAGGATTTATTTAAGTTGTAATAATAAGTCCATTAACATTAATTAATTGGGCTTTATTTTCGTTAATTAATAAGTCATTACTTGGCCCAATTACTTTGCATGGTAATATTTTCATAAGTTCCCCTGAATCTTTTTGATTCATACGTGGGGGTTTGATTGCTTCATATCAAATCTTTTCGTGTCAATTTCTTTATTTTCTTGTTTTGTCAATTCCGCACCATTGTTTCTTCTTGTTCTTGTTCGTGGAGTTTGGTAAGCAACGATCCAAAGGAGGTGGTTTCGAGTGGTTCAAGGTGCTGCATCTTGATCATTCATATCAGAAGTCAAATTGAGTTTTGCTTCTTCATAGTTTAGGAAACAAAGGAAGCCAAAATGTGTTTGGCCACCTTGATAAAACCGTGTGCCCTAATCCTTATTAGAAAAAGATTAGTTTGTTAGTTGTTAGTTTCCAATTCCAATTTGGAAAATTGGTTAGTTTAGAAGTCAAGTTGTAATTGACTTGAGTTAGGGTTTAAAAGCCTTGGCCGAATTAGCCTCTATAAAAGGCCATCATTGTAAATGATTTTTCATAGATGAATTTTGATAAAGTTTAGCTTTGCTAAAGTGTCTTTTCGTGTCAATATCTTTTAATTTCTGTTTTTGTGTAATTCCGCATCTTTGTGATTCTTGTTCTTGGTTCGAGTTTGGTAAGCAACGGTCCAAAGGAAGTGGATTCGAGTGGTCTAAGGTGCTGCATCCGTGATCATTCATATCATGTGTGTGAACTGTGATGAAAAAAATGAGTGAAGTGTGTTTTAAAGGGTGAGCTCGCCCTCACAACATTCTAAGTGGCGAGACCTCTTCCTCACAAAACAAAAGTGGCGAGACCTCGTAGTGAGGTCTCGCTATGTAAAATGCAAGTGTGCGTGTGTGGGAGCTCGCCACACATGCGCGCGCGACCAATGCGAGGTCGCCGCACGTTTGTGCAACAATCAGGTGAGCTCGTCGCACATTAATACGACGAGCAGCAAGGCGACCGCAACTAGAGCTCAATTCCACAACAACAGTCCAAATCAACAGAATTTAACAGAATTCATAAGTGAAATACGAGCGTGAATTCATTTCTTCCTAATTCAAGTCAATTTTACCACCTTTTGCTATCTAAACAGAACAATCGTCCATAGAAACCCTAGGACATCATCGAATTAGCTACACGATTCCATTTCCAATTCTCCATCAACAGTTCGCAATGTGAAACAATTCATTATCAATAAATCGAAAGAATTTACCAAATACAGTGCCTCAATTGCTTGTAATTCACAAAAGAATTACGGTAGATGAGTTTTTTTTAAATATGATTTAAAAAAATACATTTATCACTATCAGTAAAAAGTAAACTAAACAATCAAGAAAGTGAAGTAAAAATGATGAACTCTAGTAAAAGAAAACTAAAAAGGAAATTGAAAGAAAAAAAAAACAATAGGTTGCCTCCTAGGAGCGCTTGTGTTTAAGTCGACAGCCCGACATAGCTTCGATTCACTGGGAAATTATTGGATCATCTAAAAACAACTCATGTTGAGCTTGAGCCAAATCGGTGATGCCCTTCTCTTAAATTGTCAAATACAGCTTGAGTCTGTGACCAATTACTTCCCATGTGTTACCATTTTTCTCATTTTGGATTTCCACCACACCATATGGCATCACCTTAACTCGGAAGGGACCATTCCAACGTGATCTCAATTTCCCAGGAAACAACCTCAAGCGAGAGTTGTACAATAACACCAGTTGCCCTGGAGCAAAACTTTTTGATTGGATACTAGCATCATGGAGTTTCTTAGTCCTTTCTTTATAAAGCTTAGAGCTCATGTATGCGTTGAATCTAAACTCATCTAACTCATTCAACTCCAGCATCCGCTTTGATTGAGCCCCATGTAAATCCATGTTCAACTTCTGGATAGCCCAGTAGGCCTTATGTTCCAACTCTATCGGGAGATGACACTCGTTCCCAAACACAAGCCTAAATGGAAAAGCCCCGCTTGGTGTCTTGTAAGCAGTCCTGTACGCCCATAGAGTGATGAGTTGGTTTCATACCAACTAATACGTATAAATATCTTAGCTTTTGCCTTTTGTTTTCATGCAATTGTATGGTGTTTTGTGCTATTTTGTGTATTCATGTGGTTTGTGATGTGGAAGTGCTAAATGGTATAAAAAGGGCAGAAAATGATGAGGAAATGAGTAATGTGTTTCTAGGATTGGAAATTAAGAAAACCCTAAACATGTTGGAAGCTTAATTGGCGAAATTAGGGTTTTGGCAGCTTGATTGTGCAACTTGATTTGAGTGTAACTCTTTTAATACTGATCCGAATGAGGAGATTTTGGTTGCTATGGAAAGCTCTTTGTGTGTACTTCAATTGTCATATTTTAACTTTCTCCAAATTCTGTATGCAATCATGAGGAACTGAGGCTTCTTTGTTGTGCTTGGATTAGGGTTTGGTTTTTTAGGGTTTGATCTTTCTGCCACAGTTTTGTAAAATGGGTATACCAAAGCTACAGGTATCCAATGATGTTGATTCTTGAACCAGTGGAAAGCTTAGAGGAAGATCTAGACCACCAAGTCTAATTCCGGGGCTAAGGCACATTTATTTGGCATGGAAGTAGAGCATTGTTTTGAAAATGGACACTTAGCCATATAGTTGCTCTTATATTTGCACTCACCTCACACTTCATGTTTGTATGGCATTTACACTCACATGCACGGCAAGCTCATGTCGCCTCCACTGCCCTTATGCACACACATGCAACCTCGCACACTCTTGCACAGACTCACGTTGGACCTCGCCGCCACACTCTCGCATGCACCACGTGCACACATCATGCGACGAGGTGAGCTCGTCGCATGAATCGTGCACACCTCGCCACACAAGTGTGTGCGGCGAGGTCACCTCGACACTCATACACATCTCACCATTTCTCATGCATTATACATACACTTGAACATTCATCATTTTGGCTACTTCCGTGTTGTTTCATGGTGTTCTTGCATGCTCACTTTCATTTTACCATATTGTCATTCATGCTTTGTACATAAATTGCTCAAGATTGATGTCCTTTGCTTTTTCTATTATGAATTCATGAATTGTTGTGTTTTATTTCGTTAGTTGCAAGATCATGCACTCATTCTCCATTCAATGTTTGATAAAGTTTCTTGAACATCATGCTTTCCATTTCGGGTGAACAATGCGTCATTTAGCTGCTATGGCATTCATCAATTTCCACTTTCACTTTGCTTCATCATATTTCATTTACATCCGGTTTGTGCACAACACTCTTAGCCACACTTAGTTCACAACATTCACAACACCAATTTCACTCACACTCACCCTCACTCCACAACACTCACAACACTTCACTCATTTGCACATCACAAACCTCACAATACACTCGCACACTATGCACCAAATGGTGAGACCTCTTAGAGAGGTCTCGTGGAAATTGATGGTACACGGCGAGACCTCTCTAAGAGGTCCCGCCGGTTTGTTAAGTGAGAGGTCTCGCCATGTTGGTGGTGTTAGTGGCGAGACCTCTTAGACCTCTCTAAGAGGTCCCGCCGGTTTGTTAAGTACACGGCGAGACCTCTCGTGTTGGTGGTGTTAGTGGCGAGACCTCTTAGACCTCTCTAAGAGGTCTCGCCGTGTTAATGTGTAAAGTGGGTGTGTGTTTTTTTTTTGTGATGAAGAATTGGCAAAGTGTTGAGGTTTGTGTGTTTTTGGATTCATAGAGCATTGAAGACGTGATTTTCGATGGCTCGAGGGCGTGAAGATGCTGCTGAAGGCGTGACATCTGAAGGCTTGAAGGCGTGGGAATTCGGATAAAGGCGCGAAGGCCTAAAGCTCAGAAGCATGGAGTGGTTTTGTGCACAAGCTTCGGTTGGACATTGTCAATTTGGACAGTGGCATTCTTGTAGTTTGTAACTGATTTTACGTTTGGGTACTGTTTACGATTTTTGTAACCTCTATATATAGAGGAGATAGTTAGTAGATTGGAACATTCGGGAATTCATATTGGAGAATAGAAAAACAGACTTTTGATTTTTAGAGCAGAAATTTTCTCTCATTTTTCTCTTTCTCTCTCTATTTTCTCTCTCTAGATTTTCTTCTCCGATTTCATTTCCGATTGTGACTTTGTACCGGAGATTACATATTGAACTCAATCGAAGGAGCATTTGACATTCCTCTACACTTTAATCGGTGAAATCTTTCAATTTGATGGAATTGAACTGTTTAATAATTGTGTGATATCTTAGGGTTCTAAATGGATGAATACATGATTTAGGAGATTTGATGCTATGTAATCGACGTAATTGATAAAGATTGAAATTGCACTTGAATTTATCACTTGAAATCTGTTTAATTTCATATCTCTGCACTAATTTTGAATGGATCAAGCTTCGATTGTGGTCGCTATGTTTAATTTATCACTTGAATTTATCAATTGATTCACCAACGTTAGTGAAGATGCATGAGATGAGAACTAAAGTGTGATTGTTTGAGTCTTTACACTTGCTTTCTATGATTATTTCATTTTTGAGATTCAAGCCTCGCCATGGGAAGCTTCGATGAATTGAAACATTGGGAAAAGTGTTAAAGAAGCTCTCTGTGTTAATTAACGAAGACATTCAAGCTTAGGTCGGGCCTCGCCATGGGATTTTCTAGGGTTTGCATGTTAGAGTAGTTAGCTTGGAGAGTTGAGACATTGCGGAGTGAATTCCACCATTCTCAGGTGATGCGAATGGTTGGCCGAGGCTCCAACTCCTGGACCAAATTCGATCTCCACAAGCAAAGGATCGTGCTGCACAAAGGTTATTCCAAGAACACAAACAATTGCAATTCGGGAGGAAGAAGATTCAAGGGGAAAAATGCCAAGAATGAGTAAATCAAACCCCACGTTTTTAATACAAACGAACTAAATTTAACTTATGAAAATTCAATTAGTTAAACAAGTTAATTTGGCCGGCTCTTTAAATAAAGAACAATGGTGAAGTCACCTATAGGTTACACTAAAGGTAATCTTCTACAATGGACAATTAAATAATTCTCCAAGGCTTTGGACAACTCAAAGAGTTAATCTCAATTTTTAGCAAGCTAAAAACTTTCTTTCATTCATCAACTTCTTTTGAAAAAAACGTGTTTGGCCTCCTTAAATAGGGAGTAAAGTCAGCCATACAATGAATTAAGAAACAAGAAACCCTAGTAGTTGCAAAACACAACTTTACTTCTGATACGAATGGAGTAGGGTGAGAATCCAGCTCCACACGAATTCCACACACTTAGGATCGTTGTGCACCAAAATTCAGAAACCAACACGATCACAAGTAAGATCAAACACGGAAACAACACAAGAAGAAAAGATGGATATCGAATGGGATGTATTTGATTGTAAATCAATCAAACCCAACACATTACCACAAAGTGATTTCAATCTAACCTATGTAAATCAATGGTTAAAAAGATCTCAGTTTGGCTCGCTCTTGAAATCAAGAAACAATACGTTCTCTTTAAGGTCCTAGCTTAAAGAATCCGGTCCTATGAATAATCAACTAACCCTAATTGATTAATCACGTTTTTCACAACTTGTTTAAGGCTGCAAATAATTTAGCAAAGCTAAAAGGTTTCTTCAAAATTCAATCATTCATTAAAAAAAAACGTTACAAAGAATGGCCATTAAATAGGACAAGTTTCGGCCATGTTGCTTGGTAAACAAGGAAATAAAACCCTAAAAGTTGTAAAGTACAACTTGACTTCTAAACTAACCAACTAACAAACTAATCCTTTATGGAAAAAGGAAGCTAAAAACGTTTTGCCCTTCTAGAAGACAAGGACAAGCTCCTAAAATTTAGGGAATTACTTTCCTAACAAATTAAAGCCCATTACATGCCATTATCATGCAAGATAACTTGGGCCATGTAATTAAAAACGAAAATATACTAATAATAAGCCCAATTAAAATGTTTTGGACTTAATTATTAAAACATTAATTAATTCTAACTACTTAAGAAAAGGCGCGATCCAATTTGGCAAAAGCCCAAGCACGCCATCTTGGTCTTCAATAAATAATGTCCATGGATTAGTGAATCCTAATCCCACTAGGATTGTGAATCCTAGTCTCATTTGGATTTGCCTTTATGGAACTCTTATGGAACTTGGACAAGATGAGGATTGATGAATCCTAATCTATTAGGATTGAGCTTGGAAATCCTAATCCCATTAGGATTTGTCTTGGAAATCCTATTCCTATTAGGATTTGGCTTGGTAATCCTATTTCCATTAGGATTTGGAGTAGATTGCTTGTACGGATTCTTATCATTCCCTCCCTCCTCGAAAGGATTCGTCCTCGAATCTGGAAATTGAGCTCCTGGATCAAACACCAATAAGAAAAACTCATTACAAACTCGAGCCAAGTAAAACAAATCCTGCAATAAGAAAATAAATGTGTAAGTTAAAGAAAACTTAAAATAATTATGCATATAAACATCATTTAATAAATGCAAATCAGAAAACTTATGATGATATGCAATATTAAACAACTTTAAAAAGAATACTTCAAATAAAGATGAACATAATGTTTTGAGCAACAAGAAAGTATTCAAGAGAAATTTATTAACTTCATCCTTGGACACACTAATAATAACATGAAAATCAATGATGTTAACATGTAAAGAATGAAAAGAAAGTAAACATATATTAATGTAATTACAAATATTATCCAAGGATTCATAAGAATTTGCAAAGCAAGTATATATATAGACATCCCGGATTAAATGTGAATCACAAAAACTAAGTTGTACATTCTTTACAAGCATGTTGAAGTTATCAAAGATTAAGAACTTACAATTCCAAAGAATAAGAACAGAATATTGTACCTTCGGGAATTGAAAAGAAATTCGAAATTGAGATAACTTACCAAACAAGTGTTGAACAATCAGATTACCTTGTCGAAGTGGATACTTTTGATTTTGGAATGAATTGAAAACAGTAAGAGCAAAGCTATGAATCAAATCATCAAAATAAAGTGTATTCCAGTTAGGATAATCAATAGATTTAACACTTCGTTTAGTGTTCACAAGGGTTTTGTAATGATCGAAATTATAAGCACTCAACTTACCTTGCTTACCTTGTGGAAAACAAGCTAAGGCAGATTGGACTCCTTCCAATTGATAATGAGTTGGTTCGAACTCCATTAAGCTTTTAGGAACTCCAAAACTCTGCAAAAAAAACAAAACAACACTAGACAAAGAATTAAGGTGATCACTATTAATGATAAGTACAAAATCCTTACGGATCATCAAATACAAGTGATACCTATCTAGTATTACTCTCTTTATCTCACTAGAAGAAGCAAAACTACAAGATTTTGAAACAACTAATTCTCGGCTATTACAAGATGAAGAATCACTCTCTCGGCCTAAGCCAGCTATTTCCTTCTTTTGTTTCTCTTGTTCAATCTTTTCCTTTGCTTCTTGATCTCTTAAATCACTCCAAGCTTTTGCAAGTCTTACTTGGTCTTCAATGACTTGTGCGGGAGTTAAGGCATGAAGCCTAAACTTTTTACCTTTATGACTTGTGCGGGAGTTTTGTTTACTTGGTCTCTGATACCAATTGATACGAATGGAGTAGGGTGAGAATCCAGCTCCACACGAATTCCACACACTTAGGATCGTTGTGCACAAAGCTATAGAAATTTTTCTTGGCATGATAAAGAACATCACAATCATATTGCCAAGGACGGCCAAGCAAGATATGACTTGCTTCCATTGGAACAACATCACATATAACTTCATCAACATATTTCCCAATGGTTAAAGTGAACTTTACTTGTTTTGTGACCCTAGCATCCATTGAATTATTCAACCATTGTAGTCGGCAGGGTTTAGGATGTTTCGTGCAATTCAAGTTCAACTTATTTACAAACAAAGTGCTCGCCACATTTGTGCAACTTCCACTATCAATTATCACACTACAAATTCTGTCTTGCACTAAGCAACGTGTGTGAAATATGTTTTCTCGTTGCATCAAATCATCATTATCAACTAAAGGTTGGACATTTAGAACACGGCGAGAGACTAAAGAAAATTTACCGTCACCATAAGTGTAGGGCTCATTGTCTTCACTTTCTTCACTTGATTCATGTTTCTCTTCAAGAGAATCATTAGCAAACTTTTGCTCAGCTTCGGTTTGAGGTTTAGAACCTCTTGGTGTATTAGTTTCGTCCTCCATTATCCTGCAAGGTTAGTAAGAAACAAAAGAAAACAACAATTGAATTTCTCTCGGGTTCTCACTATGTGGATAGTAGGAGCTCTCCTCTCTTTGATATATGTCTCTCGTGTATACCCTAGTCTAATACTCTCAAACTATAGAGAACTTACTGTTGCAATGACTTTAAGAGATTGTCTCAACCGAGATTTTCAACAACAAGATTCACACAAGTCAAATCAAAGAAGTTCAAATAATTCACGTCACAAGAGTATTTCAGAGCACGTGTGGGTATAATTTGATTGATTCAGAAACTATGATATTTAGAAAGAGGAATCAAAGACGAGAACAACACAATTTGAATCACCAAAATCCGAGTTGTATAGCAAAAGTTATGGCACTTTTAATCCAAGGTGGTTTCAAATCAAAACTCAAGAACAAAGTGTTCTTTTTAATTTACGAAAATTAATTAAAAAAAAATACTAAAAATTAAATAACAGAAATATTAAAAGTCCGAGATTATTTTCTTTTATTGGGCCTCTTTTTTTTTTTTTTTTTTTTTATATCACGGCCCTTTTTTTTTATTTTTTGATTTGGGCCTTTTTTTTTTTTTTTTTAAATTACGGCCTTTTTTTTTTTTTTTTTATTCGGACAACAAAAAGGACAAAACAAACTTTTAAGGTTTTGGACAAAAACCTTGTACAAACAATGACCTAGGTTCGGACAAGAACCTTAAACAACTTAGGTCAAACAAAATCTTTAAGGTTTTAAGACAAGAACCTAGTACAAGTACTTAGGTTTAAGGATGTGGCCTTGTCTTATGTGGTTCAACCTTAATTTCTCCAAACTTTAATAACTCACCAAGGACAAAGAATTTGAAAGTGCCACTTTAACAAAATTTTCAAGATTTAACTCAAGGATTTCAAATATGGTTCAAGATTCAAAATTTGACAACTTTCAAAAATCAAGAACTTCAAGAAGTTCAAGAAAGTGGTCAAGAACCAATCTTTTTCACTTGTTCAAAAAGTTTGATCAAAAGTTATTATGACAAGAGTAGATTGATGGAACTAACACAAAAAGAATTTCAAGAATTGCGCAAGAACTCACAAAGTTATGATAATTTGAAACTAGGGTTTTTAAGAAACCCTAATCTTGACACCTAGGGTTTGGACGTGAAATCAACAAATAAAACACAAAGAATCCAACACTATGAATGCAAGAAAATAGTGCAGAATATTGAGACAAAGATGGCAGCAAGGATCGAACAAGAAACACAAGAAGAACAACACAAAAACGCAAGAAAATCAAGTAACAAGATCAACTCAATTTGGGCAGATTTTAAGCACCAAGTTGCATGCGATTTTTGGACAGAATATTAATGAATTTAAGACTCAATTAATATATATATTTACTGCAGAATTTAAACTTTAAAAACAGCAGCAATTCGAAGCAAGAACAGTAGCAAAAAGATGTCAAAAATCGTAAACAACAAGAAGGCAATTTTCGGGCAGATTTGATCAACTTTGGCTTATGCGATTTTGATGAATTTAAAGACACTAACTATGACGACTTTGGACAGCAAGAAACACGTGAAAACAGCAACTAAAAGACTCCAAAAACTGCAGAAAAAATTGACGCACAAAGGACAGCAAGAACGACTCAAAAAGTAGAGCAAAATCCGAGAAGGAAAAACAAAGCGCAAACCTGAATTTTGTGATGAACAACCTAGAAGCTTTGATACCAATTGATACGAATGGAGTAGGGTGAGAATCCAGCTCCACACGAATTCCACACACTTAGGATCGTTGTGCACCAAAATTCAGAAACCAACACGATCACAAGTAAGATCAAACACGGAAACAACACAAGAAGAAAAGATGGATATCGAATGGGATGTATTTGATTGTAAATCAATCAAACCCAACACATTACCACAAAGTGATTTCAATCTAACCTATGTAAATCAATGGTTAAAAAGATCTCAGTTTGGCTCGCTCTTGAAATCAAGAAACAATACGTTCTCTTTAAGGTCCTAGCTTAAAGAATCCGGTCCTATGAATAATCAACTAACCCTAATTGATTAATCACGTTTTTCACAACTTGTTTAAGGCTGCAAATAATTTAGCAAAGCTAAAAGGTTTCTTCAAAATTCAATCATTCATTAAAAAAAAAACGTTACAAAGAATGGCCATTAAATAGGACAAGTTTCGGCCATGTTGCTTGGTAAACAAGGAAATAAAACCCTAAAAGTTGTAAAGTACAACTTGACTTCTAAACTAACCAACTAACAAACTAATCCTTTATGGAAAAAGGAAGCTAAAAACGTTTTGCCCTTCTAGAAGACAAGGACAAGCTCCTAAAATTTAGGGAATTACTTTCCTAACAAATTAAAGCCCATTACATGCCATTATCATGCAAGATAACTTGGGCCATGTAATTAAAAACGAAAATATACTAATAATAAGCCCAATTAAAATGTTTTGGACTTAATTATTAAAACATTAATTAATTCTAACTACTTAAGAAAAGGCGCAATCCAATTTGGCAAAAGCCCAAGCACGCCATCTTGGTCTTCAATAAATAATGTCCATGGATTAGTGAATCCTAATCCCACTAGGATTGTGAATCCTAGTCTCATTTGGATTTGCCTTTATGGAACTCTTATGGAACTTGGACAAGATGAGGATTGATGAATCCTAATCTATTAGGATTGAGCTTGGAAATCCTAATCCCATTAGGATTTGTCTTGGAAATCCTATTCCTATTAGGATTTGGCTTGGTAATCCTATTTCCATTAGGATTTGGAGTAGATTGCTTGTACGGATTCTTATCAACTTCTTAACTAACTAACCACTAGTTTCCTAAACTTTGAAGAAGCAAAACTCAATTTGACTTCTTTAGTTTCCTAAACTTTTACTTGCCATTATCATGCAAGATAATTGGATCAAGTAATTTACTTAGCCCATAACTAAAAACACAAAGACTTAAGCCCACAATTAAATGTGTAATGGACTTAATTTATTTAAAACAAAATAAACCCTAATTAATTAAAATGGCGTGATCCATGAATGGCAAAGCCCAAGCACGCCATCTTGGTCTTCAATGTAGTCCATGAAATTCGAGATGAAAATTCGGCCAGAATCCCGTCATCAATTTTGGAAGGCATTTCAACAGTGATAACATCAGAATCTCGTAAAACTTAAAACATGAAAGTTGTAGCTCTATCTCTTATCGTTCTAGGGCCTCTTGAACCAGCATAATCGGAGATCATATGAGAGAGATATGCCAATAACACCGAACTATGGCATAAGTCTTCAACAATGTATTTTCCATGGTGGCAACACCTTAAATGTCGTGAAGCAACAAACCTCCATGGAACCTTTAGGAACTGTGATTTTGACTTTATTCCAGGCCTCCAACTATAAGATTCATCACAAATTAATGGAATGAATATCACGAACCACTTGCTTATTGACCACCCAAATAATAGGCTTTCTAGGTTCATATCATACTCACTTTCTTGGAGAAGATTCGACCTCGAATCTTGAACGATTGTGGTGACACCAAGTAAATCATAACCTACATGATCTGTTAGACAACAAGAAGAACCAAAAACAACAATATCTCCAACGGGATTTGATATCTCTTTTTTTCCTTTTTCATCAAGATTCAATTCTAGGCTTTTTCCACTTACAACAACAACCTCACTTTTTATATGTTCATCATTGGGTATTATATTCTCACACATATTAACAATATTCAATACATCAAAAGAAATCAAATATGTTTGAGAAGTTTCTTCAATTGGAATAATTGGAATTATCACATCTTCTGGAATTGGATCCTCCCTGACATTATCAATTTGAACCATATCAACCTCCAAAGATGCTATATCTCCAAGACAATTTAAAGGAAAAGATGAATTCTTTACCTCATCACACACATTCTCCATGGTTAGTGGTTGAAGATCCACTAGAAGTTCATCCTTCGGCTCATCATACCAATGAGGACATTGGATTGCACTATGCCCAACTCCTAAACACCTCAAGCATTTAACAACACGAACTTTGTGATAGCAATCCATCCAAATCCTTGGTGCCAAAGCCGAGCTTACATGATCCTTTGATGAATCTTGATGGACCAATGACAAGATCAAGGAGCAAAAGGATGAAAGACGCTTTGCACACTTTGTTGTCATCACACATTGGAGATTTGGAGGCCGAGACTTGCACATCTTCTCAACATGAAGTTCTTTTGCACGTTTCTTACATAACAATTCATGAAGATGTTCCTCAAAGTTCTACATTGGAGCTTAAGGGAAATTCCACCTTGAAGAAGCTTGCAAAGACCGAGAGTTGAAGTCCAATGAAAGGCGTGTCCTTGGGCTTTCATATGGATCACGCCCTTATTTAGATATTAGGGTTTTATTTTGTTGATAATTAATTAAGTCCAAAACACTTAATGTGGGCTTTAATTAATTGGTTGTTAATAAGTTGTTTGGCCCAATTATCTTACACGATAAAGGCAAGCAATAGTTTAGGAAACAAGGAAGCAAAAACGTGTTTTGCTTCTTCATTAAAAACCGTGTCATCTAATCCTTTTCTAACTTGGATTAGTTTGTTAGTTGTTAGTTTCCTATTCCGCATTGGAAAGTTAAGTTAGTTAGTTTAGAAGTCAAGTTGTATTTTGCAACTACTAGGGTTTTAGTAATAGCCTACTTTAATCCTCTATTTAAAGGGATTAATGGCGATTTTATTCAATAGAGAAGAAGAAGAATTTTCGAGATTTTTAGCTTGCTAAAAATTGTGATTAACACTTTGTGTTGTCCAAAGCCTTGGAGAATTATTTAATTGTCCATTTTAGCAAATTACCTTTAGCGTGACCTTTAGGTGATTTCACCATTGTTTTTTATTTAAAGAGCAGTCCTAATTAACTTGTTTAACTAATTGAATTTTCATAGGTTAAATTAAGTTCATTAGTAATAAAACGTGGGGTTTTGATTTACTCAATTCTTGGCGTTTTTCCCTTGAATTTCATCCACCCGATTTCTTGCTTGTTTGTGTTCTTGGTCGTGGATTATCTTGATAGTGCAGCACGGTCCTTAGCTTGTGTGTGGAGATCGAATTTGGTCCAGGAGTTGGAGCCTCGACCAACCATTCGCATCAAACATGGGGTTTTGATTTACTCAATTCTTGGCGTTTTTCCCTTTAATTTCATCCACCCGATTTCTTGCTTGTATGTGTTCTTGGTCGTGGATTATCTTGATAGTGCAGCACGGTCCTTAGCTTGTGTGTGGAGATCGAATTTGGTCCAGGAGTTGGAGCCTCGACCAACCATTCGCATCACTTTGGGAGTAGGTATAGAAGTTGATTTTACCAATGTGCTTTCCTCAATGGCCTTTTTCTGCTGTTCTTCAATTCGAATTTTTTCTTGAAACATCACTATAATCTCCTCTAGATCTTTCGCAATAGATCGAAGTTCCCTTTGATACCTTTTACTTTGAAAAGCCACAATTGATGAATAGAGGTATATGTTTGTTGGAACAAAATTTCACTAGACTCAAGAATATGATTTAAGAAGACACAAAGAATCAAGAACAATCAAAAGATTGAAACTTGACGACACAAAAAAAAATTGCAAAGAAAACTCAAAGAACCTTTGTTTTTTTCACGAATATTTTTTGGGCTGGAATGGACCAAATAAATTTCGTCCCTAATAGTATTTAAAACAAGGAACACACTGCAAAAAGCAGAATCAAATTCCGAGTTAAAACGAAAAAGTTATAGTCAATCTGATATTTGACCGAGACAAAAAAATAAAGACTAAAACAAGACTGATTTTTTTTCGAATTTTTTTAACTCTATTTTTGACAAAATAATGTGAAATACAGTAAGAAAATGACTCAAGGATCACAACGCAATTTACAGAATTAAAATCGGACTACAAAAGACAAAGATATGAGCAAAACAATATTGCCCTGACCGAAAAAAACGAAAATTTACCTACGAGTAAAACCTGAATTTTATGCAACAACCCGGATGCTCTGATACCAATTGATGCGAATGGTTGGCCGAGGCTCCAACTCCTGGACCAAATTCGATCTCCACAAGCAAAGGATCGCGCTGCACAAAGGTTATTCCAAGAACACAAACAATTGCAATTCGGGTGGAAGAAGATTCAAGGGGAAAAACGCCAAGAATGAGTAAATCAAACCCCACGTTTTTAATACAAACGAACTCAATTTAACTTATGAAAATTCAATTAGTTAAACAAGCTAATTTGGCCGACTCTTTAAATAAAGAACAATGGTGAAGTCACCTATAGGTTACACTAAAGGTAATCTTCTACAATGGACAATTAAATAATTCTCCAAGGCTTTGGACAACTCAAAGAGTTAATCTCAATTTTTAGCAAGCTAAAAACTTTCTTTCATTCATCAACTTCTTTTGAAAAAAACGTGTTTGGCATACTTAAATAGGGAGTAAAGTCAGCCATACAATGAATTAAGAAACAAGAAACCCTAGTAGTTGCAAAACACAACTTTACTTCTTAACTAACTAACCAACTAACTAGTTTCCTAAACTTTGAAGAAGCAAAACTCAATTTGACTTCTTTAGTTTCCTAAACTTTTACTTGCCATTATCATGCAAGATAATTGGATCAAGTAATTTACTTAGCCCATAACTAAAAACACAAAGACTTAAGCCCACAATTAAATGTGTAATGGACTTAATTTATTTAAAACAAAATAAACCCTAATTAATTAAAATGGCGTGATCCATGAATGGCAAAGCCCAAGCACGCCATCTTGGTCTTCAATGTAGTCCATAAAATTCGAGATGAAAATTCGGCCAGAATCCCGTCATCAATTTTGGAAGGCATTTTCAACGGTGATAACATCAGAATCTCGTAAAACTTAAAACATGAAAGTTGTAACTCTATCTCTTATCGTTCTAGGGCCTCTTGAATCAGCATAATCAGAGATTATATGAGAGAGATATGCCAATAAAACTGAAATGTGGCATAAGTCTTCAACAATGTATTTTCCATGGTGGCAACACCTTAAATGTCGTGAAGCAACAAACTCCATGGAACCTTCAGGAACTGTGATTTTGACTTTATTCCAGGCCTCCAACTATAAGATTCATCACAAATTAATGAAATGAATATCATGAACCACTTGCTTATTGACCACCCAAATAATAGGCTTTCTAGGTTCGTATCATCAGGCCTCGCCATGGGAAAGGATGGTGTTAAGAAGTACAGGAAGTGGTGTGGTCGCCATGCTAACCATAACTTGAGCTTCTAGGAAACTTTGGTCTCCTTGAGGTTTGCTTGCTAGTTGATTGCATAGCATAGATTGGCTAGGTCTATGCTCATCCGATACAAGAATCCTAGGATATCTGCTTATACTTGTTAGTAGCTTCCCTTTTATTCCTGTGATTTTGTTTCTTTTCGTGTGGATATTTCATTCAACTTTGTGATTTGTTACTGTGACAATACTTGGAACAATTCTTCAATTCTCGAAAGCAATCCCTTCCCTGTGGATTTGATACCCTACTCATTGCTACTACATTAGTTTAGGGATTAAAATTGCAAGTACGCGACACACCTGTCAATTTTTGGCGCCGTTGCTGGGGAAGGCATGGTTTCTAGAGTTTGATTAAGTGATTTGAGTTTTATTATTTAGTTTTTGTGTTGTTTTGTTCTGAAGTGGTTTAATCTGTTCTTACCCTATTATTCTCTGTTGTTTCATTGTTATTGTTTTTGCTTGTGGTTTTTGTTCTTCGTGTGTTGTTTAAATTTGAAGTTTTGCTTTGGTGCTCTGTTTCATTACGGTTATACTTCACTCTTGGTGTTATTGTATGCCCAGGTTACGATCTTCTGGAGATCCTGAGTTTGCATTAGACCTTGAACTGCCAAAGACTTTGAGAGTTCAAGCCAGGCAAAGAGAAATGGCTAATCCTGGAGTGAGGGCACCGCGTTTTGGTGATCATTATGCTGTGAATTTTTACAATGGATTTGGACAGCAAGACATAGATGTTGAAAGTTACCACATCCCTACTCAGATTGTATCAATGATTACTCGAGGTCAATTTTTCCAAGGATTAGAAAATGAAGACCCTAATGATCATCTGGACTGGTTCTTAAGTTTGTGTAGCACGTTCAAACCTCCAAATGTGGAGAGAAGTGAAGTGCACAGAATCCTTTTTCCTCTTTCCTTGAGAGGTAAAGCAAAACATTGGTTTAAGACCATTAGGGGAGCAGATGCAACAATTTCTTTTGAGGAACTTCAGAAGAAATTCTTGGCGAAATATTTTTCACCTGCTAAGCTTGAGAAGAGGAGAATGGAGATCATGAATTTTCAACAGCAAGATAGTGAATCATTCAGAGAAGCATGGGAACGTTTTAATGATCTAATTCGTCAATGTCCCAACCATGACCTTGGTAAAATCAGAAAATTGAATACATTTTTCAAAGGTCTCACACCGGAGTCTTCCATGATGGTAAAAGCTTGAGCCAATGGTGCATTAAAGGATAAGAGTGCGTCGGAGGTTCGAGAGTTGTTTAACCAGATTGCTGAGGATGAGTATCCTTCCCTGAGACCCGTAAACCTCATGGTAGAAGACAACGAGGAGTTCTAGATCTTGATGAGGAGACTTCGTTGAGTGCCAAGTTTGAAACCCTTGCTAAGCAAGTGCAATCTTTGAAAGCTGATCAGACCAAGGCTCCAGTTCTTTCTTGTGGTTTGTGTAAAGGTGAACACCACACTGACGAGTGTGCCATCACAACTGAGTCTCTTCAGTACGTGAACAATTACAACAACAAACCTCAGTATAGTGGAAATTATTCTTGGGGAAACTATTCCGGTGGTAATAGACCATACAATGGTGGACAAGGCAGTTGGGGACAACAACAAAACCAAGAAGGGCAATACTATCAAGGAAATGACCAAAGAAGATCAACAAATTCACCACCTGGTTTTGATCATCAAGCCGGTACCTCAGAGCAAAGAAAGCCATTGGTTGAAGACATGTTCCAAAAGTTCATGGAGACGATGGACAAAAATGAACAAAGGTTTGGGGGTTTCGAATCAACTGTCAAACACAATGAAGCAACTTTAAAGAATATTGAAATGCAACTTGGACAACTTGCAAATGCTATGCATCAAAGACCAAGAGGAGCACTTCCAAGTGATACAATTCCAAATCCAAAAGGAAAGGAGACGTGTAATGCAATTACATTGAGAAGTGGAAAAGAAGTACACAAGCCTAACAAACCTAGAGATGAAACTTCTGAAGACAAGGAGGAAGACAATCTTGATTATGAGCAAGAGTGTGCCAATGAGGACATGGTACCAAAGAAGGAGGGGGTGCAAGATAATGGAGTTGGAGAGGCAAACAAGAAAGTTAGGGGACCTCCTAGCCCTTACAATTATCCTGAATTTGCACCTAAGCCTCTATTTCCTGAGAGAGTGAAACCAAAACCAAAGAAAGGACCTCAGTTTGATAGATTCTTGGATATGGTCAGACAAGTAAATGTGAGCTTACCTTTGTTGGATTTGGTGACGGCAGTACCCAAATATGCAAAATTTCTCAAGGATTTAATATCCAACAAGGAGCAAATTTTGAGATGTGAGGTACCTTTGACACTCATGGATTATGGTGGAGCATGGATTGGGCACAAATTGCCACCAAATTGTTCTTGATATGGAAGAGGATCCGGAGGTTCCTTTGATCTTTGGTTGACCCTTCTTAGCAACAGGTGATGCTGTGATTGTTGATTCATTGTTACTTTTAGAATCAACAATGAAGAAGTTGTTTTTGATGTGAATTATGCCATCAAACATCCATTACATGTTGAATCTTGTTTTGCCATTAAGGCTATAGCATGCTCTTCTTTGCATGAATTGAATGTTAAGCATGGTTATTCTATTGTTGGTGAGTTACATGATTGTGAAGGTGATTTTGATGAAATCGATTTCGATGATGAGGATAAAAACATTTTGGCTGAAATTGAAAATGATATTGAATGCTGTGTGATTGATGAATCCATTTTTGAAATTCAAAGTGAAATTGTTGAAATGGTAGATGAATGTGAAATGAAAGGAATTTTGGAAGAAGCATGTATTGATGAATTAAACGAAAATGTTGAGTTCAAGCTTCCAACTAATGAAATGAATGCATCCACTGAGGTGAGAAGCAATGAAAGTTTTTGCAGGAACAAAAGGCTCATGCCATCTATCTTGGTTCCTCCAAAGATGGAGTTGAAACCTTTGCCTCCATATCTCAAGTATGCTTTTCTGGGAGAAAGTGAAACACTACCCGTTGTGATCTCTTCTAAACTTGAAGATTGGAAAGAGGAGAAATTGCTGAGAGTATTGAGGCAACACAAATTGGCTATAAGATGGACCATTGCAGATATAAAGGGCATAAGTCCTAGCTTGTGCATGCATAAGATTCTTTTAGAGTATAATTCAGTACCAGTGAGAGATAGACAAAGGAGATTGAATCCTCAAATAATGGAAGTTGTCAAGAAAGAAGTTATCAAATTGCTTGATTTTGGAATGATCTTTCCCATCTCAGACAGTGAGTGGGTGAGTTCTGTTTAATGTGTTCTGAAAGAGGGAGGAGTTACAGTTGTGAAGAATGATGCAAATGAACTTCTTGCAACAAGAGTGGTTAGTGCCTGGAGAGTTTGTATGGACTATAGGAAACTTAACAAGGCAACGAGAAAGGATCATTTTCCACTTCCTTTCCTGGAGCAATTGTTGGATCGGATTGCTGGTTACCTTTTTTATTATTTCTTGGATGGATATTCTGGCTATAATCAAATTGCAATCGATCCCAAAAACCAAGACAATACAACTTTCACCTGTCCCTTTGGCACATTTGCTTACAAAAGGATGCCATTTGGTTTCTGCAACGCTCTCTCAACATTCCAGAGATGTATGATGGCAATCTTTCATGACATGGTTGAGTCGATAATTGAAATTTTCATGGATGACTTCTCAGTTTTTGGGATGACATTTGATGGTTGCTTGGAGAACTTAGCCAAAGTGTTAAAGAGATGTGAAGAAACAAATCTTGTGTTGAATTGGGAAAAATGTCAGTTTATGGTCTAAGAAGGGATCGTGTTGGGGCATAAGATTTCTCATGCTGGGATTGAGGTTGATAGAGCTAAAATTGATGTCATTGCTAAGCTTCCTCTTCCAACTAAAGTTAAAGGCATAAGAAGTTTTCTTGGGCATGCTGGCTTTTATAGACGTTTCATCAAAGATTTCTCTAAAATTGCTAGGCCATTGTGTAGCCTATTGGAGAAGGATCTAAAATTTGAGTTTGGCACAGAATGCATTGAAGCGTTTGAGATGTTAAAAGCTAAATTGGTGGAAGCTCCTATGATAGTTACTCCTCATTGGGGTGAGCCCTTTGAGATTATGTGCGATGCAAGTGATTATGCATTGGGAGCTGTTCTTGGCCAGAGAAGGGATAAAATTTTTCACACCATTTATTATGCCAGTAAGCTGCTCAATGAAGCTCAGTTGAATTATACAACAACGGAGAAAGAGATGTTGGCGGTTGTTTTCGCATTTGACAAATTCAGAGCATACTTGTTGGGATCGAAAGTTATTGTACATACAGATCATGCTACTTTGAAATATTTGTTAGCAAAGAAAGAAGCCAAGCCAAGGTTGATTCAATGGGTGTTATTGCTTCAAGAGTTCGATGTTGAAATCAAAGATCGTAAAGGCTCAGAGAATATGGTGGCTGACCATCTTTCAAGATTGGAGTCAGAAGCTCAAGAGGATTCGAATATTTTGGTGAATGAACATTTTCCAGACGAGCAAGTGTTTAGAGTAGATCAGAGGCCATTGCCTTGGTATGCAGAGATAGCCAATTATGTTGTGGCTAGCCAAGTTCCTTCTTATTACTCTAGTGACCAAAAGAAGAAACTGAGAAGTGATGCCAAGTACTGTTTTTGGGAGGACAATGCATTGTATAAAATCTGTAGTGATCAAGTCATACGCAAGTGCATCAAAGAGGAAGAGAAGGAAGACATTTTGAGAGCATGTCATGAAGGACCATATGGTGGACATTTTGGCTCAACAAGAACAGGCTTCAAGTTTTACAATGTGGTTTCTATTGGCCTCATATTTTCTTGGATGCAAGAATTTGGGTTGGTAATTGTGATCGATGTCAAAGGACGGGAAACATTTCTTCCAGAAATGAAATGCCTTTGAATAGCATCCTTGAAGTGGAAATTTTTGATGTATGGGGAATTGACTTCATGGGTCCATTTTTGAGATCCAGAGGCATGGAATACATTTTGGTAGCAGTTGATTATGTGTCCAAATGGGTTGAAGCTGTGGCTCTGGCTCATAATGATGCAAAGACTGTGATTGCTTTCTTGAAGAAACACATTTTTAATCGGTTTGGAACCCCCAGAGCAATCATAAGTGATGGCGGAACTCATTTTTGTAACAAGATTTTTGAAGCTTTATTGGCCAAGTATGTAGTGAAACACAAGGTTTCCACAGCTTATCATCCTCAAACTTCTGGCCAAGCTAAGATTTCAAATCATGAAATTAAGAGGGTTCTTGAAAAGGTTGTTAATCCAGGAAGGAAAGATTGGTCCATGAAACTGGATGATGCATTATGGGCATACAAGACAGCATACAAAACACCTATAGGTGCTTCCCCATTTCGGCTTGTGTTTGGTAAAGAGTGTCATCTACTAGTAGAGTTGGAGCATAGGGCTTATTGGCAATTCAGAAGTTGAACATGGATTTGTCTGAAGCTCAATCAAAGAGGATGCTTGAGTTGAATGAATTGGACGAATTTAGATTTAATGCTTATATGAGTTCTAAGCTTTACAAGGAGAAAACAAAGAGGCTTCATGATGCAAGAATCCAATCAAAGAGTTTTGCTCCAGGATAGTTGGTGTTGTTATACAACTCTCGGCTTAGACTTTTTCCTGGGAAATTAAGGTCAAGATGGAGCGGTCCATTCTGTGTTGTTGATTTAAAGCCTTATGGTGTTGTGGAGATTCAAAATGACAAGAATGGCAACATCTGGAAAGTGAATGGTCACAGGCTTAAACCATACTTTACTTTTCAGGACACGGGCATCTCCAATTTGGCATAAGCTCCACATGAGTTACTCTTGGATGATCATTTACCTTCCAAATGAACCAAGAAGTATGGTTGGGCTGTAGACCGTAAACCAAGCGCTTGTGGGAGGCAACCCAGATTTTTATTCTTAGTTTTTGCTTGTTTAAGTTGTCGACTTTTTACTTTGTTTTTAGTTTGCGAAGTGTGTTTTGGCAATATGTGATGCGAATGGTTGGCCGAGGCTCCAACTCCTGGACCAAATTCGATCTCCACAATGCAGGACCGTGCTACACAAAGGTTATTCCAAGACACACAAACAACAAGAACTCGGGTGGATGAAGATTCAAGGGAAAAACGCAAAGTTGTTGAGTAAATCAAAACCCCACGTTTTAATACAATTGATCTCAATTTAACCAATGAAAATTCAATTAGTTAAACAAGTTAATTTGGCTGGCTCTTTAAATAAAGAACAATGGTGAAGTCACCTATAGGTTACGCTAAAGGTAATCTTCTACAATGGACAATTAAATAATTCTCCAAGACTTGAACAACACAAAGTGTTAATTCTTAATTTCAACAAAGCTAAAACTTTCATTCATTCAACTTCTCTTTGAAAAACGTTTACAAAGCTATCCTTTTATAAGGATGAGTTTCGGCTTTACCAAAAAGGAAAAGGAATGATGAGAATAAGCCCGTGTCCATGTCCGTGGTGTTAAAGTCAAATTGTCATCCTGAAAGTTTCTGTCACGTTTTGGTATTCTTGCTATAAATCTTTCGATATAACTCGAAATTGCATGATTCAAGAAGCCCTGGAACGATAAGAGATAGAGCTACAACTTTCGTGTTTTAAGTTTTTCAAGATTTTGACGTTATCACCGTTGAAAATGCCTTGCAAAGTTGATGACGGGATTCTGGCCGAGTTTTCATCTCGAATTTCATGGACTACATTGAAGACCAAGATGGCGTGCTTGGGCTTTGTCATTAATGGATCACGCCATTGTTTAATCTTTAGGATTTATTTTGTTGTTAATAATTAAGTCCATTAAACATTTACTTATGGGCTTAAGTCTTTGTGTTTTTAATTATGGGCTAAGTAATTACTTGATCCAATTATCTTGTATGATAATGGCAAGTAAAACAAATCCTTTTTGGACAAGGATTTGGTAGTTAGTTGTAGTTTCCTTTTCCAATTTGGAAAGTTGATTAGTTTACAACTTGGATTAGTTAGTTAGCTAAAGTCCATTGAATGTTAATTAATGGGCTTATTTACTTTTTAAGTTAAGTAGTTATTGTTATTCGTTTAGGAAAGTAGTTCCCTAAATTATAGGTTACTATTCACGTCACTATTCACGTGAATAGTACTGGTTAGTTTGTTAGTTAAGTTAGCAATCAATCCCACATTGGAATTGATCTAGGTTTTTGGCCAAAGTATTTCCTATATAAAGGAAAGGCCTTGTAACGTTTTTACATAATAAGTTGGTGAATAAAATTGAGTTTTTAGCTTTGCTAAAATTCATGAATTAACTCCTTGAGTTGTTCAAAGCCTTGAAGAGTTATTTAACTGTTCATTGTAGTTAATCCCCTTTAGCGTGACCTATAGGAGATTACACCAATTGTTCTTTATTTAAAGAGCAGGCCTAATTAACTTGTTTAACTGATTGAATTTTCATAGGTTAAATTAAGTTCATTAGTAATAAAACGTGAAGTTTTGATTTACTCAATTCCTAGCGTTTTTCCTTTGATTTCGTTCCATCCAATTTTGTGTTCTTGTTGTGGATTATCTTGGTAAGAGCAACACGGTCCTATAGCTTGTGTGGGAGATTCGAATTTGGTCCAGGAGTTGGAGCCTCGGCCATACAACATTCGCATCAATTGGTATCAGAGAACAAGTTGTTGCCCAAAAAAAAAAAATTCAGGTTAATCCGTTCTAATCTTTCCGCAAAAATTCTGTTTTGTTCGTGTCTTTTCTGCCCGTATTTTTGCGTCTATTTTCTGCAGTTTTTTCGTCCATCTTTCTTGCTGTTATTTGGTGTCCTTCTTGCTGTCCTAGGTCGTCATTATCTAGTCTCTAAATTTCGTCAAAATCGCATGAACATTGCATACTCAAATCTGCCCGAAATTGTGTCTCTTGCGTTTTGTGTTTTTGTGATCTTTTTGTGTTGTTTCTTGTTGCGTTTTCTTGCTGTTCTTCGTGTCTAAATTCTGCACTCTTTTGTCATAATCATAGTGTAGGATTCTTGAAGTTTTCTTTGCTGTTTTCACGTCATAACATTGTTAGGGTTTCGTGTGTCAAACTAGGGTTTCATAACTAGGGTTTCATAACTAGGGTTTCTAGGTCAAGTTTTCATAACTTTCTTGATTCTTATCCGTTTCTTGATTTTCTTTTTGCGTTTGATTCTTTATCTTGTCCACCATATATTGAGTTTTGATCAAACTTTTACTCCACTCGAAAAAGATAAGTTCTTGATAACTTTCTTGAACTTCTTGATTTTCTTGAAAACTCAAAGTGGTCAAAATTGAATTCTTGAGTTGGATTCTTGATCTTTGTCTTGAATCTTGATATTCTTGTTAAAGTGGCACATCCGAATTCATTGTCCTTGGTGAGTTAATAAAGTTTGAAGTTTTTAAGGTTGTTAAGACAAGAAGACAAAACATTCTTAAACCTAAATCCTAGGTTGTTGTCTTCAAACCTTAATTTTTGTGGTGTTTAAGGTTCTTGTCCGAACCTAGTATTTTGATTGGTCCAAGGTTTATGTTCAAACCTTAAAAGTGTAATTTTGTCTTATATTGTCCGAACAAAAAAAAAAAAAAAAAAAAAAAAAAATAAAAGAGTCACGGTAAAAAAAAAAAAAAAAAAAAGTGACCGAATAAAAAAAAAAAAAAAAGAGAAAAGAACAAAAAAATATATATAAATTCGGACTTCAATTTATTTTATTGTTATTATTTTCTGTTATTTAATTATTTAATTTATTTTTGAAAAGAACACATTGTTCTTAACTTGTTTCTTGAAAACCACCTTGGATTAAAAGTGCCATAACTTTTTCAATACAACTCGGAATTAGTTGATTCAAAAACCAATCTCTTTGTTTTGAAATCTAGTTTCTGAATTTCTTAGTTTCTGGTGGTAAATCAAATTATAACTTTCACGTGTTCTAAACACTCTTGACGTGATTTCTTGTTACATCTCTTGATTTGATTTGTGAAAATTTGTGTGTGGAACTTGCTGATTGAGATCTTGCTATTAAAGTAATTGAACTTTGGTGAATCTTAATAACCCCACATATTCATTAATTGAGAGTAGTAGCTAGGTTAAACAAGAGAGAACACTACCCAAAAAGAGAGGAGAGTACCTACTACCCTAAAGTGAGGAACCCGTGAGGATCATATACATATTCTTGCGCTTTTTTCTTCACTAACTTGCAGGTACAAATGGAGGACGAACAAAGTAAGTCCCAAACCGAACAACAACAAAAGAGGACCGATCCGTCACTTGCCCAAATTTTGCAAGATATCAACCTTCGCCTTCAATTCTTAGAGTCGGTAACACCACCTCCAAAATCAAAGAAATCCCGAAAACTAGAGTCCCAAGAAGATAGTGAATCTAGTGAGGAAAAAGAGGAGGAATACTCGAGCTCTTCTAAAGGTGATAAGTCTAAAGTTTCCATTGAATCTGTTAAACTCACCATCTCTATTTTTCATGGTAAATCAGATCCCGAAGCTTTCTTTGATTGGGTTCGAGATTTGGAACACTATTTTGAAGGTAATGATGTCCCCGAGAAAAGGCAATATCGAATTGCTTTTATGCATCTTAAAGACTATGCTAGTCTTTGGTGGGATCAAGTTGTTCGTTCTAGGAGACAAGATGGTGAAAGGCCAGTTAAGACTTGGAATCAAATGAAGGCAATCATGAGAAAGAAGTATGTTCCTTCACACTTTAATAGAGAGCTCAACCGAAAATTGCATACTCTTGTGCAAGGTAGCCGAACAGTTGAAAATTACTATCATGAGATGGAATCTTTGATGATTAAAGCCAATATTCAAGAAGACCCCGACACAACCATTGAGAGATTTCTTAGAGGTATGAATCCCGAATTGGCTTATCAAGTTGATCTTCAAAGTTACATTGATATTAATGAACTTGTTCACAAAGCTATCAAAATTGAGAAGCATATGAAGGGTAAAGGGCGAAATTTTCAACAACCATTGCCGCCTTGGAGGAGAGATCAAAAGCCGATTTTTACACCTCCACCAAAACCGAAAGTTTTCAACCAAAATCAGCCTTCAAACACTTCAAGTAATGCTCCCAAAACAGTCCGCAACCTTGCTGAATCTTCAACTAAGGTGACGCCTAAACCAAATGAAAAATTGAGAGACATTAGATGTTACAAGTGTCAAGGTTATGGCCATTATCAAAGTGACTGCCCAACCAAAAAGTTGATGATAATTCGTGATAGTGGAGAGGTTGAAAGTGATGAAGAATGTGCCGACATGCCACCACTTGAAGAGAAGTACCAAAGTGATGAAGATAGTGAAGATCTTATTTACAATGTTGGTGATTTCTCATTGGTTACTCGCCGAGTCTTGAATGCACAACCACGAGTTGAAGATGATTTGTCTCAAAGGGAAAACATCTTTCACGCTAGATGCATGATTCAAGGTAAGACTTGTAGCTTGATTATTGATAGTGGAAGTTGTACCAATGTGGCAAGCACATTAATTGTTAAGAAGCTTAACTTGACTTGCATGAAACATCCAAATCCATATAAGCTTCAATGGCTTAATAGCACTGCCGAGAGTAAGGTGACTAAACAAGTTAAATTTTCTATGTCCATTGGAAAGTATGTTGATGATATTGTTTGTGATGTTGTACCAATGGAAGCTAGTCACATATTACTTGGTCGTCCATGGCAATTTGACCGAGATGTTACATATCATGCAAGGAAGAATTATTATTCTTTTGATTATCATGGCCGAAAGTACAATCTAAGGGCTTTGAGTCCGAGCCAAGCTTTTGAAGATCAATCAAGGATTGTGCAATCTTGCCGTGAAATGGAAGCAAAAGAGAAGAAAGTTCAAGGGAAAAGTAATGTAATAGCTAGCTCAACCTGTAATAGTGTAGGCCGAGATAAAGATTCTTTGTCTTCTTCTAGCATAGGCCGAGAGTTAGTTGTTAAGCAACCTTGTTATTTTACTTCTTCTAGCGAGATTGAGAGGGGAATACTAGATAGGCAATCAATGTACTTACTTGATGATAGTGATCACCATTTGAATTGTTTGCTGCCTAGTTCCTTTGTTTTGCAGGTTTTTGGAGTTCCTAGACATCTAATGGAGTTAGAAACAACTCATTATCGAATGAAAGGAATCCAATCTGCCTTAGCTTGTTTTCCACAAGGTAAGCAAGGTAAGTTAGGTAAGTATGAAAGCTTATTGGTTGATTTCAATGGTTTTAAAGTAAAGAACTTTGTTAACGTCAATGCTATTGATTTTCAAAGTTTGATTTCTATTTTGAATCAATTTCAATGTCTTTCACACACCTTTGAAACATTAGTTCGAAATTCTTTAACATGTGCATTAAAATCCGATGGTTTGTGTTTTGGTAAGCAAATTCTTTCACATAATTCTTCAATTATGAAATCACATTATTTTGTATTGAATGGATTTATGTATAGTTTCTTCACATGTTATGTTGCTTTTCTAATACATGAACTATATTTTGAGTTTAATCTTTATAATTTCGAACTGCCCAAAATCCTTGTGTACAAAAGTGTTGATTATAATTGCTGGAATAACCTTCAATTTGATTCTTTGGTTCGTGACTTTATTCAAAGCTATCAAGATCAACGAGGTAATTTAATAGTTCAACACTTGTTTGGTAAGTTATCTCAGTTCTTAATTTCTTTTCAATTCCACAAGGTAAAATATTGTGTTACCATCTATTTATTAGATTGTTTACATTCTGTTTTTATTCTTTGGGATTGTATTTTTATATTTGATAACTTTAACATGTTTTTAAAGGTATTAATACGTTCATGTGATTTACACTTTGTCAAGGATGCATATATGTTTTCTTGTTATGAATTTTCGTGTCTTTGTGATTCTATTCATATATGTTTACATCCTTTGCTTAAATTACATGTTAATAACGTAAATAATGTGTTCATGAATGTTGTTACTGAATTCATATTGATTAGTTCTTTAATTAAGAACATACGATTTTCTGATTTGCATAAACTATATGATAGTTATTTGCATAATTGTTTTGAATTCATTGACTTCAACATTATGACTCATGCAAAATTTGTTACGACTAATCATGTTATATGTATTTCGATTTTGCATACATATTCTGCCCGTTCTATTCTTTTGGTGAAAGGAAATTATTCTACGAATTGTTTTAGATTATTGTGCTTTCTTTTACCTTATACATTTGTCTTGTTTTGGCAGGATATAACTTCTTGTTGCTCGAGATGTGCATCTTCCCAATTTTATTTGGCTCGAGTTTGCATTGAGTTCATCATATTGGTGTTTGATCCAGGAACTCAAATTCAAGATTCGAGGACGAATCCTTTCGAGGAGGGAGGGAATGATGAGAATAGGCCCGTGTCCATGTCCGTGGTGTTAAAGTCAAATTGTCATCCTGAAAGTTTCTGTCACGTTTTGGTATTCTTGCTATAAATCTTTAGATATAACTCGAAATTGCATGATTCAAGAAGCCCTGGAACGATAAGAGATAGAGCTACAATTTTCGTGTTTTAAGTTTTTCAAGATTTTGACGTTATCACCGTTGAAAATGCCTTGCAAAGTTGATGACGGGATTCTGGCCGAGTTTTCATCTCGAATTTCATGGACTACATTGAAGACCAAGATGGCGTGCTTGGGCTTTGTCATTAATGGATCACGCCATTGTTTAATCTTTAGGATTTATTTTGTTGTTAATAATTAAGTCCATTAAACATTTACTTATGGGCTTAAGTCTTTGTGTTTTTAATTATGGGCTAAGTAATTACTTGATCCAATTATCTTGTATGATAATGGCAAGTAAAACAAATCCTTTTTGGACAAGGATTTGGTAGTTAGTTGTAGTTTCCTTTTCCAATTTGGAAAGTTGATTAGTTTACAACTTGGATTAGTTAGTTAGCTAAAGTCCATTGAATGTTAATTAATGGGCTTATTTACTTTTTAAGTTAAGTAGTTATTGTTATTCGTTTAGGAAAGTAGTTCCCTAAATTATAGGTTACTATTCACGTCACTATTCACGTGAATAGTACTGGTTAGTTTGTTAGTTAAGTTAGCAATCAATCCCACATTGGAATTGATCTAGGTTTTTGGCCAAAGTATTTCCTATATAAAGGAAAGGCCTTGTAACGTTTTTACATAATAAGTTGGTGAATAAAATTGAGTTTTTAGCTTTGCTAAAATTCATGAATTAACTCCTTGAGTTGTTCAAAGCCTTGAAGAGTTATTTAACTGTTCATTGTAGTTAATCCCCTTTAGCGTGACCTATAGGAGATTACACCAATTGTTCTTTATTTAAAGAGCAGGCCTAATTAACTTGTTTAACTGATTGAATTTTCATAGGTTAAATTAAGTTCATTAGTAATAAAACGTGAAGTTTTGATTTACTCAATTCCTAGCGTTTTTCCTTTGATTTCGTTCCATCCAATTTTGTGTTCTTGTTGTGGATTATCTTGGTAAGAGCAACACGGTCCTATAGCTTGTGTGGGAGATTCGAATTTGGTCCAGGAGTTGGAGCCTCGGCCATACAACATTCGCATCAAGGAAATAAAACCCTAGTAGTTGCAAAGTACAACTTGACTTCTTAACTAACTAACTAACTAATCCTTTTCTAAAAAGGAATTGATCACACGGTATTAAGAGGAAGTAAAACACATTTTTGCTACCTTTATTTCCTAAACTAATACTTGCCTTTATCATGTAAGATAATTGGATCAAGTAATTACTTAGCCCATAATTAAAAACACAAAAACTTAAGCCCATAATTAAATGTTTAATGGACTTAATTATTACAACTCAAAAATAAACCCAATTGAAACATTAAAAGTGGCATGAACAATTAATGAAGCCCAATACGCCATTACTTGGTCTTCAGTATAGTCCATGGATTCGCGACGATAATCTGCCAGAATCACGTCACTCATTTTGATAGGCACTATTGACAATGCTAACGTCCGAATCTTGAAAAATGTAAAACATAAAGGTTGTAGCCCTATCTCTTATCGTTCCAGGGCTTCTTGAATCACGTAATTCGGAGTTATATCGAAAGAGATATGTCAAGAATACCAAACTGTGGCAGAATCTTTCAGCACATAGAATTTGTCTTTGACACCATGGACATTGACACGGTTCATTTGCATCATTCCCTCCCTCCTCAGAAAGGATTCGTCCTCGAATCTTGAAATTGAGCTCCTGGATCAAACACCAATATCACAAACTCCACAAGAATCAAGTCGAGTTGGAATGAATCACATCTCGGACAACAATGCATTATATTCTGCAATATCAAAACAAATATATAAGGCGAAGGAAAATTCAATAATTTAGAACATGACTTTAAATGATTTTCTCCCACTAAAATAATAAGCCGGGCAGAATATTTATGCAAAATTGAAACACATAAAGCATGATTACTCTTAACAAGTTGTGCAAGATGTATATTGTTAAACTCATGAAAAACACAACATTGGAAAGAAAATTCATAACAATTATGCAAATATACATCATGTAATAAATGCAAATCAGAAATCCTATTACTAAATGCATCACGAAACAATATTAAAAATAACACTTCATATAAAAACACATGTAGTTTCGAGAATATGAAGATATTCAAGACAAACTTTCTAATAACATGCATGGACACATTAATGACTTTAATATGTAAAATAAGAAAAAGACTCAAACATTTATTAATGTAATTACAAATATTATCCAAGGATTCACAAGAATATTCATAACAATGAAATATATATACATCTCGGATTAAATGTAAATCACAATAAATAAGTTTTAAACTCATTGCAAGCATGTTTGAGTTATCAAATAGAAAATTACAATCCCAAAGAATAAAAACAGAATGTAAACAATCTAATAAATAGATGGTAACACAATATTTTACCTTTTGGAATTGAAAAGAAATTAAGAACTGAGATAACTTACCAAACAAGTGTTGAACTACATGATTACCTCTTGGAACTTTATGAAATTGGCTATGGAGCGGATTGAAAACAATATGTGCAAACTCTCGATCCCAATATTCCAAGGAAAAGTCATTCCAACAAGTATATCCAGTATAATTAACACTTTTATACACAAGAATTTGATTATGGTTGAATTTATTAACATAAAATTCAGAATTTAACTCATGTAATAAATAAGCAACATAACACACTAACAAACTATACATAGATTCATTCAATTCAAAGTACCTTGAAGTAACCATTGAAGAATTATGTAAATTAATTTGCTTATTAAAACACAATATGTTAGACTCTAAAACACACTTAACAAAATTCCAAACCATTTGTGTTAAAGTATAGGGAAGCTTTTGAAATTGATTAAAAACAGTTTGAAAACTTTGAAACTCAACCGAATTGATAATAACAAAGTTCTTAACATTTTTAAGATCAAAATCAAGTGAAAACTTACCTAACTTACCTTGCTTACCTTGTGGAAAACAAGCTAAGGCAGATTGGACTCCATCCAATTGATAATGAGTTGTTTGCAACTCCATTAGATGTCTAGGAACTCCATAATCCTGCAAAACAAAAGAACTAGGCAGCAAACAATGTAAATTGTGATGACTAGAATTCATAAGTACAAGATGTTGTTGTTTGTCTTTCAATGAACTCTCATTCTCACACTTTCCATTACACTTATTTTGCTCATGGCCTATACTAACTAAATCACTCTTTTGATTTCCTTTTTCAGCTTTTTCTATCTTTTGCTTTTCTAACTCACTCTTTTCTTTCCCTTTTTCATCCCTCAATTTAGCACAAGATTGTGCAATTCTTGCGAGATCTTCAGAAATTTCACAAGGTGTTGAAGCTCGGAGATTAAACTTTTTACCATCCTTCATGAGTGAATAACAATTTTTGAGATCATTATAAGCACCCATGCAATCAAGCTGCCACAGTTTTCCCAATAAAATATGGGCTGTTTGCATAGGAAATATATCACATAGTACCTCATCTTTGTACTTTCCAATTGAGAATGCAACCTTGACTTGCATTGACACCCATACTTTATCACAATTATCACTCCATTGCAGCAAGTAAGGATTTGGATGTCGAGTGGTTTGCATATTCAACCTTTCTACCATTAGCTCACTTGCAAAGTTAGAGCTTTGCCCGCTATCAATCACTATACCACACACTTTATCGCGGACATTGCACCTTGTATGAAACTCTTGTGGAGTGGTTGTCGACTCCTTGATTTCATCATGAGGGTATATCATCTTTCGGAGTTTTTCCATCAATTCATCAATCTCCAACTTAAGAGTATTTGTACTTTTTTTCACCATTTTTCCTGCAATATTAGTAAAGAAAAACGCAAGAAAATATATAGATTCCACACGGGTTCCTCACTATTGGATAGTAGGTACTCTCCACTCTATTTATGTAGTGTTCTCTCTTGTTTATCCTATCTAATACTCTCAATTAATGAATTTGTTGGGGTTATTAAGACCCACCAAGTTCAATTAATTCAAATAGCAAGTCTCAATCAACAAGTTCCACACACAAACTTTCACAAGAAAAATCAAGAGAGTTATCAAAGAAATCACGTCTAAGAAGTTTAGAACACGTGTGGGTTACAAACTGATTTACCACCAGAAACTATGAAATTCAGAAACTAGACTCAAAGATGAAGAGAATGGCTTTTGAATCACTTAATTCCGGTTTGTATTGAGAAAGTTATGGCACTTTTAATCCAAGGTGGTTTTCAAGTAACAAGCTCAAGAACAATGTGTTCTTCAACTAAAATTAAATGATTAAAAGAAAAATAAATAACAGAAATAAATAATGCAAAGTCCGAATTAATATTTTTTTTGTTCTTTTTTTTTTGAATTTACCGTTGTTTTTATACAGTCTATTTTTTTTTTTGTTCGGACAACTACAAGACAAAAGCAAACTTTTAAGGTTTTGAACACAAACCTTGGACAAACAAAAACTACTAGGTTCGGACAAGAACCTTAAATAATGCGAACTTTAAGGTTTTAAGACAAGAACCTAGTACAATGTACTTAGGTTTAATGTTTGAAGAAAACAACCTAGGATTTAAGGTTTATAATGTTTTGTCTTCTTGTCTTAACCTTAACAACCTTAAAATTATCAAACTTTAATATCTCACCAAGGAAAAGGAATTTGTATGTGCCACTTTCACAAAATATTCAAGATTTTCAACAAGGATCAAGAATATGGCTCAAGATTCAAATTTGGACAACTTTGGATTTTCAAGAAAATCAAGAAGTTCAAAAACGTGTTCAAGAACTTGTCTTTTTGAGATGGTGAAAAAGTTTGATCAAAACTCAAGATATGGTAGTCAAGATAAAGAATCTAACACAAAAGAAAGAAAGCAATTCGGATCAAAATCAAGAAAGTTATGAATTTTGGACCGAGAAACCCTAGTTTTGAAACCCTAGTTTTTAGACACTAAACCCTAGCAATGTTTTGACGTGAAATCAGCAAAGAAAACTTCAAGAATTCCACACTATGATGATGAACAAGACAATGCAGAATATTGACACAAAAAACAGCAAGAAACGCAACACTAAAACAGCAAGAAAAAACACACAAATCGCAAAGACGCTAAACAAGGATTTGGGCAGATTTCGGGCAGAATTTCAAGTTAATGTTGCATGCGATTTTTGACAGATTTTGGGACTGAATTAAGCACGAATTTAGACAGCAAATAAGACACTAAAACTGCAGCAAAGAGGACGCAAAAGACTCAGCAGAATGGACGTTAAAAACGGGCAGAAAAGACGCACAAAACAGAAATTTTGCGGAAGAGAAATAAAACGGATTAACCTGAAATTTTTGGGCAACAACTTGTGCTCTGATACCAATTGATGCGAATGGTTGGCCGAGGCTCCAACTCCTGGACCAAATTCGATCTCCACAATGTAGGACCGTGCTGCACAAAGGTTATTCCAAGACACACAAACAACAAGAACTCGGGTGGATGAAGATTCAAGGGAAAAACGCAAAGTTGTTGAGTAAATCAAAACCCCACGCTTTAATACAACTGAACTCAATTTAACCTATGAAAATTCAATTAGTTAAACAAGTTAATTTGGCTGGCTCTTTAAATAAAGAACAATGGTGAAGTCACCTATAGGTTACGCTAAAGGTAATCTTCTACAATGGACAATTAAATAATTCTCCAAGGCTTGAACAACACAAAGTGTTAATTCTTAATTTCAGCAAAGCTAAAACTTTCATTCATTCAACTTCTCTATGAAAAACGTTTACAAAGCTCTCCTTTTATAAGGATGAGTTTCGGCTTTACCAAAAAGGAAAAGGAAATAAAACCCTAGTAGTTGCAAAGTACAACTTGACTTCTTAACTAACTAACTAACTAATCCTTTTCTAAAAAGGAATTGATCACACGGTATTAAGAGGAAGCAAAACACGTTTTCGCTACCTTTATTTCCTAAACTAATACTTGCCTTTATCATGTAAGATAATTGGATCAAGTAATTACTTAGGCCATAATTAAAAACACAAAGACTTAAGCCCATAATTAAATGTTTAATGGACTTAATTATTACAACTCAAAAATAAACCCAATTGAAACATTAAAAGTGGCGTGAACAATTAATGAAGCCCAATACGCCATTACTTGGTCTTCAATGTAGTCCATGGATTCGCGACGATAATCTGCCAGAATCACGTCACTCATCTTGATAGGCACTTTTGATAATGCTAACGTCCGAATCTCGAAAAATGTAAAACATAAAGGTTGTAGCCCTATCTCTTATCGTTACAGGGCTTCTTGAATCACGTAATACGGAGTTATATCGAAAGAGATAAGTCAAGAATACCAAACTGTGGCAGAATCTTTCAGTACATAGAATTTGTCTTTGACAGCATGGACATTGACACGGTTCATTTGCATCAATATGGCACAATCTTATAACTTGTTGCTGGATCTTTGCAGTTTATCACAGCGATTCTGAGGATACATGTTAATGATAACAGTGAGTATCGGCTTTCTTTTCACTCTGGGTAAGATTTTTTCACATTTTATACCACCAAGGTAAATGCATTAAAGTACATGTTGATGCTAGACCTTTGAACTTATGTGCATGATTGGCAAGTAAGTTTCCAATAATGGAATGGAGGAGGTAACAAGCTCTGACATAAGGAGAAAGACTTTTTTTTCTGGCACATATTGTCCTTGTGTTTGTTTTGTTTTTACATTTCGTTCACATGTGCTTGTTTGCTAGCTAACATAGAGATATTATGTGTTGCTCATCTTCTTTATAAGTTCTACTCTTGTCCACTAACATGTATCTCTTGTTAGGAACTTTGCATTCTTAGATCATGGCTTACTTTCCTCATTAGAATCCCTATGAATATGCTATATTCAGTGAAGATTCGGGAACTACCTCATCTTCTTCTTCTTCTTCCTCTTCAGTCGATGAGGATATGGTGATTGATTTTGATCCAGCTAGTTAACCACAGTTTGTTAATGCTACTACTGAGAGCTTATTCAATAGCTTTATCAACAGAGCTGTCATCATTGAGAGACCATTTGAGGATCCTTCCCATAGATTTGAAGAATTGATTAGGAGGCATTCTTGGGCTCATTTCGCAAGAGCATCTGTTGTTGTTAACGTAGAGATAGTTCGAGAATTCTATGCTAATTCCCGTGCTGACAGTGTTCATTCAGTTTTTGTGAGAGGAAAGTACTTGAAAGTCAATCGCCACAACATTAATTTGCATTTCCTTCTTCCTGGTTATCCCGGTGATACATATTGCCGTTTGGTGAGGGCGGGGAATATTGATCATTTGTTGGCTGCTGTGGCGTTACCTGGTGCTACATGGGTGAGAAATGCTAGAAATGAAGCCTTATTATATGTGCCCACAAGTGAGCTGACAGCAGCGGCAAAAATGTGGGTTCATAAGGCGGGCACAACGAAGTGAATTTGCACCTATGTTCTTTACAGCTTTGTTAACAGCAATGGCTCGTAGCAAGGGAGTTGACATCACTTCAAATGAAAATCCTCAACATCCTTTTGGTCTTATGGGAACTCCTCAATGGCCTGTATTTCAAGAGGAAGAAAGAATGGCCAGACTCTCCTGAGGCTTGTAAACGGCCAGGTTCCTTTATTCCTTGTCTGTTATTTGCTCACGGGGACCGTGCCTTTATATAATTGTGGGGGGGAGTTGCATTAATTGAAGTTTAGTGGTTTGCAAATTGAAGAAGATTGTGCCATGTGGCTATCGTCGTTGTTTTGATGTGTTTTGATATTGGCGTTGTTTTAATGCGTTTTGATGCATTTAGCATGGTAATAGTAGTATTTGAGTTGTTATATTTTCATGAAACTAGTGTATAATCTATTAGTTATGTGTTAAGGGGGTTTTGGTTATGTTTTGTTATGTGTGACGTATTGATGCTCTTGAAATAGGTTTACTTTTCGAATAAAGGTTGCATATGTTTTTGGTTCTATGATAAGTGCATGCTCTTTGAGAGGAAATGTATGTGATGAAAAGCAGAGATTCAATTTTGTTTGTTGTGGCATGTGAACACATAATGTGCATGTGGCAGAGAATGGATAGGAAAAGTTCACATGAATTAAAGTAAGTGGCTCCACTTAAGTCTTGAATCGTTTATGTTTGATGGACGGATGCATGGTGAGATGACCGAAATAAGTGAGATTCCTTTGTGCTTGTTGTTTAGTGACATGTGAAAGTTAGTGGCATTGGGCAGAGAATGAAATGAGAAGGTCATATGACTTGAATTTTAATCGGGTCCCACATTTGAATGGCTTTTTTGTTCGCTACTGTTTGGTGAGGAACATTAATGGTTATGGTTGACCGATGAAATGAGTGGCATGTTTTTTTTTTATAAATGCTAAACTACTATTGCTAGCACTTAAGGCCAAGGGAAGACCATTTTGATTGAGCTAAGTGTCGGTCAAGGAAGTTTGTGCAAGCATTTCATTATTTTTCAATTTCCATTTCCTTCAAGAATTGTCAAAGGTCTTCAATGAAGGAATGGCACCTAAAAAAGATGCAACTTCACAGAAGGCTTCAACTTCAAAGAAAGGAAAATGAAAAACTCAGAAACCACCACTTGTAGACTCTGATTCGGAGTACTTTCCAGAAGAAGATTTGCCACTATTCGAGGATCCCCTCAATACACAATGCAAGCTATAACTCCGAAGAAGAGGAAGGGGTCTTCTGAGCAAGATAGTGAACCTTCGGTGTTCTTAGACAAAAGGGCTTAAAAAAGATGGGAACATGGAATTGGTATGAAAAAGCTTCATCTGGAGAGGGCATTCGCGGTTGAAGGAGGTCCATTCCAAGAATTGATGGCATTCCATTGTTTTGATAAAAAAAACTCACGAGTGCACCAGGTTTTGTAATGGTAGTCTAGCAAGGGAATTCTATGCTAACGCAAAATTTTCGAATGAAGCTGGAGAATTTACGTGATGGGGAAATGGGTACAGATTACAAGTGAGATCATCAATAATCATCTCGGTACTCCCAGTTTTTCTCATGACCCTTTGCCAATTTTGGAGGACGATGAGTGCGACCAAGCATTGTCAGAGGAGCTCGCTTTACCGGGAGCTAAATGGGAGTTGAATAGAAGGGGTAAACGCAAGCATATCCGTGGAGAGTGGCTGCGAAGTGATCTAAAAATCTGGCTTATGTTTGTACTGTCACATCTTATGCCAAGTTCGTAATCCACTGAAGTGCTACGCAATCAATTGCACTTGATATCAGCTATCCATGGGAAGAAGCCAATTGATGTCGGGCGAAAAATTCTTTAGACTATACAATCTGGGGTTGATATGGATAGTGCGGCTCTCTATTTCCCTGTCTTGCTTGAGGAGCTTTTCTTGGCTCAAGGGGTGAATACAGAGGCTGGAGAATGGCGACGAAATCCAGGCCCAATTGGCACTCCACTTTATATCAAGTACCAGACATTAGAAAAGGAAATGATGAAGGCAAAGAAAATTGGGGCTAAGAAGTCTCGGAACAAGTCTGACCCTCCACCTTCTGAGGCAGATGAGGAACCACAGCTGTATGATTTCAGTACTTTGCAAGGGGCATTACAAGACTTTCGGCAATCAGTTGAGCATCGTTTCTCAAACATGGATGAGCGGCTGGAACGGATGCATGAGGGTGTGGGGCATATGCAGCAAGAGTGGACAGCACATAATTCGAGTATGGACCAGAAATTGAATGACATGTCAACGGTCGCTCAACAACAATTCGAAGTGCTGTATCATAGACAAGTGTGCAGGCAACGAGAGCTCGATAGGTGAATAAGATGACTGTTATTACCATTCTGATTCGGGACCTCCAAAACCAACTCCGACTTCGGCGCAGTTAGCTGGGTATCGAATCCCAAATTTGTCATGTGACGTTGTCAGTGGAACCGTGCATGAACTTCCACTGGGGTTCCAACGATGCCTGCACTGAACCCGTTGCCAACATTTGGCCATATTCCTCCGATGCCTCAGAATTCCACGTTCATACCGAATCCTGATTTTATGCCTACCACAAGGATTTCAATGATCAGCTCTGGTCAGCCTCTTGAAGGACCGATTCATGGTCCTTTTCATTATGTGGCTCGGCCTTTTGGTGTTCATTCATTTCCAACATGATAGGAATCCGTACAAGCAATCTACTCCAAATCCTAATGGGAATAGGATTACCAAGCCAAATCCTAATAGGAATAGGATTTCCAAGACAAATCCTAATGGGATTAGGATTTCCAAGCTCAATCCTAATAGGATTAGGATTCATCAATCCTCATCTTGTCCGAGTTCCATAAGAGTTCCATAAACGCAAATCCGAATGAGACTAGGATTCACAATCCAAGTGGGATTAGGATTCACTAATCCATGGACATTATTGATTGAAGACCAAGATGGTGTGCTTGGGCTTTTGCCAAATTGGATCGCGCCTTTTCTTAAGTAGTTAGAATTAATTAATGTTTTAATAATTAAGTCCAAAACATTTTAATTGGGCTTATTATTAGTATATTTTCGTTTTTAATTACATGGCCCAAGTTATCTTGCATGATAATGGCATGTAATGGGCTTTCATTTGTTAGGAAAGTAATTCCCTAAATTTTAGGAGCTTGTCCTTGTCTTCTAGAAGGGCAAAACGTTTTTAGCTTCCTTTTTCCATAAAGGATTAGTTTGTTAGTTAGTTGGTTTAGAAGTCAAGTTGTACTTTACAACTTTTAGGGTTTTATTTCCTTGTTTACCAAGCAACATGGCCGAAACTTGTCCTATTTAATGGCCATTCTTTGTAACGTTTTTTTTTTAATGGATGATTGAATTTTGAAGAAACCATTTAGCTTTGCTAAATTATTTGCAGCCTTAAACAAGTTGTGAAAAACGTGATTAATCAATTAGGGTTAGTTGATTATTCATAGGACCGGATTCTTTAAGCTAGGACCTTAAAGAGAACGTATTGTTTCTTGATTTCAAGAGCGAGCCAAACTGAGATCTTTTTAACCATTGATTTACATAGGTTAGATTGAAATCACTTTGTGGTAATGTGTTGGGTTTGATTGATTTACAATCAAATACATCCCATTCGATATCCATCTTTTCTTCTTGTGTTGTTTCCGTGTTTGATCTTACTTGTGATCGTGTTGGTTTCTGAATTTTGGTGCACAACGATCCTAAGTGTGTGGAATTCGTGTGGAGCTGGATTCTCACCCTACTCCATTCGTATCAATTGGTATCAAAGCTTCTAGGTTGTTCATCACAAAATTCAGGTTTGCGCTTTGTTTTTCCTTCTCGGATTTTGCTCTACTTTTTGAGTCGTTCTTGCTGTCCTTTGTGCGTCAATTTTTTCTGCAGTTTTTGGAGTCTTTTAGTTGCTGTTTTCACGTGTTTCTTGCTGTCCAAAGTCGTCATAGTTAGTGTCTTTAAATTCATCAAAATCGCATAAGCCAAAGTTGATCAAATCTGCCCGAAAATTGCCTTCTTGTTGTTTACGATTTTTGACATCTTTTTGCTACTGTTCTTGCTTCGAATTGCTGCTGTTTTTAAAGTTTAAATTCTGCAGTAAATATATATATTAATTGAGTCTTAAATTCATTAATATTCTGTCCAAAAATCGCATGCAACTTGGTGCTTAAAATCTGCCCAAATCGAGTTGATCTTGTTACTTGATTTTCTTGCGTTTTTGTGTTGTTCTTCTTGTGTTTCTTGTTCGATCCTTGCTGCCATCTTTGTCTCAATATTCTGCACTATTTTCTTGCATTCATAGTGTTGGATTCTTTGTGTTTTATTTGTTGATTTCACGTCCAAACCCTAGGTGTCAAGATTAGGGTTTCTTAAAAACCCTAGTTTCAAATTATCATAACTTTGTGAGTTCTTGCTCAATTCTTGAAATTCTTTTTGTGTTAGTTCCATCAATCTACTCTTGTCATAATAACTTTTGATCAAACTTTTTGAACAAGTGAAAAAGATTGGTTCTTGACCACTTTCTTGAACTTCTTGAAGTTCTTGATTTTTGAAAGTTGTCAAATTTTGAATCTTGAACCATATTTGAAATCCTTGAGTTAAATCTTGAAAATTTTGTTAAAGTGGCACTTTCAAATTCTTTGTCCTTGGTGAGTTATTAAAGTTTGGAGAAATTAAGGTTGAACCACATAAGACAAGGCCACATCCTTAAACCTAAGTACTTGTACTAGGTTCTTGTCTTAAAACCTTAAAGATTTTGTTTGACCTAAGTTGTTTAAGGTTCTTGTCCGAACCTAGGTCATTGTTTGTACAAGGTTTTTGACCAAAACCTTAAAAGTTTGTTTTGTCCTTTTTGTTGTCCGAATAAAAAAAAAAAAAAAAAAGAGGCCGTAATTTAAAAAAAAAAAAAAAGGCCCAAATCAAAAAAAAAAAAAGGCCGTGATATTAAAAAAAAAAAAAAAAAAAAGGCCCAATAAAAGAAAATAATCTCGGACTTTTAATATTTCTGTTATTTAATTTTTAGTATTTTTTTTTCTTTTTTAATTAATTTTCGTAAATTAAAAAGAACACTTTGTTCTTGAGTTTTGATTTGAAACCACCTTGGATTAAAAGTGCCATAACTTTTGCTATACAACTCGGATTTTGGTGATTCAAATTGTGTTGTTCTCGTCTTTGATTCCTCTTTCTAAATATCATAGTTTCTGAATCAATCAAATTATACCCACACGTGCTCTGAAATACTCTTGTGACGTGAATTATTTGAACTTCTTTGATTTGACTTGTGTGAATCTTGTTGTTGAAAATCTCGGTTGAGACAATCTCTTAAAGTCATTGCAACAGTAAGTTCTCTATAGTTTGAGAGTATTAGACTAGGGTATACACGAGAGAAACATATATCAAAGAGAGGAGAGCTCCTACTATCCACATAGTGAGAACCCGAGAGGAATTCAATTGTTGTTTTCTTTTGTTTCTTACTAACCTTGCAGGATAATGGAGGACGAAACTAATACACCAAGAGGTTCTAAACCTCAAACCGAAGCTGAGCAAAAGTTTGCTAATGATTCTCTTGCACAGATACTACAAAAGATCAACCTCCGCCTTGATTTCTTGGAGTCATCAACTTCTAAGCCATCAAAGAAATCTTCATCCAAGAAGTTTAAATATAATGCTGCTTTTGAGTCCGAAAGTGAATCTAATGAAGAGGAGGAGGAAGAGTTGTCCGAATCATCTTCTAAGGGTAACAAGTCTAAAGTCTCAATTGCTTCACTTAAGTTAACAATTCCCACTTTTCATGGTAAGACAGATCCGGAAGCTTATTTTGATTGGGTTCGTGAGCTTGAGCACTTCTTTGAAGGCCATGACTATCCCGAAAAGGAAAAATTTCGACTTGCCTTTATGCACTTAAAGGATCATGCAAGTTTGTGGTGGGATAAGTTGTCTCAATCTAGACGTGAAGATGGTGAAAGTCCAATCAAGACATGGAGTCGCATGAAAACACTCATGAGGAAGAAATATGTCCCTTCATACTACAACCGTGAATTGAATAGACAGTTACATACACTTGTACAAGGTAACAAATCGGTTGAGGAGTATTATCATGAGATGGAAGCTTTGATGATCAAGGCTAATGTTCAAGAAGATCCCGACTCTACAATTGAAAGATTTTTAAGAGGTATGCATTCTGATTTGGCTCATCAAGTTGATTTACAAAGTTTTGATAATATTGATGAACTTGTCCATAAAGCCATCAAGATAGAAAGGCACATGAAAGGGAAGGGTAAGTTTTCACAACCAACTCCACCTTGGCAAAGAGATAAGAAGCCGAGTTTTGCCCCTTTCAATCCGCCATCCAAGCCACGCCAATTTCCACAAAGTTCAACGTCAAGTGCCCCTCAAGGTGTCTCAAAAACAACGCCCAAGGTTGCTGTCCAACCTTCTAAAACGGCGTCAACTTCTTCAACTCCAAGATTGAGGGATGTTCGATGTTATAAATGTCAAGGTTATGGTCATATGCAAGCTGAATGTCCAACTCGAAAAGTGATGATAACTCTTGATAGTGGTGAAGTGGTAAGTGATGATGATTGTGCCGACATGCCACCTCTTGAAGAGAAACAAAAGAAGGAAATAGCTGGCTTAGGCCGAGAGAGTGATTCTTCATCTTGTAATAGCCGAGAATTAGTTGTTTCAAAATCTTGTAGTTTTGCTTCTTCTAGTGAGATAAAGAGAGTAATACTAGATAGGTATCACTTGTATTTGATGATCCGTAAGGATTTTGTACTTATCATTAATAGTGATCACCTTAATTCTTTGTCTAGTGTTGTTTTGTTTTTTTTGCAGAGTTTTGGAGTTCCTAAAAGCTTAATGGAGTTCGAACCAACTCATTATCAATTGGAAGGAGTCCAATCTGCCTTAGCTTGTTTTCCACAAGGTAAGCAAGGTAAGTTGAGTGCTTATAATTTCGATCATTACAAAACCCTTGTGAACACTAAACAAAGTGTTAAATCTATTGATTATCCTAACTGGAATACACTTTATTTTGATGATTTGATTCATAACTTTGCTCTTACTGTTTTCAATTCATTCCAAAATCAAAAGTATCCACTTCGACAAGGTAATCTGATTGTTCAACACTTGTTTGGTAAGTTATCTCAATTTCGAATTTCTTTTCAATTCCCGAAGGTACAATATTCTGTTCTTATTCTTTGGAATTGTAAGTTCTTAATCTTTCATAACTTCAACATGCTTGTAAAGAATGTACAACTTAGTTTTTGTGATTTACATTTAATCCGGGATGTCTATATATATACTTGCTTTGCAAATTCTTATGAATCCTTGGATAATATTTGTAATTACATTAATATATGTTTACTTTCTTTTCATTCTTTACATGTTAACATCATTGATTTTCATGTTATTATTAGTGTGTCCAAGCATGACGTTAATAAATTTCTCTTGAATACTTTCTTGTTGTTCAAAACATTATGTTCATCTTTATTTGAAGTATTCTTTTTAAAGTTGTTTAATATTGCATATCATCATAAGTTTTCTGATTTGCATTTATTAAATGATGTTTATATGCATAATTATTTTGAGTTTTCTTTAACTTACACATTTTTATTTTCTTATTGCAGGATTTGTTTTACTTGGCTCGAGTTTGTAATGAGTTCTTCTTATTGGTGTTTGATCCAGGAGCTCAATTTCCAGATTCGAGGACGAATCCTTTCGAGGAGGGAGGGAATGATAGGAATCCGTACAAGCAATCTACTCCAAATCCTAATGGGAATAAGATTACCAAGCCAAATCCTAATAGGAATAGGATTTCCAAGACAAATCCTAATGGGATTAGGATTTCCAAGCTCAATCCTAATAGGATTAGGATTCATCAATCCTCATCTTGTCCGAGTTCCATAAGAGTTCCATAAACGCAAATCCGAATGAGACTAGGATTCACAATCCAAGTGGGATTAGGATTCACTAATCCATGGACATTATTGATTGAAGACCAAGATGGCGTGCTTGGGCTTTTGCCAAATTGGATCGCGCCGTTTCTTAAGTAGTTAGAATTAATTAATGTTTTAATAATTAAGTCCAAAACATTTTAATTGGGCTTATTATTAGTATATTTTCGTTTTTAATTACATGGCCTAAGTTATCTTGCATGATAATGGCATGTAATGGGCTTTAATTTGTTAGGAAAGTAATTCCCTAAATTTTAGGAGCTTGTCCTTGTCTTCTAGAAGGGCAAAACGTTTTTAGCTTCCTTTTTCCATAAAGGATTAGTTTGTTAGTTAGTTGGTTTAGAAGTCAAGTTGTACTTTACAACTTTTAGGGTTTTATTTCCTTGTTTACCAAGCAACATGGCCGAAACTTGTCCTATTTAATGGCCATTCTTTGTAACGTTTTTTTTTAATGGATGATTGAATTTTGAAGAAACCATTTAGCTTTGCTAAATTATTTGCAGCCTTAAACAAGTTGTGAAAAACGTGATTAATCAATTAGGGTTAGTTGATTATTCATAGGACCGGATTCTTTAAGCTAGGACCTTAAAGAGAACGTATTGTTTCTTGATTTCAAGAGCGAGCCAAACTGAGATCTTTTTAACCATTGATTTACATAGGTTAGATTGAAATCACTTTGTGGTAATGTGTTGGGTTTGATTGATTTACAATCAAATACATCCCATTCGATATCCATCTTTTCTTCTTGTGTTGTTTCCGTGTTTGATCTTACTTGTGATCGTGTTGGTTTCTGAATTTTGGTGCACAACGATCCTAAGTGTGTGGAATTCGTGTGGAGCTGGATTCTCACCCTACTCCATTCGTATCACAACAGCAGCTCCTTTTAGTGGACATTCATTTTCAACGGCAGCTTCATTTTTATCTCCTTCTTCCTCGGCTCCGTCATCTTCCCAGAGAGCCCCTCCTTCTTAGAATTTTACATTGTGAGCAATGTCTATTTCAAGTGTAGGGGTGGAAAATGTGTTATTTGCTGATATGTTCATGATTGGTTGGTGTGAGGAAGTTGTTGAAGTTGTTGTGATTGTTTTATGCTTTGATTGTTGGGAAGGTGGGCTGATTTTTTTTTTATGCTTGATATGTTATTGAGGGGTTCTTATTGAGTTGTTGAAGCTGTTGGCAAGTTTCTTGAAGTTTGTTATGCGTTGTTGAATACTTGAAGTCCTGTGAAATTAAGTCGAGACATTATGCTTGATGCTTATTCTAGAAGTTGAGTTTGAATGTCTAGTGTGTTTACTATGTTTTTAGTGTGGTAAGTAGTAAGTCTGCTCACTGAATGTTGAATAAAAGTTTAGGTGGTAGTGTAAGTTGTTGTGAGGAGTAAGTAGAAGTCTAGAACACTTTGTATTGGGCTTTGACTCCTCTGGTAAACTATGTTCAAAATTTGTGGTTCATTAAGTTCTATTTTTATTCCGTATGCGAAAATTATTTTGTCGTCCTTGATTCCAATCTTGATGAAACCAGTATATTTTGTTATTCAAGGCATCATGTTAAAGTAAGATAGATATGCCATGCAAACATGTTCTTGGACATATGAGGAAAATGATTCAATTTGTTCTTATTGTTATGCATTACTCTGTTGTTTTGGATGCTCTAGCATACATAGTCCTTAAAGACATCCAGGAATTTTTAGTCACACAAGAAAGGATATGGAGAAAAAGCCTTTGGCAATTGGGAATGAAAAGTCGAAATACCCTTGGCAAGCATAATTGGGAAAAATAGCCACAAAACTCGGGCAGCTAAAAGGAAAAAGAAGCCAAAAGACCCAGGCAAGCACACCAATGAGTGTAATAAAGTAAAGCACTAAAGTGCGAAAGCAAATGAAATCTGAAATCAACTAAGAAAAGCACCAATGTACGACCATTGATTTTGTGTGATTTTGAGTTCTTATGTGTGGACATTGTGATTGTTTATGCGAAGGGATGTTTTGGAACAAAAGAGGTAATGCATGCATAAGGAATAGATGGACCAGTATTCCTCAGCACACACTTGTACGCATGACATTTGGTCTTTATTCATCGTGCCTTGACTAATAACTTGTGCTGAAATTTGATGGGTTGAGGTTCAGGACTTGATAAAAGTTTTTATGCATGAAAAAAGATTGTTTTTGATGAACTCAAATGAGAACGAGTTGGACAGAGGAGTGAAGTCTAGTGCTAAGTGGATATGTAGAATAAGTTTGCTTGAGGACAAACAAAAGCTCAAGTGTGGGGGAATTTGATGAGTTGGTTTCATTCCAACTAATACTTATAAATATCTTAGCTTTTGCCTTTTGTTTTCATGCAATTGTATGGTGTTTTGTGCTATTTTGTGTATTCATGTGGTTTGTGATGTGGAAGAGCTAAATGGTATAAAAAGGGCGGAAAATGATGAGGAAATGAGTAATGTGTGTCTAGGATTGTAAATTAAGGAAACCCTAAACATGTTGGAAGCTTAATTGGCCAAATTAGGGTTTTGGCAGCTTGGTTGTGCAACTTATTTTGAGTGTAACTCTTTTAATAATGATCCGAATGAGGAGATTTTGGTTGCTATGGAAAGATCTTTATGTGTACTTCAATTGTCATGTTTTAACTTTCTCCAAATTCTGTATGCAAGCATGAGGAACTGAGGCTTCAATTGTGCTTGGATTAGGGTTTGGTTTTTTAGGGTTTGATCTTTCTGCCACAGTTTGGTAAAATGGGTATATCTTGAGCTACAGGTATCCAATGATGTTGATTCTTGAACCAGTGGAAAGCTTAGAGGAAGATCTAGACCACCAAGTCTAATTCCGGGACTAAGGCACATTTATTTGGCATGGAAGTAGAGTGTGTTGAAAATGGACACTTAGCCATATAGTTGCTCTTATATTTGCACTCACCTCACACTTAATGTTTGTATGGCATTTACACTCACATGCACGGCGAGCTCACTTCGCCTCCACTGCCCTTATGCACACACATGCACCCTCGCACACTCTTACACACACTCACGTTGGGCGGCGAGGTCACCTTGCCGCCACACTCTCGCATACACTACGTGCACACATCATGCGACGAGGTGAGCTCGTCGCATGAATCATGCACACCCCGCCACACAAGTGTGTGCGGCGAGGTCACCTCGCCTCTCACACACATCTCACCATTTCTCATGCATTATACATACACTTGAACATTCATCATTTTGGCTACTTTCGTGTTGTTTCATGGTGTTCTTGCATGCTCACTTTCATTCTACCATATTGTCATTCATGCTTTGTACATAAGTTGCTCAAGATTGATGTCCTTTGCTTTTCTTATTATGAATTCATGAATTGTTGTGTTTTATTTCGTTAGTTGCAAGATCATACACTCATTCTCCATTCAATGTTTGATAAAGTTTCTTGAACATCATGCTTTCCATTTCGGGTGAAGAATGCATCATTTAGTTACTATGGCATTCATCAATTTCCACTTTCACTTTGCTTCATCATATTTCATTTACATCCAGTTTGTACACAACACTCTTAGCCACACTTAGTTCACAACATTCACAACACCAATTTCACTCACACTCACCCTCACTCCACAACACTTACAACACTTCACTCATTTGCACATCACAAACCTCAAAATACACTCGCACACTATGCACCAAATGGCGAGACCTCTTAGAGAGGTCTCGTGGAAATTGATGGTACACGGCCAGACCTCTCTAAGAGGTCTCGCCGGTTTGTTAAGTACATGGAGAGGTCTCGCCGTTTTGGCTGTGTTAGTGGAGAGGTCTCGCCGTGTTAATGTGTAAAGTGGCGAGACCTCTCTACTATGGTCATCGTGTGTGTGTTTTTTTTTGTGACGAAGAATTGGCAAAGAGTTGAGGTTTGTGTGTTTTTGGATACAGGGAGCATTGAAGACGTGATTTTTGATGGCTCGAGGGCGTGAAGATGCTGCAAAAAGTGTGACATCTGAAGGCTTGAAGGCGTGGGAATTCGGATAAAGGCGCGAAGGCCTAAAGCTCAGAAGCGTGGAGTGGTTTTGTGCACAAGCTTCGGTTAGACATTGTCAATTTGGACAGTGGCATTCTTGTAGTTTGTAACTGATTTTACTTTTGCGTACTGTTTACGATTTTTGTAACCTCTATATATAGAGGAGATAGTTAGTAGATTGGAACATTCGGGAATTCATATTGGAGAATAGAAAAACAAACTTTTGATTTTTAGAGCGGGAATTTTCTCTCTCATTTTTCTCTTTCTCTCTCTATTTTCTCTCTCTAGATTTTCTTCTCCGATTTCATTTCCGATCGCGACTTTGTACCGGAGATTACATATTGAACTCAATTGAAGGAGCATTTGACATTCCTCTACACTTTAATCGGTGAAATCTTTCAATTTGATGGAATTGAACTATTTAATAATGGAATTTGATGAATATGAGTTGAATATGGAATTTTCTGGCTAATTATGTGATATCTTAGGGTTCTAAACGGATGAATACATGATTTAGGAGATTTGATGCTATGTAATCGACGTAATTGATGAAGATTGAAATTGCACTTGAATATATCACTTGAAATCTGTTTAATTTCATATCTCTGCACTAATTTTGAATGGATCAAGCTTCGATTGTGGTTGCCATGCTAAGTTGAGGATTGATTCAACAACGTTAGTGAAGATGCATGAGATGAGAACTAAAGTGTGATTGTTTGAGTCTTTACACTTGCTTTTTATGATTATTTCATTTTTGAGATTCAGGCCTCGCCATGGGAAGCTTCGATGAATTGAAACATTAGAAAAAGTGTTAAAGAAGCTCTCTGTGTTAATTAACGAAGACATTCAAGCTTAGGTCAGGCCTCGCCATGGGATTTCCTAGGGTTTGCATGTTAGAGTAGTTAGCTTGGAGAGTTGAGACGTTGCGGAGTGAATTCCACCATTCTCAGGCCTCACCATGGGAGAGTATGGTGTTAAGAAGTACAGGGAGTGGTGTGGTCGCCATGCTAACCATAACTTGAGCTTCTAAGCAACTTAGGTCTCCTTGAGATTTGGTTGCTAGTTGATTGCATAGCATAGATTGGATAGGTCTGTGTTCATCCGATACAAGAATTCTAGGATATCTGTTTATACTTGTTAGTAGCTTCCCTTTTATTCCTTTGATTTTGTTTCTTTTCGTGTGGACATTTCATTAAATTTTGTGATTTGTTACCGTGACAATACTTGGAACAATTCTTGAATTCTCAAAACCAATCCCCTTCCCTGTGGATTCGATACCCTACTCATTGCTACTACATTAGTTTAGGGATTAAAATTGAAAGTACGCGACACACCTGTCATAGAGCCTCGTCCAACTTGGATGCCCAATCCTTGTTTCCTTGATTAACAACTTTCTCCAAGACTCTCTTAATTTCCCGGTTTGATACTTCAACTTGTTCACTCGTCTGGGGATGATATGCTGTAGAAACCTTGTGTCTCACCCTATACTTGGCCAAAAGAGCCTAAAAAATATTATTACAAAAATGTGATCCTCCATTACTAATTATCGCACTAGGAGCTCCAAATCGGTTAAAGATGTGTCTTTTGAGAAATGCGTAACACTTTTAGCATCATTATGCGGCAATGCAATAGCCTCAATCCACTTGGACACATAATCCACTGCAACAAGAATGTATTGCATGCCATATGACTTCGGGAAAGGACCGATAAAATCGATGCCCCAAACATCGAATATCTCCACTTCAAGAATGTTGTTCAAAGGCATCTCATTCCTTGAAGAGATGTTCCCTGTTCGCTGACATCTATTACAGTTTCTTACCCAAATCCTTGCATCCAAGAAAATATGAGGCCATTAGAAACCACATTGTAGCACTTTAAATCCTGTTCTGGTGGAACCAAAATGTCCTCCGTAGGGACCTTCATGGCATGCTCTCAGAATGTCATCCTTTTCTTCCTCTTTGATGCACTTTCTTATGATTTGATCACTACAAATTTTGTACAAGGCATTATCCTCCCAAAAATAGTGTTTCGCATCACTTCTCAATTTCTTCTTTTGTTCATGTGAAAAATAGAAAGGGATTTGCCCAGTTACGACGAAATTAGCGAGTTCAGCATACCAAGGCAATCCTCCCTTGTCCACTTGTTGTTCATCGGGAAAATATTCTTTTACCAGAATTGTTGAGCCCTCTTGTTCCTCTGACTCCATCCTTGAAAGATGATCAGCTACCACGTTCTCTGAGCCCTTCCTATCCTTGATTTCAACATCATACTCCTGGAGCAACAATACACATCGAATTAGGCATGGCTTAGACTCTTTCTTTGCTAACAAATACTTTAGTGCAGCATGGTTAGTATGTACAATAACTTTCGACCCAAAAGATAAGCACGAAATTTATCAAAAGCGAAGACTACTGCCAGCATCTCTTTCTCTGTGGTTGTATAATTCATTTATGCCTCGTTCAATAACTTGCTGGAATAGTATATGGTGTGAAACACTTTGTCCCTTCTCTGTCCAAGTACAGCACCTAATGCATAGTCACTCGCATCACACATAATTTCAAAAGGTTCCCCCCAGTGAGGAGTGACTATAATTGGAGCTTCTTCCAATTTAGCTTTCAACGTTTCAAATGCCTCAACACACTCTGTCCCAAACTCAAATTTGACATCTTTTTCCAAAAGACTACACAAGGGTCTAGCTATCTTTGAAACGTCGATAAATCTCCTATAGAATCCAGCATGTCCCAAGAAGCTTCTGATTCCCTTCACATTTATAGGTGGAGGAAGTTTAGCAATAACATCAATCTTGGCCCTGTCAACTTCAATCCCTTTTTGAGAAATCTTATGACCTAGCACAATACCATCTTAGACCATGAACTGACACTTTTCCCAGTTAAGCACCAAGTTTGTCTCCTCACACCTTTTCAGTACCTTGGCTAAGTTTTCCAAACAACCTTCAAACATCATTCCAAACACCGAAAAATCGTCCATAAAGATTTCTATAATCGTCCGAAAAATCGTCGTAGGAGCATCGCACAAGCCAAAGGGCATACGCTTGTAAGCGAATGTAACAAAGGGACAGGTGAAAGTCGTCTTCTCTTGGTCCTTGGGATCAATTGCGATTTGATTATAGCCAGAATATCCATCCAAGAAGCAGTAGAAGAGAAAGTCCGCAATCCGATCTAACAGTTGTTCTAAGAATGGAAGTGGGAAGTGATCCTTCCTAGTTGCCTTGTTGAGCTTCCTGTAATCCATGCACACTGCACTAACAATCCTTGCTGCCAGGAGCTCGTTTGCATCATTCTTCACGACTGTAACTCCTCTCTTCTTTGGAACACATTGCACTGGGCTTACCCACTCACTGTTTGAGATGGGAAAGATCATTCCAAAGTCTAGCAACTTAATCACTTCCTTCTTCACAACCTCCATCATTTGAGGGTTTAATCTCCATTGTCTATCTCTCACTGGCACAGAATTGTCTTCCAAAAGAATCTTATGCATGCACAAGCTAGGACTTATGCCCTTGATATCTGCAATGGTCCATTCTATGGCTCTCTTGTATAATCTCAAAACCTCCAACAACTTCACTTCTTGCCATGCTTCCAATTTAGATGAAATCAATGCTGGAAGTGTTTCATTTTCTCCCAGAAATGCATACTTTAAATAAGGAGGCAAGGGCTTCAACTCAAGCTTTGGTGGCACCAAGATAGAACGCATAAGCTTCTCATTCCTGTACAAAATCTCTCCCTTCCTCACCTCAGTGGGAGCACAAGTTTCATTAGTTGGAATATGACATTCTTCATTCGCTTTCAAATTCCTAACACAAGATTCGTCTATCATGTCTTCAACAACACATTCATGCATTTTAACTTCAACTACTTCATTTTGCAACTAAAATATAGACTTATCTAACACACAGCCCTCAACAAGATTTTCAATTTCAGAAACAATTCTTCTATCCTCTTCATTCTACTCAACATTCTCAAACTCTTCCTCACATTCATTTAAATCATCAACCAACACAAAATCATGTTTAACATTTTCATTATTTGCATTCACAGAACGTGCAACAGCTTGACTAGCAAAGCAAGACTCCATATTCATAGGGTGTTTCATGGAATAATTCAAATCAAAGACTACTTGCTCATTGTTAATTCGAAATGTAACAGTTTTATTTCTTACTCCAATTAAGGCATCTCCTGTTGCAAGAAACGAGCGACCAAATATGAGAGGGACCTCAGGGTCCTTGATAGGAATCCGTACAAGCAATCTACTCCAAATCCTAATGGGAATAGGATTACCAAGCCAAATCCTAATAGGAATAGGATTTCCAAGACAAATCCTAATGGGATTAGGATTTCCAAGCTCAATCCTAATAGGATTAGGATTCATCAATCCTCATCTTGTCCGAGTTCCATAAGAGTTCCATAAAGGCAAATCCGAATGAGACTAGGATTCACAATCCAAGTGGGATTAGGATTCACTAATCCATGGACATTATTTATTGAAGACCAAGATGGCGTGCTTGGGCTTTTGCCAAATTGGATCGCGCCTTTTCTTACGTAGTTAGAATTAATTAATGTTTTAATAATTAAGTCCAAAACATTTTAATTGGGCTTATTATTAGTATATTTTCGTTTTTTAATTTTATTAATTACATGGCCCAAGTTATCTTGCATGATAATGGCATGTAATGGGCTTTAATTTGTTAGGAAAGTAATTCCCTAAATTTTAGGAGCTTGTCCTTGTCTTCTAGAAGGGCAAAACGTTTTTAGCTTCCTTTTTCCATAAAGGATTAGTTTGTTAGTTGGTTAGTTTAGAAGTCAAGTTGTACTTTACAACTTTTAGGGTTTTATTTCCTTGTTTACCAAGCAACATGGCCGAAACTTGTCCTATTTAATGGCCATTCTTTGTAACGTTTTTTTAAAAATGGATGATTGAATTTTGAAGAAACCTTTTAGCTTTGCTAAATTATTTGCAGCCTTAAACAAGTTGTGAAAAACGTGATTAATCAATTAGGGTTAGTTGATTATTCATAGGACCGGATTCTTTAAGCTAGGACCTTAAAGAGAACGTATTGTTTCTTGATTTCAAGAGCGAGCCAAACTGAGATCTTTTTAACCATTGATTTACATAGGTTAGATTGAAATCACTTTGTGGTAATGTGTTGGGTTTGATTGATTTACAATCAAATACATCCCATTCGATATCCATCTTTTCTTCTTGTGTTGTTTCCGTGTTTGATCTTACTTGTGATCGTGTTGGTTTCTGAATTTTGGTGCACAACGATCCTAAGTGTGTGGAATTGGTGTGGAGCTGGATTCTCACCCTACTCCATTCGTATCAATTGGTATCAGAGCTTCTAGGTTGTTCATCACAAAATTCAGGTTTGCGCTTTGTTTTTCCTTCTCGGATTTTGCTCTACTTTTTGAGTCGTTCTTGCTGTCCTTTGTGCGTCAATTTTTTCTGCAGTTTTTGGAGTCTTTTAGTTGCTGTTTTCACGTGTTTCTTGCTGTCCAAAGTCGTCATAGTTAGTGTCTTTAAATTCATCAAAATCGCATAAGCCAAAGTTGATCAAATCTGCCCGAAAATTGCCTTCTTGTTGTTTACGATTTTTGACATCTTTTTGCTACTGTTCTTGCTTCGAATTGCTGCTGTTTTTAAAGTTTAAATTCTGCAGTAAATATATATATTAATTGAGTCTTAAATTCATTAATATTCTGTCCAAAAATCGCATGCAACTTGGTGCTTAAAATCTGCCCAAATCAAGTTGATCTTGTTACTTGATTTTCTTGCGTTTTTGTGTTGTTCTTCTTGTGTTTCTTGTTCGATCCTTGCTGCCATCTTTGTCTCAATATTCTGCACTATTTTCTTGCATTCATAGTGTTGGATTCTTTGTGTTTTATTTGTTGATTTCACGTCCAAACCCTAGGTGTCAAGATTAGGGTTTCTTAAAAACCCTAGTTTCAAATTATCATAACTTTGTGAGTTCTTGCTCAATTCTTGAAATTCTTTTTGTGTTAGTTCCATCAATCTACTCTTGTCATAATAACTTTTGATCAAACTTTTTGAACAAGTGAAAAAGATTGGTTCTTGACCACTTTCTTGAACTTCTTGAAGTTCTTGATTTTTGAAAGTTGTCAAATTTTGAATCTTGAACCATATTTGAAATCCTTGAGTTAAATCTTGAAAATTTTGTTAAAGTGGCATTTTCAAATTCTTTGTCCTTGGTGAGTTATTAAAGTTTGGAGAAATTAAGATTGAACCACATAAGACAAGGCCACATCCTTAAACCTAAGTACTTGTACTAGGTTCTTGTCTTAAAACCTTAAAGATTTTGTTTGACCTAAGTTGTTTAAGGTTCTTGTCCGAACCTAGGTCATTGTTTGTACAAGGTTTTTGTCCAAAACCTTAAAAGTTTGTTTTGTCCTTTTTGTTGTCCGAATAAAAAAAAAAAAAAAAGAGGCCGTAATTTAAAAAAAAAAAAAAAGCCCAAATTAAAAAAAAAAAAAAGGCCGTAATTTAAAAAAAAAAAAAAAAGGCCCAATAAAAGAAAATAATCTCGGACTTTTAATATTTCTGTTATTTAATTTTTAGTATTTTTTTTTTTTTTTAATTAATTTTCGTAAATTAAAAAGAACACTTTGTTCTTGAGTTTTGATTTGAAACCACCTTGGATTAAAAGTGCCATAACTTTTGCTATACAACTCGGATTTTGGTGATTCAAATTGTGTTGTTCTCGTCTTTGATTCCTCTTTCTAAATATCATAGTTTCTGAATCAATCAAATTATACCCACACGTGCTCTGAAATACTCTTGTGACGTGAATTATTTGAACTTCTTTGATTTGACTTGTGTGAATCTTGTTGTTGAAAATCTCGGTTGAGACAATCTCTTAAAGTCATTGCAACAGTAAGTTCTCTATAGTTTGAGAGTATTAGACTAGGGTATACACGAGAGAAACATATATCAAAGAGAGGAGAGCTCCTACTATCCACATAGTGAGAACCCGAGAGGAATTCAATTGTTGTTTTCTTTTGTTTCTTACTAACCTTGCAGGATAATGGAGGACGAAATTAATACACCAAGAGGTTCTAAACCTCAAACCGAAGCTGAGCAAAAGTTTGCTAATGATTCTCTTGCACAGATACTACAAAAGATCAACCTCCGCCTTGATTTCTTGGAGTCATCAACTTCTAAGCCATCAAAGAAATCTTCATCCAAGAAGTTTAAATATAATGCTGCTTTTGAGTCCGAAAGTGAATCTAATGAAGAGGAGGAGGAAGAGTTGTCCGAATCATCTTCTAAGGGTAACAAGTCTAAAGTCTCAATTGCTTCACTTAAGTTAACAATTCCCACTTTTCATGGTAAGACAGATCCGGAAGCTTATTTTGATTGGGTTCGTGAGCTTGAGCACTTCTTTGAAGGCCATGACTATCCCGAAAAGGAAAAATTTCGACTTGCCTTTATGCACTTAAAGGATCATGCAAGTTTGTGGTGGGATAAGTTGTCTCAATCTAGACGTGAAGATGGTGAAAGTCCAATCAAGACATGGAGTCGCATGAAAACACTCATGAGGAAGAAATATGTCCCTTCATACTACAACCGTGAATTGAATAGACAGTTACATACACTTGTACAAGGTAACAAATTGGTTGAGGAGTATTATCATGAGATGGAAGCTTTGATGATCAAGGCTAATGTTCAAGAAGATCCCGACTCTACAATTGAAAGATTTTTTAGAGGTATGAATCCCGAATTGGCTTATCAAGTTGATCTTCAAAGTTACATTGATATTAATGAACTTGTTCACAAAGCTATCAAAATTGAGAAGCATATGAAGGGTAAAGGGCGAAATTTTCAACAACCATTGCCGCCTTGGAGGAGAGATCAAAAGCCGACTTTTACACCTCCACCAAAACCGAAAGTTTTCAACCAAAATCAGCCTTCAAACACTTCAAGTAATGCTCCCAAAACAGTCCGCAACCTTGCTGAATCTTCAACTAAGGTGACGCCTAAACCAAATGAAAGATTGAGGGACATTAGATGTTACAAGTGTCAAGGTTATGGCCATTATCAAAGTGACTGCCCAACCAAAAAGTTGATGATAATTCGTGATAATGGAGAGGTTGACAGTGATGAAGAATGTGCCGACATGCCACCACTTGAAGAGAAGTACCAAAGTGATGAAGATAGTGAAGATCTTATTTACAATGTTGGTGATTTCTCATTGGTTACTCGCCGAGTCTTGAATGCACAACCACGAGTTGAAGATGATTTGTCTCAAAGGGAAAACATCTTTTACGCTAGATGCATGGTTCAAGGTAAGACTTGTAGCTTGATTATTGATAGTGGAAGTTGTACCAATGTGGCAAGCACATTAATTGTTAAGAAGCTTAACTTGACTTGCATGAAACATCCAAATCCATATAAGCTTCAATGGCTTAATAACACTGCCGAGAGTAAGGTGACTAAACAAGTTAAATTTTCTATGTCCATTGGAAAGTATGTTGATGATATTATTTGTGATGTTGTACCAATGGAAGCTAGTCACATATTACTTGGTCGTCCATGGCAATTTGACCGAGATGTTACATATCATGCAAGGAAGAATTATTATTCTTTTGATTATCATGGCCGAAAGTACAATCTAAGGGCTTTGAGTCCGAGCCAAGCTTTTGAAGATCAATCAAGGATTGTGCAATCTTGCCGTGAAATGGAAGCAAAAGAGAAGAAGGAACAAGAAGATAAAAAGAATGTAACTAGTGTAGGCCGAACCAATGATTCTTCATCTTGTAATAGCCGAGAATTAGTTGTTTCAAAATCTTGTAGTTTTGCTTCTTCTAGTGAGATAAAGAGAGTAATACTAGATAGGTATCACTTGTATTTGATGATCCGTAAGGATTTTGTACTTATCATTAATAGTGATCACCTTAATTCTTTGTCTAGTGTTGTTTTGTTTTTTTTGCAGAGTTTTGGAGTTCCTAAAAGCTTAATGGAGTTCGAACCAACTCATTATCAATTGGAAGGAGTCCAATCTGCCTTAGCTTGTTTTCCACAAGGTAAGCAAGGAGCTCAATTTCCAGATTCGAGGACGAATCCTTTCGAGGAGGGAGGGAATGATAGGAATCCGTACAAGCAATCTACTCCAAATCCTAATGGGAATAGGATTACCAAGCCAAATCCTAATAGGAATAGGATTTCCAAGACAAATCCTAATGGGATTAGGATTTCCAAGCTCAATCCTAATAGGATTAGGATTCATCAATCCTCATCTTGTCCGAGTTCCATAAGAGTTCCATAAAGGCAAATCCGAATGAGACTAGGATTCACAATCCAAGTGGGATTAGGATTCACTAATCCATGGACATTATTTATTGAAGACCAAGATGGCGTGCTTGGGCTTTTGCCAAATTGGATCGCGCCTTTTCTTACGTAGTTAGAATTAATTAATGTTTTAATAATTAAGTCCAAAACATTTTAATTGGGCTTATTATTAGTATATTTTCGTTTTTTAATTTTATTAATTACATGGCCCAAGTTATCTTGCATGATAATGGCATGTAATGGGCTTTAATTTGTTAGGAAAGTAATTCCCTAAATTTTAGGAGCTTGTCCTTGTCTTCTAGAAGGGCAAAACGTTTTTAGCTTCCTTTTTCCATAAAGGATTAGTTTGTTAGTTGGTTAGTTTAGAAGTCAAGTTGTACGTTACAACTTTTAGGGTTTTATTTCCTTGTTTACCAAGCAACATGGCCGAAACTTGTCCTATTTAATGGCCATTCTTTGTAACGTTTTTTAAAAATGGATGATTGAATTTTGAAGAAACCTTTTAGCTTTGCTAAATTATTTGCAGCCTTAAACAAGTTGTGAAAAACGTGATTAATCAATTAGGGTTAGTTGATTATTCATAGGACCGGATTCTTTAAGCTAGGACCTTAAAGAGAACGTATTGTTTCTTGATTTCAAGAGCGAGCCAAACTGAGATCTTTTTAACCATTGATTTACATAGGTTAGATTGAAATCACTTTGTGGTAATGTGTTGGGTTTGATTGATTTACAATCAAATACATCCCATTCGATATCCATCTTTTCTTCTTGTGTTGTTTCCGTGTTTGATCTTACTTGTGATCGTGTTGGTTTCTGAATTTTGGTGCACAACGATCCTAAGTGTGTGGAATTCGTGTGGAGCTGGATTCTCACCCTACTCCATTCGTATCAGTCCTCTTCCATATCAAGAACAATAAAGTCTAGAGGCAAGGTAAATTTATCAATTCTTACCAATACGTCCTCCACCATACCAGTTGGCTTTACTAGGGATCTGTCAGCCAATTGCAATGTGACAGTAACAGGACAAATCTTCATGCTTAGGCCAACATCCACAGCTATTGATAGAGGCATGAGGTTAATTCCAGCTCCCAGGTCACAGAAGGCCTTCTCAAAATGTCTTTTGCCTATCGTGCATAGAATTATGTAGCTACCAGGGTCCTTCAACTTAGGTGGTAAACTTTTTACAACCCAAGCTCCACTACACTCAGTTAACATCATGGGAACTTCACACTGAAGAATTTGTTCCTTGTTGGAAATGAGGTCTTTAAGGAACTTCGCATATTTTAGCACCGCACTTACCAAATCAAGAAGAGGGAGACTCACATTCACTTGTTTGACTACATTGAAGAATCGATGAAATTGTGGTCCTCTCTTTGGCTTTGGCCTTACTCTTTCAGGAAATGGAGGTTTAGGAGCGTATTCTGGAAAATTATAAGGACTTGAAGGCTCTATCATCTTCTTATTCACTTCCTTCTTTCCATTGTCTTGCACCTTCTCCTTCTCTGGTGCCATGTCCTCATTGGCACAGTTTTTCTCAGATTGAACAACTGCTTCCTCAATAACACACCCCTCATCTTCAGGGTTAGAGGTCTTATGCACTTCCTTACCACTTCTCAGTGTAATTGCATTACACACTTCCTTTCCTTTTGGATTCGGAATGGTGTCACTTGGAAGTGATCCATTAGGCCTGTGATGCACAGCATTAGCTAATTGACCCAATTGCATCTTAATGTTTTTCAAAGTAGCTTCATGATTTCTCACTGTAGTTTCCAATCCACCAAACCTTTGTTCATTCTTGTCCATCTTTTCCATAAGTTTATGGAACATATCCTCTACTGATGGCTTCCTTTGCTCTGAAGAGATCTGTTGATGATCAAAACCTGGGGGTGGTTGGGTAGATCTTCTTTACTCATTTCCATAGTACTGGCCTCCTCCTTGAGTCTGATTTTGATTTCCCCAACTATTTTGGCCTCCACTGCCATACTGTCTATTATTGCCTCCTAAATAGTTGTTAGGATATTGTGGCCTGTTATAGTTATTCACATATTGAAGAGACTCAGTTGTAATGGCACACTTATCTGTGTGATGATCACTTTTACACAATCCACATGATAACACAGGAGCTTTAACATGTGTAGCTTTTAGAGTTTGCACTTGCTTCACTAAGGCTTCAAACTTGGCACTCAAAGAAGTTTCCTCATCAAGATCTAGCACTCCCCTCTGCCTCCTACCTTGTGGTTTCTATGTCTCTAGAAAAAGATATTCATCTTCAGCAATTTGGTTAAACAACTCTCTAACCTCCGGCACACTCTTGTCTTTCAATGCACCGTTAGCACACTCTTTCACCATCATAGAGGACTCAGCTGTGAGGTCTTTGAAAAATGTGTTCAACTCCTTGATTTCACCAAGGTCATGGTAAGGACATTGACGGACTAGATCATTGAACGCTCCCATGCTTCTCTGAATGACTCGCCATCCTATTGCTGGAAATTCATTATCTCTATTCTCTTTTTTGCCAATTTCGCATGAGGGAAGTATTTGGCCAAAAATTTCTTTTGCAATTCATAAAAGGACATTCTGCATTTGCTCCCCCAATACTCTTGAACCAATGCTTAGCTTTACCTCGTAAAGATAGAGGAAATAAGATACGATGGACTTCACTTCGATCCACTCTCGAGAGTTTAAAAGTACTACAAGGGCCTAAGAACCAATCGAGGTGATCATTGGGGTCTTCATTATCAAGGCCTTGAAAGAACTGCCCTTGAGTAATCATTGAGACAATTTGTGTCGGTATATGATAACTCTCAACATCTATATCCTGCTGGTCAAATCCATTTTTGAAATTAATTACGTAATGGTATCCAAATCGTGGTACTCGTGCCCCTTGGTTGGCCATTTTCTTTTTTTTCTATCTGCTTCTCAAGGTTTTTGGTAACTCGAGATCAAGTTGAAATTCAGGTTCTCCAGAAGACCATAGAGACCTAGACATACTGATACGAACCCAGAAAGCCTATTATTTGGGTGGTCAATAAGCAAGTGGTTCGTGATATTCATTCCATTAATTTGTGATGAATCATATAATTGGAGGCCTGGAATAAAGTCGAAATCACAGTTCCTAAATGTTCCATGGAGGTTTGTTGCTTCACGACATTTAAGGTGTTGCCACCATGGAAATTACATTGTTGAGGACTTATGCCACAATTCGAAGAGCATCATGGTGAAATTGGCACGTGAAGATGACGCTGCTTGCTGGACTGGCGGGAATTCCGTTTTTTTTAGTTTTGTTTCCATTTGTTAAGTCTTAGGATTTATTTTTGAGTTGTAATAATTAAGTCCATTAAACATTTACTTATGGGCTTAAGTCTTTGTGTTTTTAATTATGGGCTAAGTAATTACTTGATCCAATTATCTTACATGATAATGGCAAGTAAAGCAAATCCTTTTTGGACAAGGATTTGGTAGTTAGTTGTAGTTTTCTTTTCCAATTTGGAAAGTTGATTAGTTTAGGAAACAAGAAGCCAAAACACGTTTTGCTTCTTCATAAAAAAACTGTCTAACCTAATCCTTTTACAACTTGGATTAGTTAGTTAGCTAGTTTGTTAAGAAGTCAAGTTGTACTTTGCAACTACTAGGGTTTATTTCCTTTTCCTTCTTGGCATGGCCGAAACTCATCCCCTATAAAAAGGAGATGCATGTAACGTTTTTACACAATAAGTTGAATGAAAGAAGTTTTAGCTTTGCTAAATCGAGAATTTACACCTTGTGTAGTTCGAAACCTTGAAGTTCAAGTTTGATCTTCATTGTAGCAAGTTTTCCTTTAGCGTGACCTTCAGGAGACTTCACCCGAGTTCTTTATTTAAAGAACAAGCCAAACTAACTAGTTTAGCTCATGAATTTTCATGTGTTGAATCAAGTTCTTTTGTATTAAAACGTGGGGTTTGATCTACTTCAACACTTGGCGTTTTTCCTTTGAATTCCTTCCGCCCAAAATTCTATTTTGTTGTGTTTGTTCTAACGTTTTTGTGCAGCAACGATCCGAAGGTTGTGGATTTCGTGTGGTCAAGGACTTCAATCCAAGACCATTCGTATCAATTGGTATCAGAGCATAGGTTGTTGCATAAAATTCAGGTTTTACTCGTAGGTAAATTTTCGTTTTTTCGGTCAGGGCAATATTTTTTTGCTCATATCTTATTCGTTTGGAGTCGAAATCGAGTTCCGTTTTTTGCGTTGTGATCCTTGTTTCATCTAGTTACTGGGACGAAGTTTTTATGTTCAAAAAGTGTCATCCAAAGATCGAAAAAAAATTAGTCTTATTTTAGTCTTTATTTTGTCCCGGGCAAATATCAGATTGACTATAACTTTTTCGTTTTAACTCGGAATTTGATTCTGCTTTTTGCAGTGTGTTCCTTGTTTTAAATACTATTAGGGATGAAATTTATTTGGTCCATTCCAGCCCAGAAAATATTCGTGAAAAAAACAAAGATTCTTTGAGTTTTCTTTGCAATTTTTTTTTGTGTCGTCAAGTTTCAATCTTTTGATTGTTCTTGATTCTTTGTGTCTTCTTAAATCATATTCTTGAGTCTAGTCAAATTTTTTTCCAACAAACATATACCTCTATTCATCAATTATGGCTTTTCAAAGTAAAAGGTATCAAAGGGAACTACGATCTATTGCGAAAGATCAAGAGGAGATTATGGTGATGTTTCAAGAAAAAATTCGAATTGAAGAACAGCAGAAAAAAGCCATTGAGGAAAGCACATTGGTAAAATCAACTTCTATACCTACTCCCAAAGTTCGTGTTGTTAAATGCTTGAGGTGTTTAGGAGTTGGGCATAGTGCAATCCAATGCCCTCATTGGTATGATGAGCCGAAGGATGAACTTCTAGTGGATCTTCAACCATTAAACATGGAGAATGTGTGTGATGAGGTAAAGAATTCATCCTTTCCTTTAAATTGTCTTGGAGATATAGCACCTTTGGAGGTTGATATGGTTCAAATTGATAATGTCATGGCGGATCCAATTCCAGAAGATGTGATAATTCCAATTATTCCAATTGAAGAAACTTCTCAAACATATTTGTTTTCTTTTGATGTATTGCATATTGTAAATATGTGTGAGAATATAATACCCAATGATGAACATATAAAAAGTGAGGTTGTTGTTGTAAGTGGAAAAAGCCTAGAAGTGAATCTTGATGAAAAAGGCAAAGAAGAGATATCAAATCCCGTTGGAGATATTGTTGTATTTGGTTCTTCTTCTTGTCTAACAGATCATGTAGGTTATGATTTACTTGGTGTCACAACAATCGTTCAAGATTCGAGGTCGAATCTTCTCCAAGAAAGGGAGTATGATACGAACCCAGAAAGCCTATTATTTGGGTGGTCAATAAGCAAGTGGTTCGTGATATTCATTCCATTAATTTGTGATGAATCATATAGTTGGAGGCCTGGAATAAAGTCGAAATCACAGTTCCTAAATGTTCCATGGAGGTTTGTTGCTTCACGACATTTAAGGTGTTGCCACCATGGAAATTACATTGTTGAGGACTTATGCCACAATTCGAAGAGCATCATGGTGAAATTGGCACGTGAAGATGACGCTGCTTGCTGGACTGGCGGGAATTCCGTTTTTTTTAGTTTTGTTTCCATTTGTTAAGTCTTAGGATTTATTTTTGAGTTGTAATAATTAAGTCCATTAAACATTTACTTATGGGCTTAAGTCTTTGTGTTTTTAATTATGGGCTAAGTAATTACTTGATCCAATTATCTTACATGATAATGGCAAGTAAAGCAAATCCTTTTTGGACAAGGATTTGGTAGTTAGTTGTAGTTTTCTTTTCCAATTTGGAAAGTTGATTAGTTTAGGAAACAAGAAGCCAAAACACGTTTTGCTTCTTCATAAAAAAACTGTCTAACCTAATCCTTTTACAACTTGGATTAGTTAGTTAGCTAGTTTGTTAAGAAGTCAAGTTGTACTTTGCAACTACTAGGGTTTATTTCCTTTTCCTTCTTGGCATGGCCGAAACTCATCCCCTATAAAAAGGAGATGCATGTAACGTTTTTACACAATAAGTTGAATGAAAGAAGTTTTAGCTTTGCTAAATCGAGAATTTACACCTTGTGTAGTTCGAAACCTTGAAGTTCAAGTTTGATCTTCATTGTAGCAAGTTTTCCTTTAGCGTGACCTTCAGGAGACTTCACCCGAGTTCTTTATTTAAAGAACAAGCCAAACTAACTAGTTTAGCTCATGAATTTTCATGTGTTGAATCAAGTTCTTTTGTATTAAAACGTGGGGTTTGATCTACTTCAACACTTGGCGTTTTTCCTTTGAATTCCTTCCGCCCAAAATTCTATTTTGTTGTGTTTGTTCTAACGTTTTTGTGCAGCAACGATCCGAAGGTTGTGGATTTCGTGTGGTCAAGGACTTCAATCCAAGACCATTCGTATCAATTGGTATCAGAGCATAGGTTGTTGCATAAAATTCAGGTTTTACTCGTAGGTAAATTTTCGTTTTTTCGGTCAGGGCAATATTTTTTTGCTCATATCTTATTCGTTTGGAGTCGAAATCGAGTTCCGTTTTTTGCGTTGTGATCCTTGTTTCATCTAGTTACTGGGACGAAGTTTTTATGTTCAAAAAGTGTCATCCAAAGATCGAAAAAAAATTAGTCTTATTTTAGTCTTTATTTTGTCCCGGGCAAATATCAGATTGACTATAACTTTTTCGTTTTAACTCGGAATTTGATTCTGCTTTTTGCAGTGTGTTCCTTGTTTTAAATACTATTAGGGATGAAATTTATTTGGTCCATTCCAGCCCAGAAAATATTCGTGAAAAAAACAAAGATTCTTTGAGTTTTCTTTGCAATTTTTTTTTGTGTCGTCAAGTTTCAATCTTTTGATTGTTCTTGATTCTTTGTGTCTTCTTAAATCATATTCTTGAGTCTAGTCAAATTTTTTTCCAACAAACATATACCTCTATTCATCAATTATGGCTTTTCAAAGTAAAAGGTATCAAAGGGAACTACGATCTATTGCGAAAGATCTAGAGGAGATTATGGTGATGTTTCAAGAAAAAATTCGAATTGAAGAACAGCAGAAAAAAGCCATTGAGGAAAGCACATTGGTAAAATCAACTTCTATACCTACTCCCAAAGTTCGTGTTGTTAAATGCTTGAGGTGTTTAGGAGTTGGGCATAGTGCAATCCAATGCCCTCATTGGTATGATGAGCCGAAGGATGAACTTCTAGTGGATCTTCAACCATTAAACATGGAGAATGTGTGTGATGAGGTAAAGAATTCATCCTTTCCTTTAAATTGTCTTGGAGATATAGCACCTTTGGAGGTTGATATGGTTCAAATTGATAATGTCATGGCGGATCCAATTCCAGAAGATGTGATAATTCCAATTATTCCAATTGAAGAAACTTCTCAAACATATTTGTTTTCTTTTGATGTATTGCATATTGTAAATATGTGTGAGAATATAATACCCAATGATGAACATATAAAAAGTGAGGTTGTTGTTGTAAGTGGAAAAAGCCTAGAAGTGAATCTTGATGAAAAAGGCAAAGAAGAGATATCAAATCCCGTTGGAGATATTGTTGTATTTGGTTCTTCTTCTTGTCTAACAGATCATGTAGGTTATGATTTACTTGGTGTCACAACAATCGTTCAAGATTCGAGGTCGAATCTTCTCCAAGAAAGGGAGTATGATACGAACCCAGAAAGCCTATTATTTGGGTGGTCAATAAGCAAGTGGTTCGTGATATTCATTCCATTAATTTGTGATGAATCATATAGTTGGAGGCCTGGAATAAAGTCGAAATCACAGTTCCTAAATGTTCCATGGAGGTTTGTTGCTTCACGACATTTAAGGTGTTGCCACCATGGAAATTACATTGTTGAGGACTTATGCCACAATTCGAAGAGCATCATGGTGAAATTGGCACGTGAAGATGACGCTGCTTGCTGGACTGGCGGGAATTCCGTTTTTTTTAGTTTTGTTTCCATTTGTTAAGTCTTAGGATTTATTTTTGAGTTGTAATAATTAAGTCCATTAAACATTTACTTATGGGCTTAAGTCTTTGTGTTTTTAATTATGGGCTAAGTAATTACTTGATCCAATTATCTTACATGATAATGGCAAGTAAAGCAAATCCTTTTTGGACAAGGATTTGGTAGTTAGTTGTAGTTTTCTTTTCCAATTTGGAAAGTTGATTAGTTTAGGAAACAAGAAGCCAAAACACGTTTTGCTTCTTCATAAAAAAACTGTCTAACCTAATCCTTTTACAACTTGGATTAGTTAGTTAGCTAGTTTGTTAAGAAGTCAAGTTGTACTTTGCAACTACTAGGGTTTATTTCCTTTTCCTTCTTGGCATGGCCGAAACTCATCCCCTATAAAAAGGAGATGCATGTAACGTTTTTACACAATAAGTTGAATGAAAGAAGTTTTAGCTTTGCTAAATCGAGAATTTACACCTTGTGTAGTTCGAAACCTTGAAGTTCAAGTTTGATCTTCATTGTAGCAAGTTTTCCTTTAGCGTGACCTTCAGGAGACTTCACCCGAGTTCTTTATTTAAAGAACAAGCCAAACTAACTAGTTTAGCTCATGAATTTTCATGTGTTGAATCAAGTTCTTTTGTATTAAAACGTGGGGTTTGATCTACTTCAACACTTGGCGTTTTTCCTTTGAATTCCTTCCGCCCAAAATTCTATTTTGTTGTGTTTGTTCTAACGTTTTTGTGCAGCAACGATCCGAAGGTTGTGGATTTCGTGTGGTCAAGGACTTCAATCCAAGACCATTCGTATCAATTGGTATCAGAGCATAGGTTGTTGCATAAAATTCAGGTTTTACTCGTAGGTAAATTTTCGTTTTTTCGGTCAGGGCAATATTTTTTTGCTCATATCTTATTCGTTTGGAGTCGAAATCGAGTTCCGTTTTTTGCGTTGTGATCCTTGTTTCATCTAGTTACTGGGACGAAGTTTTTATGTTCAAAAAGTGTCATCCAAAGATCGAAAAAAAATTAGTCTTATTTTAGTCTTTATTTTGTCCCGGGCAAATATCAGATTGACTATAATTTTTTCGTTTTAACTCGGAATTTGATTCTGCTTTTTGCAGTGTGTTCCTTGTTTTAAATACTATTAGGGATGAAATTTATTTGGTCCATTCCAGCCCAAAAAATATTCGTGAAAAAAACAAAGATTCTTTGAGTTTTCTTTGCAATTTTTTTTTGTGTCGTCAAGTTTCAATCTTTTGATTGTTCTTGATTCTTTGTGTCTTCTTAAATCATATTCTTGAGTCTAGTCAAATTTTTTTCCAACAAACATATACCTCTATTCATCAATTATGGCTTTTCAAAGTAAAAGGTATCAAAGGGAACTACGATCTATTGCGAAAGATCTAGAGGAGATTATGGTGATGTTTCAAGAAAAAATTCGAATTGAAGAACAGCAGAAAAAAGCCATTGAGGAAAGCACATTGGTAAAATCAACTTCTATACCTACTCCCAAAGTTCGTGTTGTTAAATGCTTGAGGTGTTTAGGAGTTGGGCATAGTGCAATCCAATGCCCTCATTGGTATGATGAGCCGAAGGATGAACTTCTAGTGGATCTTCAACCATTAAACATGGAGAATGTGTGTGATGAGGTAAAGAATTCATCCTTTCCTTTAAATTGTCTTGGAGATATAGCACCTTTGGAGGTTGATATGGTTCAAATTGATAATGTCATGGCGGATCCAATTCCAGAAGATGTGATAATTCCAATTATTCCAATTGAAGAAACTTCTCAAACATATTTGTTTTCTTTTGATGTATTGCATATTGTAAATATGTGTGAGAATATAATACCCAATGATGAACATATAAAAAGTGAGGTTGTTGTTGTAAGTGGAAAAAGCCTAGAAGTGAATCTTGATGAAAAAGGCAAAGAAGAGATATCAAATCCCGTTGGAGATATTGTTGTATTTGGTTCTTCTTCTTGTCTAACAGATCATGTAGGTTATGATTTACTTGGTGTCACAACAATCGTTCAAGATTCGAGGTCGAATCTTCTCCAAGAAAGGGAGTATGATACGAACCCAGAAAGCCTATTATTTGGGTGGTCAATAAGCAAGTGGTTCGTGATATTCATTCCATTAATTTGTGATGAATCATATAGTTGGAGGCCTGGAATAAAGTCGAAATCACAGTTCCTAAATGTTCCATGGAGGTTTGTTGCTTCACGACATTTAAGGTGTTGCCACCATGGAAATTACATTGTTGAGGACTTATGCCACAATTCGAAGAGCATCATGGTGAAATTGGCACGTGAAGATGACGCTGCTTGCTGGACTGGCGGGAATTCCGTTTTTTTTAGTTTTGTTTCCATTTGTTAAGTCTTAGGATTTATTTTTGAGTTGTAATAATTAAGTCCATTAAACATTTACTTATGGGCTTAAGTCTTTGTGTTTTTAATTATGGGCTAAGTAATTACTTGATCCAATTATCTTACATGATAATGGCAAGTAAAGCAAATCCTTTTTGGACAAGGATTTGGTAGTTAGTTGTAGTTTTCTTTTCCAATTTGGAAAGTTGATTAGTTTAGGAAACAAGAAGCCAAAACACGTTTTGCTTCTTCATAAAAAAACTGTCTAACCTAATCCTTTTACAACTTGGATTAGTTAGTTAGCTAGTTTGTTAAGAAGTCAAGTTGTACTTTGCAACTACTAGGGTTTATTTCCTTTTCCTTCTTGGCATGGCCGAAACTCATCCCCTATAAAAAGGAGATGCATGTAACGTTTTTACACAATAAGTTGAATGAAAGAAGTTTTAGCTTTGCTAAATCGAGAATTTACACCTTGTGTAGTTCGAAACCTTGAAGTTCAAGTTTGATCTTCATTGTAGCAAGTTTTCCTTTAGCGTGACCTTCAGGAGACTTCACCCGAGTTCTTTATTTAAAGAACAAGCCAAACTAACTAGTTTAGCTCATGAATTTTCATGTGTTGAATCAAGTTCTTTTGTATTAAAACGTGGGGTTTGATCTACTTCAACACTTGGCGTTTTTCCTTTGAATTCCTTCCGCCCAAAATTCTATTTTGTTGTGTTTGTTCTAACGTTTTTGTGCAGCAACGATCCGAAGGTTGTGGATTTCGTGTGGTCAAGGACTTCAATCCAAGACCATTCGTATCACATACACCAAACAACACATGTGAAGTATGATAGGAAAGAAACGATAGATCACAGAAACGCAAGTATCCAATGCAAACAAAAGAAATAAAACAAAATCAAAACACACAAGAAATTTCAAGAAATTGAAGCAAGAGAAGACTCACAACACAAATTGAACAAAACAAATACAAGAACAATTAGGCAATTTCAAGAAATTGTGCCTTTCCTGGCAACGGCACCAAAAATTGACAAGCTTATCTTGTACTTGCACAATTTAACCCTACTCACTAATGTAGATGTGATGAGAGGGATCGTATCCTCAGGGAAGGTGTTTGGTTTCAAGAATTCACGAAATGTTGCTCAAATTGTGTTGCCCAATTTTACACTATCTAGAACCAGTAGAAGTAATAGCAAACTAACGAAATAAGGTGACAAGACAAATGCAAGAGAAACAGTAAGAAGGTAACAAGATTTGAGACAGACGTCCTAGAGTTACTGTACCAGAAAACTGTGAATTAACACGATTGCTATGCATTAGACCACATGCAAAACAAGTTAGGAGAAGACAATTGTTGCCTAGGAGGCTAGTGAACTCTCAGCATATCGACCACAAAGTTCTCTATACTCTCTAACATCCTACCTTTCCCATGTCGAGGCCTAAGCAAGATGATTGAACATCGCAAACATCTCAACTTCCAAACACTAGCTATTCAACATACAAAACCTTAAGTCTCCCATGGCGAGGCCTGACCTAATGTTTCTAAACTCAAGCTAGCATTATAGAATCATCCTTTACTCAGTTCTAATGACTCAACGACCTCCGATTGGCATGGCAACCACATCTCGGATCATGAGCGAGGCAAAACAAGAGAAGGAACTCCAAATTCATACATTTAGTCTTCATTTCATGCACTTTCCGCTCTATCTAAGTTTAATTCAGTCAATGAAGTACAAATTCTATGAAACTTCACTTTATCGAGCAATTAAAAGCATGCATGATCTCACTCATTGAGTTCTGGTCAATTGCATAGCATTTTACGATCTAATTACACATTCGTCTGGTCATAAACCTAGGACATCATTCTATTAGCCACAAAACTTCATTCTCATATCATGATCTCCACAATCAAGTTCAAAACAATTTATTTTCATATAAATTGGAAGAATTTACCAACAATTGTGTAGGAATTGTCAATAATTCCGTTAATTGAGAATGAGAATTCCATGCTTAGTTCACAAGTTCAATCAGAATCACGATCGGAGGAGAAATGGAAGACAGAGAAAAGCTAGAGAGAGAAAGAATTTCTAGTGAGAGAAAACTCCCGCTCTCCAAAATCAAAAGTCTGTTAAGTCTCTAGAATGATCTATCTTCCAAAATGCTAACTAAATCCTCTCTATATAGAGGTTACAAAACGTAAATAATACGCAACGTAAAATGAATACAAAATTACAAGAATGCCACTATGAATAATAAGATATTCAACAATAGGTTGAGCATATTGCCGGTTCACGCCTTTGAGCCTTGATCTTCCACGCCTTCGTCATCCCGTATGTCCTCATAACCATGGCAACCACGCCTTAGAGCCTCTGGATCCCACGCCTTTCCAAGCCTCTATAAACGAACACAAAACTTCCACACTTAGAAAATATTTTGATTATCAACAAGAGCGTTTTCATGGTGAGGTCTCGCAGCGAGACCTCGCTGTGCTTTCATGTGTGTGGCGAGGTCTCGCTCGAGACCTCGCCATGTAGGTGCGTGTGTGGTGATGGAAAAATGAATGAGAAAAATGATGAGAGAATGAGTGATATGAGATGTTTAACAAACGAGTGTGACTAAAGAACGTTGAAAAATGAAAATATGTTGTGATGCAACTGAATGTGATTGTTGTGAAGTGAAAATGTAAATGAATACAAGTAAAAGGAATTTTTCTTGCAACTGACTAAAATGTTGACAAATGAAATATTGACATGCATGAAAGTATGTTTGAGACATTGTGAAAGAACTAAGTGATGCAACTGGAATGGAAGCTATTACGTATAGAACATTCTCAAAACATGTAGAAACATGAGTGAAATGTGTGTGTGGACTGTGATGAAAAAAATGAGTGAAGTGTGTTTTAAAGGGTGAGCTTGCCCTCACAACATTCTAAGTGGAGAGACCTGATACGAATGGAGTAGGGTGAGAATCCAGCTCCACACGAATTCCACACACTTAGGATCGTTGTGCACCAAAATTCAGAAACCAACACGATCACAAGTAAGATCAAACACGGAAACAACACAAGAAGAAAAGATGGATATCGAATGGAATGTATTTGATTGTAAATCAATCAAACCCAACACATTACCACAAAGTGATTTCAATCTAACCTATGTAAATCAATGGTTAAAAAGATCTCAGTTTGGCTCGCTCTTGAAATCAAGAAACAATACGTTCTCTTTAAGGTCCTAGCTTAAAGAATCCGGTCCTATGAATAATCAATTAACCCTAATTGATTAATCACGTTTTTCACAACTTGTTTAAGGCTGCAAATAATTTAGCAAAGCTAAAAGGTTTCTTCAAAATTCAATCATCCATTTAAAAAAAACGTTACAAAGAATGGCCATTAAATAGGACAAGTTTCGGCCATGTTGCTTGGTAAACAAGGAAATAAAACCCTAAAAGTTGTAAAGTACAACTTGACTTCTAAACTAACCAACTAACAAACTAATCCTTTATGGAAAAAGGAAGCTAAAAACGTTTTGCCCTTCTAGAAGACAAGGACAAGCTCCTAAAATTTAGGGAATTACTTTCCTAACAAATTAAAGCCCATTACATGCCATTATCATGCAAGATAACTTGGGCCATGTAATTAATAAAATTAAAAAACGAAAATATACTAATAATAAGCCCAATTAAAATGTTTTGGACTTAATTATTAAAACATTAATTAATTCTAACTACGTAAGAAAAGGCGCGATCCAATTTGGCAAAAGCCCAAGCACGCCATCTTGGTCTTCAATCAATAATGTCCATGGATTAGTGAATCCTAATCCCACTTGGATTGTGAATCCTAGTCTCATTCGGATTTGCGTTTATGGAACTCTTATGAAACTCGGACAAGATGAGGATTGATGAATCCTAATCCTATTAGGATTGAGCTTGGAAATCCTAATCCCATTAGGATTTGTCTTGGAAATCCTATTCCTATTAGGATTTGGCTTGGTAATCCTATTCCCATTAGGATTTGGAGTAGATTGCTTGTACGGATTCCTATCATTCCCTCCCTCCTCGAAAGGATTCGTCCTCGAATCTGGAAATTGAGCTCCTGGATCAAACACCAATAAGAAGAACTCATTACAAACTCGAGCCAAGTAAAACAAATCCTGCAATAAGAAAATAAATGTGTAAGTTAAAGAAAACTCAAAATAATTATGCATATAAACATCATTTAATAAATGCAAATCAGAAAACTTATGATGATATGCAATATTAAACAACTTTAAAAAGAATACTTCAAATAAAGATGAACATAATGTTTTGAACAACAAGAAAGTATTCAAGAGAAATTTATTAACGTCATGCTTGGACACACTAATAATAACATGAAAATCAATGATGTTAACATGTAAAGAATGAAAAGAAAGTAAACATATATTAATGTAATTACAAATATTATCCAAGGATTCATAAGAATTTGCAAAGCAAGTATATATATAGACATCCCGGATTAAATGTAAATCACAAAAACTAAGTTGTACATTCTTTACAAGCATGTTGAAGTTATGAAAGATTAAGAACTTACAATTCCAAAGAATAAGAACAGAATATTGTACCTTCGGGAATTGAAAAGAAATTCGAAATTGAGATAACTTACCAAACAAGTGTTGAACAATCAGATTACCTTGTCGAAGTGGATACTTTTGATTTTGGAATGAATTGAAAACAGTAAGAGCAAAGTTATGAATCAAATCATCAAAATAAAGTGTATTCCAGTTAGGATAATCAATAGATTTAACACTTTGTTTAGTGTTCACAAGGGTTTTGTAATGATCGAAATTATAAGCACTCAACTTACCTTGCTTACCTTGTGGAAAACAAGCTAAGGCAGATTGGACTCCTTCCAATTGATAATGAGTTGGTTCGAACTCCATTAAGCTTTTAGGAACTCCAAAACTCTGCAAAAAAAAACAAAACAACACTAGACAAAGAATTAAGGTGATCACTATTAATGATAAGTACAAAATCCTTACGGATCATCAAATACAAGTGATACCTATCTAGTATTACTCTCTTTATCTCACTAGAAGAAGCAAAACTACAAGATTTTGAAACAACTAATTCTCGGCTATTACAAGATGAAGAATCACTCTCTCGGCCTAAGCCAGCTATTTCCTTCTTTTGTTTCTCTTGTTCAATCTTTTCCTTTGCTTCTTGATCTCTTAAATCACTCCAAGCTTTTGCAAGTCTTACTTGGTCTTCAATGACTTGTGCGGGAGTTAAGGCATGAAGCCTAAACTTTTTACCTTTATGTACAAAGCTGTAGTAATTCTTCTTGGCATGATAAAGAACATCACAATCATATTGCCAAGGACGGCCAAGCAAGATATGACTTGCTTCCATTGGAACAACATCACATATAACTTCATCAACATATTTCCCAATGGTTAAAGTGAACTTTACTTGTTTTGTGACCCTAGCATCCATTGAATTATTCAACCATTGTAGTCGGTAGGGTTTAGATGTTTCGTGCAATTCAAGTTCAACTTATTTACAAACAAAGTGCTCGCCACATTTGTGTAACTTCCACTATCAATTATCACACTACAAATTCTGTCTTGCACTAAGCAACGTGTGTGAAATATGTTTTCTCGTTGCATCAAATCATCATTATCAACTAAAGGTTGGACATTTAGAACACGGCGAGAGACTAAAGAAAATTTACCGTCACCATACGTGTAGGGCTCATTGTCTTCACTTTCTTCACTTGATTCATGTTTCTCTTCAAGAGGTGGCATGTCGGCACAATCATCATCACTTACCACTTCACCACTATCAAGAGTTATCATCACTTTTCGAGTTGGACATTCAGCTTGCATATGACCATAACCTTGACATTTATAACATCGAACATCCCTCAATCTTGGAGTTGAAGAAGTTGACGCCGTTTTAGAAGGTTGGACAGCAACCTTGGGCGTTGTTTTTGAGACACCTTGAGGGGCACTTGACGTTGAACTTTGTGGAAATTGGCGTGGCTTGGATGGCGGATTGAAAGGGGCAAAACTCGGCTTCTTATCTCTTTGCCAAGGTGGAGTTGGTTGTGAAAACTTACCCTTCCCTTTCATGTGCCTTTCTATCTTGATGGCTTTATGGACAAGTTCATCAATATTATCAAAACTTTGTAAATCAACTTGATGAGCCAAATCAGAATGCATACCTCTTAAAAATCTTTCAATTGTAGAGTCGGGATCTTCTTGAACATTAGCCTTGATCATCAAAGCTTCCATCTCATGATAATACTCCTCAACCGATTTGTTACCTTGTACAAGTGTATGTAACTGTCTATTCAATTCACGGTTGTAATATGAAGGGACATATTTCTTCCTCATGAGTGTTTTCATGCGACTCCATGTCTTGATTGGACTTTCACCATCTTCACGTCTAGATTGAGACAACTTATCCCACCACAAACTTGCATGATCCTTTAAGTGCATAAAGGCAAGTCGAAATTTTTCCTTTTCGGGATAGTCATGGCCTTCAAAGAAGTGCTCAAGCTCACGAACCCAATCAAAATAAGCTTCCGGATCTGTCTTACCATGAAAAGTGGGAATTGTTAACTTAAGTGAAGCAATTGAGACTTTAGACTTGTTACCCTTAGAAGATGATTCGGACAACTCTTCCCCCTCCTCTTCATTAGATTCACTTTCGGACTCAAAAGCAGCATTATATTTAAACTTCTTGGATGAAGATTTCTTTGATGGCTTAGAAGTTGATGACTCCAAGAAATCAAGGCGGAGGTTGATCTTTTGTAGTATCTGTGCAAGAGAATCATTAGCAAACTTTTGCTCAGCTTCGGTTTGAGGTTTAGAACCTCTTGGTGTATTAGTTTCGTCCTCCATTATCCTGCAAGGTTAGTAAGAAACAAAAGAAAACAACAATTGAATTCCTCTCGGGTTCTCACTATGTGGATAGTATGAGCTCTCCTCTCTTTGATATATGTTTCTCTCGTGTATACCCTAGTCTAATACTCTCAAACTATAGAGAACTTACTGTTGCAATGACTTTAAGAGATTGTCTCAACCGAGATTTTCAACAACAAGATTCACACAAGTCAAATCAAAGAAGTTCAAATAATTCACGTCACAAGAGTATTTCAGAGCACGTGTGGGTATAATTTGATTGATTCAGAAACTATGATATTTAGAAAGAGGAATCAAAGACGAGAACAACACAATTTGAATCACCAAAATCCGAGTTGTATAGCAAAAGTTATGGCACTTTTAATCCAAGGTGGTTTCAAATCAAAACTCAAGAACAAAGTGTTCTTTTTAATTTACGAAAATTAATTAAAAATAAAAAAAAATACTAAAAATTAAATAACAGAAATATTAAAAGTCCGAGATTATTTTCTTTTATTGGGCCTTTTTTTTTTTTTTTTTTTAAATTACGGCCTTTTTTTTTTTTTTTTTTATTCGGACAACAAAAAGGACAAAACAAACTTTTAAGGTTTTGGACAAAAACCTTGTACTAACAATGACCTAGGTTCGGACAAGAACCTTAAACAACTTAGGTCAAACAAAATCTTTAAGGTTTTAAGACAAGAACCTAGTACAAGTACTTAGGTTTAAGGATGTGGCCTTGTCTTATGTGGTTCAACCTTAATTTCTCCAAACTTTAATAACTCACCAAGGACAAAGAATTTGAAAGTGCCACTTTAACAAAATTTTCAAGATTTAACTCAAGGATTTCAAATATGGTTCAAGATTCAAAATTTGACAACTTTCAAAAATCAAGAAACAATACGTTCTCTTTAAGGTCCTAGCTTAAAGAATCCGGTCCTATGAATAATCAATTAACCTGGCTTTGATACCAATTGATACGAATGGAGTAGGGTGAGAATCCAGCTCCACACGAATTCCACACACTTAGGATCGTTGTGCACCAAAATTCAGAAACCAACACGATCACAAGTAAGATCAAACACGGAAACAACACAAGAAGAAAAGATGGATATCGAATGGAATGTATTTGATTGTAAATCAATCAAACCCAACACATTACCACAAAGTGATTTCAATCTAACCTATGTAAATCAATGGTTAAAAAGATCTCAGTTTGGCTCGCTCTTGAAATCAAGAAACAATACGTTCTCTTTAAGGTCCTAGCTTAAAGAATCCGGTCCTATGAATAATCAATTAACCCTAATTGATTAATCACGTTTTTCACAACTTGTTTAAGGCTGCAAATAATTTAGCAAAGCTAAAAGGTTTCTTCAAAATTCAATCATCCATTTAAAAAAAACGTTACAAAGAATGGCCATTAAATAGGACAAGTTTCGGCCATGTTGCTTGGTAAACAAGGAAATAAAACCCTAAAAGTTGTAAAGTACAACTTGACTTCTAAACTAACCAACTAACAAACTAATCCTTTATGGAAAAAGGAAGCTAAAAACGTTTTGCCCTTCTAGAAGACAAGGACAAGCTCCTAAAATTTAGGGAATTACTTTCCTAACAAATTAAAGCCCATTACATGCCATTATCATGCAAGATAACTTGGGCCATGTAATTAATAAAATTAAAAAACGAAAATATACTAATAATAAGCCCAATTAAAATGTTTTGGACTTAATTATTAAAACATTAATTAATTCTAACTACGTAAGAAAAGGCGCGATCCAATTTGGCAAAAGCCCAAGCATGCCATCTTGGTCTTCAATCAATAATGTCCATGGATTAGTGAATCCTAATCCCACTTGGATTGTGAATCCTAGTCTCATTCGGATTTGCGTTTATGGAACTCTTATGGAACTCGAACAAGATGAGGATTGATGAATCCTAATCCTATTAGGATTGAGCTTGGAAATCCTAATCCCATTAGGATTTGTCTTGGAAATCCTATTCCTATTAGGATTTGGCTTGGTAATCCTATTCCCATTAGGATTTGGAGTAGATTGCTTGTACGGATTCCTATCAAGACCTCTCTAAAAGGTCTCGCCCTCACAAAAACAAAAGTGGCGAGACCTCGTAGCGAGGTCTCGCCATGTAAAATGCAAGTGTGCATGTGTGCAACAACGTCCAACCAAAATATGACCCTGATACGTTGTGAATTTGGAAAAGCGTAAAACCTGAACGCTGTAGTCCTAATTCTTACATTTCTATAGCCTTTTGAATGACTCCATTTGGAGCTAGGATGAGAGAGTTATTACCGAAATACTGAAGTGTGGCAAAACTGTGTGTGCTGTGCGGGAGCTCGCCGCACATGCGCGCTCGACCAATGCGAGGTCGCCGCATGCTTGTGCAGCAATCAAGTGAGCTCATCATTCATGCAACGAGGTGTGTGAGCTCGTCACATGGCCATGCAATGAGGTGTGTGTGTGTGTGCGGTGAGGTGAGTTGTTGTGTGCAGCGAGGTGAGTGCATGTGTGTGTGATGCAACCATTTCAGCACAACAATCTACTTCTATGCAAATTATGTGTGTCTTAACCTCTGAATTGGACTTTGTGATGAACATAAGAGTTTGAGATCTTTCTCTTGGAGTTCCATTGGTTCAAAAATCAGTATCATTGAAGATTGGTAGCAAAAGATATACATGTTCTACCAAACTGTGGCAATATGAAGTCAAAGATGAAAACCTGAAGGAACAATTGCAAAGATGTCCCCCGTTTCGCCTACTTGCATACATATTTAGAAGAAAGTTAAAACATACAAAATGTAGTACACTCAAGGATATTTCCAGAACATCCAAGATGGCCTTTTTTGGATTAGTATTGAGAGAGTTCACTCAAATGAAGTAGCACTACCAATTCTGCCCAACTTCAAACTAAGCAATTAGACATGTTTAGGGTTTTGTCAAATCTCTCACACACCCTTCCAACTCTTTTAAACTCTTTCCTTGTCATTTAACATCAAACACACATTTGCCTCATTTAATCATTAGTTTTGGTCTTTTTCACCATTTTAGCACTTTCAAGTTGCAAACCACATAAATGCACGCAATGGCACAAAACAGTACACAATTGCTTGAAAAAACAAGTCAAACGCTAAGTGATATAACACATATAAGTTGGTATAAAACCAACTCATCACATGGTGAGACCTTGCTACGAGGTCTCGCCACTTTGAGCATGTATGGGCAATGTGTTTTTGCTTGATGTTTGTAATGTTTGTGATAAATTTTCTAAGTATGGATTTTGTTCTTTTGGTGCAGATATGCATATTGGCGTGTGATCATTCAAGGCTTGAAGGCATGGAGTGCTACATTGACCGAGTTGTTCTTCTGTGCAAATTGATTACAGTGGCATTTTTGTGATATCTTGGTCATTTAACGTTTGCGTATTAATTACGTTTCGTAACCTCTATATATAGAGGATTTAGTTAGCATTTTAGGAGGGAGATCATTCTAGATTAGAAGAACAGACTCTTGATTTTGGAGGGGGAGTTTTCTCTCACTATAAATTCTTTCTCTCTCTAATTTTTCTCTCTCTTCCATTTCTTCTCCGATCGTGATTCCGATTGAACTTGTGAACTGAGCATGGAATTCTCATTCTCAATTAACAGAGTTATTGACAATTCCTACACAATTGTTGGTAAATTCTTCCAATTTATATGAAAATGAATTGTTTTGAACTTGATTGTGGAGATCGTGATATGAGATTGAAGTTTCGTGGCTAATTGAATGATGTCCTAGGGTTATGTCCAGACGAATGTGTAATTAGACCGTGAAATGCTATGCAATTGACTAGAACTCAATGAGGGAGATCATGCATTCTTTTAATTGCACGATTAAGTGAAGTTTCATAGAATTTGTACTTCATTGACTGAATTAAACTTAGATAGAGTGGAAAGTGCATGAAATGAAGACTAAATGTATGAATCTGGAGTTCCTTCGCTTGTTTAGCTTTGCTCAAGACCCGAGATGTGGTCGCCATGCCAATCGGAGGTCGTTGAGTCATTAGAACCGAGTAAAGGATGATTCAAAAAGCTAGCTTGAGTTTAGAAACATTAGGTCGGGCCTCGCCATGGGAGACTTAAGGTTTTGTATGTTGAATAGCTAGTGTTTGGAAGTCGAGACGTTTGCGGTGTTCAATCATCTTGCTTAGGCCTCGACATGGGAAAGGTAGGATGTTAGGGAGTATAGAGAACTTTGCAGTCGACATGCTGAGAGTTCACTAGCCTCCTAGGCAACAATTGTCTCCTCCTAACTTGTTTTACATGTGGTCTAATACATAGCAATCGTGTTTAATTCACTGTTGTCTGGTATAGTAACTCTAGGACGTCTGTCTCAGATCTTGTTACCTTCTTACTGTTTCTCTTGCATTTGTCTTGTTACCTTATTTCGTTAGTTTGTTACTTCTACTAGTTCTAGATAGTGTAAAATTGGGCAACACAATTTGAGCAACATTTCGTGAATTCTTGAAACGAAACACCTTTCCTGAGGATACGATCCCTCTCATCACATCTACATTAGTGAGTAGGGTTAAATTGTGCAAGTACACGACTGGGTTGTCACTTCTTGAGCCTCCAAACGAAATTCTAGCGAACTAAGGCTGAAACACAACACAAAAACTCAAAACAATGCAAAAACAACAAGTTGGGCAGATTGCATTTTCATTTGTATTTGCTGCCGATATGTGCACAACCATGCCACCTAATTGTGCTCCATGCTTGGCCCATCACTATCATTGACATTTATTATCATAAGCCCACTTGAATACTCAACAAAATCTATTTGAGAATTTGCAACTACAAAGCCCTAACAATCAGCCCACTTAATGCATCGTGAATTGTTTAGCCTTTGATCTTGTAATTAGTCCAGAAGTGAATTGTAGAGAATCATTTAAACTTGTGGCTTGATTCTCATCTACTAGATTCATTAAACAAGGTAAAAGCACGTGTTTGACTTTTGGCCATTATTTGGTGATTGTTTAATCCTTTCAAATGTTTTTGACCTTCTTCTTAGCCTTTTAGAAACCTTTTAGATACATCTTCAAAAAGGCAACTCGTTGAGCTTCAAAGTCGATGAAACTTTGCGATTTAGAATGAAGGTAATGTAAGAAACATTCTCAATGTAATCCATTCACTTTGTTTGTGCCGGTGAAGACCAAATGCAAAAGTGAGTCAAAATGCCATCGATCGACTAACCCTTGCAAGGTTCTCTTCCTCTTCTCGTTCGAGTTCAGAATCGCATCTGTAATACCCCGTTTTGAAGCTCTTGACGAGATCTACAAGACTCATGGGGCATAGCCCCATGACAAACGCTTGTTTTTGGCCAAATTCACTTGTTTTGACCACTTTCAGGGCTATTGAAAGGGACGTCTTCATGTCATTGTTAGTCTTTGACTCCTTGTAACCTACTACTAACTAACTAACTAACTAACTAACTTATTAACTAACTAAGTCAACAAAAATTGGGATAATCTAGCCATTCTGATACGAATGGAGTAGGGTGAGAATCCAGCTCCACACGAATTCCACACACTTAGGATCGTTGTGCACCAAAATTCAGAAACCAACACGATCACAAGTAAGATCAAACACGGAAACAACACAAGAAGAAAAGATGGATATCGAATGGAATGTATTTGATTGTAAATCAATCAAACCCAACACATTACCACAAAGTGATTTCAATCTAACCTATGTAAATCAATGGTTAAAAAGATCTCAGTTTGGCTCGCTCTTGAAATCAAGAAACAATACGTTCTCTTTAAGGTCCTAGCTTAAAGAATCCGGTCCTATGAATAATCAACTAACCCTAATTGATTAATCACGTTTTTCACAACTTGTTTAAGGCTGCAAATAATTTAGCAAAGCTAAAAGGTTTCTTCAAAATTCAATCATCCATCAAAAAAACGTTACAAAGAATGGCCATTAAATAGGACAAGTTTCGGCCATGTTGCTTGGTAAACAAGGAAATAAAACCCTAAAAGTTGTAAAGTACAACTTGACTTCTAAACTAACCAACTAACAAACTAATCCTTTATGGAAAAAGGAAGCTAAAAACGTTTTGCCCTTCTAGAAGACAAGGACAAGCTCCTAAAATTTAGGGAATTACTTTCCTAACAAATTAAAGCCCATTACATGCCATTATCATGCAAGATAACTTGGGCCATGTAATTAATAAAATTAAAAAAACGAAAATATACTAATAATAAGCCCAATTAAAATGTTTTGGACTTAATTATTAAAACATTAATTAATTCTAACTACGTAAGAAAAGGCGCGATCCAATTTGGCAAAAGCCCAAGCACGCCATCTTGGTCTTCAATAAATAATGTCCATGGATTAGTGAATCCTAATCCCACTTGGATTGTGAACCTAGTCTCATTCGGATTTGCCTTTATGGAACTCTTATGGAACTCGGACAAGATGAGGATTGATGAATCCTAATCCTATTAGGATTGAGCTTGGAAATCCTAATCCCATTAGGATTTGTCTTGGAAATCCTATTCCTATTAGGATTTGGCTTGGTAATCCTATTCCCATTAGGATTTGGAGTAGATTGCTTGTACGGATAGGAAGATTGCTTGTACGGATTCCTATCACATTCTATAGATGATGCTGACCACAACTAGATAAGGAAACTACTAAAAGATAAAGCAAAACACACACCAAATAACTTGCAAGCAATTCAGCCACTCTCTTAACCAAAACACTAGCAAGCACACAATGTGTGAGTTAACTTATGTAACGTGTGAATCAGCTTTTGGTTTTGTAGCTTTGGGGGTTTGACAAAATTATATGAATGAGTTGACTAACAACGCTTAAGGCGTGAATTAAAGTATACAAACATGCCATTAACAAAACAGCAAAGCAAACTAATGATAAACTCTCTAAAGTGAGATTCATTAAACAAGGTAGGGATGCGTGTTTGACTTTAGGCCATTATTTAGTGATGGTTTCATTATTCCAACTGTTTTCGACCTTCTTTTAAGCCTTTTAAGAACCTTTTAGATACATCTTCGGGATGGCAATTCGTTGAGCTCCAAAGTCGGTGAAACTTTGCAATTTTTCTCAAAGGTAATGTAAGAAATATTCCCCAAGCACTCCATTCACTTTGTTTGTATTAGTGAACACCAAATGTACAAGCAAGTCAAAATGCCATTGGCCGACCAACCCACGAAAGGTTCTCTTTCTCTTCTCGTCCGAGTTCAAAATCGCCACCATAATACCCATGTTTAAAGCTCTCAACGAGATTCATAACACTCACAGTGATAGCAATCCGTCCATGTCTATGGTGCCAAAGCCGAATTCATTTGTTAATCAAGTTTGAGTTATGATTTGCATGTGTTGAAGAGATATTCCACCATCAATTACCATGGTATTCCGTCTTTCATCACAATTCATGAAGATGTTCCTAAGAGTTCTACATTGGAGCTTAAAGAAATTCCACCTTGAAGAGTATTCATGGAGCAATCACATTAAAGACCAAAATGGCGTGCCTGGGCTTTGCCAATCATGGATCACACCATTCCTTGTTAATTTAGGATTTAATTGTTTTTGTAATAAATTAATTCATTAAAATGTTATTTGTGGGCTTAATATTTTCTAGTTTATGTTATTTAATTACTTGGCCCAATTATCTTGCATGTTAATGGCATGTAATTAATTACGAAAGCAAAAACGTGTTTTGCTTTTAAGCCCAAAACCGCGTCCTAGTTTTAGGCTTAAAAGCATGTGTTTTTGTTTTAGAAAAGTAGTCTCCTACTTTTTAGGAGATGTAATTCTTTTAGGAAGCTAATTAGTTAGGTTAGTTATTGATAGCAATCCATCTATGCCTATGCCAAAGTCGACTTCCAGTGTTCATCCATTGACAAATCTTGATGGACCAATGACAAGGAGTAAAAGGATGAAGGAGGCGTTGCAAGCATTATTGCTAACTCATTGTGAAGAGTTGGACATTTTTGAAGAGAATCATGATCCGGTCCAAGCATATTCAACTAATGGAGTTTTATGGAATATCTCTTCTATCACAATCCATGAAGAGATGGATCAATCACAATGAAGTCCAAGGAAAGGCATGTTTGGGCTTTCACTTGAAGATCACGCCCTTTTTATTAAATAAATTAGGGTTTTATCTAATGTTGTTTTAAGCCCACATTGACGTTTTAATTTATTAATATATGGGCTTGGAATTTCGGTTTTAATAAAGTTTACTTGGCCCAATTATCTTGCATGATAATGGCAAGTAAAAGTTTAGGAAACTTAAGAAGTCAAATTGAGTTTTACTTCTTCATAGTTTAGGAAACAAAGGAAGCCAAAACGTGTTTGGCCACCTTTAAAAACCGTGTGCCCTAATCCTTATTAGAAAGGGATTAGTTTGTTAGTTGTTAATTTCCAATTCCAATTTGGAAAGTTAGCTAGCTTAGAAGTTAAGTTGTAATTGACTTGAGTTAGGGTTTTTCATTGTAAGGGCCGAATTACTCCCTATAAAAGGAGGGCTCCTTTAACGTTTTTTATAGAGATGAATTTTGATAAAAGTTTAGCTTTGCTAAAGTGTTTTTACAGCCTTGAAAAGTTGTGAAGCAAAACGTGAATTAATTCAATTAAGTTTAATTGAGTTTTCATAAGAACCCTGAACCTAGAAGCTAAAACCTTTAGGTGAACTTACAAGTTCTTGATTCAAAGAACAAGCCAAACTGATTTGTTTAGCCTTTGAATTTTCATAGGTTGGCTGAATCCTTTTGATTCATACGTGGGGGTTTGATTACTTCATACCAAATCTTTTCGTGTCAATATCTTTGTTTTCTTGTTTGTTAATTCCGCACCAGTTGTTGAGGTTTGTTCTTGTTCGTGTTTTTGGTAAGCAACGGTCCAAAGGAAGTGGATTCGAGTGGTCTAAGGTGCTGCACCGTGATCATTCATATCAATTGGTATCAGAGCACAAGGTTGTCTTCCAAATTCAGGTTTTAAATTCTTGGTTTTGAGTCTTCTTCTTTCTCGGTTTTTCTTGCTGTTTTTGCTTCATTTTTGCGCTGCTGTTTTTGCGTCTTTTTGCTTCTGTTCTTGAGTCAATTTTCTGCAGTAAATTGTGTCTTAAATCTGCTCTAAATTCAGTCTTTGAGTCGTCATAATTCTGTCCAAAAATCGCATGCAAAAGGTTGTTGAAATCTGCCCAAAATTGCTATTGATCTTGCTTTCGATTTTTGCGTTTTGTTGAGTCGATTTCTTGCTGTTTTCTTGACGTTTTGTTGCTGTTTTCTTGGTGTCTATATTCTGCACTTTTATTGTCTTCATAGTGTTGAATTCTTTGTATTTTCATTGGTTGTCACACGTCATACTTGTTAGGATTTTTGAGTCAAGAATTAGGGTTTCTTACAAACCCTAGTTTTGGTCAAGATTGCATAACTTTCTTGTTTCTTATCCAATTCTTGATCTTTCTTTTGTGTTAGTTTCTTTGTTTCATTCTTGTCATAGAGTGTTTTGATCAAACTTTTATCACACTTGAAAAAGATAAGTTCTTGAACACTTTCTTGAACTTCTTGATTTTCTTGAAACTCCAAAAGTGTCAAAATTTGAATCTAAAGCCATATTCTTGATCTTCTTGATAAATCTTGAATATTTTGTGAAAGTGGCACATGCAAATTCATAATTCTTGGTGAGATATTAAAGTTTGAAAATTTTAAGGTTTTTAATGTTAAGACAAAAGACACAACATCCTTAAACCCTAATCCTAGGTTGTTGTCTTCAAACCTTAAACCTAAGTACTTGTACTAGGTTCTTGTCTTAAAACCTTAAACATAGTATTGTCCTAGGTTCTTGTTCGAACCTTAATTGTTTTTGTTTGTCCAAGGTTTGTGTCCAAACCTTAAAAAGTTTGTTTTGTCCTAGGTTGTCCGAACAAAAAAAAAAAAAAAAGAGGCCGAACTATAAAAAAAAAGGCCCAACTCAAAAAAAAAGAGGCCAAACTATAAAAAAAAGGCCCAATACAAAAAAATATATATATTCGAACTTTATTTATTATTTTCAGTTTATTATTTTTATTTAATTTATTTTATTTGAAGAACACATTGTTCTTAAGTTGTTTCTTGAAAACCACCTTGGATTAAAAGTTCCATATCTTTCTCAATATAACTCGGAATTAAGTGATTCAAATTGCGTTTTCTTCGTCTTGAAGTCTACTTTCTCTTTCTCTTAGTTTCTGAAGTTAAATCAAGTTATACCCACACATGTTCTTAAATACTCTTGACGTGATTTGTTGAAACTTCTTTGGTTTTCACTTGTGAAAATTTGTGGTGGAATTAATTGGTTGAGTCTTGTTATTACAATCATTGAACCAGTAAGTTCCATAGTTTGAGAGTATTAGTATAGGATATACACGAGAAAAGCTTTCATATTAAGAGAGGAGAGTACCTACTACCCCATATTATGAGAACCCGTGAGATATATTTCTATATATATTTCTTGTGTTTTTACTAACTTGCAGGTACAAATGGAGGGTGAAGAATCTAAATCACCAAAGGTAGTGAACCAAAAGTTCACTAATGATGTCCTCTTTGATATGATTCGAAAACTCACACTCGAAGTTGATAGTTTGTCTTCACCACCACCCAAGGGTTCTAAATCCGGAAGAGTTGTGTTTGAATCCGACAATGACTCTAGTCATGATGAGGAGGGGGAAGAGGAGGACACGAGTTCTCCAAAGAAAGGTGACAAATCTAAGATCTCAATTGGTTCTTTAAAGCTAACTATCCCTACTTTCCATGGTAAAGCAGATCCCGAAACTTATTTTGATTGGGTTCGTGAGCTTGAACACTTCTTTGAAGGCCATGATTACCCCGAAAAGGAAAAGTATTGAATTGCTTTTGTTCACCTCAAGGATTATGCTAGTTTATGGTGAGATGAAGTTATGAGGTCTAGACGTCAAGATGGTGAAAGGCCAATCAAGACATGGAGCCAAATGAAGATACTTATGAGGAACAAGTATGTCCCTTCTCATTACAATCGTGAGTTGAACAGAAAATTGCACTCACTTGTGCAAGGTAATAAATCGGTTGACCAGTATTACCATGAGATGGAAGCTTTGATGATCAAGGATAATGTGCATGAAGATCCCGATTACACTATAGAACGATTTTTGAGAGGTATGCATTCTGATTTAGCATATCATGTGGATTTACAAAGTTATGTTGACATTAATGAGCTTGTGCATAAGGCTATTAAGATTGAAAAGCATATGAAAGGGAAGAATAAGTTTTCACAACCGCCACCACCATGGCAAAGAGATAAGAAGCCAAATGTTGTCCCTTATTCTCCATTCACAAAACCGTGCCAATTCACTTCAAATCAGCCATCAAGTGCACCTTCCAATGTCCCAAAATCAGTTCCAAAGGTTGCTGAAACCCCTCCAAAATCGGCGCCAACTTCAGCCACAAGATTGAGGGATATTTGTTGTTATAAGTTCAAGGTTATGGTCATATGCGATCCGATTGCCCTACTAGTAAGTTGATGATTATTCTTGACAATGGAGAAGTTGAGAGTGATGAGGATTGTGCTGATATGCCACCCCTTGAGGAGAAATATGTAAGTGATGAAAGTGAAGATTTTGATGGTTCTTCTTATAAGGTTGGTGATTATTGTTTAGTCTCTAGTCAAGTACTTAATGCACATCCACTTGTTGATGAAGATTTGATCCATCGTGAAAACATATTTCATACACGTTGCATGGTTCAAAATAAAATTTGCAGTGTTATTATTGATAGCGGTAGTTGTGCAAATGTGGCAAGTACTTTACTTGTAAATAAGCTGAATTTGACTTGCATGAAACATCCCAACCCATATAGACTTCAATGGTTAAATAATTCAGCTAAATCACGAGTTACCAAGCAAGTTAAATTTACATTCACCATTGGTAGTTATGTTGATAAAGTTACATGTGATGTTGTTCCAATGGAAGCTAGTCATATATTGCTTGGAAGACCTTGGCAATTTGATAGAGATGTTGTGTATCATGCCAAGAAGAACTTTTACCATTTTTCGCACCAAGGTAAAAAGTTTAATTTGAGAGCCTTAAGTCCTACTGAAGTCTTTGAAGATCAAGCTAAGATAGCTAAGGCTTATGGTGCAATGCGTGAAGCAAAGGAGAAGAAGTTACAAGAGAAGAACAATGTAACTAGCATAGGGCGAAACATTGTAACTAGAATAGTGATAGTGATAGCCGAGAGTTAGTTGTTTCAAAATCTTGTAATTATGCTTCTAAAAGTGAGGTTAAGAGAGCAATATTAGATAGGCAAGTAGTGTATTTACTTTTTCGCAAGGATGTACTTATCATTGATAGTGCTCACCTTGATTCTTTGCCTAGTATTGTTTCAACTCTTTTGCAGGAATATGGAGATGTGTTTCCTGAGGATTTACCAAAGGGTTTACCACTTATAAGAGGTATTGAACATCAAATCGATTTCATACCTGGAGCTCAAATTCCAAACCGTCCAGCCTATAGATCAAACCCTTAGGAGACAGGGGAAATTCAATGCCAAGTGGATGAACTTATTGACCGAGGTATGGTTCAAGAATCTTATAGTCCATGTACTGTTCCTGTTATTTTAGTTCCTAAGAAGGATGATTCATGGAGAATGTGTGTTGATTGTCGTGCCATAAATAAAATAACTATTAAGTATAGACATCCTATAGGACTAGATGACATGCTTGATGAGTTATATGGTTCATACATATTTTCTAAGATAGACCTAAAGAGTGGTAATATCAAATTCGAATGAAAGAAGGTGATGAATGGAAAATTGCTTTCAAAACAAAGTTTGGTTTGTATGAATGGTTAGTCATGCCTTTCGGATTAACCAATGCACCCAGTACTTTTATGAGATTAATGAATCAAGTTTTTTGTCACTTCATTGGAAAATTTGTTGTGGTCTATTTTGATGATATCCTTATATATAGTAAAACATTTGATGAGCATGTTAATCATTTAAGACAAGTGTTTGCTGTTTTACGTGAGAACAAATTATATGCTAACCTTAAAAAGTGTTCTTTTTGTATGGAATCAATTATCTTTTTAGGTTATGTTGTTAGTTCTCAAGGTATATCTGTTGATGAGTCAAAGGTTAAGGCAATTCAGTGTTGGTCTCGACCTACATGTGCTAGTGATGTTAGAAACTTTCATGGATTGGCAAGTTTTTATAGGAGATTTATGAAAGATTTTAGTACTATAGCAGCTCCTCTAAATGAACTTGTTAAGAAAAATGTTATTTTTGAATGGAAGGAAGAACATGAAAATGCTTTTCACAAGTTGAAATATTTGTTGACTCATGCGCCTTTACTAGCTTTGCCAAATTTTAGTAAAGCTTTTGAGATACACTGTGATGCCTCCGGGATAGGTATTGGTGCTATTTTGATGCAGGAATTAAGACCGGTGGCCTATTTTAGTGAAAAGCTCAATGGGGCGCAATTGAAGTATGCAACTTATGACAAGGAGTTGTATGCGTTGGTAAGGTCATTACAGGTTTGGCAACATTATCTATGGCCTAAAGAGTTTATAATTCATTCTGATCATGAAAGCCTTAAATTTCTGAAATCCCAAGGGAAATTGAATAAAAGGCATGCTAAGTGGTTAGAGTTTATTGAAACTTTTCCTTATGTGATTAAGTATAAATCTGGTAATGAGAATGTTGTAGCTGATGCATTATCTAGGAGACATTCGTTATTCACCTATATGCATGCTATGTTACTTGGTTTTGATTTGATCAAGGATTTATACAAAGATGATGTTGATTTCAAAAATGTAATTGATTCTTGTGTTGTAAAGCCGAATGGAGAATTTTATATGTATGATGGTTTCTTGTTTAAAAAGGATAAATTGTGCATACCCTCATGTTCCATTCGTGAATTACTTGTTAAGGAAACCCATAGGGGAGGGTTAATGGGGCATTTTGGGGTTGCCAAGACTCTTGCTGTTTTGAATGAACACTTTTACTGGCCTAACATGATTAAAAATGTTAAAAGTTTTTGTGACAGATGCATTGTATGTAAACAAGCAAAGTCGAAAATTATGCCTCATGGTTTGTATACACCATTGCCTGTTCCTAGTCATCCTTGGGTAGACATTTCTATGGATTTTGTACTTGGATTGCCTAGATCACATAATGGTCATGATAGCATTTTTGTGGTAGTTGATAGATTTAGTAAGATGGCACATTTCATTGCATGTTCTAAGTCTAATGATGCTACAAAAGTTGCTGATTTGTTCTTTAAGGAAATTGTCAGGTTGCATGGAATTCCTAAGAGTATTGTTAGTGATAGAGATGTCAAGTTTTTATCTCATTTTTGGCGTACTCTTTGGAATAAGTGATACGAATGGAGTAGGATGAAGTCCAATCCACACGAATTTTCCACAAGTTCGGATCGTTGTGCACTAAAAACGCAATTCAAGAAACAAGAACACAATTTGTGGAAAAGAGATATGGAACGAAAAGGCAAGATTAAAATTAACCTAACCCCAACGTTAATACAAATTGATTCAGTTTAACAATTGTAAATCAATAAATTAAACCTATCAGTTTGGCCGGTTCTATAAATCTAGAACTTGTAAGCTTCACCTAAAGTTCCTCACTTAAGGTTTGGCGGGTCTTATGAATTACTCAAGAATAATTCACGTTGGTGATGTCAAATTTAATTTAGCAAAGCCAAAATTCTTTCAATTCAACATCATAAAAAACGTTACATAGCTTCTCCTTTTATAGGGAGTAGATTCGGCTTTTCTAAAAGGAAAAGGAAATAAAACCCTAGAAGTTGTAAATTACAACTTGACTTCTGAGCTAACTAACTTTCCAAATTGGAATTGGAAACTAACAACTAACAAACTAATCCTTTTCCAAAAAGGATTTGTGACACACATAAGCTAATACTTTTCCAAAAAGGATTTGTGTCTCACGTTTTCTTCCTAAAGGTGGCCAAACACAATTTGGCTTCCTTTGTTTCCTAAACTATTACTTGCCATTATCATGCAAGATAATTGGGCCAAGTAATCTTTATTAAAAACCAAATTAATGAAGCCCAAACTTAATGTTAATGGACCAAATTAATTACCTAATAAAATCCTAAAACATTTAAAAAAATTGGCGTGAACACATAATGAAGCCCAACACGCCAAAGCTTGGTCTTCTCGGCCTTCTTGATATTTCTTCAAGGTGGATCATGAATTGTGATTGAAGAAATATTCCAAAGTACTTCATCTTGAGATGGATGCATCGAACTACTTGGGACAATGTCCATTGCCTCACAATGTGTTGATAACAATGCTTGTAAGGCTTCCTCCTCTTGCTCCTTGATCTTGTCATTGGACCACCAAGATTTGTTAATGGATCATGGGAAGCTGGATTTGGCAATGTGGACTCGGGCTCATTCCTATCATTCCCTCCCTTCTCGAAAGGATTCGTCCTCGAATCACCTACATCATATAAACTCAAATCAGAAACATTGAAAGTAGATGAAACATTACCATACTCACTAGGTAGTTCGATTCTATATGCATTGTCTCCAATCCTTTCCAAGACTTGAAAAGGACCATCTCTTCTTGGATGAAGTTTAGATTTCCTCTTTTCAGGAAACCTTTCCTTCCTCAAGTGAATCCAAACCCAATCTCCAGGTTCGAAAATCACTTGTCTTCTGCCCTTATTTGCCTGTTTTGCATATTGCTCATTACGCCTTTGAATATTTTTGTAAACCTTTCCATGCAACTCCCTTACAAAATCAGCTTTAGCTTTACCTTCCACATTAACAAACTCATTAATAGGAAGAGGCAAAATATCAAGGGGAGTTAAAGGATTAAATCCATACACAACTTCAAAAGGCGAATAACCAGTAGAACTATGAACAGTTCGGTTATATGCAAATTCAATGTGTGGCAAACAATTCTCCCAATTCTTTAAGTTTTTCTGAATGATAGCACGAAGCAAATTAGACAATGTACGATTTACTACTTCTGTTTGACCATCAGTCTGTGGATGTGCAACAGTAGAAAACAATAATTTTGTGCCTAATTTATTCCAAAGTGTACGCCAAAAATGTGACAAAAACTTGACATCTCTATCACTGACAATACTCTTAGGAATTCCATGCAAACGTACAATATCCTTAAAGAAAAGGTCAGCAATTTTGGTAGCATCATTAGATTTAGAACATGCAAGGAAGTGAGCCATTTTACTAAATCTATCAACTACAACAAAAATGCTATCATTACCAGTGCGTGATCTAGGTAACCCTAACACAAAATCCATAGATGTATCAATCCAAGGGTTGCTAGGAACAGGCAGAGGTTGATACAAACCATGAGGCATTACTTTGGACTTAGCATGCTTACACACAATACATTTTTCACAAACACTTTTAACATCTTTAATCATGCTAGGCCAATAAAAGTGCTCATTCAAAACAGAGAGTGTTTTAACAATACCAAAATGCCCCATTAACTCTCCCCCATGGGTTTCTTTAACAAGTAAATCACGAATGGAACATGAGGGAATGCACAATTTATCCTTGCGAAACAAGAAACCATCATGCACAAAATAATCACCATTCGGCCTTATTGAACAAAGATCATAAGATTCGGCAAAGTCAACATCTTCATTATACAAGTCTTTAATCAATTCAAATCCAAGTAGCTTTGTATGTAAATAGGTAAATAAAGCATATCTCCTAGATAAAGCATCAGCTACCACATTCTCTTGACCAGATTTATATTTAATCACATAAGGAAAAGTTTCAATGAATTCCAACCATTTTGCATGTCTCTTATTCAAATTACCTTGAATCTTTAAGAATTTGAGACTTTCATGATCAGAATGGATTATGAATTCTTTTGGCCATAAGTAGTTTTGCCAAACCTGCAATGACCTTACCAATGCATACAACTTTTTGTCATAAGTTGCATACTTTAAAGATGCCCCATTAAGCTTTTCACTGAAATAAGCCACGGGCCTTGATTCCTGCATAAGAACAGCACCAATACCAATCCCGGAGGCATCACAGTGTATCTCAAAAGCTTTATTGAAATTCGGCAAAGCAAGTAAAGGGGCATGAGTCAATTTATACTTCAAAGTGTTAAAGGCGTTTTCATGTTCTTTATTCCATGCAAAGGTGACATTCTTTTTAACAAGTTCATTTAAAGGTGCTGCAATGGAACTAAAGTCTTTAACAAATCTCCTATAGAAACTTGCTAATCCATGAAAACTTCTTACCTCACTAGTATTTTGTGGTCTCGGCCAATCTATGATTGCCTTGACTTTTGACTCATCAACAGCAATGCCTTGAGAACTTACAACATAACCCAAAAAGATAATAGATTCCAAACAGAAAGAACACTTTTTAAGGTTAGCATACAATTGGTTCTGATAGGAATCCGTACAAGCAATCTACTCCAAATCCTAATGGGAATAGGATTACCAAGCCAAATCCTAATAGGAATAGGATTTCCAAGACAAATCCTAATGGGATTAGGATTTCCAAGCTCAATCCTAATAGGATTAGGATTCATCAATCCTCATCTTGTCCGAGTTCCATAAGAGTTCCATAAACGCAAATCCGAATGAGACTAGGATTCACAATCCAAGTGGGATTAGGATTCACTAATCCATGGACATTATTGATTGAAGACCAAGATGGCGGTGCTTGGGCTTTTGCCAAATTGGATCGCGCCTTTTCTTAAGTAGTTAGAATTAATTAATGTTTTAATAATTAAGTCCAAAACATTTTAATTGGGCTTATTATTAGTATATTTTCGTTTTTAATTACATGGCCCAAGTTATCTTGCATGATAATGGCATGTAATGGGCTTTAATTAGTTAGGAAAGTAATTCCCTAAATTTTAGGAGCTTGTCCTTGTCTTCTAGAAGGGCAAAACGTTTTTAGCTTCCTTTTTCCATAAAGGATTAGTTTGTTAGTTAGTTGGTTTAGAAGTCAAGTTGTACTTTACAACTTTTAGGGTTTTATTTCCTTGTTTACCAAGCAACATGGCCGAAACTTGTTCTATTTAATGGCCATTCTTTGTAACGTTTTTTAAAATGGATGAATGAATTTTGAAGAAACCTTTTAGCTTTGCTAAATTATTTGCAGCCTTAAACAAGTTGTGAAAAACGTGATTAATCAATTAGGGTTAGTTGATTATTCATAGGACCGGATTCTTTAAGCTAGGACCTTAAAGAGAACGTATTGTTTCTTGATTTCAAGAGCGAGCCAAACTGAGATCTTTTTAACCATTGATTTACATAGGTTAGATTGAAATCACTTTGTGGTAATGTGTTGGGTTTGATTGATTTACAATCAAATACATCCCATTCGATATCCATCTTTTCTTCTTGTGTTGTTTCCGTGTTTGATCTTACTTGTGATCGTGTTGGTTTCTGAATTTTGGTGCACAACGATCCTAAGTGTGTGGAATTCGTGTGGAGCTGGATTCTCACCCTACTCCATTCGTATCAATTGGTATCAGAGCATCTAGGTTGTTCATCACAAAATTCAGGTTTGCGCTTTGTTTTTCCTTCTCGGATTTTGCTCTACTTTTTGAGTCGTTCTTGCTGTCCTTTGTGCGTCAATTTTTTCTGCAGTTTTTGGAGTCTTTTAGTTGCTGTTTTCACGTGTTTCTTGCTGTCCAAAGTCGTCATAGTTAGTGTCTTTAAATTCATCAAAATCGCATAAGCCAAAGTTGATCAAATCTGCCCGAAAATTGCCTTCTTGTTGTTTACGATTTTTGACATCTTTTTGCTACTGTTCTTGCTTCGAATTGCTGCTGTTTTTAAAGTTTAAATTCTGCAGTCAATATATATATTAATTGAGTCTTAAATTCATTAATATTCTGTCCAAAAAATCGCATGCAACTTGGTGCTTAAAATCTGCCCAAATCGAGTTGATCTTGTTACTTGATTTTCTTGCGTTTTTGTGTTGTTCTTCTTGTGTTTCTTGTTCGATCCTTGCTGCCATCTTTGTCTCAATATTCTGCACTATTTTCTTGCATTCATAGTGTTGGATTCTTTGTGTTTTATTTGTTGATTTCACGTCCAAACCCTAGGTGTCAAGATTAGGGTTTCTTAAAAACCCTAGTTTCAAATTATCATAACTTTGTGAGTTCTTGCTCAATTCTTGAAATTCTTTTTGTGTTAGTTCCATCAATCTACTCTTGTCATAATAACTTTTGATCAAACTTTTTGAACAAGTGAAAAAGATTGGTTCTTGACCACTTTCTTGAACTTCTTGAACTTCTTGATTTTTGAAAGTTGTCAAATTTTGAATCTTGAACCATATTTGAAATCCTTGAGTTAAATCTTGAAAATTTTGTTAAAGTGGCACTTTCAAATTCTTTGTCCTTGGTGAGTTATTAAAGTTTGGAGAAATTAAGGTTGAACCACATAAGACAAGGCCACATCCTTAAACCTAAGTACTTGTACTAGGTTCTTGTCTTAAAACCTTAAAGATTTTGTTTGACCTAAGTTGTTTAAGGTTCTTGTCCGAACCTAGGTCATTGTTTGTACAAGGTTTTTGTCCAAAACCTTAAAAGTTTGTTTTGTCCTTTTTATTGTCCGAATAAAAAAAAAAAAAAAAAAAAGAGGCCGTAATTTAAAAAAAAAAAAAAAGGCCCAAATAAAAAAAAAAAAAAAGGCCGTGATATTAAAAAAAAAAAAAAGGCCCAATAAAAGAAAATAATCTCGGACTTTTAATATTTCTGTTATTTAATTTTTAGTATATATTTTTTTTTAATTAATTTTCGTAAATTAAAAAAGAACACTTTGTTCTTGAGTTTTGATTTGAAACCACCTTGGATTAAAAGTGCCATAACTTTTGCTATACAACTCGGATTTTGGTGATTCAAATTGTGTTGTTCTCGTCTTTGATTCCTCTTTCTAAATATCATAGTTTCTGAATCAATCAAATTATACCCACACGTGCTCTGAAATACTCTTGTGACGTGAATTATTTGAACTTCTTTGATTTGACTTGTGTGAATCTTGTTGTTGAAAATCTCGGTTGAGACAATCTCTTAAAGTCATTGCAACAGTAAGTTCTCTATAGTTTGAGAGTATTAGACTAGGGTATACACGAGAGAAACATATATCAAAGAGAGGAGAGCTCCTACTATCCACATAGTGAGAACCCGAGAGGAATTCAATTGTTGTTTTCTTTTGTTTCTTACTAACCTTGCAGGATAATGGAGGACGAAACTAATACACCAAGAGGTTCTAAACCTCAAACCGAAGCTGAGCAAAAGTTTGCTAATGATTCTCTTGAAGAGAAACATGAATCAAGTGAAGAAAGTGAAGACAATGAGCCCTACACGTATGGTGACGGTAAATTTTCTTTAGTCTCTCGCCGTGTTCTAAATGTCCAACCTTTAGTTGATAATGATGATTTGATGCAACGAGAAAACATATTTCACACACGTTGCTTAGTGCAAGACAGAATTAGTAGTGTGATAATTGATAGTGGAAGTTGCACAAATGTGGCGAGCACTTTGTTTGTAAATAAGTTGAACTTGAATTGCACGAAACATCCTAAACCCTACCGACTACAATGGTTGAATAATTCAATGGATGCTAGGGTCACAAAACAAGTAAAGTTCACTTTAACCATTGGGAAATATGTTGATGAAGTTATATGTGATGTTGTTCCAATGGAAGCAAGTCATATCTTGCTTGGCCGTCCTTGGCAATATGATTGTGATGTTCTTTATCATGCCAAGAAGAATTACTACAGCTTTGTACATAAAGGTAAAAAGTTTAGGCTTCATGCCTTAACTCCCGCACAAGTCATTGAAGACCAAGTAAGACTTGCAAAAGCTTGGAGTGATTTAAGAGATCAAGAAGCAAAGGAAAAGATTGAACAAGAGAAACAAAAGAAGGAAATAGCTGGCTTAGGCCGAGAGAGTGATTCTTCATCTTGTAATAGCCGAGAATTAGTTGTTTCAAAATCTTGTAGTTTTGCTTCTTCTAGTGAGATAAAGAGAGTAATACTAGATAGGTATCACTTGTATTTGATGATCCGTAAGGATTTTGTACTTATCATTAATAGTGATCACCTTAATTCTTTGTCTAGTGTTGTTTTGTTTTTTTTGCAGAGTTTTGGAGTTCCTAAAAGCTTAATGGAGTTCGAACCAACTCATTATCAATTGGAAGGAGTCCAATCTGCCTTAGCTTGTTTTCCACAAGGTAAGCAAGGTAAGTTGAGTGCTTATAATTTCGATCATTACAAAACCCTTGTGAACACTAAACAAAGTGTTAAATCTATTGATTATCCTAACTGGAATACACTTTATTTTGATGATTTGATTCATAACTTTGCTCTTACTGTTTTCAATTCATTCCAAAATCAAAAGTATCCACTTCGACAAGGTAATCTGATTGTTCAACACTTGTTTGGTAAGTTATCTCAATTTCGAATTTCTTTTCAATTCCCGAAGGTACAATATTCTGTTCTTATTCTTTGGAATTGTAAGTTCTTAATCTTTCATAACTTCAACATGCTTGTAAAGAATGTACAACTTAGTTTTTGTGATTTACATTTAATCCGGGATGTCTATATATATACTTGCTTTGCAAATTCTTATGAATCCTTGGATAATATTTGTAATTACATTAATATATGTTTACTTTCTTTTCATTCTTTACATGATAACATCATTGATTTTCATGTTATTATTAGTGTGTCCAAGCATGACGTTAATAAATTTCTCTTGAATACTTTCTTGTTGTTCAAAACATTATGTTCATCTTTATTTGAAGTATTCTTTTTAAAGTTGTTTAATATTGCATATCATCATAAGTTTTCTGATTTGCATTTATTAAATGATGTTTATATGCATAATTATTTTGAGTTTTCTTTAACTTACACATTTATTTTCTTATTGCAGGATTTGTTTTACTTGGCTCGAGTTTGTAATGAGTTCTTCTTATTGGTGTTTGATCCAGGAGCTCAATTTCCAGATTCGAGGACGAATCCTTTCGAGGAGGGAGGGAATGATAGGAATCCGTACAAGCAATCTACTCCAAATCCTAATGGGAATAGGATTACCAAGCCAAATCCTAATAGGAATAGGATTTCCAAGACAAATCCTAATGGGATTAGGATTTCCAAGCTCAATCCTAATAGGATTAGGATTCATCAATCCTCATCTTGTCCGAGTTCCATAAGAGTTCCATAAACGCAAATCCGAATGAGACTAGGATTCACAATCCAAGTGGGATTAGGATTCACTAATCCATGGACATTATTGATTGAAGACCAAGATGGCGGTGCTTGGGCTTTTGCCAAATTGGATCGCGCCTTTTCTTAAGTAGTTAGAATTAATTAATGTTTTAATAATTAAGTCCAAAACATTTTAATTGGGCTTATTATTAGTATATTTTCGTTTTTAATTACATGGCCCAAGTTATCTTGCATGATAATGGCATGTAATGGGCTTTAATTAGTTAGGAAAGTAATTCCCTAAATTTTAGGAGCTTGTCCCTTGTCTTCTAGAAGGGCAAAACGTTTTTAGCTTCCTTTTTCCATAAAGGATTAGTTTGTTAGTTAGTTGGTTTAGAAGTCAAGTTGTACTTTACAACTTTTAGGGTTTTATTTCCTTGTTTACCAAGCAACATGGCCGAAACTTGTTCTATTTAATGGCCATTCTTTGTAACGTTTTTTAAAATGGATGAATGAATTTTGAAGAAACCTTTTAGCTTTGCTAAATTATTTGCAGCCTTAAACAAGTTGTGAAAAACGTGATTAATCAATTAGGGTTAGTTGATTATTCATAGGACCGGATTCTTTAAGCTAGGACCTTAAAGAGAACGTATTGTTTCTTGATTTCAAGAGCGAGCCAAACTGAGATCTTTTTAACCATTGATTTACATAGGTTAGATTGAAATCACTTTGTGGTAATGTGTTGGGTTTGATTGATTTACAATCAAATACATTCCATTCGATATCCATCTTTTCTTCTTGTGTTGTTTCCGTGTTTGATCTTACTTGTGATCGTGTTGGTTTCTGAATTTTGGTGCACAACGATCCTAAGTGTGTGGAATTCGTGTGGAGCTGGATTCTCACCCTACTCCATTCGTATCAGGTTCTCACGCAATATAGCAAACACGAGTTTTAAATGTTCAACATGCTCATCAAGTGATTTGCTATATATCAAGATATCATCAAAGTAGACTACCACAAACTTTCCAATGAAATGACGAAAAACATGGTTCATAAGCCTCATGAAAGTACTAGGTGCATTAGATAAATCAAAAGGCATAACTAACCATTCATACAACCCATACTTTGTTTTAAAACCAGTTTTCCATTCATCTCCTTCTTTCATTCGTATTTGGTAGTACCCATTTTTCAAATCAACTTTGGAAAATATGGAAGATCCATGCAATTCATCAAGCATATCATCTAATCTAGGAATTGGATGTCTATACTTAATGGTAATCTTATTAACAGCACGGCAATCTACACACATTCGCCAAGTATCATCCTTTTTAGGGACTAAGATAACAGGAACTGAACATGGACTAAGAGACTCACGCACAATACCTTTGTCAAGGAGTTCATCCACTTGTCGTTGAATCTCTTTTGTTTCCTCCGGATTTGATCTATAAGCTGGTCGGTTTGGAATTTGAGCTCCTGGAATGAAATCAATTTGGTGCTCAATGCCACGAATAGGTGGTAAACCTATTGGTAACTCCTCGGGAAACACATCACTATATTCCTGCAAAAGAGAGTACACGGCACTAGGCAAAGAAGCAAGGTTATCACTATCAACAACAAGCACAAGTTCCTTGCTAAACATTAAGTATAAGGACTGCCTATTAATCAATGCTCTCTTAATCTCATTAGAAGAAGCAAAACAACAAGATTTCTTATTAACTACATCTCGGCCTAAACTAGATGGAATATCATGCTCTCGGCCAAAACTAGTTGTTACTTTTTGTTGTTTTTCTTGTTCATTCTTCTTCATAGCTTCAATTACATCTTTACAATCTTGTGCAATTCGAGTTTGGTCTTCAAAAACTTGAGTTGGAGTTAAAGCATGTAGACTATACTTTTTACCATTATGCACAAAACTGTAAAAAATTTTCTTGGCATGATAAAGCACATCACAATCAAATTGCCAAGGTCTACCAAGTAAAATATGACTAGCCTCCATTGGAACAACATCACATAAAACAGTATCAACATATTTACCAATGGTGAAAGAAAACTTTACTTGTTTAGTGACACGATTTTCAACTGAATTATTTAACCATTGAAGCCTATATGGTTTTGGATGTTTCATGCAATTCAAATTCAGTTTGTTAATAAGTAAGGTGCTCGCCACATTTGTGCAACTACCACTATCAATAATCACACTACAAACCATGTTTTGCACTAAACAGCGTGTGTGAGATATGTTATCACGTTGCATCAAATCATTATCTTCCAAAGGTTGAACATTAAGAACACGGCGAGAAACTAGAGAAAAATTACCAACTGAGTAGGTCGGCTCATCAAGCTTTTCACCCTCATCACTTTGATCATCTTGGTACTTTTCTTCAAGAGGTGGCATGTCGGCACAATCATAATCACTTACCACTTCTCCAGTATCCAGAGTAATCATAATTCGGGCAGTAGGACAATTGACTTGCAAGTGGCCATAGCCTTGATATTTAAAACATCTAATATCCCTCAATCTTGGAGCAGAAGTTGTCGCCGGTTTAGGGGCATTTTCAGCAGCTTTGGGGACTGATTTTGGGACATAAGGAGGCGCACTAGATGGCTGGTTTGAGGTAAATTGCCTCGGTTTTGTTGGTGGAGTGAAAGGGGCTGATTTAGGTTTCAAATCCCTTTGCCATGGTGGATTCTGTTGTGTGAACCTGTTCTTAACTTTCATGTGCCTTTCAATCTTAATAGCTTTATGAACAAGCTCATTAATATCAACATAAGATTGTAAATCAACATGACTCAATTCAGAATTCATACTTCTAAGAAATCTTTCAATTGTTGAATCGGGATCTTCACGAACATTGGCCTTGATCATGAGAGCTTCCATCTCATGGTAGTATTCCTCCACGGTTTTGTTTCCTTGCACAAGGGAGTACAATTTTCTGTTGAGCTCTCGGCTATAATGTGATGGAACATACTTCTTCCTCATAAGCGCTTTCATTTGCTTCCAAGTTTGAATAGGTGGTTCGTCATCTTCACGTCTAGATCTCATTACCTTATCCCACCATAAACTTGCATAATCCTTGAGGTGCATGAAGGCTAGGCGATACCTCTTATGTTCGGGATAGCTATTACCTTCAAAGAAGTGTTCAAGCTCTCGAACCCAATCAAAATAAGCTTCCGGATCTGCTTTACCATGGAAAGTAGGCAATGTTAGTTTAACTCCACTAATTGACAAATCAGATTTCTTACCATCTTTAGGAGAATCCATGAACTCCTCATTCTCCTCATCACTAGGCTCGGCTTCTTCATGTTTATTCTGTCGGGAAGTAGAACCTTTTTTTGGTGAAGGAAGAATGGTTAAATTATCAATCTTTAGATTGAGTTTTCGGATCATGTCAAATAGAACATCATTAACATATTTTTGATCCGTTTGGGGTTGTCCTTGAGGTGTTTTATCATCTCCCTCCATTGTTCCTGCAAGTTAGTAAAAACAACAAAAGATAGCAAAATAAAAACCTCTCGGGTTCTCACTTTAGGTGAGTAATACTCTCCTCTCTAGTGTAATGGCTTTTCTCGTGTATACCCTATCTAAACACTCAACAATGAATCTCTCAAACTAATTGAAGCTTACTGTTTGTCGATTTTAAGAACAAGTCTGAACCAATTAGTTCAAACAAATCAATTCACAAAAGCAAAACCAAAGAAGTTTGAAAAGAAAAATTCACGTCACAAGAAGATTTTAAGATCACGTATGGGGTATAAACATATTAACTTCAGAAAGCTACGAATTCAGAAACTAGAGAAGATAACAAGAAGATGTGTTTTTGAATCACTCAATTCCGATTAAAAATGAGAAAGTTATGAAGGTTTGAAGATATAGTGTATATAACCTCTCTGCCGAGTTTCGGACGGTAGATCAAAGGTTCGGACGGCCGAAAGTGGCGTCCGAAACTTTGTTAAAAAAATTTCAAATCTCTGTCGAGGATCGGACGGTAGTTTCGGACGGGTCAGGGGTCCGAAAGTGGCGTCCGAAACTTTTTGTGAAAATTTGTGACTTCTCTGTCGAGGTTTGGACGGTAGTTTCGGACGGGTAAGGGGTCCGAAAGTTCGTCCGAAACTATTAAATTAAATACGAAAAAAAAAAAAAATTTTGTTTTTTTTTTTTTTCACTTTAGACCAAATGCCTTTGGGCTGAATTTTACTTGGTCCCTTATTTTTTTTTGTTTTTTTGTAATGGCCTTTTTTTTTTGTAGGCCCCTTTTTTTTTTTGACAAAAAGCTTAACTACGGTTTTTGAGGTTGTTGATAAACCCTAAATTTTCAACCACTTCAATGTATCAAGAAGTCAACAAAATTTCGGATTTTGAAAATACCACTTTTACCAAAGATTCAAGAAATATCACAAAGAGCAAGAATATGTCTTCAAGATTCAATTTGAGCACTTTTGAATTTGCAAGAAAATCAAGATTCTCAAGAAAGTAGTCAAGAACTCGTCTTTTTTAGATGGTGAAAAAGTTTGATCAAAACACACTTCAATGGCAATAGAATGATGAAGATAACACAAAAGAAAGATCAAGAAAATGATGAGAAACAAGGAAGTTATGAAATTTTGAATAAGAAACCCTAATTTCACAAACCCTAGTTTGACAAACCATAATTCTTTGGACGTGATTTCAGCAAGAATGACTCAAGAATTCCACACTATGATGATGAACAAGAACAATGCAGAATTATGAAGAAAAACAGCAGCAAAACATGACACAAAACAGCAAGATCAACACAACAAAAAAAAATCGCAAAAATCCGAGCAAGAGATGAACACGAATTGGACAGATTTTAGCAAACAAATTGCATGCGATTTTGACGTAATTTAAAAGCTGAACTATGACGACCTTGGACAGCAATAAAGACTCGAAAACAGAAACAAAAAGACACCACAAAAGCTGCAGAATTTGACGCAACAAAACAGTAAGAAGGACGCCAAAAGAAGGACAAGATCTGAGAGAGAACAAAACGCAAAACCTGAATTTTTTTTATGAACAACCTGGCTGCTTTGATACCAATTGATACGAATGGAGTAGGAAGAAGTCCAATCCACACGAATTTTCCACAAGTTCGGATCGTTGTGCACCAAAAACTCAATTCAAGAATCAACAAAATACAATGCGGAAAAGAGATATGGAACGAAAAGGCAAGATTAAAATTAACCTAACCGCAACGTTAACACAAATTGAATCAGTTCAACTAATGTAAATCAAAAGTTTAAACCTATCAAGTTTGGCCGGTTCTATAAATCTAGAACTTGTAAGCTTCACCTAAAGTTCCTCACTTAAGGTTTGGCTGGTCTTATGAATTACTCAAGAATAATTCACGTTGGTGATGTCAAATTTAATTTAGCAAAGCCAAAATTCTTTCAATTCAACATGATAAAAACGTTACAAAGCTTCTCCTTTTATAGGGAGTAGGTTCGGCCATGCTAAACCAAAAAGGAAACAAAAACCCTAGAAGTTGTAAATTACAACTTGACTTCTAAGCTAACTAACTTTCCAAATTGGAATTGGAAACTAACAACTAACAAACTAATCCTTTTCCAAAAAGGATTTGTGACACACATAAGCTAATCCTTTTCCAAAAAGGATTTGTGTTTCACGTTTTCTTCCTAAAGGTGGCCAAACACAATTTGGCTTCTTTTGTTTCCTAAATTATTACTTGCCATTATCATGCAAGATAATTGGGCCAAGTAATCTTTATTAAAAACCAAATTAATGAAGCCCAAACTTAATGTTAATGGACCAAATTAATTACCTAATAAAATCCTAAAACATTAAAAATTGGCGTGAACACACAATGAAGCCCAACAGGCCAAAGCTTGGTCTTCTCGGCCTTCTTGATATTTCTTCAAGGTGGATCATGAATTGTGATTGAAGAAATATTCCAAAGTACTTCATCTTGAGATGGATGCATCGAACTACTTGGGACAATGTTCATTGCCTCACAATGTGTTGATAACAATGCTTGTAAGGCTTCCTTCATCCTCTTGCTCCTTGATCTTGTCATTGGACCACCAAGATTTGTTAATGGATTATGGGAAGCTGGATTTGGCAATGTGGACTCGGGCTCATTCCTATCACATACTTCACCACAATTATCACTCCATTGCAGCAAGTAAGGATTTGGATATGGAGTGGTTTGTAAATTCAACCTTTCTACCATGAGCTCATTAGCAAAGTTAGAGCTTTTCCCGCTATCAATCACTATAGCACACACTTTATCGCGGACATTGCACCTTGTATGAAACTCTTGTGGAGTGGTTGTCGACTCCTTGATTTCATCAGAGGGTATATCATCTTTCGGAGTTTTTCCATCAATTCATCAATCTCCAACTTAAGAGTATTTGTACTTTTTTTCACCATTTTTCCTGCAATATTAGTAAAGAAAAACGCAAGAAAATATATAGATTCCTCACGGGTTCCTCACTATTGGATAGTAGGTACTCTCCACTCTATTTATGTAGTGTTCTCTCTTGTTTATCCTATCTAATACTCTCAATTAATGAATGTGTTGGGATGATTAAGACTCACCAAGTTCAATTACTTAAATAGCAAAATCTCAATCAACAAGTTCCACACAAAACTTTCACAAGAAAACTCAAGAGAGTTAACAAAGAAATCACGTCTAAGAAGTTTAGAACACGTGTGGGTTACAAACTGATTTACCACCAGAAACTATGAAATTCAGAAACTAGACTCAAAGATGAAGAGAATGGCTTTTTAATCACTTAATTCCGATTTGTATTGAGAAAGTTATGGCACTTTTAATCCAAGGTGGTTTTCAAGTAACAAACTCAAGAATAATGTGTTCTTTAACTAAAATTAAATAATTAAAAGAAAAATAAATAACAGAAATACATAATGCAAAGTCCGAATTAATATATTTTTTTGTTCTTTTCTCTATTTTTTTTTGAATTGACCGTTTTTTTTATACGGTCTCTTTTTTTTTTTGTTCGGACAACTACAAGACAAAAGCAAACTTTTAAGGTTTTGAACACAAACCTTGGACAAACAAAATCTACTAGGTTCGGACAAGAACCTTAAACAATGCAAACTTTAAGGTTTTTAAGACAAGAACCTAGTACAAAGTACTTAGGTAAGGTTTGAAGACAACAACCTAGGATTTAAGGTTTATAATGTTTTGTCTTCTTGTCTTAACCTTAACAACCTTAAAATTATCAAACTTTAATATCTCACCAAGGAAAAAGAATTTTTATGTGCCACTTTCACAAAATATTCAAGATTTTCAACAAAGATCAAGAATATGGCTCAAGATTCAAATTTGGACAACTTTGGATTTTCAAGAAAACCAAGAAGTTCAAGAAAGTGTTCAAGAACTTGTCTTTTTGAGATGGTGAAAAAGTTTGATCGAAACTCAAGATATGGTAGTCAAGATAAAGAATCTAACACAAAAGAAAGAAAGCAATTCGGATCAAAATCAAGAAAGTTATGAATTTTGGACCGAGAAACCCTAGTTTTGAAACCCTAGTTTTTAGACACTAAACCCTAGCAATGTTTTGACGTGAAAACAGCAAGGACAACTTCAAGAATCCTACACTATGATTATGACAAAATAGTGCAGAACTTAGACACGAAAAACAGCAAGAAAACGCAACAAGAAACAACACAAAAAGATCACAAAAACGCAAAACACAAGAGACTCAATTTCGGGCAGATTTGAGCATGCAATGTTCATGCGATTTTGACGAAATTTAGAGACTAGATAATGACGACCTAGGACAGCAAGAAGGACACCAAATAACAGCAAGAAAGATGGACGAAAAACTGCAGAAAATTGACGCAAAAATACGGGCAGAAAAGACACGAACAAAACAGAATTTTCGCGGAAGGATTAGAACGGATTAACCTGAAATTTTTTGACAGCAACCTATGCTTTGATACCAATTGATATGAATGATCGAGGCTCTATCTCCTGGACCAAACAATCACCACAACTTCGGATCGTTGTTGAACCAAAATCACGAACAAGCAACACAAAACAAACCGGGCAGAAAAGCAATCAAAGGAAAAATGCCAAGAATTGAGTAAATCAAACCCAACGTTTTATTACAAACGAACTCAATTTAACCTATGAAAATTCAATCAGTTAAACAAGTTAATTTGGCCTGCTCTTTAAATAAAGAACAATGTTGAAGTCACCTAAAGGTCACGCTAAAGGCAAAGCTTCTACAATGGACAATTAAATAATTTTTCAAGGCTTGGACAACACAAAGTGTTAATCACAATTTTTATGATAGGAATCCGTACAAGCAATCTACTCCAAATCCTAATGGGAATAGGATTACCAAGCCAAATCCTAATAGGAATAGGATTTCCAAGACAAATCCTAATGGGATTAGGATTTCCAAGCCAAATCCTAATAGGAATAGGATTTCCAAGACAAATCCTAATGGGATTAGGATTTCCAAGCTCAATCCTAATAGGATTAGGATTCATCAATCCTCATCTTGTCCGAGTTCCATAAGAGTTCCATAAACGCAAATCCGAATGAGACTAGGATTCACAATCCAAGTGGGATTAGGATTCACTAATCCACGGACATTATTGATTGAAGACCAAGATGGCGTGCTTGGGCTTTTGCCAAATTGGATCGCGCCTTTTCTTAAGTAGTTAGAATTAATTAATGTTTTAATAATTAAGTCCAAAACATTTTAATTGGGCTTATTATTAGTATATTTTCGTTTTTAATTACATGGCCCAAGTTATCTTGCATGATAATGGCATGTAATGGGCTTTAATTTGTTAGGAAAGTAATTCCCTAAATTTTAGGAGCTTGTCCTTGTCTTCTAGAAGGGCAAAACGTTTTTAGCTTCCTTTTTCCATAAAGGATTAGTTTGTTAGTTAGTTGGTTTAGAAGTCAAGTTGTACTTTACAACTTTTAGGGTTTTATTTCCTTGTTTACCAAGCAACATGGCCGAAACTTGTCCTATTTAATGGCCATTCTTTGTAACGTTTTTTTTTTAATGGATGATTGAATTTTGAAGAAACCTTTTAGCTTTGCTAAATTATTTGCAGCCTTAAACAAGTTGTGAAAAACGTGATTAATCAATTAGGGTTAGTTGATTATTCATAGGACCGGATTCTTTAAGCTAGGACCTTAAAGAGAACGTATTGTTTCTTGATTTCAAGAGCGAGCCAAACTGAGATCTTTTTAACCATTGATTTACATAGGTTAGATTGAAATCACTTTGTGGTAATGTGTTGGGTTTGATTGATTTACAATCAAATACATCCCATTCGATATCCATCTTTTCTTCTTGTGTTGTTTCCGTGTTTGATCTTATTTGTGATCGTGTTGGTTTTCTGAATTTTGGTGCACAACGATCCTAAGTGTGTGGAATTCGTGTGGAGCTGGATTCTCACCCTACTCCATTCGTATCAATTGGTATCAGAGCTTCTAGGTTGTTCATCACAAAATTCAGGTTTGCGCTTTGTTTTTCCTTCTCGGATTTTGCTCTACTTTTTGAGTCGTTCTTGCTGTCCTTTGTGCGTCAATTTTTTCTGCAGTTTTTGGAGTCTTTTAGTTGCTGTTTTCACGTGTTTCTTGCTGTCCAAAGTCGTCATAGTTAGTGTCTTTAAATTCATCAAAATCGCATAAGCCAAAGTTGATCAAATCTGCCCGAAAATTGCCTTCTTGTTGTTTACGATTTTTGACATCTTTTTGCTACTGTTCTTGCTTCGAATTGCTGCTGTTTTTAAAGTTTAAATTCTGCAGTAAATATATATATTAATTGAGTCTTAAATTCATTAATATTCTGTCCAAAAATCGCATGCAACTTGGTGCTTAAAATCTGCCCAAATCGAGTTGATCTTGTTACTTGATTTTCTTGCGTTTTTGTGTTGTTCTTCTTGTGTTTCTTGTTCGATCCTTGCTGCCATCTTTGTCTCAATATTCTGCACTATTTTCTTGCATTCATAGTGTTGGATTCTTTGTGTTTTATTTGTTGATTTCACGTCCAAACCCTAGGTGTCAAGATTAGGGTTTCTTAAAAACCCTAGTTTCAAATTATCATAACTTTGTGAGTTCTTGCTCAATTCTTGAAATTCTTTTTGTGTTAGTTCCATCAATCTACTCTTGTCATAATAACTTTTGATCAAACTTTTTGAACAAGTGAAAAAGATTGGTTCTTGACCACTTTCTTGAACTTCTTGAAGTTCTTGATTTTTGAAAGTTGTCAAATTTTGAATCTTGAACCATATTTGAAATCCTTGAGTTAAATCTTGAAAATTTTGTTAAAGTGGCACTTTCAAATTCTTTGTCCTTGGTGAGTTATTAAAGTTTGGAGAAATTAAGGTTGAACCACATAAGACAAGGCCACATCCTTAAACCTAAGTACTTGTACTAGGTTCTTGTCTTAAAACCTTAAAGATTTTGTTTGACCTAAGTTGTTTAAGGTTCTTGTCCGAACCTAGGTCATTGTTTGTACAAGGTTTTTGTCCAAAACCTTAAAAGTTTGTTTTGTCCTTTTTGTTGTCCGAATAAAAAAAAAAAAAAAAAAGAGGCCGTAATTTAAAAAAAAAAAAAAAGGCCCAAATCAAAAAAAAAAAAAAAGGCCGTGATATTAAAAAAAAAAAAAAAAAAAAAGGCCCATTAAAAGAAAATAATCTCGGACTTTTAATATTTCTGTTATTTAATTTTTAGTATTTTTTTTTTTAATTAATTTTCGTAAATTAAAAAGAACACTTTGTTCTTGAGTTTTGATTTGAAACCACCTTGGATTAAAAGTGCCATAACTTTTGCTATACAACTCGGATTTTGGTGATTCAAATTGTGTTGTTCTCGTCTTTGATTCCTCTTTCTAAATATCATAGTTTCTGAATCAATCAAATTATACCCACACGTGCTCTGAAATACTCTTGTGACGTGAATTATTTGAACTTCTTTGATTTGACTTGTGTGAATCTTGTTGTTGAAAATCTCGGTTGAGACAATCTCTTAAAGTCATTGCAACAGTAAGTTCTCTATAGTTTGAGAGTATTAGACTAGGGTATACACGAGAGAAACATATATCAAAGAGAGGAGAGCTCCTACTATCCACATAGTGAGAACCCGAGAGGAATTCAATTGTTGTTTTCTTTTGTTTCTTACTAACCTTGCAGGATAATGGAGGACGAAACTAATACACCAAGAGGTTCTAAACCTCAAACCGAAGCTGAGCAAAAGTTTGCTAATGATTCTCTTGCACAGATACTACAAAAGATCAACCTCCGCCTTGATTTCTTGGAGTCATCAACTTCTAAGCCATCAAAGAAATCTTCATCCAAGAAGTTTAAATATAATGCTGCTTTTGAGTCCGAAAGTGAATCTAATGAAGAGGAGGAGGAAGAGTTGTCCGAATCATCTTCTAAGGGTAACAAGTCTAAAGTCTCAATTGCTTCACTTAAGTTAACAATTCCCACTTTTCATGGTAAGACAGATCCGGAAGCTTATTTTGATTGGGTTCGTGAGCTTGAGCACTTCTTTGAAGGCCATGACTATCCCGAAAAGGAAAAATTTCGACTTGCCTTTATGCACTTAAAGGATCATGCAAGTTTGTGGTGGGATAAGTTGTCTCAATCTAGACGTGAAGATGGTGAAAGTCCAATCAAGACATGGAGTCGCATGAAAACACTCATGAGGAAGAAATATGTCCCTTCATACTACAACCGTGAATTGAATAGACAGTTACATACACTTGTACAAGGTAACAAATCGGTTGAGGAGTATTATCATGAGATGGAAGCTTTGATGATCAAGGCTAATGTTCAAGAAGATCCCGACTCTACAATTGAAAGATTTTTAAGAGGTATGCATTCTGATTTGGCTCATCAAGTTGATTTACAAAGTTTTGATAATATTGATGAACTTGTCCATAAAGCCATCAAGATAGAAAGGCACATGAAAGGGAAGGGTAAGTTTTCACAACCAACTCCACCTTGGCAAAGAGATAAGAAGCCGAGTTTTGCCCCTTTCAATCCGCCATCCAAGCCACGCCAATTTCCACAAAGTTCAACGTCAAGTGCCCCTCAAGGTGTCTCAAAAACAACGCCCAAGGTTGCTGTCCAACCTTCTAAAACGGCGTCAACTTCTTCAACTCCAAGATTGAGGGATGTTCGATGTTATAAATGTCAAGGTTATGGTCATATGCAAGCTGAATGTCCAACTCGAAAAGTGATGATAACTCTTGATAGTGGTGAAGTGGTAAGTGATGATGATTGTGCCGACATGCCACCTCTTGAAGAGAAACAAAAGAAGGAAATAGCTGGCTTAGGCCGAGAGAGTGATTCTTCATCTTGTAATAGCCGAGAATTAGTTGTTTCAAAATCTTGTAGTTTTGCTTCTTCTAGTGAGATAAAGAGAGTAATACTAGATAGGTATCACTTGTATTTGATGATCCGTAAGGATTTTGTACTTATCATTAATAGTGATCACCTTAATTCTTTGTCTAGTGTTGTTTTGTTTTTTTTGCAGAGTTTTGGAGTTCCTAAAAGCTTAATGGAGTTCGAACCAACTCATTATCAATTGGAAGGAGTCCAATCTGCCTTAGCTTGTTTTCCACAAGGTAAGCAAGGTAAGTTGAGTGCTTATAATTTCGATCATTACAAAACCCTTGTGAACACTAAACAAAGTGTTAAATCTATTGATTATCCTAACTGGAATACACTTTATTTTGATGATTTGATTCATAACTTTGCTCTTACTGTTTTCAATTCATTCCAAAATCAAAAGTATCCACTTCGACAAGGTAATCTGATTGTTCAACACTTGTTTGGTAAGTTATCTCAATTTCGAATTTCTTTTCAATTCCCGAAGGTACAATATTCTGTTCTTATTCTTTGGAATTATAAGTTCTTAATCTTTCATAACTTCAACATGCTTGTAAAGAATGTACAACTTAGTTTTTGTGATTTACATTTAATCCGGGATGTCTATATATATACTTGCTTTGCAAATTCTTATGAATCCTTGGATAATATTTGTAATTACATTAATATATGTTTACTTTCTTTTCATTCTTTACATGTTAACATCATTGATTTTCATGTTATTATTAGTGTGTCCAAGCATGACGTTAATAAATTTCTCTTGAATACTTTCTTGTTGTTCAAAACATTATGTTCATCTTTATTTGAAGTATTCTTTTTAAAGTTGTTTAATATTGCATATCATCATAAGTTTTCTGATTTGCATTTATTAAATGATATTTATATGCATAATTATTTTGAGTTTTCTTTAACTTACACATTTATTTTCTTATTGCAGGATTTGTTTTACTTGGCTCGAGTTTGTAATGAGTTCTTCTTATTGGTGTTTGATCCAGGAGCTCAATTTCCAGATTCGAGGACGAATCCTTTCGAGGAGGGAGGGAATGATAGGAATCCGTACAAGCAATCTACTCCAAATCCTAATGGGAATAGGATTACCAAGCCAAATCCTAATAGGAATAGGATTTCCAAGACAAATCCTAATGGGATTAGGATTTCCAAGCCAAATCCTAATAGGAATAGGATTTCCAAGACAAATCCTACTGGGATTAGGATTTCCAAGCTCAATCCTAATAGGATTAGGATTCATCAATCCTCATCTTGTCCGAGTTCCATAAGAGTTCCATAAACGCAAATCCGAATGAGACTAGGATTCACAATCCAAGTGGGATTAGGATTCACTAATCCATGGACATTATTGATTGAAGACCAAGATGGCGTGCTTGGGCTTTTGCCAAATTGGATCGCGCCTTTTCTTAAGTAGTTAGAATTAATTAATGTTTTAATAATTAAGTCCAAAACATTTTAATTGGGCTTATTATTAGTATATTTTCGTTTTTAATTACATGGCCCAAGTTATCTTGCATGATAATGGCATGTAATGGGCTTTAATTTGTTAGGAAAGTAATTCCCTAAATTTTAGGAGCTTGTCCTTGTCTTCTAGAAGGGCAAAACGTTTTTAGCTTCCTTTTTCCATAAAGGATTAGTTTGTTAGTTAGTTGGTTTAGAAGTCAAGTTGTACTTTACAACTTTTAGGGTTTTATTTCCTTGTTTACCAAGCAACATGGCCGAAACTTGTCCTATTTAATGGCCATTCTTTGTAACGTTTTTTTTTTAATGGATGATTGAATTTTGAAGAAACCTTTTAGCTTTGCTAAATTATTTGCAGCCTTAAACAAGTTGTGAAAAACGTGATTAATCAATTAGGGTTAGTTGATTATTCATAGGACCGGATTCTTTAAGCTAGGACCTTAAAGAGAACGTATTGTTTCTTGATTTCAAGAGCGAGCCAAACTGAGATCTTTTTAACCATTGATTTACATAGGTTAGATTGAAATCACTTTGTGGTAATGTGTTGGGTTTGATTGATTTACAATCAAATACATCCCATTCGATATCCATCTCTTCTTCTTGTGTTGTTTCCGTGTTTGATCTTATTTGTGATCGTGTTGGTTTTCTGAATTTTGGTGCACAACGATCCTAAGTGTGTGGAATTCGTGTGGAGCTGGATTCTCACCCTACTCCATTCGTATCATTTTAGCAAGCTAAAAATCTCGAAATTCTCATTCATCAACTTCCATGTAAAAACGTTACAAGGCTTCTCTTTATATAGAGAATGATTTCGGCTTTACCAAAAGGAAAAGGAAATAAAACCCTAGTAGTTGCAAAGTACAACTTGACTTCTTAACTAACTAACTAACTAATTTGGAATAGGAAACTAACAACTAACAAGCTAATCCAAGTTAGAAAAGGATTAGATGACACAGTTTTAATGAAGAAGCAAAACACGTTTTTGCTTCCTTGTTTCCTAAACTATTGCTTGCCTTTATCATGTAAGATAATTGGGCTAAACAACTTATTAACAACCAATTAATTAAAGCCCACATTAAGTGTTTTGGACTTAATTAATTATCAACAAAATAAAACCATAATATCTAAATAAGGGCATGATCCATACGAGGCCTTTGCAAGCTTCTTCAAGGTGAAATTTCCTTAAGCTCCAATGTAGAACTTTGAGGAACATCTTCATGAATTGTTATGTACGAAACGTGAAAAAGAACTCCATGTTGAGAAGATGTGCAAGTCTCGGCCTCCAAATCCCCAATGTGTGATGACAACAAAGTGTGCAAAGCTTCTTTCATCCTTTTGCTCCTTGATCTTGTCATTGGTCCATCAAGATTCATCAAAGGATCATGTAAGCTCGGCTTTGGCACCAAGGATGTGGATGGATTACTATCATTGTCCTTGTTGCCTGAATTTCATTCCATTATTGCAGAGTTCTTGTATTCATTCTTGTTCCTTAGAGTTTTCTACTATTCTTTAAACATTCTTATTCAATTGGATCCTTGGTTGATGTGTGAGTGGTTGTTCAACTCAAAGACTTGTAAAGAAGGTTAAGAGAGTTTCACAATATATTTAGTGATACACGAGAGTGAGAGTAAACACTTAGGGAGTGGAAAGGATAACTATATTATTCCCAAAATTCATCATGAGTGGGGAAGGAACTAGTGGATCTGCACTCAAAGGTACTAGTGAACCAACATTCAATATTGAAATTGTTTTTAAAGCTATTCAAGCACAGTTTGACAAAATCAATGTTAGGCTTGATTTTTTAGAGTCTAGTAAACCAATGTCGACCACAAAACCTAGAAATGCTAATGTTAACCCTAAACCTACCATAGAACGGAAATGGGAAGCCGGAAAGGAGAAGGTTGAGATGAAAACAAATGTGATGAGTACAGACATAAGGTGCTATAAGTGCCAGGGTATAGGGCACATACAAACCGAATGTCCAAACAAAAGGACAATGTTCTTGTTACCTAATGGAGATTATGAGAGTGCGCATTCCGATGATGAGGATGATATGTGTTGAGGAGAGTGATGGAGAGGATGAGCTACCAATGCGGGGAGAGGCACTTGTCAACTTAAGGGTTTTAAATATCCAATCTAAGATAGATGGAGAGTTAGTGCAAAGGGACAATATCTTCCATCCTAGGTGTCATGTGCAAGGAAAGGTGTGTAGCTTGATCTTTGATAGTGGGAGTTGTACTAACATAGCTAGTACATTGTTGGTAGAGAAGTTAGGGTTGAAAACGCTTAAGCATCCAAAACCCTATAGATTGCAGTGGTTGAGTACTAGTGGGGAGGCCAAGGTGACAAAACAAGTGAAAGTTGAATTTGTGATAGGTCGGTATAAGGATGAAGTGATGTGTGATGTGGTGCCTGTGCAAGCTGCCCATATTCTTTTGGGGCGTCCTTGGCAGTTTGATTGAAAGGAAGTGTATGATGGGTACACTAATAAGTACTTGATACGAATGGAGTAGGATGAAGTCCAATCCACACGAATTTTCCACAAGTTCGGATCGTTGTGCACTAAAAACTCAATTCAAGAAACAAGAACACAATTTGCGGAAAAGAGATATGGAACGAAAAGGCAAGATTAAAATTAACCTAACCCCAACGTTAACACAAATTGAATCAGTTCAACTAATGTAAATCAAAAGTTTAAACCTATCAAGTTTGGCCGGTTCTATAAATCTAGAACTTGTAAGCATCACCTAAAGTTCCTCACTTAAGGTTTGACGGGTCTTATGAATTACTCAAGAATAACTCACGTTGATGATGTCAAATTTAATTTAGCAAAGCCAAAATTCTTTTCAATTCAACATGAGAAAAAATGTTACAAATGCTGTCCCTTTTATAAGGAGTAGTCGGCATGCTAATCCAAAAAGGAAACAAAACCCTAGTAAGTTGTAAATACAACTTGACTTCTTAACCAACTAACTAACAAACTAAACAAACTAATCCTTATTTGGAAAAGGATTTTAAGACACCGGTTTTGAAGAAGTCAAAACACGTTTTTGCCTCTCCAATTAAAGACAAAACTTATCTCCTAAAACGTAGGAGATTAACTTTCCTAAACTTAAAACAAAGACTAAAATCGTTTTGCCTTGAAGAAGTAAAATTTGATTTTACTTTCTAAAATTTACTTTCCTAAATTATCATGCAAGATAATTGGGCCAAGTAATACCTTATTAACACTTAATAAAAAACGCCAATTAAGCCCATAAAATCGTTAAGTGGACTTAATTAAAAACAACATAATAAACCCTAAAATATATTAAAAGGGCGTGATCCATTTCAAAGCCCAAAACACGCCTTCTTTTTGAACTTTAATATTTCGGCCTTCACATTATTTCTTCAAGGTGGATCATAAATTGTTATTGAAGAAATATGCCAAAGTACTTCATCTTGAGATGGTTGTGTCGAACTCCTTTGAAAATTGCCCATCAACTCACAATGTGTTGATAACAATGCTTGTAATGCTTCCTTCATCCTCTTGCTCCTTGATCTTGTCATTGGACCACCAAGATTTGCTAATGGATCATGGGAAGCTGGATTTGGCAATGTGGACTCGGGCTCATTCCTATCATTCCCTCCCTCCTCGAAATGATTCGTCCTCGAATCACCTACATCATATAAACTCAAATCAGAAACATTGAAAGTAGATGAAACATTACCATACTCACTAGGTAGTTCGATTCTATATGCATTGTCTCCAATCCTTTCCAAGACTTGAAAAGGACCATCTCCTCTTGGATGAAGTTTAGATTTCCTCTTTTCAGGAAACCTTTCTTTCCTCAAGTGAATCCAAACCCAATCTCCTGGTTCGAAAATCACTTGTCTTCTGCCCTTGTTGGCTTGTTTTGCATATTGCTTATTACGCCTTTGAATATTTTTGTAAACCTTTTCATGTAACTCCTTTACAAAGTCTGCCTTAGCTTTACCTTCCACATTAACAAACTCATTAATAGGAAGAGGCAAAATATCAAGGGGAGTTAAAGGATTAAATCCATACACAACTTCAAAAGGCGAATAACCAGTAGAACTATGAACAGTTCGGTTATATGCAAATTCAATGTGTGGCAAACAATTCTCCCAATTCTTTAAGTTTTTCTGAATGAGAGCACGAAGTAAATTAGACAATGTACGATTTACTACTTCTGTTTGACCATCAGTCTGTGGATGTGCAACAGTAGAAAACAGTAATTTTGTGCCTAATTTATTCCAAAGTGTACGCCAAAAATGTGACAAAAACTTAACATCTCTATCACTGACAATACTCTTAGGAATTCCATGCAAACGTACAATATCCTTAAAGAAAAGGTCAGCAATTTTGGTAGCATCATTAGATTTGGAACATGCAATGAAGTGAGCCATTTTACTAAATCTATCAACTACAACAAAAATGCTATCATTACCAGTGCGTGATCTAGGTAACCCTAACACAAAATCCATAGATATGTCAATCCAAGGGTTGTTAGGAACATGCAAAGGTTGATACAAACCATGAGGCATTACTTTGGACTTAGCATGCTTACACACAATACATTTTTCACAAACACTTTTAACATCTTTAATCATGTTAGGCCAATAAAAGTGCTCATTCAAAACAGAAAGTGTTTTAACAATACCAAAATGCCCCATTAACCCTCCCCCATGGGTTTCTTTAACAAGTAAATCACGAATGGAACATGAGGGAATGCACAATTTATCCTTGCGAAACAAGAAACCATCATGTACAAAATAATCACCATTCGGCCTTAATGAACAAAGTTCATAAGATTCGGTAAAGTCAACATCTTCCTTATACAAGTCTTTAATCAATTCAAATCCAAGTAGCTTTGCATGTAAATAGGTAAATAAAGCATACCTCCTAGATAAAGCATCAGCTACCACATTCTCATGACCAGATTTATACTTAATCACATAAGGAAAAGTTTCAATGAATTCCAACCATTTTGCATGTCTCTTATTCAACTTACCTTGAGTCTTTAAAAACTTGAGACTTTCATGATCAGAATGGATTATGAATTCTTTTGGCCACAAATAATGTTGCTAAACTTGCAATGACCTTACCAGTGCATACAACTCCTTGTCATAAGTTGCATACTTTAAAGCTACCCCATTAAGCTTTTCACTGAAATAAGCCATGGGCCTTGATTCCTGCATAAGAACAGCACCAATACCAATCCCGGAGGCATCACAGTGTATCTCAAAAGCTTTATTGAAATTCGGCAAAGCAAGTAAAGGGGCATGAGTCAATTTATACTTCAAAGTGTTAAAGGCGTTTTCATGTTCTTTATTCTATGCAAAGGTGACATTCTTTTTAACAAGTTCATTTAAAGGTGCAGCAATGGAACTAAAGTCTTTAACAAATCTCCTATAAAAACTTGCTAATCCATGAAAACTTCTTACCTCACTAGCATTTTGTGGTCTCGGCCAATCTATGATTGCCTTGACTTTTGACTCATCAACAGCAATGCCTTGAGAACTTACAATATAACCCAAAAAGATAATAGATTCCAAACAAAAAGAACACTTTTTAAGGTTAGCATATAATTGGTTCTCACGCAATATAGCAAACACGAGTTTTAAATGTTCAACGTGTTCATCAAGTGATTTGCTATATATCAAGATATCATCAAAGTAGACTACCACAAACTTTCCAATGAAATGACGAAAAACATGGTTCATAAGCCTCATGAAAGTACTAGGTGTATTAGATAAACCAAAAGGCATAATTAACCATTCATACAACCCATACTTTGTTTTAAAAGCAGTTTTCCATTCATCTCCTTCTTTCATTCGTATTTGGTAGTACCTACTTTTCAAATCAACTTTGGAAAATATGGAAGATCCATGCAATTCATCAAGCATATCATCTAATCTAGGAATTGGATGTCTATACTTAATGGTAATCTTATTAACAGCACGGCAATCTACACACATTCGCCAAGTATCATCCTTTTTAGGGACTAAGATAACAGGAACTGAACATGGACTAAGAGACTCACGCACAATACCTTTGTCAAGGAGTTCATCCACTTGACGTTGAATCTCTTTTGTTTCCTCCGGATTTGCTCTATAAGCTGGTCGGTTTGGAATTTGAGCTCCTGGGATGAAACAATTTGGTGCTCAATGCCACGAATAGGTGGTAAACCTATTGGTAACTCCTCGGGAAACACATCACTATATTCCTGCAAAAGAGAGTACACGACACTAGGCAAAGAAGCAAGGTTATCACTGTCAACAACAAGCACAAGTTCCTTGCTAAACATTAAGTATAAGGACTACCTATTAAGCAATGCTCTCTTAATCTCATTAGAAGAAGCAAAACAACAAGATTTCTTATTAACTACATCTCGGCCTAAACTAGATGGAATATCATGCTCTCGGCCAAAACTAGTTGTTACTTTTTGTTGTTTTTCTTGTTCATTCTTCTTCTTAGCTTCAATTACATCTTTACAAGCTTGTGCAATTCGAGTTTGGTCTTCAAAAACTTGAGTTGGAGTTAAAGCATGTAGACTATACTTTTTACCATTATGCACAAAACTGTAAAAAATTTTCTTGGTATGATAAAGCACATCACAATCATATTGCCAAGGTCTACCAAGTAAAATATGACTAGCCTCCATTGGAACAACATCACATAAAACAGTATCAACATATTTACCAATGGTGAAAGAAAACTTTACTTGTTTAGTGACACGAGTTTCAACTGAATTATTTAACCATTGAAGCCTATATGGTTTTGGATGTTTCATGCAATTCAAATTCAGTTTGTTAACAAGTAAGGTGCTCGCCACATTTGTGCAACTACCACTATCAATAATCACACTACAAACCATGTTTTGCACTAAACAGCGTGTGTGAAATATGTTATCACGTTGCATCAAATCATTATCTTCCAAAGGTTGAACATTAAGAACACGGCGAGAAACTAAAGAAAATTTACCAACTGAGTAGGTCGGCTCATCAAGCTTTTCACCCTCATCACTTTGATCATCTTGGTACTTTTCTTCAAGAGGTGGCATGTCGACACAGTCATCATCACTTACCACTTCTCCAGTATCTAAAGTAATCATGATCCGGGCAGTAGGACAATTGTCTTGCAAGTGACCATAGCCTTGACATTTAAAGCATCTAATATCCCTCAATCTTTGGGGTGGAGTTGACGCTGGTTTAGGGGCTGGATCAACAGCTTTAGGGACTGATTTTGGGACATAAGGAGGCGTACTAGAGGGCTGAGTTGAGGTGAATTGCCTCGGCTTTGTTGGTGGAGTGAAAGGGGCTGATTTCGGCTTCAAATCCCTCTGCCATGGTGGATTTGGTTGGCTTCAAGTGCCTTTCAATCTTAATAGCTTTGTGAACAAGTTCATTAATATCAACATAAGTTTGCAAATCAACATGATAAGACAATTCAGAATTCATACCTCTAAGAAATCGCTCAATAGTTGAATCCGGATCTTCACGAACATTGGCCTTGATCATGAGAGCTTCCATCTCATGATAATACTCCTCCACGGTTTTGGTTCCTTGCACAAGGGAGTGCAATTTTCTGTTGAGTTCTCGGTTATAGTGTGAAGGAACATACTTCTTCCTCATAAGCACTTTCATTTCCTTCGAAATTTGAATGGGTGGTTCGTCATCTTGACGTCTAGATCTCATTACCTTATCCCACCACAAACTTGCATAATCCTTGAGGTGCATGAAAGCAAGGCGGTACCTCTTATGCTCGGGGTAGCTATTGCCTTCAAAGAAGCGCTCAAGCTCACGAACCCAATCAAAATAAGCTTCCGGATCTGCTTTACCATGGAAAGTAGGCAATGTTAGTTTAACTCCACTAATTGATAAATCAGATTTCTTACCATCTTTAGAAGAATCCATGAACTCCTCATCTTCCTCATGAAATTCGGTTTCTTCAAATCTTCCTTTTTTGGAAGAAGAACCTTTTGTTGGTGAAGGAAAAATGGTTAAATTATCAATTTTTAAAGAGAGTTTGCAGATCATATCAAATAGAACATCATTAACATATTTTTGATCCGTTGGGGGATTTTCTTGAGGTGTTTTACCATCTCCATCCATTGTTCCTGCAAGTTAGTAAAAACAACAAGAGATAGCAAAATAAAGACCTCTCGGGTTCTCACTTTTGGTGAGTAATACACTCCTCTCTAGTGTAATGGCTTTTCTCGTGTATACCCTATCTAAACACTCAACAATGAATCTCTCAAACTAATTAAAGCTTACTGTTTGTCGATTTTAAGAACAAGTCTCAACCAATTAGTTCAAACAAATCAATTCACAAAAGCAAAACCAAAGAAGTTTGAAAAGAAAAATTCACGTCACAAGAAGATTTTAAGATCACGTATGGAGTATAAACAGATTAATTTCAGAAAGCTACGAATTCAGAAACTAGAGAAGATAACAAGAAGATGTGTTTTTGAATCACTCAATTCCGATTAAAAATGAGCAAGATATGGCACTTTCAATATTGGTGATTTTCAAAGAGCAAACAAGAACTTTAGTCCTTTTCTTGGGCTGTTTACTATTTTATTTTTTTTTATATGGTCCGACTTTTCTTTTTTTTTTTGAATTGTGCCTTTTTTTTTTTATTCGGCCTCTTTTTTTTATTATTCGGACAACCTTAAACAAATCAAACTTTAAGGTTTTTAAGACAAGAACCTAGTACAAGTACTTAGGTTTAAGGATGTTGTCTTGTCTTATGTTGTTCAAACCTTCAGCCACCAAGAATTTCAAATAAGTCACCAAATATATGGAATTTCAATATGCTTCTTTAACAAGATAATCAAGATTTGCAACAAGAAGCAAGAATCAAGCTCAAAATTCAAATTTTGACACTTTCGGATTTTCAAGAAAATCAAGATTTTCAAGAAAGTGGTCAAGAACTCGTCTTTTTGAGATGGTGAAAAAGTTTGATCAAAACACACTTTAATGGCAATAGAATGATGAAGATAACACAAAAGAAAGATCAAGAAAAGGATGAGAAACAAGGAAGTTATGAAATTTTGAATAAGAACTAATTTCACAACTAGTTTGACAAACCCTAATTCTTTGGACGTGATTTCAGCGAGAATGACTCAAGAATTCCACACTATGATGATGAACAAGAACAATGCAGAATTATGAAGAAAAACAGCAGCAAAACACGACACAAAACAGCAAGATCAACACAACAAAAATTGCAAAAAAAATCCGAGCAAGATGAACACGAATTGGACAGATTTTTAGCAAACAAATTGCATTCGATTTTGACATAGTTTAAAAGCTGAACTATGACGACCTTGGACAGCAATAAAGACACGAAAACAGCAACAAAAAGACACCACAAAAGCTGCAGAAATTGACGCAACCAAAAGAAACAAGAACGACACAAAAAGAAGGACAAAAATCCGAGAGAGAACAAAACGCAAAACCTGAATTTTTTTGATGAACAACCCTTTGCTTTAATACCAATTGATACGAATGGAGTAGGATGAAGTCCAATCCACACGAATTTTCCACAAGTTCGGATCGTTGTGCACCAAAAACTCAATTCAAGAAACAAGAACAAATTTGCGGAAAAGAGATATGGAACAAAAAGGCAAGATTAAAATTAACCTAACCCCAACGTTAACACAAATTGAATCAGTTCAACTAATGTAAATCAAAAGTTTAAACCTATCAAGTTTGGCCGGTTCTATAAATCTAGAACTTGTAAGCTTAACCTAAAGTTCCTCACTTAAGGTTTGACGGGTCTTATGAATTACTCAAGAATAACTCACGTTGATGATGTCAAATTTAATTTAGCAAAGCCAAAATTCTTTCAATTCAACATGAGAAAAAACGTTACAATGCTGTCCCTTTTATAGGGAGTAGGTTCGGCCATGCTAATCCAAAAAGGAAACAAAACCCTAGTAGTTGTAAAATACAACTTGACTTCTTAACCAACTAACTAACAAACTAACAAACTAATCCTTATTGGAAAAGGATTTTAAGACACGGTTTTGAAGAAGTCAAAACACGTTTTTGCCTCTCCAATTAAAGACAACTTATCTCCTAAAAAGTAGGAGATTACTTTCCTAAACTTAAACAAAGACTAAAATCGGTTTTGCCTTGAAGAAGCAAAATTCGATTTTACTTTCTAAAACTTTACTTTCCTAATTATCATGCAAGATAATTGGGCCAAGTAATACCTTATTAACACTTAATAAAAAACGCCAATTAAGCCCATAAAATCGTTAAGTGGACTTAATTAAAAACAACATAATAAACCCTAAAATATATTAAAAGGGCGTGATCCATTTCAAAGCCCAAAACACGCCTTCTTCTTGGACTTTAATATTTCGGCCTTCACATTATTTCTTCAAGGTGGATCATAAATTGTTATTGAAGAAATATGCCAAAGTACTTCATCTTGAGATGGTTGTGTCGAACTCCTTTGAACATTGCCCATCAACTCACAATGTGTTGATAACAATGCTTGTAATGCTTCCTTCATCCTCTTGCTCCTTGAACTTGTCATTGGACCACTAAGATTTGCTAATGGATCATGGGAAGCTGGATTTGGCAATGTGGACTCAGGCTCATAACTATCAGTACTCATTGGAGATGAATAATCGAAGGCATACATTGGTGCTATTGAAACCTTGGGAGGCACATGAAGATCAAGTTAGAATTGTAAAAGATTTTGAAAAGAAAGAAAAAGGTGAATCAAGTTAGAGTAAAAGTCGAGAGGAAATCATCAAAAGTGAGAAAGAAAAATCAGAGAATGGAAAACAGAATTGAGTGTTTTTGATGGAAATCCACCCATGTCCATGGTGCCAACGACGAATTCTCAAGATCCTTTGGTGAATCTTGATGGACCAATGACAAGATCAAGGAGTTCAAAGATGAAGGCAGCCTTGCACAATTTATTATCTTCACATTTTGAAGCTATGGAGGCCGAATCATCTCAATCATCTCAAGGAGGAGTTTTGTGGCATGTTTCTTCATTAACAATTCATGATCCACCTTGAAGAAACATCATAAAGGCCGAATTTGATGAAGTTCAATGAAGAGGCGTGTTTTTGGGCTTAACATGGATCACGCCTATCCTTTAATATTAGGATTTATTATGTTGTTTTAATTTAGTCCACTTAAAATTATAATGGGCTTAATGTGGCATTTTTGTTTAAGTATTAAATAAGTGTTACTTGGCCCACTTATCTTGCATGATAATGGCAAGTAAAAGTTTAGGAAACTTAAGAAGTCAAATTGAGTTTTGCTTCTTCATAGTTTAGGAAACAAAGGAAGCCAAAACGTGTTTGGCCACCTTTGCAAAAACCGTGTGCTTTAAGCCTTTTTAGAAAATGATTAGTTTGTTAGATAGTTAGTTTCCTATTCCAATTTGGAAGCTACTTAAATTGGGTTAGGGTTTCATGTTTTAGGTGAGTTTTTCAAATGAAATAATAAGTTGAATTTTGAGAATTTTAGCTTTGCTAAATTGAACCTTGCAGCCGAGAAAGCTTGTGTGATACGAATGGAGTAGGGTGAGAATCCAGCTCCACACGAATTCCACACACTTAGGATCGTTGTGCACCAAAATTCAGAAACCAACACGATCACAAGTAAGATCAAACACGGAAACAACACAAGAAGAAAAGATGGATATCGAATGGAATGTATTTGATTGTAAATCAATCAAACCCAACACATTACCACAAAGTGATTTCAATCTAACCTATGTAAATCAATGGTTAAAAAGATCTCAGTTTGGCTCGCTCTTGAAATCAAGAAACAATACGTTCTCTTTAAGGTCCTAGCTTAAAGAATCCGGTCCTATGAATAATCAACTAACCCTAATTGATTAATCACGTTTTTCACAACTTGTTTAAGGCTGAAAATAATTTAGCAAAGCTAAAAGGTTTCTTCAAAATTCAATCATCCATTAAAAAAAAACGTTACAAAGAATGGCCATTAAATAGGACAAGTTTCGGCCATGTTGCTTGGTAAACAAGGAAATAAAACCCTAAAAGTTGTAAAGTACAACTTGACTTCTAAACTACCCAATCATAATTAAGAAACTTCCAAATTAGAATTGGAAACTAATAACTAACTACCCAAATCCTTCCCCAAAAAGGATTTGCCTAAAGGTGGCCAAATTCAATTTGACTTCCTTTGTTTCCTAAACTATTACTTGCCTTTATCATGCAAGATAATTGGGCCAAGTAGTATTTATTATAAACGAAATTTCCAAACCCAAGAACATAATAATTAACGTCATTTATGGGCTAAAAATAACATAAAATAAATTACTAATTAATACTAAAAATGGCGTGATTCTCTTGTAAGCCCAAAAGCACGCCTTTCATGGACTTCATGATTTCGGACTTGTGTAAGCTTCTTCAAGGTGGATCATGAATTGTTAATGAAGAAACATTCCACAAGACTTCTCCTTGAGATGGTTCGGCCTCCAAAGCTTCACAATGAGTTGACAATAAATTGTGCAAAGCTTCCTTCATCTTCTTACTCCTTTATCTTGTCATTGGTCCATCAAGATTGGTCAAGGGATCTTGTGAATTGGGCTTTGGCAAGATGGACAAGGGTTGATTTCCATCATTCCCTCCCTCCTCGAAAGGATTCGTCCTCGAATCACCTACATCAAACAAAGATAAGTCAGTAACATTGAAAGTAGATGAAACATTGCCATACTCACTTGGAAGTTCAATCTTGTAAGCATTGTCGCCTATCCTTTCCATGACACGAAAAGGACTATCTCCTCGTGGATGAAGTTTAGATTTCCTCTTGTCAGGAAACCTCTCCTTCCGTAAGTGAATCCAAACCCAATCTCCAGGTTCGAAAATCACTTGACGCCTACCCTTATTGGCTTGCTTAGCATATTGCTCATTCCTCCTTTGAATGGTAGTTCGAACCCTTTCATGTAACTCCCTAACAAAATCAGCTTTACTCTTTCCTTCAGCAGTAACAAACTCATTAATAGGAAGAGGCAAAATATCCAATGGAGTTATAGGATTAAAACCGTAAACAATCTCAAAAGGTGAAAGATTAGTAGCACTATGAACAGTTCTATTGTAAGCAAACTCAATGTGAGGTAAACAACTTTCCCAGTTCTTAAGGTTTTTCTGTATGAGAGCACGAAGTAAAGTAGACAAAGTTCTATTAACTACTTCAGTTTGTCCATCAGTTTGTGGATGAGCAACAGTAGAAAACAATAACTTAGTACCTAACTTATTTCATAGAGTACGCCAAAAGTGTGACAAAAACTTAACATCTCTATCACTAACAATACTCTTAGGCAAACCATGCAATCTTACAACTTCCTTAAAGAACAAATCAGCAATATGTTGAGCATCATTAGATTTAGAGCAAGCAATAAAGTGAGACATTTTGCTAAATCTATCAACTACAACAAATATGCTATCATGACCATTGCGTGACCTAGGCAAACCAAGTACAAAATCCATAGAAATATCAATCCAAGGATGACTAGGAACAGGCAAAGGTTGATACAAACCATGAGGCTTGACTTTAGATTTTGATTGTTTACACACAATGCATTTATCACAAACACTTTTAACATCTTTAATCATGCTAGGCCAATAAAAGTGCTCATTCAAAACAGCAAGTGTTTTAGCAATACCAAAGTGCCCCATTAACCCTCCCCCATGGGTTTCCTTAACAAGCAACTCACGAATGGAACATTGGGGAATGCATAACTTATCCTTTTTAAACAAGAAACCATCATACATATAGAAGTCACCATTCGGTTTATGCACACAAAGGTCAAAGATGGCGTGAAAATCATGGTCAGTCTTATACAAATCCTTAATCAATTCAAAACCAAGTAGTTTAGCATGCATATAGGTAAACAAAGTGTATTTCCTAGACAATGCATCGGCTACCACATTTTCATTACCAGATTTGTATTTAACAACATATGGAAAGGTTTCAATGAATTCTAACCACTTAGCATGTCTCTTATTCAACTTACCTTGAGTCTTCAAGTACTTAAGGCTCTCGTGATCAGAATGTATGATGAATTCCTTTGGCCATAGGTAGTGTTGCCAAACTTGTAAAGACCTTACCAAAGCATACAACTCCTTGTCATAAGTTGCATACTTCAAAGCTGCCCCATGAAGCTTTTCACTAAAATATGCCACGGGTTTAGATTCCTGCATCAAAACAGCTCCAATACCAATCCCGGAGGCATCACAGTGTATTTCAAAAGCTTTATGAAAATTAGGCAAAGCAAGTAAAGGCGCATGAGTCAACATGTATTTCAATTTGTTAAAGGCGTTTTCATGCTCATCAGTCCAAACAAATGTAACATTCTTCTTCACAAGTTCATTTAAAGGTGCAGCTATAGAACTAAAATCCTTAACAAACCTTCTATAGAAACTTGCAAGACCATGAAAACTCCTAACTTGACTAGCATTTGTAGGTCTAGGCCAATCCATGATTGCCTTTACCTTAGACTCATCAACAGCAATGCCTTGAGAACTCACAACATATCCCAAAAAGATTATAGATTCCATGCAAAAAGAACACTTTTTGAGATTAGCATAAAGTTGGTTCTCACGAAGTATAGCAAAAACGGATTTCAAGTGTAAAACATGCTCTTCTAACGTTTTGCTATAAACAAGTATGTCATCAAAGTAGACCACAACAAATTTGCCAATTAAGTGACGAAAAACATGATTCATAAGTCTCATGAAAGTACTTGGTGCATTAGATAAACCAAAAGGCATAACCAACCATTCATAAAGACCAAATTTCGTTTTAAAAGCAGTTTTCCATTCATCACCTTCTTTCATGCGAATTTGATAATAGCCACTTTTAAGATCAATCTTGGAAAATATGCATGAACCATACAACTCATCAAGCATGTCATCTAATCTAGGAATAGGATGCCTATACTTAATAGTTATCTTGTTCACAGCACGGCAATCAACACACATACGCCAAGACTCAACTTTCTTTGGAACCAAAATGACAGGAACAGAACATGGACTTAGAGATTCTCGAACTATACCTTTGTCAAGGAGTTCATCCACTTGACGTTGAATCTCTTTAGTTTCCTCGGGGTTGGCTCTATAAGCTGGACGATTTGGAATTTGTGCTCCAGGAATGAAATCAATTTGATGTTCAATTCCTCTTATTGGCGGCAAACCAATTGGCAACTCCTCAGGAAACACGTCTTGATATTCCTGTAAAAGAGAGTAAACAAGACTAGGCAAAGAAGCAAGGTGATCACTATCAATGATTAGTACAATGTCCTTGCGATACATTAAGTACAAAGATTGCCTATCAACTAATGCTCTCTTAATCTCATTTGAAGAAGCAAAATAACAAGATTTCTTAACATGCAAAGTACGACCTACACTATTACAAATAGAAGTTGGGCCGAGACTTTCTTGAACATTTGTCAACTCTTGTTTCTTCTTCTCTTTGGCGGATTTCACATCTCTTGTAGCTTGAATGATTTTAGCTTGATCTTCAAACACTTGGGCCGGTGTCAAAGCTCGAAGATTAAACTTTTTCCCATTGTGCACAAAGCTATAGAAATTTTTCTTGGCATGATAAAGAACATCACAATCATATTGCCAAGGACGGCCAAGCAAGATATGACTTGCTTCCATTGGAACAACATCACATATAACTTCATCAACATATTTCCCAATGGTTAAAGTGAACTTTACTTGTTTTGTGACCCTAGCATCCATTGAATTATTCAACCATTGTAGTCGGTAGGGTTTAGGATGTTTCGTGCAATTCAAGTTCAACTTATTTACAAACAAAGTGCTCGCCACATTTGTGCAACTTCCACTATCAATTATCACACTACAAATTCTGTCTTGCACTAAGCAACGTGTGTGAAATATGTTTTCTCGTTGCATCAAATCATCATTATCAACTAAAGGTTGGACATTTAGAACACGGCGAGAGACTAAAGAAAATTTACCGTCACCATACGTGTAGGGCTCATTGTCTTCACTTTCTTCACTTGATTCATGTTTCTCTTCAAGAGGTGGCATGTCGGCACAATCATCATCACTTACCACTTCACCACTATCAAGAGTTATCATCACTTTTCGAGTTGGACATTCAGCTTGCATATGACCATAACCTTGACATTTATAACATCGAACATCCCTCAATCTTGGAGTTGAAGAAGTTGACGCCGTTTTAGAAGGTTGGACAGCAACCTTGGGCGTTGTTTTTGAGACACCTTGAGGGGCACTTGACGTTGAACTCTGTGGAAATTGGCGTGGCTTGGATGGCGGATTGAAAGGGGCAAAACTCGGCTTCTTATCTCTTTGCCAAGGTGGAGTTGGTTGTGAAAACTTACCCTTCCCTTTCATGTGCCTTTCTATCTTGATGGCTTTATGGACAAGCTCATCAATATTATCAAAACTTTGTAAATCAACTTGATGAGCCAAATCAGAATGCATACCTCTTAAAAATCTTTCAATTGTAGAGTCGGGATCTTCTTGAACATTAGCCTTGATCATCAAAGCTTCCATCTCATGATAATACTCCTCAACCGATTTGTTACCTTGTACAAGTGTATGTAACTGTCTATTCAATTCACGGTTGTAGTATGAAGGGACATATTTCTTCCTCATGAGTGTTTTCATGCGACTCCATGTCTTGATTGGACTTTCACCATCTTCACGTCTAGATTGAGACAACTTATCCCACCACAAACTTGCATGATCGTTTTTTTTTTTTTTAATATCACGGCCTTCTTTTTTTTTTTTTTTTTTTTTTTTTTGATTTGGGCCTTTTTTTTTTTTTTTAAATTACGGCCTCTTTTTTTTTTTTTTTTTTTTTTATTCGGACAACAAATAGGACAAAACAAACTTTTAAGGTTTTGGACAAAAACCTTGTACAAACAATGACCTAGGTTCGGACAAGAACCTTAAACAACTTAGGTCAAACAAAATCTTTAAGGTTTTAAGACAAGAACCTAGTACAAGTACTTAGGTTTAAGGATGTGGCCTTGTCTTATGTGGTTCAACCTTAATTTCTCCAAACTTTAATAACTCACCAAGGACAAAGAATTTGAAAGTGCCACTTTAACAAAATTTTCAAGATTTAACTCAAGGATTTCAAATATGGTTCAAGATTCAAAATTTGACAACTTTCAAAAATCAAGAACTTCAAGAAGTTCAAGAAAGTGGTCAAGAACCAATCTTTTTCACTTGTTCAAAAAGTTTGATCAAAAGTTATTATGACAAGAGTAGATTGATGGAACTAACACAAAAAGAATTTCAAGAATTGAGCAAGAACTCACAAAGTTATGATAATTTGAAACTAGGGTTTTTAAGAAACCCTAATCTTGACACCTAGGGTTTGGACGTGAAATCAACAAATAAAACACAAAGAATCCAACACTATGAATGCAAGAAAATAGTGCAGAATATTGAGACAAAGATGGCAGCAAGGATCGAACAAGAAACACAAGAAGAACAACACAAAAACGCAAGAAAATCAAGTAACAAGATCAACTTGATTTGGGCAGATTTTAAGCACCAAGTTGCATGCGATTTTTGGACAGAATATTAATGAATTTAAGACTCAATTAATATATATATTTACTGCAGAATTTAAACTTTAAAAACAGCAGCAATTCGAAGCAAGAACAGTAGCAAAAAGATGTCAAAAATCGTAAACAACAAGAAGGCAATTTTCGGGCAGATTTGATCAACTTTGGCTTATGCGATTTTGATGAATTTAAAGACACTAACTATGACGACTTTGGACAGCAAGAAACACGTGAAAACAGCAACTAAAAGACTCCAAAAACTGCAGAAAAAATTGACGCACAAAGGACAGCAAGAACGACTCAAAAAGTAGAGCAAAATCCGAGAAGGAAAAACAAAGCGCAAACCTGAATTTTGTGATGAACAACCTAGAAGCTCTGATACCAATTGATACGAATGGAGTAGGGTGAGAATCCAGCTCCACACGAATTCCACACACTTAGGATCGTTGTGCACCAAAATTCAGAAACCAACACGATCACAAGTAAGATCAAACACGGAAACAACACAAGAAGAAAAGATGGATATCGAATGGAATGTATTTGATTGTAAATCAATCAAACCCAACACATTACCACAAAGTGATTTCAATCTAACCTATGTAAATCAATGGTTAAAAAGATCTCAGTTTGGCTCGCTCTTGAAATCAAGAAACAATACGTTCTCTTTAAGGTCCTAGCTTAAAGAATCCGGTCCTATGAATAATCAACTAACCCTAATTGATTAATCACGTTTTTCACAACTTGTTTAAGGCTGCAAATAATTTAGCAAAGCTAAAAGGTTTCTTCAAAATTCAATCATCCATTAAAAAAAACGTTACAAAGAATGGCCATTAAATAGGACAAGTTTCGGCCATGTTGCTTGGTAAACAAGGAAATAAAACCCTAAAAGTTGTAAAGTACAACTTGACTTCTAAACTACCCAATCATAATTAAGAAACTTCCAAATTAGAATTGGAAACTAATAACTAACTACCCAAATCCTTCCCCAAAAAGGATTTGCCTAAAGGTGGCCAAATTCAATTTGACTTCCTTTGTTTCCTAAACTATTACTTGCCTTTATCATGCAAGATAATTGGGCCAAGTAGTATTTATTATAAACGAAATTTCCAAGCCCAAGAACATAATAATTAACGTCATTTATGGGCTAAAAATAACATAAAATAAATTACTAATTAATACTAAAAATGGCGTGATTCTCTTGTAAGCCCAAAAGCACGCCTTTCATGGACTTCATGATTTCGGACTTGTGTAAGCTTCTTCAAGGTGGATCATGAATTGTTAATGAAGAAACATTCCACAAGACTTCTCCTTGAGATGGTTCGGCCTCCAAAGCTTCACAATGATAAATTGTGCAAAGCTTCCTTCATCTTCTTACTCCTTGATCTTGTCATTGGTCCATCAAGATTGGTCAAGGGATCTTGTGAATTGGGCTTTGGCAAGATGGACAAGGGTTGATTTCCATCATTGTGAGAAGACGTGCTATCTTCAATTGATTTAAGTTGAAGATTCATAAGAACCGTGATTTCTAAGCTAAGACCTTAGGAAGAACTTACCCGTTCTTGATTTAAAGAACAAGCCGAACTGAAGACTGTTCAACTCTTGATTTACATAGGTTGGATTGAATTCATTTTGTTATAACGTGTTGGGTTTGATTGTCTTCAATCAAGAACATCCGTTCAATATCTTGTGTTTCTTTGTTGTCTTCCGCATTGTTTGTTTGTCTTCTTGTTTGTTCGAGTTCTTGCTGTTCAACAATGATCCAAAGGTGAGGGTTTCATGTGGTTAAGGATCTCCATCCGAAGGCCATTCGTATCAATTGGTATCAGAGCAAATCAGGTTGTTGTTCATCGAAAATTCAGGTTTCATCTTCTTGTTCTTCTCTCGGTTTTTTATCTTTTCTTGGGCGTCCTTCTTGCTGTTTTCTTGCGTCAATTTCTGCAGTTTTTTTGCAGTGTTTTGCTGCTGTTTTCGTGTCTTTATTGTTGTCCTAGGTCGTCATTATCTAGCCTTTAAATTTCGTCTAAATCACATGAACATAGCTTGACAAAATCTGCTACAAAACTCATCTCATTCTTGTCTTGCGTTTTTGCGTTTTTGTTGTCTTGTTTCTTTGCGTTTTTGTTGCTGTTTTTTGTGTCTATATTCTGCACTATTTTGCTTGTCTTCATATTGTTGGATTCCATTGTTTTTATTGCTGAAATCACGTCCATACCATAGGTGTTAAATTAGGGTTTCTTCAAAACCATAGTTTCGGTTTTTAGGTCATCATACCATAACTTCCTTGTTTCTTGCCCAAAATGCATTCTTTCTTTTGTGTTAGTTTCTTCATAGTGTCTACCATATAGTGCATTTTGATCAAACTTTTACCACATTCAAAAAAGATAAGTTCTTGGACACTTTCTTGAAAATCTTGATTTTCTTGAAAATTCAAAAGTGTCAAAAGTTGATTCTTGAGCTTGATTATTGATTCTTGTTGTGAATCTTGAATAACTTGTCAAAGAGGCACTTGCAAATTCGAAGTTGTTGGAAAGATCTTGAAGTTTGAATATTACTGAAAAAAAAGAGGCCAAATTCAAAAAAAAGGGGCCAAAAAAAGAAAAAAAATAGGATCGGACGGTGTTGGTGTCCGAAACTAGCGTCCGAAACTCTGTGAAAAAAATCATCGTCTCTAAAGTTTAGGTTCGGACGGTGTAAGGCGTCCGAAACAGGCGTCCGAAACTTTTTGAAAATTGTGTGCTCTCTGAAATTTAGGTTCGTACAGCTCTTGGAGTCCGAAACTAGCAACCGAAACTTGAAAGTGGTATATCTTGCTCATTTTTTATCAGAATTAAGTGATTCAAATTGCATTCTCTTCATCTTAGAGTCTATTTTCTAAATATCTTAGTTTCTGAAGCTATCAAGTTATATCCACAGGTGTTCTTAAAATACTCTTGTGACGTGAATTGCTTAAAACTTCTTTGATTTAACTTGTGTGACTCTTGTTGTTGAATACTTTTGTTGAGACAAGTTCTTATAATCATTGAAAGAGTAAGTTCTATAGTTTGAGATATACACGAGAAAAGCCTTTCACAATAGAGAGGAGTGTACATACTCACCCAAATAGTGAGGAACCCGTAAGGATTTCTATATATTCTTGCGATCTCTTTACTAATCTTGCAGGTACAATGGAGGAAGGAAATAGAACCCCCACAGGTTCTAAACCTATAACCGAAGCTGAGCAAAAGTTTGCCAATAAGGTCCTTTTTAATATGTTGCAAAAGATCAACCTTCGACTTGATAACTTGGAGTCTAACTCTAAAGGATCCACCTCAAGGAAACTTAAGTTTGAAAAGGAATCATCTGATGATGAGGATGATGAAGAGGAGTTGTCGGATTCTCCAAAGAAAGGCGACAAATCAAAGATTTCAATTGCTTCTTTTAAGCTAACAATTCATACTTTCCATGGTAAGGCAGCTCCCGAAGCTTATTTTGATTGGGTTCGTGAGCTTGAACACTTCTTTGAAGGCTATGATTACCCCGAAAAGGAGAAGTATAGACTTGCCTTTATGCGTCTTAAGGATTTTGCTAGTTTGTGGTGGGATGAAGTTATTCGAACAAGGCGTCAAGATGGTGAACAACCAATTAAATCTTGGAGCCGAATGAAGGTGCTAATGAGGAAGAAGTATGTCCCTGCTTATTACAACCGTGAATTGAACAGAAAATTGCAATCACTTGTGCAAGGTAATAGATCGGTTGAGGAGTATTATCATGAGATGGAAGCTTTGATGATCAAGGCTAATGTCCAAGAAGATCCCGACTTTACTATAGAAAGGTTTTTGAGAGGTATGCATTCTGATTTGGCTTATCATGTGGATTTGCAAAGTTATGATGATATTAATGAACTTGTCCACAAAGCAATCAAGATAGAAAGGCACTTGAAGGGAACAAAAGCCGAATGTTGTCCCTTTTACTCCATCCTCAAAGCCGCGCCAATTCACCTCAAACCATTCATCAAGTGCACAACATAATGTCCCAAAATCAGTGCCCAAGGCTGCTGAAAATGCTCCAAAGTCGACGTCAACTTCAGCTCCAAGGTTGAGGGATGTTCGATGTTATAAGTGTCAAGGGTATGGACATATGCAAGCTGATTGTCCTATGCGAAAGGTGATGATTACTCTTGATAGTGGTGAAGTGGTAAGTGATGATGACTGTGCCGACATGCCACCTCTTGAAGAAAAAGACCAACATGAATCCGGTGAAGATAGTGAAGAAATGGACAACTACGAATATGATGTTGGTAACTTTCTTTAGTTTCTCGCCATGTTCTAAGTGCTCAACCTTTAGTTGATAATCATGATATGATGCAACGAGAAAACATATTTCACACACGTTGCTTAGTGCAAAACAGAATTTGTAGTGTGATTATTGATAGTGGAAGTTGCACAAATGTGGCGAGCACTTTGTTGGTAAACAAATTAAATTTGACTTGCATGAAGCACCCTAAGCCATACCTTCTTCAATGGTTGAATAATTCAGTTGATACTGGGTTACAAAGCAAGTTAAGTTTACTTTTACCATTAGAAAATATGTTGATAATGTTATATGTGATGTGGTTCCAATGGAAGCAAGTCATATCTTGCTTGGCCGCCCTTGGCAGTTTGATTGTGATGTGACTTATCATGCCAAGAAGAATTTCTATAGCTTTGTTCATGAAGGGAAAAAGTTTAATCTTCGACACAAGTCTTTCAAGATCAAACTCGAATAATTCAAGCTACTAGAGATATGAATTCCGCCAAGGAGAAGAAAGAACAAGAGAAAGACTCGAATAATTCAAGCTACTAGAGATATGAATTCCGCCAAGGAGAAGAAAGAACAAGAGAAAGACAATGTAATAGCTAGCTTAGGCCAAAAGCATAATTCCAATTCTTATAATAGTGTAGGCCGAGAGTTAGTTTCTAAGAAATCTTGTTATTTTGCTTCTTCCAATGAGATTAAGAGAGCATTAGTTGATAGGCAATCTTTGTACTTATTGTATCGCAAGAAGTTTGTACTTATCATTGATAGTGATCACTTTGCTTCTTTGCCTAGTGTTGTTTACTCTCTTTTGCAGGAATATCAAGATGTGTTTCCCGAGGAGCTACCAAATGGATTGCCGCCTATAAAAGGTATTGAACATCAAATTGATTTCATACCTGGAGCACAAATTCCAAATCGTCCAGCATATAAAGCAAATCCAGAGGAAACAAAAGAGATTCAACGTCAAGTGGATGAACTCCTTGACAAAGGTATTGTTCGAGAATCTCTTAGTCCTTATTTAGTTCCTGTGATATTAGTTCCTAAAAAGGATGAGTCTTGGCGTATGTGTGTAGATTGTCGTGCCCTAAATAAAATAACTATTAAGTATAGACATCCAATTCCTAGATTAGATGACATGCTTGATGAGTTATATGGTTCATGCATATTTACCAAGATTGATTTGAAAAGTGGATACTACCAAATTCGCATGAAAGAAGGTGATGAATGGAAAACTGCTTTTAAAACAAAGTATGGGTTGTATGAATGGTTAGTTATGCCTTTTGGTTTATCTAATGCACCTAGTACTTTTATGAGGCTTATGAATCATGTTTTTCGTCACTTTATTGGCAAATTTGTTGTGGTATATTTTGATGACATCCTTGTGTATAGCAAAACACTTGATGAGCATGTTGAACATTTAAAACAAGTGTTTGTTGTTTTGCGTGAGAACCAATTATATGCTAATCTCAAAAAGTGTTCTTTTTGCATGGAATCAATTATCTTTTTGGGATATGTTGTGAGTTCTCAAGGCATTTCTGTTGATGAGTCTAAAGTCAAGGCAATCATGGATTGGCCGAGACCTACATGTGCTAGTCAAGTTAGGAGTTTTCATGGACTTGCAAGTTTTTATAGGAGATTTGTTAAAGATTTCAATTCTATAGCAGCCCCTTTAAATGAACTTGTGAAGAAGAATGTTACATTTGCATGGAATGATGAGCATGAAAACGCATTTAACAAGTTGAAATACATGTTGACTCACGACCCTTTACTTGCTTTGCCTAATTTTAATAAAGCTTTTGAAATACACTGTGATGCCTCCGGGATTGGTATTGGTGCTATTTTGATGCAAGAATCAAGGCCCGTGGCTTACTTTAGTGAAAAGCTCAATGGGGCAGCTTTGAAGTATGCAACTTATGGCAAGGAGTTGTATGCTTTGGTAAGGTCTTTACAAGTTTGGCAACATTATTTATGGCCAAAGGAATTCATAATACATTCTGATCACGAAAGCCTTAAATTTTTGAAGACTCAAGGTAAGTTGAATAAAAGGCATGCTAAGTGGTTAGAGTTTATTGAAACCTTTCCATATGTTGTTAAATACAAATCTGGTAATGAGAATGTGGTAGCTGATGCATTATCTAGGAAATACACTTTGTTTACCTATTTACATGCTAAGTTACTTGGTTTTGAATTGATTAAGGATTTGTATAAAGATGATCATGATTTTCACACCAACTTTGACCTTTGCTTGAATAAACCGAATGGTGATTTCTGTGTGTATGACGGATTCTTGTTTAAGAAGGATAAGTTATGCATTCCCCAATGTTCCATTCGTGAATTACTTGTTAAGGAAACCCATGGGGGAGGGTTAATGGGGCACTTTGGTATTGCTAAAACACTTGCTATTTTGAATGAGCACTTTTATTGGCCTAGCATGATTAAAGATGTTAAAAGTGTTTGTGATAAATGCATTGTGTGTAAACAATCAAAGTCTAAAGTAAAGCTTCATAGTTTGTATCAACCTTGTTGCCTGTTCTTAGTCATCCTTGGATTGATATTTCTATGGATTTTGTACTTGGATTGCCTAGATCACGCAATGGTCAAGACAGCATTTTTGTTGTAGTTGATAGATTTAGCAAAATGTCTCATTTTATTGCTTGTTCTAAATCTAATAATGCTCAACACATTGCTGATTTGTTCTTTAAGGAGATTGTAAGGTTGCATGTTTTGCCTAAGAGTATTGTTAGTGATAGAGATGTAAAGTTTTTGTCACATTTTTGGTGTACTCTTTGGAACAAGTTGGGTACTAAATTACTGTTTTCTACTGTTGCACACCCACAGACTGATGGGCAAACTGATGTAGTTAATAGGACTTTGTCTACCTTACTTCGTGCTCTTGTTCAGAAAAACTTAAAGAACTGGGAATGGTGTTTACCACGTATTGAATTTGCTTATAACCGTACTGTTCATAGTGCTACTAATCTTTCACCTTTTGAGATTGTATACGGTTTTAATCCTATAACTCCATTGGATATTTTGCCTTTGCCTATTAATGAGTTTGTTGATGTTGAAGGTAAAAATAAAGCTGATTTTGGTAAGGAGTTACATAACAGGGTTCGAGCTACCATTGAGAGGCGAAATGAGCAATATGCTAAGCAAGCCAATAAGGGTAGAAGACAAGTGATTTTCAAACCAGGAGATTGGGTTTGGATTCACTTGAGGAAAGCTCTCCTGCAAAGAGGAAATCTAAACTTCATCCAAGAGGAGATGGTCCTTTTCGAGTCTTGGAAAGGATTGGAGATAATGCTTACAAATTGAACTTCCTAGTGAGTATGGCAATGTCTCATCTATATTTAATATTATTGATTTATCTTTGTTTGATGTAGGTGATTCGAGGACGAATCCTTTCGAGGAGGGAGGCAATGATGGAAATCCACCCATGTCCATGGTGCCAAGGACGAGTTCTCAAGATCCTTTGGTGAATCTTGATGGACCAATGACAAGATCAAGGAGTTCAAAGATGAAGGCAGTCTTGCACAATTTATTGTCTTCACATTTTGAAGCTATGGAGGCCGAATCATCTCAATCATCTCAAGGAGGAGTTTTGTGGCATGTTTCTTCATTAACAATTCATGATCCACCTTGAAGAAACATCATAAAGGCCGAATTTGATAAAGTCCAATGAAGAAGCGTGTTTTTGGGCTTAACATGGATCACGCCTATCCTTTAATATTAGGATTTATTATGTTGTTTTAATTAAGTCCACTTAACATTATAATGGGCTTAATGTGGCGTTTTGTTTAAGTATTAAATAAGTGTTACTTTCCCCAATTATCTTGCATGATAATGGCAAGTAAAAGTTTAGGAAACTTAAGAAGTCAAATTGTGTTTTGCTTCTTCATAGTTTAGGAAACAAAGGAAGCCAAAACGTGTTTGGCCACCTTTGCAAAAACCGTGTGCTTTAATCCTTTTTGGAAAAGGATTAGTTTGTTAGATAGTTAGTTTCCTATTCCAATTTGGAAGCTACTTAAATTGGGTTAGGGTTTCATGTTTCTGTAGCCTATTTATAGTTGAGTTTTTCACATGAAATAATAAGTTGAATTTTGAGAATTTTAGCTTTGCTAAATTGAACCTTGCAACCGAGAAAGCTTGTGAGAAGACGTGCTATCTTCAATTGATTTAAGTTGAAGATTCATAAGAACCGTGATTTCTAAGCTAAGACCTTAGGAAGAACTTACCCGTTCTTGATTTAAAGAACAAGCCGAACTAAAGACTGTTCAACTCTTGATTTACATAGGTTGGATTGAATTCATTTTGTTATAACGTGTTGGGTTTGATTGTCTTCAATCAAGAACATCCGTTCAATATCTTGTGTTTCTTTGTTGTCTTCCGCATTGTTTGTTTGTCTTCTTGTTTGTTCGAGTTCTTGCTGTTCAACAATGATCCAAAGGTGAGGGTTTTGTGTGGTTAAGGATCTCCATCCGAAGGCTATTCGTATTAGTTTTTGCAACAAAAAGAGAGATAAAAGAAACATTAAGTGAGAGAGAGAGTGTATTTCTTTTATTGTATAAAGATGTGTTTTTGCTTGATGCTAATATGCTTGATCTTTTGCCTCGAGATGTGGTGTTTTTATTGCAGGAGTACGAGAATGTTTTTCTCGTGGAGTTGCTTACAGGACTTCCACCATTGCGGGGGATAGAGCACCAAATCGATTTCATTCCTGGAGCTTCTATACCAAATCGCCCAACCTATCGAGCTAATCCGGAGGAGTCCAAGGAGATTCAAACTCAAGTGGAGGAGTTGTTACAAAAAGGGGCTGTGAGAGAGAGCCTTAGTCCATGCGCGGTGCCGGTCATTTTGGTACCCAAGAAGGACACGAGTTGGAGGATGTGTATGGACTGCCGAGCCGTCAATAAAATAACGGTAAAGTATCGTCATCCTATTCCTCGACTTGATGATATGTTGGATGAGTTGTGTTAGACCCTTGGCAATGAGGATACCTTTCGGCATGCTGAAGTGCACAATTGGCATTCCGAGCTATTCGGTTTAGTGGAACCGAAGTGCGATGCTGCTGTGCCGAGTTTGCTATGTGCTGTATGCTGTAGGCGCTGAGTATGCTGCGATGCTGAGCTGAACTAGTGTGCTGTGGCACGGCAGGTCGGCATGCCGAGTGGGAAGGTCGGCATGCCGAGTGGGAAGGTCGGCATGCCGAGCCGAATGGTCTGGGACCTAAGGCAAAGTTGCGGGCAAAATGTGCTATGGAGCTTAAGTCGGTTTGGGCACGTGCTGGGCATGTGTGTGCAAGTCGGTTGTGGGAATTAATTGCTGAAAGGACAAGTCTAAAGCTGTGGGCATGTTGGTTCGATTGGGTCTTGATTTTGGTTGAGCCTTGACTCAAATTGGCTAAGTCCTTGGAAGGCTGGACTTGTGGGAAACGTGGCTGAGCTGGCAGCCACATTCTGAGGCAATTGCTATTTCCTTGCTCCTGATTGGCTCTTGCTGTAACTTGTGTTAGTGGCTGGACATGTCAGCCACAATTTAGCCTATTTTAGTTTTGGCTAGGCAGATTTGCTCATTAGTTACGTTTTTGGCTATCTTGAGTTCTCTGCAACCATTGTAATAGGTTTCCTTGTAATCTTCATTGTGGCAATAAGATTAAAGGTTGGGCTTTGGCCTGTAAATTGCTGTGTGCTTGCTATTTTCGTTTGGTTGTTTGCTTATACTGTTTTACTTGTTGCTAAAGGGTTGTGTGAACCTAAACAAGAGGGAAAACGTGAGAGTTACCAACAAAGGGTTGTTGGCTAACCGTGGGAACTTGCCGGAGGTATAAAATCCAGTAAAAGACGCCAAAGGTGTGACATTTTGGTATCAGAGCCAGGTTTTGTGCATACTTGGTGCTGTGTGCTCTAAAAGATGACAGAATCAAATACGTTGAAGGAACGGGTTAGTAGGCTTGAAGCCTCCCTTGATAGTGTTGTCTCCATTTTGGGAACTCATGATGAGACCCAAAACTTGCTCCAGATGATAACCGAACTTCGAAGTTCAGTCGGCGGTTTGAGGGCTAGGGTAGATGAAATTGAAAAACGATCCACTGGAAATGCTGGAACTGCCTCTACTGGTCCTTCTTCATCTTCTAGATCTACAGATCTGGACTCTCTTAGACAGTTGCTGATAGGAATCCGTACAAGCAATCTACTCCAAATCCTAATGGGAATAGGATTACCAAGCCAAATCCTAATAGGAATAGGATTTCCAAGACAAATCCTAATGGGATTAGGATTTCCAAGCTCAATCCTAATAGGATTAGGATTCATCAATCCTCATTCGTTGTCCGAGTTCCATAAGAGTTCCATAAACGCAAATCCGAATGGAGACTAGGATTCACAATCCAAGTGGATTAGGATTCACTAATCCATGGACATTATTGATTGAAGACCAAGATGGCGTGCTTGGGCTTTTGCCAAATTGGATCGCGCCTTTTTCTTAAGTAGTTAGAATTAATTAATGTTTTAATAATTAAGTCCAAAACATGTTTAATTGGGCTTATTATTAGGTATATTTTCGTTTTTAATTACATGGCCCAAGTTATCTTGCATGATAATGGCATGTAATGGGCTTTAATTTGTTAGGAAAGTAATTCCCTAAATTTTAGGAAGCTTGGTCCTTGTCTTCTGAGAAGGGCAAAACGTTTTTAGCTTCCTTTTTCCATAAAGGATTAGTTTGTTAGTTAGTTGTTAAGAAGTCAAGTTGTACTTTTACAACTTTTAGGGTTTTATTTCCTTGTTTACCAAGCAACATGGCCGAAACTTGTCCTATTTAATGGCCATTCTTTGTAACGTTTTTTAATGGATGATTGAATTTGAAGAAACCATTTAGCTTTGCTAAATTATTTGCAGCCTTAACAAGTTGTGAAAAACGTGATTAATCAATTAGGGTTAGTTGATTATTCATAGCACCGGATTCTTTAAGCTAGACCTTAAAGAGAACGTATTGTTTCTTGATTTCAAGAGCGAGCCAAACTGAGACTCTTTTATAACCATTGATTTACATAGGTTAGATTGAAATCACTTTGTGGTAATGTGTGTTGGGTTTGATTGATTTACAATCAAAATACATCCATTCGATATCCATATTTTCTTCTTGTGTGTTTCCGTGTTTGATCTTACTTGTGATACGTGTTGGTTTCGTGAATTTTGGTGCACAACGATCCTAAGGTGTGTGGAATTCGTGTGGAGCTGGATTTCTCACCCTACTCCATTTCGTTCAATTGGTGATCAAGCTTCTAGGTTGTTCATCACAAAATTCAGGTTTTGCGCTTTGTTTTTCCTTCTCGGATTTTGCTCTACTTTTTGAGTCGTTCTTGCTGGTCCTTTGTGCGTCAATTTTTCTGCAGTTTTTGGAGTCTTTTAGTTGCTGTTTTCACGTGTTTCTTGCTGTCCAAAGTCGTCATAGTTAGTGTCTTTAAATTCATCAAAATCGCATAAGCCAAAGTGATCAAATCTGCCCGAAAATTGCTTCTTGTTGTTTACGATTTTGAACATCTTTTTGCTACTGTTCTGTGCTTCGAATTGCTGCTGTTTTTAAAGTTTAAATTCTGCAGTAAATATATATCATTAATTGAGTCTTAAATTCATTAATATTCTGTCCAAAAATCGCATGGCAACTTGTGCTTAAAATCTGCCCAAATCGAGTTGATCTTGTTACTTGATTTTCTTGCGTTTTTGTGTTGTTCTTCTTGTGTTTCTTGTTCGATCCTTGCTTGCCATCTTTGTCTCAATATTCTGCACTATTTCTGCATTCATAGTGTTGGATTCTTTGTGTTTTATTTGTTGATTTCACGTCAAACCCTAGGGTGTCAAGATTAGGGTTTCTTAAAACCCTAGTTTCAAATTATCATAACTTTGTGAGTTCTTGCTCAATTCTGGAAATTCTTTTTGTGTTAGGTTCCATCAATCTCTCTTGTCATAATAACTTTTGATCAAACTTTGTGAACAAGTGAAAAAGATTGGTTCTGACCCACTTTCTTGAACTTCTTGAAGTTCTTGATTTTTGAAAGTTGTCAAAATTTTGAATCTTGAACCATATTTGAAATCCTTGAGTTAAATCTTGAAAATTTGGTTAAAGTGGCACTTTTCAAATTCTTTGTCCTTGGTGAGTTATTAAAGTTTGGAGAAATTAAGGTTGAACCACATAAGACAAGGCCACATCCTTAAACCTAAGTACTTGTACTAGGTTCTTGTCTTAAAACCTTAAAGATTTTTGGTGTTGACCTAAGTTGTTAAGGTTCTTGTCGACCTAGGTCATTGGTTTTGTACAAGGTTTTGTCCAAACCTTAAAGTTTGTTTGTCCCTTTTTGTTGTCCGAATAAAAAAAAAAAAAAAGAGGCCGTAATTTAAAAAAAAAAAAAAAGGCCCAAATCAAAAAAAAAGGGCCGTGATATTAAAAAAAAAAAAAGGCCCAATAAAAGAAATAATCTCGAACTTTTAATATTTCTGTTATTTATTTTAGTATTTTTTTTTTTTAATGTAATTTTCGTAAATTAAAAAGAACCTTTGTTCTTGAGTTTTGATTTGAAACCACCTTGGATTAAAAGTGCCATACTTTTGCTATACAACTCGGTTTTGGTGATCAAATTGTGTTGTTCTCGTCTTTGATTCCTCTTTCTAAATATCATAGGTTTCTAGACTCAATCAAATTATACCCACACGTGCTCTGAAATACTCTTGTGACGTGAATTATTTGAACTTCTTTTGATTTGACTTGTGGTGAATCTTGTTGTTGGAACAATCTCGGTTGAGACAATCTCTTAAAGTCATTGCAACAGTAAGTTCTCTATAGTTTGAGAAGTATTAGACTAGGGTATACACGAGAGAAACATTATCAAAGAGAGAGGAGCTCCTACTATCCACATAGTGAGAAACCCGAGAGGAATTCAATTGTTGTTTCTTTTGTTTCTTACTAACCTTGCAGGATAATGGAGGACGAAACTAATACACCAAGAGGTTCTAAACGTCAAACCGAAGCTGAGCAAAGTTTGCTAAATGATTCTCTGCACAGATACTACAAAGATCAACCTCCGCCTTGATTTCTTGGAGTCATCAACTTCTAAGCCATCAAAGAAATCTTCATCCAAGAAGTTTAAATATAATGCTGCTTTTGAGTCCGAAAGTGAATCTAATAAAGAGGAGGAGGAAGAGTTGTCCGAATCATCTTCTAAGGGTAACAGTCCTAAAGTCTCAATTGCTTCACTTAAGTTAACAATTCCCACTTTTCATGGTAAGGACAGATCCGGAAGCTTATTTTGATTGGGTTCGTGAGCTTGAGCACTTCTTTGAAGGCCATGACTATCCCGAAAAGGAAAAATTTCGACTTGCCTTTATGCACTTAAAGGATCATGCAAGGTATGTGTGGTGGGATAAGTTGTCTCAATCTAGACGTGAAGATGGTGAAAGTCCAATCAAGACATGGAGTCGCATGAAACACTCATGGAGGAAGAAATATGTCCCTTCATACTACAACCGTGAATTGAATACGACAGTTACATACACTTGTACAAGGTAACAAATCGGTTGAGGAGTATTATCATGAGATGGGAAGCTTTGATGATCAAGGCTAATGTTCAAGAAGATCCCGACTCTACAATTGAAAGATTTTTAATGAGGTATGCATTCTGATTTGGCTCATCAAGTTGATTTACAAAGGTTTTGATAATTTTGATGAACTTGTCCATAAAGCCATCAAGATAGAAAGGCACATGAAAGGGAAGGGTAAGTTTTCACCAACCAACTCCACGCTTGGCAAAGAGATAAGAAGCCGAGTTTTGCCCCCTTTCAATCCGCCATCCAAGCCACGCCAATTTCACAAAGTTCAACGTCAAGTGCCCTCAAGGTGTCTCCAAAAACAACGCCCAAGGTTGCTGTCCAACCTTCTAAACGCGTCAACTTCTTCAACTCCAAGATTGAGGGATGTTCGATGTTATAAATGTCAAGGTTATGGTCATATGCAAGCTGAATGTCCAACTCGAAAAGTGATGATAACTCTTGATAGTGGTGAAGTGGTAAGTGATGATGATTGTGCCGACATGCCACCTCTTGAAGAGAAACATGAATCAAGTGAAGAAAGTGAAGACAATGAGCCCTACACGTATGGTGACGGTAAATTTTCTTTAGTCTCTCGCCGTGTTCTAAATGTCCAACCTTTAGTTGATAATGATGATTTGATGCAACGAGAAAACATATTTCACACACGTTGCTTAGTGCAAGACAGAATTTGTAGTGTGATAATTGATAGTGGAAGTTGCACAAATGTGGCGAGCACTTTGTTTGTAAATAAGTTGAACTTGAATTGCACGAAACATCCTAAACCCTACCGACTACAATGGTTGAATAATTCAATGGATGCTAGGGTCACAAAACAAGTAAAGTTCACTTTAACCATTGGGAAATATGTTGATGAAGTTATATGTGATGTTGTTCCAATGGAAGCAAGTCATATCTTGCTTGGCCGTCCTTGGCAATATGATTGTGATGTTCTTTATCATGCCAAGAAGAATTACTACAGCTTTGTACATAAAGGTAAAAAGTTTAGGCTTCATGCCTTAACTCCCGCACAAGTCATTGAAGACCAAGTAAGACTTGCAAAAGCTTGGAGTGATTTAAGAGATCAAGAAGCAAAGGAAAAGATTGAACAAGAGAAACAAAAGAAGGAAATAGCTGGCTTAGGCCGAGAGAGTGATTCTTCATCTTGTAATAGCCGAGAATTAGTTGTTTCAAAATCTTGTAGTTTTGCTTCTTCTAGTGAGATAAAGAGAGTAATACTATTTAGGTATCACTTGTATTTGATGATCCGTAAGGATTTTGTACTTATCATTAATAGTGATCACCTTAATTCTTTGTCTAGTGTTGTTTTGTTTTTTTTGCAGAGTTTTGGAGTTCCTAAAAGCTTAATGGAGTTCGAACCAACTCATTATCAATTGGAAGGAGTCCAATCTGCCTTAGCTTGTTTTCCACAAGGTAAGCAAGGTAAGTTGAGTGCTTATAATTTCGATCATTACAAAACCCTTGTGAATACTAAACAAAGTGTTAAATCTATTGATTATCCTAACTGGAATACACTTTATTTTGATGATTTGATTCATAACTTTGCTCTTACTGTTTTCAATTCATTCCAAAATCAAAAGTATCCACTTCGACAAGGTAATCTGATTGTTCAACACTTGTTTGGTAAGTTATCTCAATTTCGAATTTCTTTTCAATTCCCGAAGGTACAATATTCTGTTCTTATTCTTTGGAATTGTAAGTTCTTAATCTTTCATAACTTCAACATGCTTGTAAAGAATGTACAACTTAGTTTTTGTGATTTACATTTAATCCGGGATGTCTATATATATACTTGCTTTGCAAATTCTTATGAATCCTTGGATAATATTTGTAATTACATTAATATATGTTTACTTTCTTTTCATCTTTACATGTTAACATCATTGATTTTCATGTTATTATTAGTGTGTCCAAGCATGACGTTAATAAATTTCTCTTGAATACTTTCTTGTTGTTCAAAACATTATGTTCATCTTTATTTGAAGTATTCTTTTTAAAGTTGTTTAATATTGCATATCATCATAAGTTTTCTGATTTGCATTTATTAAATGATGTTTATATGCATAATTATTTTGAGTTTTCTTTAACTTACACATTTATTTTCTTATTGCAGGATTTGTTTTACTTGGCTCGAGTTTGTAATGAGTTCTTCTTATTGGTGTTTGATCCAGGAGCTCAATTTCCAGATTCGAGGACGAATCCTTTCGAGGAGGGAGGGAATGATAGGAATCCGTACAAGCAATCTACTCCAAATCCTAATGGGAATAGGATTACCAAGCCAAATCCTAATAGGAATAGGATTTCCAAGACAAATCCTAATGGGATTAGGATTTCCAAGCTCAATCCTAATAGGATTAGGATTCATCAATCCTCATCTTGTCCGAGTTCCATAAGAGTTCCATAAACGCAAATCCGAATGAGACTAGGATTCACAATCCAAGTGGGATTAGGATTCACTAATCCATGGACATTATTGATTGAAGACCAAGATGGCGTGCTTGGGCTTTTGCCAAATTGGATCGCGCCTTTTTCTTAAGTAGTTAGAATTAATTAATGTTTTAATAATTAAGTCCAAAACATTTTAATTGGGCTTATTATTAGTATATTTTCGTTTTTAATTACATGGCCCAAGTTATCTTGCATGATAATGGCATGTAATGGGCTTTAATTTGTTAGGAAAGTAATTCCCTAAATTTTAGGAGCTTGTCCTTGTCTTCTAGAAGGGCAAAACGTTTTTAGCTTCCTTTTTCCATAAAGGATTAGTTTGTTAGTTAGTTGGTTAAGAAGTCAAGTTGTACTTTACAACTTTTAGGGTTTTATTTCCTTGTTTACCAAGCAACATGGCCGAAACTTGTCCTATTTAATGGCCATTCTTTGTAACGTTTTTTTAATGGATGATTGAATTTTGAAGAAACCATTTAGCTTTGCTAAATTATTTGCAGCCTTAAACAAGTTGTGAAAAACGTGATTAATCAATTAGGGTTAGTTGATTATTCATAGGACCGGATTCTTTAAGCTAGGACCTTAAAGAGAACGTATTGTTTCTTGATTTCAAGAGCGAGCCAAACTGAGATCTTTTTAACCATTGATTTACATAGGTTAGATTGAAATCACTTTGTGGTAATGTGTTGGGTTTGATTGATTTACAATCAAATACATCCCATTCGATATCCATATTTTCTTCTTGTGTTGTTTCCGTGTTTGATCTTACTTGTGATAGTGTTGGTTTCTGAATTTTGGTGCACAACGATCCTAAGTGTGTGGAATTCGTGTGGAGCTGGATTCTCACCCTACTCCATTCGTATCAGTTGCTTGATGAACAGAAGCAAATAAATGATGCTTTGAGGGATGATGTCAGTCTACTGAAGAGGGCTCTTCGGGATGGACCTGTGAACAACGAGGATCGGTCAATGGCAAAGGTTAAGGTGCCTGAACCTAAAACCTTCTGTGGGGTAAGAAGTTCCAAAGAACTTGAGAATTTCTTGTGGGATATGGAGAACTATTTCCAGACTGCTAAAGTTCCTGATGAACAACAAGTGTCCATTGCGACAATGTACCTTGCAGGTGATGCGAAATTGTGGTGGCGAACCAGATCAGTTGATAAAAATGCTGAAACGATTGTGAATTGGGAAGGTTTGAAGACAGAATTTAAAACTCAGTTCTTACCAACCAATTCCTCTTGGATGGCAAGAGAAGCTTTGAGAAAGCTTAAACAATCTGGAAGGGTTCGTGACTATGTGAAGGATTTCAGTTCCTTAATGTTGGATATTCGTGAAATGTCTGAGGAAGACAAGTTGTTTAACTTCATGTATGGGTTGCAAAATTGGGCTCAGGCTGAGTTGAACAGACAGGGTGTCCAGACTTTGCCTCAAGCTGTGGCTGCTGCTGAGAAACTTGTAGACTTTAAGGCAAGTTTGCAATCGGTTGACAACAAGAAAGGCAAAGAGAAAGGAAAGGAGAAGGCCAAGCCTTTTCAAAAGAATAAGAACAAAGGGACTTTTGAAACCACAAGTAAGGCTGCGAATTCTAAGGATGGTGGCAAGAAGAGTGGGTGTTTCACTTGTGGTGGACCTCATTTCGCTAGAGATTGTCCTAAGAAGGAAAAGGTGAATGTTGTTGTGGCTTGTGGGGATGATTCAGGAAGTGACACTCCAGTTCGGGTGAATCCTTTACAATTGCTGTATGCAATGCAATCGACAAAGGTACAAGCATTTCAGAATACTTTGATGTTTGTATTACTGAGAGTGAATGGGGCAACTGTGAATGCCTTAGTGGATTCGGGTGCTAGTCACAATTTTATGGTTGAGCGTGAGGCTCATAGATTGAAGCTGTCTATAAAAGATCACAATAGTCGGATAAGGGCTGTGAATTCAGAGGAGGCAGTCCTTGGTTTGTCAAATGCAACTATTGGCATCGATTCATGGGAAGGAAACTGTAACTTCATGGTTGTCAAGAAGCTGGATGACTATGAAGTTATTCTAGGGAAAGAGTTCATGTTTTTGAACAAGGCTTATCCTATTCCACACTTGAAGTGGGATAATGATTGCTGATGAAGTAAGCCTGTGTTTGTTCCTTGTGCTGAGGTGGTGGGTGAAAAGAAGGATCTCAAACAGAAGAGGTATGGGCTGTCGGTTATACAACTTGAGAAAGGGTTGGAAACAAGGTCAGATGGACTTACTTAGCTGCTCTTGTTGAAATCAAGCCCCGATGTCTTGTCCAAGGAGGTGCCTGATGAGGTAGCCAAGTGCTTGATGAGTTGCTGATTTGATGTCCAATGATTTGCCTAAGAAACTTCCACCCAAGAGGGCTATTGAGCATAAGATTGGACTTAGTTCCTGGAACTAAACCACCTGCACAAGCTCCATACCGTATGTTCCTGCGGAATTGATTAAACTGAGACGCTAGCTTGATGGAGTTATTGGAGGGTGGAATGTTGGACCATCCGAAAGCTCCATACGGTGCTCCAGCTTTGTTTTAGAAAAAGGCTGATGGTTCCTTGCGATTTTGTGTTGATTATCGTGCCTTGAACAAGTAGACTATCAAGAAACAAGTACCCTGTGCCAAACACTTATGATCTCTTTGATAGGGTTGGTGAAGGGCAGATACTACACGAAGATCGATCTAAGAGCGAGGTATTGGCAAGTTCGAATTGCTGAGGGAAGATGAGGAAAAAACGACTGTTGGTCACGAGCGTATGGTTCATATGAATTCTGGTTATGCCATTCGGTTTGACGAATGCCCCTGCTACCTTCTGTAACTTGATGAATGATGTGTTGTATGAGTTTCTAGATAAATATTGTTGTTGTTTATCTGGATGATATTGTGATATATTCTGAAACTCTAAATGATCATGTGATGCATTTGAGAGCTGTATTTCAGAAGTTGAGGGAATATGAGCTGTACGTTAAGAAAGAAAAGTGTGAGTTCTGTATGAAAGAAATAACTTTTCTAGGTCCCGTATGGCTGATGGCAGGATTAGAATGGACAGAAAGAAAGTTGTTGCGGTCATAGATTGGGCCGGCATCCAACAAAAGTCCCTGAGTTAAGGTCTTTTCTTGGTTTGGCAAATTATTATCGTAGATTCATCAAAGGATATTCAAAGCTGGTGGGCTCCTTTGACTGATTTGCTGTGAAGAACGATAAGCGTGGGATTGGAATTCTGGCTGTGATGAATCCTTCTAGCTGTGAAGGAAGCTATTGCATCGAGCCAGTCTTAAGCTTTGCCAGATTTTGGGTTGCCTTTTGAAGTTCACACAGATGCATCTGACAGGGCTATTGGTGGAGTTCTTGTGCAGAATAAGCATCCTATTGCTTTTGAGAGCAGAAAGCTAAAGGAAGGTGAACAAAGGTACAGCACACATGAGAAGGAAATGACGGCTGTGATTCATTAATTGGAAATTTGGAGGCACTATTTACTGGGAACAAAGTTTACAGTAGTGACGGACAATGTTGCAAACACTTATTTTAAAACTCAAAGGAAGCTTACTCCCAAACAAGCTAGGTGGCAGGAGTATTGGCTGAGTTTGACTTCGAATGGGAACACAGGCCCGGAAGAGAGAATTCTGTGGCCGATGCTCTAAGTAGAAAGTCAGTTGAAGAGTTTGTGAACTCAATCACTACTGTAACAACGGATTTCTTGGAACGAATCAAGAATGAGTCCCTAACTGATCCTGTTTTTCTGAAACTGAAAGAACAGGTGGAAAAAGGTACTGTGAGAAGGTACTGGTTAGAAGATGGTCTATTATTTGCAAAAGGAGGTAGCATGATACACAGTGGGCTGGACATCCTGGAGTTGAAAGGATGCATGTATTGTTGTCTCGCAGCTTTATATGGCCAAAGCTGGAACAGGACATTGAGGCTTATGTGAAATCCTGTTTAGTTTGTCAATTGGACAAAACTGAAAGGAAAAAGGAGGCAGGGTTATTGCAACCACTTCCAGTCCCTGAAAGGCCGTGGCAATCGGTTTCGATGGATTTCATCAGTGGGTTTCCTAAGGTTGACGGATTGTCTACTGTTCTTGTTTGGTAGACCGGTTTCTAAGTATGCTTGCTTTATTGGGGCACCTTCTGCGTGTCCTGCTGATGTTGCTGCTGACCTATTCTTCAAAAATGTGGTAAAGTATTTTGGGTTGCCAGAAGATATTATCAGTGATCGCGATGCAAGGTTCAGTGGCAGATTCTGGACTCAGCTCTTCAATTCTTTGGGTTCCGAATTGAAATTTTCTACTGCAAATCACCCACAGACGGATGGTCAGACGGAAAGGATTAATGCATTACTCGAGGAGTATTTGAGGCATTATGTTTCGGCAAATCAACGAAACTGGACGAAGTTTGTTGGATGATTTTCAGTTTTGCTATAACTTGCACAAAAGTTCAGCAACCAGTCTAAGTCCATTGAGCTGGCAAATGGACAGGCAACCTCTTACTCCACATGAGGTAGCTTTGCATCTTCGGTGGCAATTGTTCCTGCCAGCTTACAGATTTTAAGAGGCAAACAGAGTTAATTGATAAGGCTAAGGATAGTCTTGCAGTAGCTCAACAGCGTATGAAGAAGTATGCTGATAAGCATAGGCGGGATGTGCAATTTCAAGTTGGGGAATTAGTACTTCTCCAAGCTTACTCCCAAAATCTGGAAGAAGATAAGTAGCACGGCAGTACATCGGGGGTTGGTACAAAAGTACGATGGTCCGTTTGAAGTGTTGGCAAAAGTGGGAAATGTAGCTTACAAGCTGAAAGCTACCAGATCGGTTCAAAGTGCATCCGACTTTCCATGTGAGTTATCTGAAGCCTTATTACTCTGATTTGGAAGATGACTCCAGAGTTCAACAGAAAAGAGCTCCGCCAGTGATCAGAAACTCAATTTGACAAGGAGATTCTGAAAAATTCTAAAGGCATGAGGTGCTTGGGCAGAGTAAGAAGAACAGACGGACCAAGTATTTGATTCAGTGGGTTGGAGAGGAAGAAGTTAATGCTGAATGGGTTGATGGAGTCGACCTTTTGCAGTTTGAAGAAGAAGTCCAAGAGTATTGGAAACAACAAGGCTCTGAAATTTTAAAAAGGGCGTTAAAGCCTCCAAGTGGGGGAGGTTTGTTAGACCCTTGGCAATGAGGATACCTTTCGGCATGCTGAAGTGCACAATTGGCATGCTGAGCTATTCGGTTTAGTGGAACCGAAGTGCGATGCTGCAGTGCCGAGTTTGCTATGTGCTGTATGCTGTAGGCGCTGAGTGTGCTGCGATGCTGAGCTGAACTAGTGTGCTGTGCGCACGGCAGGTCGGCATGCCGAGTGGGAAGGTCGGCATGCCGAGCCGAATGGTCTAGGACCTAAGGCCAAAGTTGCGGCAAAATGTGCTATGGAGCTTAAGTCGGTTTGGGCACGTGCTGGCATGTGTTGTGCAAGTCGGTTGTGGGAATTAATTGCTGAAAGGACAAGTCTAAAGCTGTGGGCATGTTGGTTCGATTGGGTCTTGATTTTGGTTGAGCCTTAACTCAAATTTGCTAAGTCCTTGGAAGGCTGGACATGTGGGAAACGTGGCTGAGCTGGCAGCCACATTCTGAGGCAGTTGCTATTTCCTTGCTCCTGATTGGCTCTTACTGTAACTTGTGTTAGTGGCTGGACATGTCAGCCACAATTTAGCCTATTATAGTTTTGGCTAGGCAGATTTGCTCATTAGTTATGTTTTTGGCTATCTTGAGTTCTCTGCAACCATTGTAATAGGTTTCCTTGTAATCTTCATTGTGGCAATAAGATTAAAGGTTGGGCTTTGGCCTGTAAATTACTGTGTGCTTGCTATTTTCGTTTGGTCGTTTGCTTATACTGTTTACTTGTTGCTAAAGGGTTGTGTGAACCTAAACAAGAGGGAAAACGTGAGAGTTACCAACAAAGGGTTGTTGGCTAACCGTGGGAACTTGCCGGAGGTATAAAATCCGGTAAAAGACGCCAAAGGTGTGACAAGTTGCATGGTGCATGTATATTCTCTAAGGTTGATTTGAAAAGTGGTTATTTCCAAATTCGCATGAAAGAGGGAGATGAGTGGAAAACCTCTTTCAAAACAAAATTTTGTTTATATGAGTGGCTTGTCATGCCTTTTGGTTTGACAAATGTGCCTAGTACATTCATGAGATTAATGAACCATGTTTTGAGATCTTTCATAGGGGAAGTTTGTTGTTGTTTATTTTGATGACATATTAATTTACAGTAAGTCAATTAGATGAACATGTGTTGCATTTAAGAGAAGTTTCATTGTGTTTAATGAGGAACATAAATTATATGCTAATTTGAAGAAATGTTCTTTTAGCATGGATTCTATTATTTTTCTTGGTTTTGTTGTGAGGGCTAACGGCATTAAGGTAGATGAAGAGAAGGTTAGGGCAATCAAGGAGTGGCCTACACCAAAGAATGCCAGTGAGGTCTGGAGCTTTCATGGTTTGGCGGGATTTTATCGCAGGTTTGTTAAAAATTTTAGCACTATTGCAGCACCATTGAATGATCTTGTTAAAAGCATGCTGTATTTAAATGGGAAAAAGTGCATGAAAAGGCTTTTTTTAACATGTTGAAGGACAAACTCACACAAGCACCTGTTTTAATGTTGTCTGATTTCAATAAAGTTTTTGAAGTTCAATGTGATGCCTCTGGGCTTGGGATTGGAGCTGTTTTGATGCAGGACTCGAAGCCGATAGCGTATTTCAGCGAGAAAATGCATGGGGCTGTCCTGAGCTTCCAACATATGACAAAGAGCTTTATGCTCTCGTGAGGACGTTGCAAACTTGTGCTTGTCAAGTAAAACCACCACTTTTTGAATTCAATGTCTTCCTTTCAAAAGTTGCGAAAATTATAGCTTATTAATTAGTCATGCCATTAATTGGATATAGACATATATTATTTGGCTATATGGCTAATTATCCAGTTCATGAATGTGGACAAATTTTTAACGTAGAAAATTTTGGAATTTTTTATGGTTCAATTTGTGGCCAAAGGAGTTCGTTATCCACTCCGATCATGAACCACTCAAGCATTTGAAGTCTCAATGGAAGCTGCATCGAAGACATGCTAGGTGGATGGAATTCATTGAATCTTTTCCTTACGTCATCAAACACAAGAAAGGTAAGGAAAATGTAGTGGCAGATGCTTTGTCACGAAGGTATGTGCTTTTTACTTTCTTACAGTCGAAGTTGTTGGGATTTGATTTACTTAAGGGGTTATATGCGGGTGATAGTGATTTTGGTGAAATCTTTGCTGAATGTTCACAAACTGCATGGAATGATTATTTTCAGCATGATGGATTTCTTTTTAAGAAAGGAAAATTGTGTGTGCCTAAGAGTTCTTATCGTGAATTGCTTGTTAGGGAGGCACATTGTGGGGGTCTTATGGGGCATTTTGGTATCACAAAGACACTAGACATATTGCATGAACATTTTTATTGGCCAAAAATGCGAAATGATGTTCAAAATTTCTGTGCAAAATGTATCTCATGTCGTCAAGCAAAGTCTAAGGTCATGCCTCACGGTTTTTATACCCCATTACCTGTTCCTAGTCATCCATGGGTCGACATATTGATGCATTTTGTGTTAGGGTTGCCTAGGACACAGTCTGGTCATGATAGCATCTTTGTGGTAGTCGATCGCTTTAGCAAAATGACGCATTTCATAGCATGCAATAAAACTAATAATGCATCTCATATTGCTGAGTTATTCTTTCGTGAAATAGTTAGATTGCATGGAATTCCGAAAACCATTGTTAGTGATCGAGATGTGAAGTTTTTGAGTCATTTTTGGCGCACGTTGTGGTCTAGATTAGGCACGAAGCTTTTGTTTTCCACAGCCGCACATCCACAAACGGATGGGCAAACTGAAGTTCTCAATAGAACTTTAACAACATTGCTTCGGGCATTAATTCAAAAGAATTTGAAAGGTTGGGAAAAATGTTTGCCGCATATAGAATTTGCATATAATAGGGCCATGCATTCTACTACATCTTATTCTCCGTTTGAAGTGGTTTATGGGTTAATCCACTAATGCCTTTAGATGTATTGCCTATTTCTACTAGTCACATTTTGGATTTAGATGGTAAGCAGAAGGCGGATCACATTAAGGAAATGCATGCCAAGGATCGAGCAAACATTGAGCGTCGAAATGAACAAGTTGCTAAGAGAACAAATCAGGGGAGAATCAAGGTTTCTTTTGAACCCGGAGATTGGGTGTGGGTTCATATGGCAAAGAACGATTTCCACATCAACGAAAATCAAAACTTCAACCAAGGGGAGATGGTCCATTTCAAGTTTTAGCCAAAATTAATGATAATGCATATATTATTGATTTGCCTAGTGAATTTGGTAATATTTCTAGCGCATTTAATGTTGGTGATCTTTCTTTGTATGACATAGGTGATTCGAGGATGAATCCTCTTGAGGAAGGGGGGAATGATGAGGAAGCTAACTGATACGAATGGAGTAGGATGAAGTCCAATCCACACGAATTTTCCACAAGTTCGGATCGTTGTACACCAAAAAAAACTCAATTCAAGAAACAAGAACACAATTTGCGGAAAAGAGATATGGAACGAAAAGGCAAGATTAAAATTAACCTAACCCCAACGTTAACACAAATTGAATCAGTTCAACTAATGTAAATCAAAAGTTTAAACCTATCAAGTTTGGCCGGTTCTATAAATCTAGAACTTGTAAGCTTTACCTAAAGTTCCTCACTTAAGGTTTGGCGGGTCTTATGAATTATTTAAGAATAACTCACGTTGGTGATGTCAAATTTAATTTAGCAAAGCCAAAATTCTTTCAATTCAACATGAGAAAAACGTTACAATGCTTTCCCTTTTATAGGGAGTAGGTTCGGCCATGCTAAACCAAAAAGGAAACAAAACCCTAGTAGTTGTAAAATACAACTTGACTTCTTAACCAACTAACTAACAAACTAACAAACTAATCCTTATTGGAAAAGGATTTTAAGACACGGTTTTGAAGAAGGCAAAACACGTTTTTGCCTCTCCAATTAAAGACAAACTTATCTCCTAAAAAGTAGGAGATTACTTTCCTAAACTTAAACAAAGACTAAAATCGGTTTTGCCTTGAAGAAGCAAAATTCGATTTTACTTTCTAAAACTTTACTTTCCTAATTATCTTGCAAGATAATTGGGCCAAGTAATACCTTATTAACACTTAATAAAAAATGCCAATTAAGCCCATAAAATCGTTAAGTGAACTTAATTAAAAACAACATAATAAACCCTAAAATATATTCAAAGGGCGTGATCCATTTTAAAGCCCAAAACACGCCTTCTTCTTGGACTTTAATATTTCGGCCTTCACATTATTTCTTCAAGGTGGATCATAAATTGTTATTGAAAAAATATGCCAAAGTACTTCATCTTGAGATGGTTGTGTCGAACTCCTTTGAATATTGGCCATCAACTCACAATGTGTTGATAACAATGCTTGTAATGCTTCCTTCATCCTCTTGCTCCTTGATCTTGTCATTGGACCACCAAGATTTGTTAATGGATCATGGGAAGCTGGATTTGGCAATGTGGACTCGGGCTCATTCCTATCACTAACCCAAGAAGCTTTGTGGATGATCCATTGCAAGGAGTTGGAGGACCTTTGACGCGTTCGAGGACTCAGCGTATGAGGAGTGCACTACATGCATTGATCAAGGACATATTTGAGTGTGAACTAGTTCGTGAAGTTCGTGACGAGGAGTTAGAGTTCATTTCATGTTTGGAGGTGTCTCAAATGGAAAACATTGTGGTGGTGGATCGAATTGGAGCGTTGAAGGCAAGAATGGTTGAAGATCTTGGACAAAGAGCATAAAAAGCTACACGTTGCGACGTCCATGAAGTTCCACGTCGCGACGTGGAGAAACGTAAAAGAGGAGTTGGAGCAAATCGCCAACGTCGCGACGTACGACCAAAGACGTCGCGACGTGCACCGACGTCGCGACGTCCAGGTCTTTCCACGTCACGCGACGTAACTCTCTGGAAATTTCAGTTTTCAGAATTTCGACATTTTAATTGGCAAATAATTCTCCACGTCGCGACATGGATACCCCGACGTCACGACGTGCGGGAACGACGCACAGTTTGTTTGAATTTTCATTAGCCGTTAATTTTGTTAGGGTTTCTACCATATATAAAGGTACCTTGTGAACGATTTAGTGCAGACTTTTGACATTTGAATTTTGTGAGTTTTTACAAAACTTTCTTTAGTTCTTTGTGAAGAACAACAATTCCATTCCATCAAGTGTTTGATTGTTTGGATTCTTGGATAGTGAAGGTTCTAAGAAGCAGGTTTTCTTAGGGTGTTCATTACTTAATTTGATAGGTACGTTTCAATTCATTATTGAATTTGGGGCTGCTTCCTTTTTTTTGTTACTATTTGATTTTATTCAATTCATTCATTAAATTCCTCAATTGATCTTGGGTTTGCGTTCTTAGAGTCTTACGGGTCTAGGTTCGTATCAGATTGGTATCAGAGCCAATTTGGGGAAATTTTCATCAAAGAATTGCATCTTTGATTGTTTGTGTTTTGAATTTTCTATATCGTTGTTCTTGTTTGGTATTGTGATCTTCTTATCATTGTTTGATAGATTGTGGCCAAGTAAAAAAAAAACTGCAGAAAAAAAAAGTGCAGAACGTTTAAAAAAAAGTGCAGAAAGTTAAAAAAATGGCCAATTTGAGTTTTGATTCTTAAGTTTCAGCTTGAAGTTTTCTAGGTAACATCTTTGCCTTGATTTCTTGAAAAATTTCTTGAATTTGTTGAATTGCACAATTGTGCAGAATTTCCTTATCAACATATGATTATAAGTTGCTGCACTAAGTCAATTTAGGTTAGTGCAAAGTTTTTGTTGGTATTGGGAAGTTAATTGAGTCTTGCCATCAGAAGCCATTGTGTTGCATTTGTGGGAACGTGGTATTTGGACATTGCTGAAATTTGTTTTGGTTTAAGCCAACTCTTGTGTCCTATCATTGTGAACCATTGTTCCATTACTTTTGCTTAAACTTTTGTGATTCTTTATTTTTCTTATTGGGTAACTTTCTTGTCCTTGTTGCCTGAATTTCATTCCATTGTTCCAGAGTTCTTGTATTCATTCTTGTTCCTTAGAGTTATCTACTATTCTTTAAACATTCTTATTCAATTGGATCCTTGGTTGATGTGTGAGTGGTTGTTCAACTCAAAGACTTGTAAAGAAGGTTAAGAGAGTTTCACAATATATTGAGTGATACACGAGAGTGAGAGTAAACACTTAGGGAGTGGAAAGGATAACTATATTATTCCCAAAATTCATCATGAGTGGGGAAGGAACTAGTGGATCTACACTCAAAGGTACTAGTGAACCAACATTCAATATTGAAACTATTTTTAAAGCTATTCAAGCACAGTTTGACAAAATCAATGTTAGGCTTGATTTTTTAGAGTCTAGTAAACCAATGTCGACCACAAAACCTGGAAATGCTAATGTTAACCCTAAACCTACGATAGAACGGAAATGGGAAGTCGGAAAGGAGAATGTTGAGATGAAAACAAATGTGAGGAGTAGAGACATAAGGTGCTATAAGTGCCAGGGTATAGCGTATGAGGAGTGCACTACATGCGTTGATCAAGGACATATTTGAGCGTGAACTAGTTCGTGAAGTTCGTGACGAGGAGTTAGAGTTCATTTCATGTTTGGAGGTGTCTCAAATGGAGAACATTGTGGTGGTGGATCGAATTGGAGCGTTGGAGGCAAGAATGGTTGAAGATCTTGGACAAAGAGCATAAAAACCTTCACGTTGCGACGTCCATGGAGTTCCACGTCGCGACGTGGAGAAACGTAAAAGAGGAGTTGGAGCAAATCGCCAACGTCGCGACGTGCGACCAAAGACGTCGCGACGTGCACCGACGTCGCGACTTCCAGGTCTTTCCAATGTAACTCTCTGGAAATTTCAGTTTTCAGACTTTCAACATTTTAATTGGAAAATAATTCTCCACGTCGCGACGTGGATACCCCGACGTCGCGAAGTGCGGGAACGACGCACAGTTTGTTTGAATTTTCATTAGCCGTTAATTTTGTTAGGGTTTCTACCATATATAAAGGAACCTTGTGAACAATTTAGGGCAGACTTTTGACATTTGAATTTTGTGAGTTTTTACAAAACTTTCTTTGGTTCTTTGTGAAGAACAACAATTCCATTCCATCAAGTGTTTGATTGTTTGGATTCTTGGATAGTGAAGGTTCTAAGAAGCAGGTTTTCTTAGGGTGTTCATTACTTAATTTGATAGGTACGTTTCAATTCATTATTGAATTTGGGGCTGCTTCCTTTTTTTTTGTTACTATTTGATTTTATTCAATTCATTCATTAAATTCCTCAATTGATCTTGGGTTTGCGTTCTTAGAGTCTTACGGGTCTAGGTTCGTATCAGTTGGGGAGATCCATATAGTCTAGGACATCAAGCCTCGGCTATCCATATCAATTGGTATCAAAGCTCACGTTTGTTGCATCAAAAAAATTCAGGTCATCTTTTCTGTTTTTGCATTTTTATTTCTTTCCTCGTTTTTGTTGATTTTTGCGTCATCAAGTTGTGCTACTGTTTTGTGTCTTTTTTGCTGCTATCATAAGGTCGTTCTTGCTGCTGTTCTTCGTGTCAATTTGGAACTTTTTGTTCATAATATTGTTGTTGAAATTCGTTTATTTTTGTTGTTGAAATTTTGTCAAAATCGTCACAATTTTTGTTGCGGAATTTTGTGTCAATTGCATATACGTTGTTGCTGTCGTTTCTTGTTTTGTTGCATCATTGCTCTTGAGTCTATTCTGCCCATTTTGTGTTCATTCTTGTGTTGAAACCGAATAGGATTGCATGCTTTAGGATTGAGTTTCAAAATGTCAAAAAAATTCTAGGGTTAGGGTTTTGGGTTTTGACCTAAAATTCCAACTTTCTTGTTTCTTGTCCGTTTTGCTTCATTCTTTTTGCAATTGTCCTTATTTTGTTTCTATAATCATATATCTTTAAGTCAAGTTTTGTTCCTTGTCAAAAAGATAAGTTCTTGATTACTTTCTTAAAGTTCTTGATTTTCTTTAATTTCAAAGTTGCTTAAAATCAAAATCTTGAACTATATTCTTGTTCCTTGGCATAAATCTTGAAAGAAATCCTTTTGTGGCATATTCAAATTTCAATTGGTTGGTGATTTTTTGATTAATCTTTGTGGCTGAAAATTTTTAAGGTTAAGACAACATAAGACAAAACAAAACCCTAGGTTTTGTCTTAACAACCTTAAAAAAAACCTAGGTTGTCTTAAACCCTAGCTTGTCTGAAATTAAAAAAAAAGAGAAGAGGCCGACATTTAAAAAAAAATCCCAATGTAAAAAAAAGGCCAAATATATAAAAAAAGAATTCGGACCTTACAAAAAAAATCGTAGCCCAAAAAAAGAACCAAGTGTTCTAGATTGTTTTCTAAAAAGACCACCAATATAAAAAGTGCCATAACTTGCTAAATTTAAATCGGAATTGAGTGATTCAAGTTGCCATTTTTTTGTCTTTCTGTATAGTTTCTATTTTAATTAGTTCTGTAGCTAAATTAATTTATACCCCTACGTGTTCTAAATAATCTTTTCGGTTTCTTGTCTAAATACTCTATTTGACTTATCTTGTGTAAGTTTTGTTGATTGAACTTGTTGGTTGAGACGTATTCCTTTTATCAACAAACTGATAGGTTTCTTATAGATTAGGTGATCCATTAATAAGAGTGTACTTAGTGTATACATTAAAGAAGAAAAGTTACTATAAAGAGAGGAGTGTACCTACTCACCAAAGTGAGAACCTGTGAGGAGATATATTGTTTTCTTGCTATTTTTCAATAACTTTGCAGGTTTATTAATCAATGGTGAAAGAAAGTACAAATACTTTTAAGTTGGAGATTGATGAATTAATGCAAACACTCCAAAAGATGATTCAAACTCATGATAAAATTAAGGAGTCCAACACCACATCTTCAGCACGTGTAAAAGAGTTTTATACAAGGTGCAATGTCCAAGATAAAGTGTGTGCTATGGTAATTGATAGTGGGAGAAGCTCTAACTTTGCTAGTGAGCTAATGGTAGAAAGGTTGAATAAGCAAATCACTCCACATCCAAATCCTTGCTGCAATGGAGTGATAATTGTGGTGAAGTATGGGTGTCCAACCAAATCAAGGTTGCATTCTCAATAGGAAGATGAAAAGCTGAGGTATTATTATGTGACATATTTCCTATGCAAACAGCCCATCTTTTATTGGGAAAACCGTGGCAACTTGCTTGCAAGGGTATTTATAATGATCTCAAAAATTGCTATTCAATCATGAAGGATAGAAAAAAGTTTAATCTTGGTGCTTTAATGCCTTGTGAAATTTTTGAAGATCACGCAAAAATTGCTACATCTTGTGCTAAAATGGGAGATGAAAAAGAGACAGAAAAGTGTGAGAAAGAGAAACAATAGATTGTAAATACTAGCATAGGTTGTGAGAAAAATATGAGTGATAAAAAGAGTGATGAGCTGAAAAATTCAGAAAGTGAGATGAGTGTTCAAACTCAAAAAAGAGAGAAGAACTTCATTGAAAGTTGAACAACATCTTGTACTTATGAATTATAGTGATCACAAATTACATTGTTTGCTGCCTAGATATTTTGTTTTGCAGATTTATGGAGTTCCTAGACATCTAATGGAGTCGAAAACAACTCAATATACAATGGAAGGAGTCTAATCTGCCATGACTTGTTTCCCGCAAGGTAAGCAAGGTAAGTTAGGTAAGTTTTTAATTGAATTTTATCTTAAAACTGTTAATAACTTTGTTGTTATCAATTCGGTTTAGCTTCAAAGTTTTCAATCTATTTTTAATCAATTTCAAAAGCTTTCCTACACTTTTCAACAATTGTTTCGAAATTTTTTAAATTGTGTTTTAGCGTCTAACCTCACATATTTTAATAAGCAAATTGATTTACATAATTCTTCAACAGTTACATCAAAATTCTTTGAATTGAATGAATCTATGTATAGTATGTTTTCATGTTATGTTGCTTATTTAGTACATGAGTTACAATCTGAAATTCATATTTTTAATTTCGAACCAAACCAAACCGTTGTGTGTACTAATCCAAGTGTTAATTATGTTGATTATACTTGCTGGAATAACATTTGTTTTGATTATTTGGTTCGTGAATTTGCACATTTTGATGTGAATTTACACATTCAAATCCATCAAGTTCAAAGAGCTACTGTTATGAATGATCAAGATGCAGCACCTTGAACCACTCGAAACCACCTCCTTTGGATCGTTGCTTACCAAACTCCACGAACAAGAACAAGAAGAAACAATGGTGCGGAATTGACAAAACAAGAAAATAAAGATATTGACACGAAAAGATTTGATATGAAGCAATCAAACCCCCACGTATGAATCAAAAAGATTCAGCCAACTTATGAAAATTCATAAGCTAAACAAATCAGTTTGGCTTGTTCTTTGAATCAAGAACTTGTAAGTTCACCTAAAGGTCTTAGCTTCTAGGTTCACGGTTCTTATGAAAAACTCAACTAAACTTAATTTAATTGATTCACGTTTTTCTTAAAGCTTCTCACGACTGAAAGACAATTTTTAGCAAGGCTAAATTCAACAAAATTCATCTTATTAAAAAACGTTTACAATGATGGCCTTATATAGAGGCAAATTTCGGCCATGCCTTGTAAAAACCCTAGCTTAAGTAAATTACAACTTGACTTCTAAGCTAGCTAACTTTCCAAAGTGGAATTGGAAACTAACAACTAACAAACTAAATCCTTTTCCAAAAAGGATTTGTGACTCACGGTTTTGCCAAGTAGCAAAACTCAATTTGACTTCTTTGTTTCCTAAACTTTTACTTGCCATTATCATGCAAGATAATTGGGCCAAGTAACCTTAATTACTTTCGAAATTCCAAGCCCATTATTTAATAAATTAAAACGTCTAATTGGGCTTAAAATAACATAAAATAAAACACTAATAAATTAGGGTTTAATGGCGTGATCCATTTATGAAACCCAAACTCGCCTTCGACTTCATTGTGATTGATTCATCTCTTCATGGATTGTGAGAGAATATATATTCCATAAAGCTCCATTGGTGGAAGATGCTTGGTCCGGATCACAATGCTCTTCAAAGATGTCCAATTCTTCACAATGAGTTATCAATAATGCTTGCAACGCATCCTTCATCTTCTTGCTCCTTGATCTTGTCATTGGACCATCAAGGTTTGTCAATGGATGAACACTTGAAGTCGGCTTTGGCATGGACATGGATGGATTGCTATCATTCCCTCCCTCCTCGAAAGGATTCGTCCTCGAATCACCTACATCAAACAAAGATAAGTCAGTAACATTAAATGTAGATGAGACATTGCCATAGGCACTAGGAAGCTCTATCTTGTATTTAGTAACATTAAATGTAGATGATAGTATTTTTGTGGTAGTTGATAGATTTAGTAAGATGGCACATTTCATTGCATGTTCTAAGTCTAATGATGCTACAAAGGTTGCTGATTTGTTCTTTAAGGAAGTTGTAAGGTTGCATGGAATTCCTAAGAGTATTGTTAGTGATAGAGATGTCAAGTTTTTATCTCACTTTTGGAGAACTCTTTGGAATAAGTTAGGCACTAAGTTATTATTTTCTACTGTTGCACATCCCCAAACTGATGGGCAAACTGAGGTGGTAAATCGTACTTTGTCTACTTTACTTCGTGCTATTATTCAGAAAAACTTAAAGAATTGGGAAGGTTGTTTGCCGCATATTGAATTTGCTTAAAATAGAACTGTTCATAGTTCCACTAACTGTTCGCCTTTTGAAATAGTTTATGGATTCAATCCTTTAACTCCTCTTGATATTTTGCCTTTGCCTATTAATGAGTTTGTTAATGTTGAAGGTCAAAAGAAAGCAGATTTTATTAAGGAGTTACATGAGCAAGTAAGGTATAATATTCAAAGGCGTAATGAGCACTATGCCAAACAACTAATAAAGGTCAGAAAAGAGTGATATTTGAACCTGGTGATTGGGTTTGGATTCACTTAAGGAAGGAGAGGTTTCCCAACAAAAGGAAATCTAAGCTTCATCCACGAGGAGATGGTCCTTTTCGTGTTTTGGAGAGGATTGGAGATAATGCTTACAAGATAGAGCTTCCTAGTGCCTATGGCAATGTCTCATCTACATTTAATGTTACTGACTTATCTTTGTTTGATGTAGGTGATTCGAGGACGAATCCTTTCGAGGAGGGAGGGAATGATAGCAATCCATCCATGTCCATGCCAAAGCCGACTTCAAGTGTTCATCCATTGAAAAACCTTGATGGTCCAATGACAAGATCAAGGAGCAAGAAGATGAAGGAGGCGTTGCAAGCATTATTGATAACTCATTGTGAAGAATTGGACATCTTTGAAGAGCATTGTGATCCGGACCAAGCATCTTCCACCAATGGAGCTTTATGGAATATATCTTCTCTCACAATCCATTAAGAGATGGATCAATCACAATGAAGTCCAATGAAGGCGTGTTTGGGTTTCATAAATGGATCACGCCATTAAACCCTAATTTATTAGTGTTTTATTTTATGTTATTTTAAGCCCAATTAGACGTTTTAATTTATTAAATAATGGGCTTGGAATTTCGAAATTAATTAAGGTTACTTGGCCCAATTATCTTGCATGATAATGGCAAGTAAAAGTTTAGGAAACAAAGAAGTCAAATTGAGTTTTGCTACTTGGCAAAACCGTGAGTCACAAATCCTTTTTGGAAAAGGATTTAGTTTGTTAGTTGTTAGTTTCCAATTCCACTTTGGAAAGTTAGCTAGCTTAGAAGTCAAGTTGTAATTTACTTAAGCTAGGGTTTTTACAAGGCATGGCCGAAATTTGCCTCTATATAAGGCCATCATTGTAAACGTTTTTTAATAAGATGAATTTTGTTGAATTTAGCCTTGCTAAAAATTGTCTTTCAGCCGTGAGAAGCTTTAAGAAAAACGTGAATCAATTAAATTAAGTTTAGTTGAGTTTTTCATAAGAACCGTGAACCTAGAGGCTAAGAACTTTAGGTGAACTTACAAGTTCTTGATTCAAAGAACAAGCCAAACTGATTTGTTTAGCTTATGAATTTTCATAAGTTGGCTGAATCTTTTTGATTCATACGTGGGGGTTTGATTGCTTCATATCAAATCTTTTCGTGTCAATATCTTTATTTTCTTGTTTTGTCAATTCCGCACCATTGTTTCTTCTTGTTCTTGTTCGTGGAGTTTGGTAAGCAACGATCCAAAGGAGGTGGTTTCGAGTGGTTCAAGGTGCTGCATCTTGATCATTCATATCAATTGGTATCAGAGATCAAGGTTGTCTTCCAAATTCAGGTTTTAAATTTCGGTTGTTGAGTCTTCTTCTTTCTCGGTTTTCTTGTTGCTTTGTGTCTCGATTTTTGCTGCTGTTTTAGACGTCCTTTTGCTGCTGTTCTTGAGTCAATTTTTCTGCAGTAAATTGTGTCTTAATTCAGTCCTTAATTCTTCATAATTCTGTCCATAAAATCGCATGCAAATCTGCCCTAAAAATCTGCCCAAAATCGTATAACCTTGCTTTAGCATTTTTGCGATTTTTGTGTTGTTTTGTCTTGCTGTTTCCATTTGATCCTTGCTGCTGTCCTTTGTTTCTTCTTTCTGCAGTTAATTGTGTCTTAATTCTGCTCTAATTTCGTCTTAAAAGTGTCAAGCAAATCGCAAAAAAAATTGTTGCTCAAATCTGCCCAAAATCGGTTTCATCTTGCTTTTGCGTTTTGACGGATTTTGTGTTGTTTCTTGCTGAAATTCTTGTTGCGTTTTGTTGCAGTTCTTAGTGTCTTAATTCTGCACTTTTTCTTGTCTTCATAGTGTTGAATTCTTGTGTTTTCATTGGCTGTCCACACGTCAACTTGTTAGGGGGGTTTTGAAGTCAAGAATTAGGGTTGAATTGATCATTCATATCAATAGGTAAAGTAGACGTTTTAATTTATTAATAAGATGAATTTTGTTGAATTTAGCCTTGCTAAAAATTGTCTTTCAGCCGTGAGAAGCTTTAAGAAAAACGTGAATCAATTCAATTAAGTTTAGTTGAGTTTTTCATAAGAACCGTGAACCTATAAGCTAAGACCTTTAGGTGAACTTAAAAGTTCTTGATTCAAAGAACAAGCCAAACTGATTTGTTTAGCTTATGAATTTTCATAAGTTGGCTGAATCTTTTTGATTCATACGTGGGGGTTTGATTGCTTCATATCAAATCTTTTCGTGTCAATATCTTTATTTTCTTGTTTTGTCAATTCCGCACCATTGTTTCTTCTTGTTCTTGTTCGTGGAGTTTGGTAAGCAACGATCCAAAGGAGGTGGTTTCTAGTGGTTCAAGGTGCTGCATCTTGATCATTCATATCAATTTTAGTAAAGCTTCATTGGACTTCATTGATATGAATGATCAAGATGCAGCACCTTGAACCACTCGAAACCACCTCCTTTGGATCGTTGCTTACCAAACTCCACGAACAAGAACAAGAAGAAACAATGGTGCGGAATTGACAAAACAAGAAAATAAAGATATTGACACAAAAAGATTTGATATGAAGCAATCAAACCCCCACGTATGAATCAAAAAGATTCAGCCAACTTATGAAAATTCATAAGCTAAACAAATCAGTTTGGGTTGTTCTTTGAATCAAGAACTTGTAAGTTCACCTAAAGGTCTTAGCTTCTAGGTTCACGGTTCTTATGAAAAACTCAACTAAACTTAATTTAATTGATTCACGTTTTTCTTAAAGCTTCTCACGGCTGAAAGACAATTTTTAGCAAGGCTAAATTCAACAAAATTCATCTTATTAAAAAACGTTTACAATGATGGCCTTATATAGAGGCAAATTTCGGCCATGCCTTGTAAAAACCCTAGCTTAAGTAAATTACAACTTGACTTCTAAGCTAGCTAACTTTCCAAAGTGGAATTGGAAACTAACAACTAACAAACTAAATCCTTTTCCAAAAAGGATTTGTGACTCACGGTTTTGCCAAGTAGCAAAACTCAATTTGACTTCTTTGTTTCCTAAACTTTTACTTGCCATTATCATGCAAGATAATTGGGCCAAGTAACCTTAATTAATTTCGAAATTCCAAGCCCATTATTTAATAAATTAAAACGTCTAACTGGGCTTAAAATAACATAAAATAAAACACTAATAAATTAGGGTTTAATGGCGTGATCCATTTATGAAACCCAAACACGCCTTCATTGGACTTCATTGTGATTGATCCATCTCTTCATGGATTGTGAGAGAAGATATATTCCATAAAGCTCCATTGGTGGAAGATGCTTGGTCCGGATCACAATGCTCTTCAAAGATGTCCAATTCTTCACAATGAGTTATCAATAATGCTTGCAACGCCTCCTTCATCTTCTTGCTCCTTGATCTTGTCATTGGACCATCAAGGTTTGTCAATAGATGAACACTTGAAGTCGGCTTTGGCATGGACATGGATGGATTGCTATCATTCCCTCCCTCCTCGAAAGGATTCATCCTCGAATCACCTACATCAAACAAAGATAAGTCAGTAACATTAAATGCAGATGAGACATTGCCATAGGCACTAGGAAGCTCCATCTTGTAAGCATTATCTCCAATCCTCTCCAAAACACGAAAAGGACCATCTCCTCGTGGATGAAGCTTAGATTTCCTTTTGTTGGGAAACCTCTCCTTCATTAAGTGAATCCAAACCCAATCACCAGGTTCAAATATCACTCTTTTCCGACCTTTATTAGCTTGTTTGGCATATTGCTCATTACGCCTTTGAATATTATGCCTTACTTTCTCATGTAACTCCTTAATAAAATCTGCTTTCTTTTGACCTTCAACATTAACAAACTCATTAATAGGCAAAGGCAAAATATCAAGAGGAGTTAAAGGATTGAATCCATAAACTATTTCAAAAGGCGAACAGTTAGTGGAACTATGAACAGTTCTATTATAAGCAAATTCAATATGCGGCAAACAACCTTCCCAATTCTTTAAGTTTTTCTGAATAATAGCACGAAATAAAGTAGACAAAGTACGATTTACCACCTCAGTTTGCCCATCTGTTTGGGGATGTGCAATAGTAGAAAATAATAACTTAGTGCCTAACTTATTCCAAAGAGTTCTCCAAAAGTGAGATAAAAACTTGACATCTCTATCACTAACAATACTCTTAGGAATTCCATGCAACCTTACAACTTCCTTAAAGAACAAATCAGCAACCTTTGTAGCATCATTAGACTTAGAACTTGCAATGAAATGTGCCATCTTACTAAATCTATCAACTATCACAAAAATGCTATCATTACCAGTGCGTGATCTAGGCAATCCAAGTACAAAATCCATAGATATATCAACCCAAGGATGACTAGGAACAGGCAAAGGTGTATACAATCTATGAGGCATAATTTTCGACTTTGCTTGTTTACATACAATGCATCTTTCACAAACACTTTTAACATTTTTAATCATGTTAGGCCAGAAAAAGTGTTCATTCAAAACAGCAAGAGTCTTGGCAAAACCAAAATGCCCCATTAACCCTCCCCCATGGGTTTCCTTAACAAGTAATTCACGAATGGAACATGAGGGTATGCACAATTTATCCTTTTTAAACAAGAATCCATCATACATATAAAATTCTCCATTCGGTTTTACAACACAAGAATCAATTACATTTTTGAAATCAACATCATCTTTGTATAAATCCTTGATCAAATCAAAACCAAGTAACTTAGCATGCATATAGGTGAATAACGAATGTCTCCTAGATAATGCATCATCTACAACATTTTCATTACCAGATTTATACTTAATCACATAAGGAAAAGTTTCAATAAACTCTAACCATTTAGTATGCCTCTTATTCAATTTTCCTTGAGATTTCAAAAATTTAAGGCTTTCATGATCAGAATGAATTATAAACTCTTTAGGCCATAGATAATGTTGCCAAACCTGTAATGACCTTACCAACGCATACAACTCCTTGTCATAAGTTGCATACTTCAATTGCGCCCCATTGAGCTTTTCACTAAAATAGGCCACCGGTCTTGATTCCTGCATCAAAACAGCACCAATACCTATCCCGGAGGCATCACAGTGTATCTCAAAAGCTTTACTAAAATTGGGCAAAACAAGTAAAGGCGCATGAGTCAACAAATACTTCAACTTGTTAAAAGATTTTCTTGTTCTTCCTTCCATTCAAAAACAACATTTTTCTTAACAATTTCATTTAGAGGAGCTGCTATAGTACTAAAATCTTTAATAAACCTCCTATAAAAACTTGCCAATCCATGAAAGTTTCTAACATCACTAGCACTTGTAGGTCGAGACCAACATTGAATTGCTTTAACCTTTGACTCATCAACAGATATACCTTGAGAACTAACAACATAACCTAAAAAGATAATTGATTCCATACAAAAAGAACACTTTTTAAGGTTAGCATATAATTTGTTCTCACGTAAAACAGCAAACACTTGTCTTAAATGATCAACATGCTCATCAAGTGATTTACTATATACAAGGATATCATCAAAATAGACCACAACAAATTTTCCAATGAAGTGACGAAAAACTTGATTCATTAATCTCATAAAAGTACTGGGTGCATTGGTTAAACCAAAAGGCATGACTAACCATTCATACAAACCAAACTTTGTCTTAAAATCAGTTTTCCATTCATCACCTTCTTTCATTCGAATTTGATAATAACCACTCGAAACCACCTCCTTTGTAAATTTAACTTCCTTGGTTACTCGAGATTCAGCTGAATTATTTAACCATTGAAGTCTATATGGTTTGGGATGTTTCATGCAAGTCAAATTCAGCTTATTTACAAATAAAGTACTTGCCACATTTGCACAACTACCACTATCAATAATAACAGTGCAAATTTTGTTTTGAACCATGCAACGTGTATGAAATATGTTCTCACGATGGATCAAATCTTCATCAACAAGTGGATGTGCATTAAGTACTCTACGAGAGACTAAACAGTAATCACCAACCTTATAAGAAGAACATCACACTCTTCACTTTCATCACTTACATATTTCTCCTCTAGTGCAGGCATGTCAGCACATTCATCATCATTATCATCTTCACTTACCACTTCACCATTAGGAAGAAGCATCATTATTTTCTGAGTTGGACAATCTGATTGCATGTGACCGAAACCTTGACATTTATAACAACGAATATCTCTTAATCTTTGACAAGAAGTTGGTGCCGATTTAGGTGTTGGATCAGCAGCTTTGGGAACTGATTTTGAGACATTAGATGGTGCGCTTGATGGTTGATTGGAAGTGAATTTGTGCGGCTTTGTGGATGGAGTGAAAGGAGACACATTCGGCTTCTTATCTCTTTGCCATGGTGGTGGCGGTTGTGAAAACTTATTTTTCCCTTTCATATGACTTTCAATCTTAATAGCCTTATGCACAAGCTCATTAATGTCAACATAACTTTGTAAATCCACATGATATGCTAAATCAGAATGCATACCTCTCAAAAATCGTTCTATAGTGGAATCAGGATCTTCATGCACATTAGCCTTGATCATCAAAGCTTCCATCTCATGCTAATACTCCTCAACCGATTTATTACCTTGCACAAGTGAATGCAATTTTCTGTTCAACTCACGGTTGTAATGAGACGGGACATACTTTTTCCTCATAAGAATCATCATTTGGCTCCAATCTTGATTGGCCTTTCACCATCTTGACGTCTAGACCTTATAACCTCATCCCACTATAAACTAGCACAATCCTTAAGGTGCATAAAAGCAAGTCGGTACTTTTCCTTTTCGGGGTAATCACGGCCTTCAAAGAAGTGCTCAAGCTCACGAACCCAATCAAAATAAGCCTCGGGATCTGCTTTACCATGGAAAGTTGGGATAGTTAGTTTAACAGAAGCAATGGAAATCTTAGACTCGTCACCTTTCTTAGAAGAACTCGTATCCTCCACTTCATCCTCCTCATCATGACTAGAGTCATTGTCGGATTCAAACTCAACTCTTCGGGATTTAGGACCCTTGGGTGGTGGCAAAGACAAACTATCAACTTTGAGTGTGAGTTTTCGGATCATGTCAAAGAGGACATCATTAGAGAACTTTTGGTCCACTACCTTTGGTGATTTAGATTCTTCACCCTCCATTTGTACCTGCAAGTTAGTAAAAACACAAGAAATATATAGAAATATACCTCACGGGTTCTCACAATATGGGGTAGTAGGTACTCTCCTCTCTTAATATGAAAGCTTTTCTCGTATATACCCTGTACTAATACTCTCAAACTATGGAACTTTCTTGTTCAATGATTGTAATAACAAGACTCAACCAATTAATTCCACCAACAAATTTTCACAAGTAAAACCAAGGAAGTTTTAACAAATCACGTGATATGAATGATCAAGATGCAGCACCTTGAACCACTCGAAACCACCTTCTTTGGATCGTTGCTTACCAAACTCCACGAATAAGAACAAGAAGAAACTATGGTGCGGAATTGACAAAACAAGAAAATAAAGATATTGACACGAAAAGATTTGATATGAAGCAATCAAACCCCCACGTATGAATCAAAAAGATTCAGCCAACTTATGAAAATTCATAAGCTAAACAAATCAGTTTGGCTTGTTCTTTGAATCAAAAACTTGTAAGTTCACCTAAAGGTCTTAGCTTCTAGGTTCACGGTTCTTATGAAAACTCAACTAAACTTAATTGAATTGATTCACGTTTTTCTTAAAGCTTCTCACGGCTGAAAGACAATTTTTAGCAAGGCTAAATTCAACAAAATTCATCTTATTATTTCATGTGAAAAACTCACCTATAAATAGGCTACAAAAACATGAAACCCTAGCTTAATACTATTACAACTTAGTTTCCAAATTGGAAAAGGAAACCAATAGCTAAAAGACAAACTTCAAGTTTCCTAATCATAGCAAATCGGTTATGAAGAAGTAAAAACCGATTTGTACTCTTACTTTCCTAAATCCTCCTAAAAAGTAGGAGATTACTTTCCTAATTACCATGCAAGGTAATTGGGCCAAGTAATGACTTATTAATTAACGAAAATAAAGCCCAATTAATTAATGTTAATGGACTTATTATTACAACTTAAATAAATCCTAAAGATTAATGAATGGCGTGATCCATTAATGGCAAAGCCCAAGCACGCAATCTTGGTCTTCAATATAGTCCATGAAATTCGAGATAAAAATTCGGCCAGAATCCCGTCATCAACTTTGGAAGGCATTTTCGACGGTGATAAGTTCAGAATCTTGGAAAACTTAAAACACGAAAGTTGTAGCTCTATCTCTTATCGTTCCAGGGCTTCTTGAATGGTGCAATTCCGAGTTATATCGAAAGCGTTATTCCAAGAATACCAAAACGTGACAGAAACTTTCAGGATGACAATTTGACTTTAACACCACGGACATGGACATGGGCTCATTCTCATCATTCCCTCCCTCCTCGAAAGGATTCGTCCTCGAATCTTGAAAGTGAGTTCCTAGATCAAACACCAATATGATGAACCCAATGCAAACTCGAGCCAAATAAAATTGGGAAGATGCACATCTCGAGCAACAAGAAGTTATATCCTGCCAAAACAAGACAAATGTATAAGGTAAAAGAAAGCACAATAATCTAAAACAATACGTAGAATAATTTCCTTTCACCAAAAGAATAGAACGGGCAGAATATGTATGCAAAATCGAAATACATATAACATGATTAGTCGTAACAAATTTTGCATGAGTCATAATGTTGAAGTCAATGAATTCAAAACAATTATGCAAATAACTATCATATAGTTTATGCAAATCAGAAAATCGAATGTTCTTAATTAAAGAACTAATCAATATGAATTCACTAACAACATTCATGAACACATTATTTACGTTATTAACATGTAATGTAAGCAAAGGATGTAAACATATATGAATAGAATCATAAAGACATGAAAATTCATAACAAGAAAACATATATGCATCCTTGAGAAAGTGCAAATCACATGAACGTATTAAGACCTCTAAAAACATGCAAAAGTTATCAAATATGAGAGTGTAATTCCAAAAACTAGAATGTAAACAATCTATTGAATAGTTGTTAATAGAAAATTTTACCTCTTGGAATTCAAAAGAAATTTGGAACGGAGATAACTTACCATACAAGTGTTGAATTATCCAAGGACCTCTTTGAACTTGATGGATGTGAGCAAAATCACGAAATAAAGAATCAAAAGAATCATTAACCCAACAAGTATAGTCAATATAATTAACACTTGAATGAGTGCATACAAAGGTTGGATGTAGTTCGAAATATCCAATATTAAGCTCAAAATATAATTCATGTATTAGATAAGCAACATAGCATGTGAAGAAACTATACATAAACTCATTCAAAACGAAATAATTGGATTTCATAATTGAAGAATTATGTGAAATAATTTCCTTACCAAAACACAAATCATTGGATTTTAATGCACATGTTAAAGAATTTCGAACTAATGTTTCAAAGGTGTGTGAAAGACATTGAAATTGATTCAAAACAGTAATCAAACTTTGAAAATCAATAGCATTGACGTTAACAAAGTTCTTTACTTTAAAACCATTGAAATCAACCAATAAGCTTTCATACTTACCTAACTTACCTTGCTTACCTTGTGGAAAACAAGCTAAGGCGGATTGGATTCCTTGCAATTGATAATGAGTTATTTCGAACTCCATTAAGCACTTAGGAACTCCAAAAACCTGCAAAACAAAGGAACTAGGCAGCAAACAATTCAAATGGTGATCACTATCATCAAGTAAGTACATTGATTGCCTATCTAGTATTCCCCTCTTAAACTCGCTAGAAGAAGCAAAATGACAAGATTTTGAAACAACTATATCATGACTATTACAAGATTTCGATCCATTATTACATTGTTTCTCTTGCAATTTCTTCTCCTTTGCGGCGTTTGCATCTCTGGTAGCTTGAATGATTCTTGTTTGATCTTCAAAGACTTGTGCAGGAGTCAAAGCGTGAAGATTAAACCTCTTTCCTTCGTATACAAAGCTATAGAAATTTTTCTTGGCATGATAAATCACATCACAATCAAATTGCCAAGGACGCCCAAGTAAAATATGACTTGCTTCCATGGGAACAACATCACATAAACTAGTATCAACATACTTCACAATGGTAAAAGAAAACATAACTTGTTTGGTAACTCGTGTATCAACCGAATTATTTAACCATTGAAGATGATAAGGCTTGGAATGTTTCATGCAAGTCAAATTCAATTTATTCACAAACAAAGTGCTCGCCACATTGGTGCAACTACCACTATCAATAATGACACTACAAATCTTTCCTTGAACCATGCATCGTGTGTGAAATATGTTATCTCGTTGCATCAAATCATCATTATCAACTAAAGGTTGAACATTAAGAACACGGCGAGAAACTAAAGAGTAATTACCAACATCATAAGTATATGATTCAAGAGCTTCATTATCACTTGACTCACTTTGGTGCTTCTCTTCAAGAGATGGCATGTCGGCACAATCATCATCACTTACCACTTCTCCACTATCAAGAGTTATCATCAATTTTCGAGTTGGACACTCAGCTTGCACATGTCCATAACCTTGACATTTATAACAACGAACATCCCTCAATCTTGGACTAGGAGTTGACGCCGTTTTTGGGGTGTTCTCCACAGGTTTAGGGACTGATTTTGGGACTTGGGATGATGCACTTGATGTTGGATTGGAGGTGAATTGATGCGGCTTTGACGGTGGTGTAAAAGGTAACATTCGGCTTTTGTTCCCTTCGCCAAGGTGGTGGCGGTTGTGAGAACTTACTCTTCCCTTTCATGTGCCTTTCAATCTTGATTGCTTTGTGGACAAGTTCATTAATATCAACATAACTTTGCAAATCCACATGATAAGCCAAATCAGAATGCATACCTCTCAAAAATCTTTCAATTGTAGAGTCGGGATCCTCTTGAACATTAGCTTTAATCATCAAAGCTTCCATCTCATGGTAATACTCCTCAACCGATTTATTACCTTACACAAGAGAGTGCAATTTTCTGTTCAATTCACGGTTGTAATGAGAAGGGACATACTTCTTCCTCATAAGCATCTTCATTTGGCTCCAAGTCTTGACTGGCCTTTCTCCATCTTGACGTCTAGACCTTATAACCTCATCCCACCATAAACTAGCATAATCCTTAAGGTGCATAAAAGCAAGTCGGTACTTTTCCTTTTCGGGGTAATCATGGCCTTCAAAGAAGTGCTCAAGCTCACGAACCCAATCAAAATAAGCCTCGGGATCTGCTTTACCATGGAAAGTTGGGATAGTTAGTTTAACAGAAGCAATGGAAATCTTAGACTTGTCACCTTTCTTAGAAGAACTCGTATCCTCCACTTCATCCTCCTCATCATGACTAGAGTCATTGTCGGATTCAAACTCAACTCTTCGGGATTTAGGACCCTTGGGTGGTGGCGAAGACAAACTATCAACTTTGAGTGTGAGTTTTCGGATCATGTCAAAGAGGACATCATTAGAGAACTTTTGGTCCACTACCTTTGGTGATTTAGATTCTTCACCCTCCATTTGTACCTGCAAGTTAGTAAAAACACAAGAAATATATAGAAATATACCTCACGGGTTCTCACAATATGGGGTAGTAGGTACTCTCCTCTCTTAATATGAAAGCTTTTCTCGTGTATACCCTGTACTAATACTCTCAAACTATGGAACTTACTGGTTCAATGATTGTAATTCGGATGAAAAACAAAGAAGTTATGAAATTTGGACCGAATGAAACCCTAGTTTTTGGACGAAACCCTAGCAATGTTTTTGACGTGTTGGACAGCAATGAAAACACAATGAATTCAACACTATGAAGACAAACAAAATAGTGCAGAATATTGACACGAAAAACAGCAACAAAACAAAGAAAACAGCACAAGAAGGCGACACAAAACGCAAAACGCAACAACAAGATCAAGAACGCTTTTGGGCAGAAATTCAACAAAGATGTTGCATGCGATTTTGACAAAATTAAAGGGCTGGACTATGACGACTTAGGACAGCAATAAAGACACGAAATCAGCAGCAAGAAAGACACGAAACAGCAGCATATTTTGACGCAAAAACAGAACAAAAAGACGCACAAAAACAGCAAGAAACAGATACGAAAAAACCTGAATTTTTGAGGCAACAACCTATGCTCTCTGATACCAATTGATACGAATGGCCTTGGATTGAAGTCCTTGACCATACGAATTCCACAACTCTTCGGATCGTTGCTGCAACAAACAAGTTATTCCACGAACACAAACAACCAAACTTGGCGGTAAGGAAATCAAAGGGAAAAACGTAAAAGATGAAGTAAATCAACCCCACGTTTTTAATACAAATGGACTCGACTCAACTCATGAAAATTCATGCAATTGAACTTTTTCAATTTGGCTAGTTCTCGAAATCAAGAACAATGGTGAAGTCACCTAAAGGTCACGCTAAAGGCAAAACTTCTACAATGGCGAATTAACTAATTCTCCAAGGCTTTAGACAACACAAAGTGTTAATCTCGAATTTAGCACTGCTAAAAACTTCATTCATTCAACTCTTTTAAAAAAAATGTTACAAAGAGATGCCTTTACATAGGCTACAAAAAGTGTTAAGAGTTGGTATTTTTTCAATGTGGGATAATGACCAACTTTCCTAAAACGAAAACCCTAATCCGATTCCAAAGTGGAATGGAATACTAATTCTAACAAACTAACTAATCCTTTTTGGAAAAGGATTCTAAAACTCGGCTAAGAGGGAAAGCAAAACACGTTTTTGCTTCCTCAAATTACTTTCCTAAATTCTCCTAAAAAGTAGGAGATTACTTTCCTAATTATCATGCAAGATAATTGGGCCAAGTAATGACTTATTAAAAACGAAACTCAAGCCTAAATGTTCAATGGACTTAAGTATTACAACTTAAAATAAATCCTAAAGATTAAACAATGGCGTGATCCATTAATGGCAAAGCCCAAGCACGCCATCTTGGTCTTCAATGTAGTCCATAAAATTCAAGATGAAAATTCGGCCAGAATCCCGTCATCAATTTTGGAAGGCACTTTCAATGGTGATAACGTCAGAATCTCGTAAAACATAAGACATGAACGTTGTAGATCTATCTCTTATCGTTCCAGGGCTTCTTGATCATGCAATTCTGAGTTATATTGAAAGAGATATGTCAAGAATACCAAACTGTGGCATAAGTCCTTAACAATATGTGATAGGCAGATTTCATCCTTGGCACCATGGACATGAACACGGGCTGAACACAGGCGTATTCTCATCAATCCCTCCCTCCTCAGAAAGGATTCGTCCTCGAATCTTAGAAGTTGCGTTCCTGGATCAAACACCAAGATCACAAACTCATTGCAAACTCGAGCCAAGTAAAATTGGGAAGATGCAAATCTCAGCCAACAAGAATTTATATCCTGCCATAACAAGACGAATGTATAAGGTAAAAGAAAGTATAATAATCTAGAACAAGATTGAGAAAAATTTTCTTTCACCAAAAGAATAGAACGGGCAGAATATGCATGCAATATCGAAATACATATAGCATGATTAGTCAAATTTTGCATGAATCATAATGTTGAAGTCAATGAATTCAAAACAATGATGCAAATAACTATCATGTAGTTTATGTAAATCAGAAAATCGAATGTTCTGAATTAGAGAACTAATCAAAACGAATTCACTATCAACATTTATTTACGTTATTAACATGTAATGTAAGAAAAGGACTTAAACATATATGAATATAATCATAAGAACAAGAATATTCATAACAAGAAAACATATATGCATCATTGACAAAGTGCAAATCACAATAACGTATGAATACCTTTAAAAACATGCGAAAGTTATCAAATATGAGAGTGTAATTCCAAAGATTAGAATGTAAACAATCTATTGAATAGTTGTAAACAGAAAATTTTACCTCTTGGAATTCAAAAGAAATTTGGAACGGAGATAACTTAACATACAAGTGTTGAGTTACAAGATTACCTGTTTGAACTTCATGAAATCGATTATGGAATCTAGTGACAATAACATGTGTAAACTCTCGATCCCCATAATGAAAAGAAAAGTTAGTCGAACAAGTATATGCACTACAAACAACACTTTTATTCACAAGGATTTTGTGAAGCTCGAAATGACCAACATTAAGCTCAAAATATAATTCATGTATGAGATAAGCAACATAGCATGTGAAGAAACTATACATAAATTCATTCAAAATGAAATAGTTAGATTTCATAATTGAAGAACTATGTAAAATAATTTGCTTACCAAAACACAAATCATCAAACTTTAAAACACATGGTATAAATTTTCGAACCAAAACATCAAAGGTAGGTGAAACACATTGAAATTGATTCAAAACAGAATTCAAACTTTGAAAATCAATAGCATTGACATTAACAAAGTTCTTGACATTCAAACCATTAAAATCAATCAAAGAGCTTTCATACTTACCTAACTTACCTTGCTTACCTTGTGGAAAACAAGCTAAGGTGGATTGGACTCCTTCCAATTGATAATGAGTTGTTTGCAACTCCATTAGATGTCTAGGAATCCATGAATCTATAAAAGAAAAGATCTAGGCAGCATACAAGGTAATTCGTGATCACTATGATTTATTAGTACAAGAGGTTGTTCAACTTTCAATGAACTCTTCTCTCTCTTTTGAGTTTGAACACTCATCTCACTTTCTGAATTTTTCAACTCATCACTCTTTTTATCACTCATAGTTTGCTTACATGATATTCTAACTAAGTCACTCTTTTCTTTCTCTCTTTCAGCTTTTTTTTTTCAATTCTTTTTCTTCTCTTATTTTAGCACAAGATTTAGCAATTCGTGCTTGATCTTCAGAAATTTCACAAGGTGTTGAAGCTCGGAGATTAAACTTTGTACCATCCTTCATGAGTGAATAACAATTTTTGAGATCATTATAAGCACCATTGTAATCAAGCTGCCACGGTTTTCCCAAGAAAAGACATGATGTTTGCATAGGACATATATCACATAGTACCTCATCTTTGTACCTTCCAATTGAGAGTGCAACCTTGACTTGCATTGACACCCATACTTCACCACAATTATCATTCCAATGCAGCAAGTAAGGATTTGGATGTGGAGTGGTTTGTAAATTCAACCTTTCTACCATGAGCTCATTAGCAAAGTTAGAGCTTTTTCCACTGTCAATCACTATAGCACACACTGTACTTTGAACATTGCACCTGGTATGAAACACCTTTTCATATGATGTAGAAGTGGTTTTAGACTCCTCCATTTGTACCTGCAAGTTAGTAAAGAAAAATGCAAGAAAAGTTATAACAAATCCTCACGGGTTCCTCACTATTGGGTAGTAGGTACTCTCCACTCTATTTATGTAGTGTTCTCTCTTGTTTATCCTATCTAATGCTCTCAAGTGATGAATTGTTTGGGACTATTAAGACTTACCAAATCCTATGATTAAGATAACAAGACTCAATTAACAAGTTCCACACAAAAAACTTTCACAAGAAAAATCAAGAGAATTATCAAAGAAAAACACGTCACAAGAGATTTAAGAACACGTGTGGGTTAAAACTGATTTATCTTCAAAATTCTATAAGATTAGAAACTAGACAAGAAGACAAGAAGAATGGTGTTTGAATCACTGAATTCCGATTACAAATGAGCAAGATATGGCACTTTTAAGTTTCGGACGCCTGTTTCGGACACCTGTCACTGTCCGAACCTAAACTACTGGGAGCTTGCAAAATTTCAGAAAGTTTCGGACGCCTGTTTTGGATGCCAAGTACCATCCGAACCTAAACTTCTGAGACTTGAATTTTTTTCAGCAAAGTTTCGGACGCCAGTTTCGGACATCTGTAGCCGTCCAATCCTATTTTTCAGGCCTTTTTTTTGTTTTTTTGACTTTGGCCTGTTTTTTTTTTAATCCAATCAGTCAAGCTTCAATATCTCTTCAAGAATTTCGAACTTGCAAATGCCAATTTAACAAGATATTCAAGATTCAGAACAAGAATCAATAATCCTGCTCAAGATTCAAATTTTAGTGCTTTCGGAATTTCAAGAAATTCAAGAAGTTCAAGAAAGTGTTCAAGAACTTATCTTTTTCGAATGTGGTAAAAGTTTGATCGAAACACAAGCTGTGGTAGACAGGATAATGAATCTAACACAAAAGAAATATTGCAATTCGGATGAAAAACAAAGAAGTTATGAAATTTGGACCGAATGAAACCCTAGTTTTTGGACGAAACCCTAGCAATGTTTTTGACGTGTTGGACAGCAATGAAAACACAATGAATTCAACACTATGAAGACAAACAAAATAGTGCAGAATATTGACACGAAAAACAGCAACAAAACAAAGAAAACAGCACAAGAAGGCGACACAAAACGCAAAACGCAACAACAAGATCAAGAACGCTTTTGGGCAGAAATTCAACAAAGACGTTGCATGCGATTTTGACGAAATTAAAGGGCTGGACTATGACGACTTAGGACAGCAATAAAGACACGAAATCAGCAGCAAGAAAGACACGAAACAGCAGCAGATTTTGACGCAAAAACAGAACAAAAAGACGCACAAAAACAGCAAGAAACAGATACGAAAAAACCTGAATTTTTGAGGCATCAACCTATGCTCTCTGATACCAATTGATACGAATGGCCTTGGATTGAAGTCCTTGACCATACGAATTCCACAACTCTTCGGATCGTTGCTGCAACAAACAAGTTATTCCACGAACACAAACAACCAAACTTGGCGGTAAGGAAATCAAAGGGAAAAACGTAAAAGATGAAGTAAATCAACCCCACGTTTTTAATACAAATGGACTCGACTCAACTCATGAAAATTTATGCAATTGAACTTTGTCAATTTGGCTAGTTCTCGAAATCAAGAACAATGGTGAAGTCACCTAAAGGTCACGCTAAAGGCAAAACTTCTACAATGGCGAATTAACTAATTCTCCATGGCTTTAGACAACACAAAGTGTTAATCTCGAATTTAGCACTGCTAAAAACTTCATTCATTCAACTCTTTTAAAAAAAACGTTACAAAGAGATGCCTTTATATAGGCTACAAAAAGTGCTAAGAGTTGGTATTTTTTCAATGTGGGATAATAACCAACTTTCCTAAAACAAAAACCCTAATCCGATTCCAAAGTGGAATGGAATACTAATTCTAACAAACTAACTAATCCTTTTTGGAAAAGGATTATAAAACTCGTCTAAGAGGGAAAGCAAAACACGTTTTTTCTTCCTCAAATTACTTTCCTAAATTCTCCTAAAAAGTAGGAGATTACTTTCCTAATTATCATGCAAGATAATTGGGCCAAGTAATGACTTATTAAAAACGAAACTCAAGCCCATAATTAAATGTTCAATGGACTTAAGTATTACAACTTAAAATAAATCCTAAAGATTAAACAATGGCGTGATCCATTAATGGAAAAGCCCAAGCACGCTATCTTGGTCTTCAATATAGTCCATAAAATTCGAGATGAAAATTCGGCCAGAATCCCGTCATCAATTTTGGAAGGCACTTTCAATGGTGATAACGTTAGAATCTCGTAAAACATAAAACATGAAAGTTGTAGCTCTATCTCTTATCGTTCCAGGGCTTCTTGAATCATGCAATTCCGAGTTATAGCGAAAGAGATATGTCAAGAATACCAAACTATGGCATAAGTCCTTAACAATATGTGATAGGCGGATTTCATCCTTGGCAGCATGGACATGAACACGGGCTGAACACGGGCTGAACACGGGCGTATTCTCATCACATGTATACATAATCTGCCCAACCTATTCTTTTGGTGAAAGGAAATTATTTTAAGTCTTGTTCTAAATTATTGCATTTTCCTTTACCTTATACATTTGTTTCGTCTTTGCAAGATATAATTTCTTATTGCCCGAGATGTGAATCATTCCAATTTTACTTGGCTCAAGTTTGGAAGGAGTTTCTCATATTGGCGTTTGATCTAGGAGCTCAACTTCTAAATTTGAGAAAAAAGCCTTTTCGAGGAGGGAGGGAATGATACCAATCTGTCCATGTCCACGGTGCCAAAGCCGAATTCATTTGTCAATCAAGTTTGAGATATGCTTTGCATGCATTGAAGAGATATTCCGCCTTCAATTACCATGATATTTTGTCTTTCATCACTATTCATGAAGATGTTCCTAAGAGTTATACATTGGAGCTTAAGGAAATTCCACCTTGAAGAGTATTCATGGAGCAATCACATTGAAGACCAAGAAGGCGTGCTTGGGCTTTGCCAATCATAGATCATGCCATTCCTTGTTAATTTAGGATTTAATTATTTTTGTAATAAATTAAGTCCATTAAAACATTATTTGTGGGCTTAATATTTTCTGTTTTAAGTTATTTAATTACTTGGCCCAATTATCTTGCATGATAACGGCATGTAATTAATTAGGAAAGCAAAAACGTGTTTTGCTTCTTAAGCCCAAAACCACGTCCTACTTTTTAGGCTTAAAAGCATGTGTTTTTGTTTTAGAAAGTAGTCTCCTACTTTTTAGGAGATGTAATTCTTTTAGGAAGCTAATTAGTTAAGTTAGTTATCCATTCCAATTTGGAAGTTTTCTAAAATTGGATTGTTAAGTCAAGAAGCAAAGTTGTATTTGGCTTCAACTAGGGTTTTGTTCTTGTTTCCTTTTCATGGCCGAATTAATCCTATTTAAGGAGGCCATCATTGTGACGTTTTTTCATAGAGAAATAATAAGAGATTTTAGCTTTGCTAAACTTTTGCAAAACCTTGTTTTACCATATTAAAGTTCAACATATTTAAGTTGTTCTTTAAGAAATCTTACGAGTCTTTAGTGAGGAAATTTAGGTTAGCCAACCCGTTCTTGATTTAAGGAACACTCCAAACTAATTTAGTTTAGCTCTGATTTACATAAGCTAGATTAATTTTGTTTGTAATAACGTAAGGGGTTTGATTGGCTAATATCATTCCTTTCATTTCCCCTTTAATTGCTATTCCGCTATATTTTGCTTTTGGTTTTGTGTTTTGTTCGAATTTTGTGCAACACGATCTGAAGTTGTGGAGATCTATATAGTCCAATAAATCAAGCCTCGGCTATCCGCGTCACACAGGGCATAGCCCCATGACATGCGCTTGTTTTTGCCACTTTTAGGGCTATCGAAGGGAACATCTTCATTTCTTTGTTAGGTCATTGACTCCTCGTAATTAACTTACTAACTTATTAACTAAGTCAACAAGAAATAGGATTATCTAGACATTCTCTAGATGATACCCGTCACAACTAGATAAGGAAAATACTAAAAGACAAAGCAAACCACAAGCCAAATAACTTTCAAGCAATTTAGCCACTTTCTTAACCGAAACAATAAAAGACGAACAATGTGAGTGTTAACTAATGTAACTTGTGAATTAGCTTTCGTGTTAGTAGCTTTTTAGGTTGGACCAAAGTATATGAATAGGTTAACTAACAGTTCTTACTGATAGGGTGAATTATATTGACCATATCTAGATCGTTTCATGCATACTTTGCGTAACTCTCATGATTATTTGACACGTTTTGTGCATGTTTTGTAGGACATTGAGCAAAGGAGGGTTAGGGACGGAAGAGGAGCGAAAAAGACAACATTTTCTGAAGAAATGCGTGGAAGCTAGAACAGGCCTCTCCGGCACGCCGCAGGAAGTTGTTCGGCGCGCCGGAGAACTGTCCGGCGCGCCAGAGAGAAAAGTGTGCTGAAATGGCATTTTATGTTTTTTATTCTCCATTTTCAAAGTCAACAAGGGTTATGGTAGAAACGAAATTGTAAAGCTGAGATAAGGGTTTTTGGGGTCTTTTGGGTTAGTAAGTAATTCATTAGTTAGAATTTAAGTTAGGGTTAGGAGTTAGAAATAAGAGCTTGCTCTCTTGAGTGTTCTTGGAATAGTGATAGCTAGGGTTTTATTTTGAAAACTCAATCTTATGTACAAGGAGGGGAATTCCATCATCTATTTTGGACAAGCTTGTAATGAATGTTAGCATTTATTGAAGAAGACTTCTTTCCATCAAAGATTGGTAGTTTCCTTCTTTAATGCCATTTATTATTTTGCTTGTGGTATTTACTGCTTCCATGATGAATGTTCTAGCTATGTTAGGCTAGAAGTTATTGTGCTCCTTGGGTTGTTGTTGGCTAGGTTGATGAATTGATTGTTGATTGATAGGGTTTATCTAGAGGGTACCTAGTGAATAGGTTCTATGGACATTGAATGAAAAGGTAACTAGTTGGCTTAGTTGTTGACTAGTAAGTGTTTGATAAAAGGCTTGAGTGAACTTTTGAGCCTTAGGGTTGGAAATAGAATAGAGGAAGTGCTTGAATCGACCTTGCATCCACCATACATGAGGGAAGACGAATAGCATTCGTACATTACGTTAGGTTGTGCACCCGGAGTCGAGAACTAAGCTAATTCTCACCTCCGCTATAAAGGGAGAGTGATAGGAATGAGCCCGAGTCCACATTGCCAAATCCAGCTTCCCATGATCCATTAACAAATCTTGGTGGTCCAATGACAAGATCAAGGAGCAAGAGGATGAAGGAAGTCTTACAAGCATTGTTATCAACACATTGTGAGGCAATGGACATTGTTCCAAGTAGTTCGATGCATCCATCTCAATATGAAGTACTTTGGAATATTTCTTCAATCACAGTTCATGATCCACCTTGAAGAAATATCAAGAAGGCCGAGAAGACCAAGCTTTGGCGTGTTGGGCTTCACTATGTGTTCACGCCAATTTTTAATGTTTTAGGATTTTATTATGCAATTAATTTGGTCCATTAACATTAAGTTTGGGCATCATTAATTCGGTTTTTAATAAAGATTGCTTGGCCCAATTATCTTGCATGATAATGGCAAGTAAAAGTTTAGGAAACTTAAGAAGTCAAATTGAGTTTTGCTACTTCATAGTTTAGGAAAAAAAGGTAGCCAAATCGAATTTGGCCACCTTTGGAATAACCGTTTGCCCTAATCCTTTTTGGAAAAGTATTAGCTTATTAGTTGTTAGTTGTTAGTTTTCAATTCCAATTTGGAAAGTTAGTTAGCTTAGAAGTCAAGTTGTAATTTACAACTTCTAGGGTTTTATTTCCTTTTCCTTTTAGGAAAGCCGAAACTACTCCCTATAAAAGGAAGAGCTATGTAACGTTTTTACACATGTTGAATTGAAAGAATTTTGGCTTTGCTAAATTAAATTTGACATCATCAACGTGAGTTATTCTTGAGTAATTCATAAGACCCGCCAAACCTTAAGTGAGGAACTTTAGGTGAAGCTTACAAGTTCTAGATTTATAGAACCGGCCAAACTGATAGGTTTAATTTATTGATTTACAATTGTTAAACTGAATCAATTTGTGTTAACGTTGGGGTTAGGTTAATTTTAATCTTGCCTTGCGTTTCATATCTTCTTTTCTGCCAATTTGTTCTTGTCGTGTTTGAATTTGGTGCACAACGATCTCAAGTATTGTGGAAAATTCGTGTGGATTTGGACTTCCTCCTACTCCATTCGTATCAATTGGTATCAAAGCAGCCAGGTTGTTCATCAAATTCGGTAATCAAATCTTTTTAATTGAGTCTTGTTCTTGTTTTCTCTTATCGGATCTTGTCCTTCTTTTGGCGTCCTTCTTGCTGTTTTGTTGAGTCAAATTCTGCAGTTTTTGTGGTGTCTTTTTTTTGCTGTTTTCGTGTCTTTATTGCTGTCCAAGGTCGTCATAGTTCAGCTTTTAAATTACGTCAAAATCGCATGCAATTTGTTTGCTAAAATCTGTCCAATTCGTGTTCATCTCTTGCTCGGATTTTTGCGATTTTTTTGTTGTGTTGATCTTGCTGTTTTGTGTCGTGTTTTGCTGCTGTTTTTCTTCATAATTCTGCATTGTTCTTGTTCATCATCATAGTGTGGAATTCTTGAGTCATTCTTGCTGAAATCACGTCCAAAGAATTAGGGTTTGTCAAACTAGGGTTTGTGAAATTAGGGTTCTTATTCAAAATTTCATAACTTCCTTGTTTCTCATCCTTTTCTTGATCTTTCTTTTGTGTTATCTTCATCATTCTATTGCCATTAAAGTGTGTTTTGATCAAACTTTTTCACCATCTCAAAAAGACGAGTTCTTGACTACTTTCTTGAGAATCTTGATTTTTCTTGCAAATTCAAAAGTGCTCAAATTTGAATCTTGAAGACATATTCTTGCTCTTTGTGATATTTCTTGAATCTTTGGTAAAAGTGGTATCTTCAAAATCCGAAATTTTGCTGACTTCTTGATACATTAAAGTGGTTGAAAATTTAGGGTTTGTCAACAACCTCAAAAACCCTAGTTAAGCTTTTTGTCAAAAAAAAAAAAAGGCCATTACAAAAAAAAAATAAGGGCCATTACAAAAAAAAGAAAAGGACGAAGTAAAAATCAGCCCAAAGGCATTTGGTCTAAAGTGAAAAAAAAAACAAAAAACAAAATTTTTTTTTTTTTTTCGTATTTAATTTTATAGTTTCGGACGCCACTTTCGGCCGTCCGATCCTTTGATCTACCGTCCGAAACTCGGCAGAGAGGTATATATACACTATATCTTCAAACCTTCATAACTTTCTCATTTTTAATCGGAATTGAGTGATTCAAAAACACATCTTCTTGTTATCTTCTCTAGTTTCTGAATTCTTAGCTTTCTGAAGTTAATCTGTTTATACCCCATACGTGATCTTAAAATCTTCTTGTGACGTGAATTTTTCTTTTCAAACTTCTTTGGTTTTGCTTTTGTGAATTGATTTGTTTGAACTAATTGGTTGAGACTTGTTCTTAAAATCGACAAACAGTAAGCTTCAATTAGTTTGAGAGATTCATTGTTGAGTATTTAGATAGGGTATACACGAGAAAAGCCATTACACTAGAGAGGAGAGTATTACTCACCAAAAGTGAGAACCCGAGAGGTTTTTATTTTGCTATCTTTTGTTGTTTTTACTAACTTGCAGGAACAATGGAGGGAGATGATAAAACACCTCAAGGACAACCCCAAACGGATCAAAAATATGTTAATGATGTTCTATTTGACATGATCCGAAAACTCAATCTAAAGATTGATAATTTAACCATTTTTCCTTCACCAAAAAAAGGTTCTACTTCCCGACAGAATAAACATGAAGAAGCCGAGCCTAGTGATGTCTGAATGAGGAGTTCATGGATTCTCCTAAAGATGGTAAGAAATCTGATTTGTCAATTAGTGGAGTTAAACTAACATTGCCTACTTTCCATGGTAAAGCAGATCCGAAAGCTTATTTTGATTGGGTTCGAGAGCTTGAACACTTCTTTGAAGGTAATAGCTATCCCGAACATAAGAGGTATCGCCTAGCCTTCATGCACCTCAAGGATTATGCAAGTTTGTGGTGGGATAAGGTAATGAGATCTAGACGTGAAGATGACGAACCACCTATTCAAACTTGGAAGCAAATGAAAGCGCTTATGAGGAAGAAGTATGTTCCATCACATTATAGCCGAGAGCTCAACAGAAAATTGCACTCCCTTGTGCAAGGAAACAAAACCGTGGAGGAATACTACCATGAGATGGAAGCTCTCATGATCAAGGCCAATGTTCGTGAAGATCCCGATTCAACAATTGAAAGATTTCTTAGAGGTATGAATTCTGAATTGTCTTATCATGTTGATTTACAATCTTATGTTTATATTAATGAGCTTGTTCATAAAGCTATTAAGATTGAAAGGCACATGAAAGGTAAGAACAGGTTCACACAACAGAGAGCATTGATTATAGGAGATTTGTCTAATGCACCTAGTACTTTCATGAGGCTTATGAACCATGTTTTTCGTCATTTCATTGGAAAGTTTGTGGTAGTCTACTTTGATGATATCTTGATATATAGCAAATCACTTGATGAGCATGTTGAACATTTAAAACTCGTGTTTGCTATATTGCGTGAGAACCAATTATATGCTAACCTTAAAAAATGTTCTTTCTGTTTGGAATCTATTATCTTTTTGGGTTATGTTGTAAGTTCTCAAGGCATTGCTGTTGATGAGTCAAAAGTCAAGGCAATCATAGATTGGCCGAGACCACAAAATGCTAGTGAGGTAAGAAGTTTTCATGGATTAGCAAGTTTTTATAGGAGATTTGTTAAAGACTTTAGTTCCATTGCTGCACCTTTAAATGAACTTGTTAAAAAGAATGTCACCTTTGCATGGAATAAAGAACATGAAAACGCCTTTAACACTTTGAAGTATAAATTGACTCATGCCCCTTTACTTGCTTTGCCGAATTTCAATAAAGCTTTTGAGATACACTGTGATGCCTCCGGGATTGGTATTGGTGCTGTTCTTATGCAGGAATCAAGGCCCGTGGCTTATTTCAGTGAAAAGCTTAATGGGGCATCTTTAAAGTATGCAACTTATGACAAGGAGTTGTATGCATTGGTAAGGTCATTGCAGGTTTGGCAACATTATTTGTGGCCAAAAGAATTCATAATCCATTCTGATCATGAAAGTCTCAAATTCTTAAAGACTCAAGGTAAGTTGAATAAGAGACATGCAAAATGGTTGGAATTCATTGAAACTTTTCCTTATGTGATTAAGTATAAATCTGGTCATGAGAATGTGGTAGCTGATGCTTTATCTAGGAGGTATGCTTTATTTACCTATTTACATGCAAAGCTACTTGGATTTGAATTGATTAAAGACTTGTATAAGGAAGATGTTGACTTTGTCGAATCTTATGATCTTTGTTCAATAAGGCCGAATGGTGATTATTTTGTGCATGATGGTTTCTTGTTTCGCAAGGATAAATTGTGCATTCCCTCATGTTCCATTCGTGATTTACTTGTTAAAGAAACCCATAGGGGAGGGTTAATGGGGCATTTTGGTATTGTTAAAACACTCTCTGTTTTGAATGAGCACTTTTATTGGCCTAACATGATTAAAGATGTTAAAAGTGTTTGTGAAAAATGTATTGTGTGTAAGCATGCTAAGTCCAAAGTAATGCCTCATGGTTTGTATCAACCTCTGCCTATTCCTAGCAACCCTTGGATTGACATATCTATGGATTTTGTGTTAGGGTTACCTAGATCACGCACTGGTAATGATAGCATTTTTGTTGTAGTTGATAGATTTAGTAAAATGGCTCACTTCCTTGCATGTTCTAAATCTAATGATGCTACCAAAATTGCTGACCTTTTCTTTAAGGATATTGTACGTTTGCATGGAATTCCTAAGAGTATTGTCAGTGATAGAGTGTCAAGTTTTTGTCACATTTTTGGCGTACACTTTGGAATAAATTAGGCACAAAATTATTGTTTTCTACTGTTGCACATCCACAGACTGATGGTCAAACAGAAGTAGTAAATCGTACATTGTCTAATTTGCTTCGTGCTATCATTCAGAAAAACTTAAAGAATTGGGAGAATTGTTTGCCATACATTGAATTTGCATATAACCGAACTGTTCATAGTTCTACTGGTTATTCGTCTTTTGAAGTTGTGTATGGATTTAATCCTTTAACTCCCCTTGATATTTTGCCTCTTCCTATTAATGAGTTTGTTAATGTGGAAGGTAAAGCTAAAGCTGATTTTGTAAGGGAGTTGCATGAAAAGGTAAAAAAAACTGCTTTGATTTGATCTTTTTGGATCATTTTTTGCAAATAATTTGATAAGAAATATATAATCTATTGATTTGAATACAAAAAAATTAGAAAATTAAAATTTTTCAAAAATCAGCATTTTCAGTGAATTATAACTCACTCTTTTTTACAAAAATAGAAAATCACAAAAAAATTAACAAATGCTCTATTAGGTCATTTTTTTACCAACTCAATGAAAAGTATGTAATGTAATGATTTGTGCACAAAAAATAGAAAGTTTAAAATTTTCAAAACTCTCAATTTTCAGGGGTAATCATTCATAGTTTTTTGGTCAAAATTAGAAAATTGTAAAACCTTGCCTACCAGATTTATTTGTATTCACATTTTGCACCCAACAAAACAAAAAACATGTGATCTTCTTAGTTTTTGCAAAAGACTTAGATATTAAAAATTATGAACAATCATCATTATTCATGAGAGATATATATTACTGCGATTTTTGAAAAAAAATAAAAGAAAATTGCGTAATAGTTCTCACAACTGTTTCTAGAAAATTTGAAAGTCGCAAAAAATATTCTTGTCAACTGCTCTGTTTTTATCGTTTTTTGCACATGTCTTGATGAGAAATATGTTATCTAGCGATTTGAGCACATAAAAAAAATCATAAAATTAAATGTTTTCAAAAATCACAATTTTCGGTGATATTAAACTCACTATTTTTGACAAAATAATTGTTCGCAAATGCTCTATTTCATCCTTTTTTTTGCCCAGATAAATGAAAATTATTTAATCTAGTAATTTGTTCAAAAAATTAGATAATTAAAATTGTTCACAAATAAGCATTTTTATTGGGTTATAACTCACGGGTTTTGGTCAAGACAAGAAAATTATATACAATTGCCGAAGAGATTTATTTATATCCACATTTCTCACCCAACATAACTAAAAACATGTGATATCATTATCATTTTCATTGAGGGACATATACTAATCAAGATTTTTGAAAAAAAATAAAAGAAAATTGCGTAATATTGATCATGATTTCTTCTTAAAAAAATAAAAATGCATAAAAAAAATTGTTCGCAAGTGCTTTTTTTATCGTTTCTTGCACATAACTTGATGAGAAATATGTAATCTAGTGATTTGTGTACAAAACACAAATATGAAAATTAACACTTTTTAAAAATCAGTATTTTCGTTGAGCTATAACTCACTATTTTTAACAATAACATAAAAAAAAGTATTATTAGCAAATGCCCTATTATGTCCAGTTTTTTTGCCCAACTTAATGAAAAGTATGCAATCTAATGATTTGTACACAAAAAATAGAAAATTTCAAAAATCACCATTTTTAGTTGGTTCACAAATTTTGGTCAAAATAGAAAATTCTAAAAATTTGCCTAGAAAATTTATTTTTATTCACATTTTGCACCCAACATGTCTAAAATGGTGTGAACTCATTATTTGTAGCAAGCGAAAATAAAATAAAAAATTTTATACAAAAAATAATCATTTTTCTTTAGCGAGATATAAAACTCACGATCTTTGAATAAAAAAGACATAAAATCGCTAAATTACTGTCGACGGATTTTATTTATGGTCTACATTTTCTACTTAATTTAATAAGATAACATATAATCTAATGATGTGTATAAAAAATGAAACACTTTGAAATCATAATTTTTGGTGATCTATAACTCACGATTTTTTAAAAAAAAATTTAAAAATCAAAAAAATATTTCTTTCATGTGCTCTTTTTGGATCATTTTTTGCACATAACTTGATAAGAAATATGTAATCTATTGATTTGTATACCAAACAAAATAGACAGTTAAAATTTTTCAAAAATCAACATTTTCGGTGAATTATAACTCACTCTTTCTTACAAAAATAGAAAATCACAAAAAAATCTCTATTAGGTCCTTTTTTTTGCCCAACTCAATGAAAAATATGTAATGTAGTGATTTGGGCACCAAAAATGGAAAGTTTAATATTTTCAAAACTCACAATTTTTAGGGGTAATTAATCATAGTTTTTTCGTCAAAAATAGAAAATTATAAAACATTGCCCACGAGATTTATTTGTATTCACGTTTTGCACCCAACATAACAAAAAATATGTGATCTTATTAGTTTTTGCAAAAGACTTAGATATTAAAATTTATTAACAATCATCATTATTCATGAGAGATATATATTAATTTGTGGTGCGGTGTGTCGCAGCTCCACCAATTTTACCCAACCCACTAAAATATGTTGCAGCGATGAATGGGATCGTATCCACAGGGAGAGGGTTATGTCACAGTATTGATTTAGTAATAGAGTGTAACAATGAAATGCAATAGCTAATCAAACGCACGAAATTGAACAAGGGAAGAGAATGGTATTGCCTTGAGGGTTGAACAATCAGTACTGATCTCTTCCTATTATCACTGACTTGTGTACATGTGTGAGGGGACTATTCTGCTAGTGTCCTAGAATCGATTAAAATTTTCAAAACTCACAATTTTCAGGGGTAATTATTCATAGTTTTTTTGTCAAAAATAGAAAATTATAAAACATTGCCCACGAGATTTATTTGTATTCACATTTTGCACCCAACATAACAAAAACCATGTGATCTTATTAGTTTTTGCAAAAGACTTAGATATTAAAATTTATTAACAATCATCATTATTCATGAGAGATATATATTAATTTGTGGTGAGGTGTGTTGCAGCTCCACCAATTTTACCCAACCCACTAAAGTATGTTGCAGCGATGAATGGGATCGTATCCATAGGGAGAGGGTTATGTCACAGTATTGATCTAGTAATAGAGAGTAACAATGAAATGCAATAGCTAAACAAACGCACGAAATTGAACAAGGGAAGAGAATGGTATTCCCTTGAGGGTGGAACAATCAGTACGGATCTCTTCCTATTATCACTGACTTGTGTGCATGTGTGAGGGGACTATTCTGCTAGTGTCCTAGAATCAATTAACCTAGTGGTTCTCACAATTCCATTCCACAAAACTCCTCAAACTTCTCTTGGTAGGGCAAATTCTTGTCACAAATTAGGACCTGAGATCCCTACTCTGTATAACAATTCTAGTTAAATTCTCAGTCATCTCCCTTGGTAGGGTAGCTAACTAATGCAAGCATTCAAATCGTTATACAAGAATAATCTCAAGTCTTTTCCATGAAGTCGATCTTAATTGTCAGTGGTGATAAGTCGGACTTGTACCGACTTATTTGATCTACTTTTTTAATCTTTCGCATGGAATAATAGGAGAAATTGTGCTTGATGAATGACTTGTATGCTAATATGTTTATGATCTGGAAATTGTGAGAATTGGTGAAGTGTTGTGAAAATACCATGCAAAGTGTTATGTTTGTTCATGAATGAGAAACAAGCACACACTTAACCAATACGGCCTGATAAGTTGGTTTTATACCAACTTATATGTGTTAAATCACTTAGCTTTTGTCTTGTGTTTTCATGCAAATGTGTGGTGTTATGTGTTATTTTGTGTGTTTATGTGGATTGTATCTTGATGTGCTAAAATGGTGAAAAAAGATCAAAAATGATGTTCAAATGAGTCAAGTGTGCATGTGAAGTTCAAGAATTGGAAAAGGATGGAAATTATGTTTTGAAGAAACCTAAATATGTTAATAGGCTTGGATTAGGGTTTTGGGCAGATTCGTTGTTGAATGTCTTTTGAGTATAACTCTTTGAATACTAATCCATTTGGTGAGATCTTTAGTGTTGTGGAAAGCTCTTTGAAAGTACTTCATTTCTCATGTTTTAACTTTCTTCTAATTCTGTGTGCAAGTATGCAAAACAGGGGGCTCTTTATTATTTCTCTTTCAGGTTTACATTGTTGAGCTGGCTGCCACAGTTTGGTAGATTAATTATAACGTGAGCTACAGACCTTCAATGATGCTGATTCTTGAACCCATGGAAAGCCAAGAGAAAGCTCTAAAGCTTTTATGTTTACCGCGAAGTCTGATTCAGAGCCGAAGACACACGAATTCTGCATAGAAGAAGGAAGTTTTGCTGAAGCAAGAAATTTGCCCACGACATGTCGTGGACAAACTTTGAGAACAAAAGTTTGGCCTACGACATGTCGTAGGCCAATCTTGGAAGGACGCAAAATGGCCTACGACATGTCGTAGGCCATTCTTGAAGAGGAAAATTTGCTCCACGACATGTCGTAGGCTATTTAAGAGGAATGGAAGTTTACTCCACGATATGTCGTAGGCTTAAAATCCAGTTTTGCCACGCCTCAGTATTTCGGTCATAACTCTCTCATATTAACTCCAATTTGGATGATTCAAAAGGCTGTGGAAAGCTAAGATCTTGGAATACAACTTTCGTGCTTTCGGGTTTGCCCAGTTCACAATGCATTATGGCCAAAGTTTGGTTGGATGGTGACGGTTTGTACATTTTCAGAATTTGAGAGGTAAAAAGTTCCAAGTATATATGCTTGTGTTTTCCTTGCATCCTTGAGTTGGATTTGATGCACTCATTTGTTGTTTATCTTACACAAATTGATGCAATAGGTTATGAACAATACTTTGCCCGTTGTGGCATATGTGCACACAAGTACCACACAACCTTGCCAACACCTTGCCAATACTTTGCCACAACCTTGGCAACACCTTGCTAACGCCTTGCCGCACACATGCACCAACCTTGCCATACCTTGCGGGACCTTGCCAAGCACCACGCCACACTTAGGCACCTCACTATGCCATGCCACACATTTGCACCTTGGCACACCACTCATGTTGCACAACGAACTTCACAAACCAAGGCACACAACTTGGCATAGGAAAGAATTAGGTAGCCAAGCACATTTTGCCCACGACATGTCGTGGGCAAACTTTGAGAATAGAAGTTTGGCTTACGACATGTCGTAGGCCAATCTTGGAGGGGAAAAAAATGGCCTACGACATGTCGTAGGCCATTCTTGAAGGGAGAATTCTTGCCCACGACATGTCGTGGGCAAAGTTTGATAGAAGACATTTTTGCCTACGACATGTCGTATGCTTAACTTTTTGTGCTCAGATTTTGATCTCCATGATTTTGGCTAAGTATGGATTTTGTGTTTCCTTGTGCAGGAGACCCCAAGGCGTGGCATCTGGAGGCTCAAAGGCGTGACGCGTTAAGCGGGTGCAGGTGTCGGTGAGCGAAGGCATGATCCGTCTAGCTTATGAAGGCGTGAAGCTACTGGGCAAAGAGTGGGCTGTGAGCTGAGCTTGGAGGCGTGAATTTCAGGAGCCTGAAGGCGCGATGGCTCATTTGAAGGTGCACGTCTGGAAGCATGAAGGCGCTGGAATGCTGAACAAATTCTTCAACTTCGGATTTTTTTTCACAACTTAGGCTGATTTTGGACATTCCTTTTGAGGACACTCTTGTAATATTTTAGATATGTTTTATTTTCTTATTAGCTACATTTCATAACTCTATATATAGGAGATGTAGCTACTGTGTAGGGGATCCCGGAGACTACTTTATTCTATTAGTTTAGAATTTGGTAACCAACTTTTGATCTAGATAGAGAGCAGGAATTAATTTGAAGATCTACTTTCTCTCTCTAGTCTCTCTCTAGCATTTGAGCTCTATTTTCTATTCTGATCAAAGATTTGCTCCGATCATTGTAATTCTCATATCAATTAAGGAAGCTCTTGGAAGAATTCAATTGGTAAACTCTTTCCATTTATTGAAAATGAATTGTTTCAAGTTCCAAATTGTTGATCGTGAATTGGTAATGGAGTTCTATGGTTAGATCTCTCATGTTCTAGAGTTTCAACCGATTAAATGTATAATTAGACTATGCAAAGCTATGCAATTGACATAATTTCTTAAGGATGAAATCATATGTGATTTTAATGATTAAATCTTGTTGAGTTTCATGAATTCACACTTTTATTGAATGAATTGAACTTTGATTGTGGTCGCCATGCTGATTTGAAGTGAGATTTACCAATATCTGTGAGAATTGCATGAAATGAAGACTAAATGTATGATGATTGAGTCTTCCACTTGCTTTGCTTGAATCATGATTTGAGATGCGGTCGCCATGCCAGTGGAGAATCATTGAGTTGTTAGGAAAAAGTGAGAAGAAACTTTCTAAAGTAAGCAAACACTCTAGGTCCTAGGTCAGGCCTCGCCATGGGATACCGTAGGAATTGCATGCTAGATTTGCTAACTTTGGAGAGTTGAGGCATTGCGGGTTGAATCCATTCTACTTAGGCCTCGCCATGGGAAAAGTGGAAAGTTAAGGAGTATAGAAAACACTGTGGTCGTCATGCTAAGTGTTAGCTAGCTTCCTGGGCAATAGAGATCTCCTCATTGTTTTACTTGTGTGTCAAGAACATTGCAATCATGGCCTAATGTGCATTCAACTGGTGGAAATACTCTAGAGCATCCACTCTCTTCCTTTTTTTACACTTTATTTGTTGCATTTGATTCTTTACTAGTTAGTGTCTAGTTTTATTTCTTTCGTGACATTCTGTGAGCAAACATTGAGATTCTTGATACCTCCTTTTCCCTGTGGATACGATACCTAGCTCACTGCTGCTATAGTTAGTGGATTAGGATAAATTGACGAGCCACGACACTCGAGATCACGGCCTCACAAATCTCAAGCATTACATAAGAGTCCCAGCACACGAGCACTAGATCACATGCACATGCATACTCAAGCACATCAATGCACACAAAACACATTACTCACGCACAGCACACGGCGGGCGCCTATCGCGCCTGCCACACCATTGCGCACCCATGGTGCGGGCGTCGCGACACCCACATGCACACGGCTCATCCTAGGCACTCTCATGCATGAGGAGCCCGCCATGCACAACACACGCACACACGGCGGGCGCACACACACAACAAAGACACGGTTTGCGCACACTCGCGCACGCCCGCACACTCATTCATAGGCATTCTCATTCATTTCACCCACACTAGCTTCATACACTGTAATCCGCATCCACACTTACACTTAGCACACATAATAGCAAACTCGCACAAGCTTTGGAGCTCATAAGCAAGCATTCGATACAGTGTTCATATGTGCATCAAGTGTTTGAAGATTTGCACTGTCAATCCTTAATCATTAAGTTATGTACTGATCACGTAACCTCACTTCAGTTCCTGATTAACATATTACAGACAGGTGACATTCTCACTGCAAAGAAAGCAAACTTCCAGGAACCCAACAGCGACACATTAGCGAGGAGAACGTATAAAAGGAAAGAAAGAGATCAGAGAAATGATCGGTAACATTGGGGAGGAATCAAGAGAGAGAAACATTCAGGCTAAACAAGAGGGAAGAAATTGCAGAGATAGAGGAGAGCATTAGAGCTTACCCATTTACTCTATTCTTTGTAATTGCAAAATCTGAATGTATGGATCTAGTCCTATTTGAAACATTTGAATAGAAATCTATATGTTTTATTCATGTTCATAGTTCTCTACTTGTTTAGATTCAATGTTCTGCATGACTTGCTCAAATTCACACCAAATCTGCAGTGCCCACTGAGATTAGTGTGGATCTACCAAAGGCAATTAAACATAACATGAATTGAGTTGTGAACATGCATGTGTGAGTCTTAAAATCTGCATTTCTTGTGATTCTAATTGAGCGGTGCCCACTGACAGTTAAAATCAACCATTAGGAAAGATTTTGGATTATGCTTGTATTACAGATCAAAAACATAAACTGGGTAGCTGCCCTACCAAGGGTGATAGTCAGGGATTGAGTTAGATTTCTTCTAGGAGGATAGGGATCTGGGTTATAATTTGTGCCAAGAACTTGCCCTGCCAAGGGAAGTTCGAGGAGATTTGTGAACTGGGACTGTGAGAACTGCCAAGTTAATTAGTTCTAGCTCACTAGCAGAATAGTCCCCTCGCACATTCACACAAGTCTGGGATAGTAGGAGAAAGGTCCATACAAATGGTCTCTTCCCCAAGGCAACGCCATCATCTCTATTGCTTTCTCCGTAGTTGCATATCGCTTGTGTAATTTCATTATTGTTCCCTTCTGTTATTCATTCTATCACTAGATCGACAATTAGTCATAGTCCTCTCCCTGTGGACACTATCCCACTCGCCACTACTACGTTGTTTGAGTGAATTTGGGTAAAATTTGGAAGTAGCGACAGCTTTCACAAATTTTTGGTGCCGCTTCCGGGGAGAGGCAGAGTGTCATGAGTTGATTTTATGATAGTTTTGTTATATTCTTTGTGTTCTTTGATTTGCTGTTAAGTTGTTACTGTTCTTATTTTGAAACTGTGATTTTGTGGATTTCTGGTTGTTACGTTGATTGAAATCACTTGATTCATTTCTTTTGAGTTGATTTGGTTTCTTGAATCTATCTGTGTGGAAAATGTCTTGACCTTTGCAGAGAACTGAGTTTATGCAAACAGGGGCACGTCTTCGTGGAGAAGATCCAGAATTTGAACTTGATTTGGAACTTCAAAGAACTTTGAGACGGAGAAGAAGAGCTCTAGAAATGGCAGAACAAGAAGTGGAAGGACCTAGACCTCAACCTCCTTGGTTTGGGGACCATTTTGCGGTGAATTTTGAGAGAATGAACAATTGACAAGGGATAGATGTAGAGAGTTACCAGATACCCATCCAGATTGTATCTATGATTACACAGGGTCAAATTTTCCAGGATTTGACCAATGATGACCCGAATGAACATTCGGATTGGTTCCTGAGATTGTGCAACACTTTTAAGCTGCAGATGATTCCACATGATGAGGTAAGGAAGGTGCTATTTCCATTATCTCTGAAGGGGAAAGCCAAGCATTGGTTTAATTCTATAGGAAGACCTTCTATAGCTACATTTGAGGAATTAGGAAGAAAGTTTCTGGCAAGGTATTTTCCCCCTGCCAAACTGGAAAGAATGAGGTTAGAGATAACGAGCTTCCAACAGCAAGACGGAGAAACCTTCAAGGAAGCTTGGGACAGATTTAATGATTTGCTTAGACAGTGTCCCAACAATGATCTAGGAGAAGTGAGAGAACTGAACACCTTCTTCAAAGGGTAGTCACTGGAAGCTTCTCTGATGGTTAAAGCTTGTGCCAACGGAGCTCTAAAGGATAAAAGTGTCCCTGAAGTTAGAGAGTTGTTCGACTCAATTGCTGATGATGAATATCTGTTTCCAGAAGCAAGGAAAACCCCTATGAGAAAACAAAGAGGAGTCCTGGATTTAGATGAAGAAACATTTTTGGAAGCCAAGATAGAGGCCTTAACTAGACAGGTCCAAACATTGAAAGCAGCTAAAACCACTCAAGTTCTATCATGTGGCTTGTGTAAAGGTGAACACCATACTGATGAATGTGAGCTTACACAAGAATCTATCCAGTATGTTAATAACTACAACAACAGACAGCAATATGGTAAGTACAGGAATCAGAATGGGCAAGGAGCTTGGGGGCAAGGTAACCAGAACAGACAATACTTTCAAGGAGGTGAGACCAGTAATAGAGAGCCTAGGAGAACCAATGAGGAGAATATGCTTCAAAAGATTTTGGACAAGATGGAAATGTATGAGAAGGAACAATTGGAGTTGAGATCTTAAACAAAAAGCAATGAAGCTGCTCTAAAGAATCTGGATATGCAAATGGGCCAAATGGCCAAGGTACTTCACCAAAGACCCCAGGGGACCCTCCCAAGTGACAATGAGCTGAATCCAAAAGGAAACGAAGTATCCAATGCCATAACTTTAAGATATGGTAAAGAACTCAATGGAAGTAAAAAGAAAGAGGTGGAAGAAACCCCAAAAATCACGGAAGAGGCTATAAATGTGGAAGAGGAGCTACAGGGGGAGGAAAAAGAAGAGAGTGAGACGGCATCTGATCTTAAGAAGAAAAGAGGACCTCCAAGCCCATATAACTACCCTGAGCATGCACCCATCCATCATTTTCTTCAAAGAGTTCCACATCCAGTCAAGAAGGGAGCTCAGTTCACAAGATTTCTGGACATGATCAAAAACGTGAATGTGAATGTACCTCTATTAGATTTGGTCACAGCTGTGCCTAGATATGCAAAGTTCTTGAAGGATTTGATTGCAAACAAGGAACAGATTCTGCAGTGTGAAGTGCCAATTCCACTCACGAATAAGAGCCAGGCCTGGATGAACAATGAATTACCACCAAAGTTGAAGGACCCTGGGAGTTGCATAGTACCATGCACAATTTGGTCACACTCAGTTCTTTGGTAGACGACCCCCTTGACAAAAGTTCTTCATGTCTGGCTGAGGACAATAAAGCAAGCGCTATGTTGGGAGGCAACCCGACCATTTAATTTCTTTGTTCGTTTCTTTTAATAATTACTTGACCCCAATAAAACGATTGAGTCTTAGCCCCTCTTGCGTGCGTTAATTGCAGGGGCCACATGGAATAAAAACAACAAGGAAAGGAACTAGAGGCAATGGGAATATGTATGCGCAGACCAAGTACGAATTCATCTAAGAAGCTGGGAAAAATATATCCGGATATCACGGGTCCTAACAGGTAAGTGTGCCGACAATATTCTCTGCACTTACAAAAAGGTGAGAATAAAATCCGAGATGTGACATCCAATGCAAGGTGGAAATATTTGATTGTTCTGAACTTTTACGAGTTAAATTTTATACTGTACTTATGAAGTCCAAAACCAGATAATCTGAACACTTTCTTTGAGTGGTGCATGGAAGAATCATGTCACGGTCAATCAATGAGATATTTCGTTAGGCTGAAAAATGGAAAAGATTGACAATGATAAATCTTGCAAGTGCATGACATGATTTTTGCGATAAGCCAAATGCATGAAAATGTGTAAGAGCATAGGCCCACCAATCTTGTTTAGGGACATCATGATGCAGCCGAATAAGGCATGACAAAACCAATGCATGGGTGATGTGATGCATGCATGTCATTGTTTGTAAGTAGAAAGCATTCAGCAGAAGATGCGTTTGACACTTATGATAGCACCGATTCATGACAAAGGTGGAATAGACTACACAACACAATTGTTTGCATGAACTTTGCAATCCAGCATCTTGTTTTCTAGTGCAATCACATGAGTCCTTTGGCTTTGGCTTAGCTGATTCATGCATGCAAATCTTCCTATAAATACCAAACTCCCTGCATTGAAAACTCATCAACCCTTGCATGTGATTTCGGTGAAACCTCGGCCGAGTGAAAGAAAGCCAGAGAAGGGAACCTATTTTGGGATTAGCAAGGCTGCACAAGTTCTATTCTCAATTTGCATCCCTTTAGCGTAATCTTCAATCAAATAAGCATTTCTTTCCTTACACATCCATGGAGGTCAATTGGATTGCCGAAATGTCATTGCTTGAATGGGATAACGATAGCAATCAGTCCACGTCCATGGTGCCAAAGCCGAGCTTACATGATCCATTGATGAATCTTGATGGACCAATAACGAGATCAAGGAGAAAAGGATTAAAGAAGCTTTGCACACTTTATTGTCATCCCATTGTGAAGACTTGGAGGCCGAATCTTCTCTACCATCTCAACATGAAATTCTTTGGCATGTTTCTTCAATAACAATTCATGAAGACGTTCCACAAAGTTCTACATTGGAACTTAAGGAAATTTCACCTTGAAGAAGACATATGGCCGAAATTGAAGTCCAAAGAAGAGGCGTGTATTTGGGCTTTGGAATGCATCACGCCATTGGGTAATTTTTAGGGTTTAATTTTGTGTTAATTAATTAAGTCCAAAACACTTAATGTGGGCTTTAATTAATTGGTTGTTAATAAATTACTTGGCCCAATTATCTTGCATGATAATGGCAACTAAAAGTTTAGGAAACTTAAGAAGTCAAATTGGTTTTTGCTTCTTAGAGTTTAGAAAAGTAATCTCCTAAAATTTAGGAGCATTACACGTTTTGATTAAGGAAGGCAAAACCGTGTTTTGCTTGCTTTCTTTTCAGGAAACAAGTTGTTAGTTTGTTAGTTGTTAGTTTCCAATTCCAATTTGGAAAGTTTTCTAAGTTGTAATTGGTTAGCTTAGAAGTCAAGTTGTACTTTGCAACTTCTAGGGTTTTATTTCCTTTTTCTTTTAGTAAAGCCGAAACTCTTCTCTATATAAAGAGAAAACCATTGTAACGTTTTTCATAAGATTAATGAATGAAAGTTTTAGCTTTGCTGAAATTGTGATTAACACTTTGTGTTGTCAAAACCTTGGAAAATTATTTAATTCACCATTGTAGTAAGTTCCCTTTAGCGTGACCTTTAGGAGACTTCATCCGTGTTCTTTATTTAAAGAACAAGCCAAATCGACGAAGTTTAGCTACTGAATTTTCATTGGATAAACTGAATCTATTTGTCATAAACGAGGGGGTTTAATTTGCTTCAAGTGATGCCTTTTGCGTTTTCCCTTGATTGCTTTTCCATCCGATTGTTTTTGTGCTTTGTTGTTCGTGAATTTGGTTCAACAACGATTCGAAATTGTGGTAATTGTTTGGTCCAGGAGATAGAGCCTCGATCATTCATATCAATTGGTATCAAAGCATAGGTTGTTGTCTCAAAATTTCAGGTTAATCCGCTTACTCGTTCTTCCGCACTCTTGCTGTTTTGTGTCGTTTATTTTTGCTGTTTTTCTTGCGTCTTTTGCTGCAGTTTTTGTGTCCCTTTTTCTGCTGTATTTTGCGTCTTTCTTGCTGTCCTAGGTTGCCTTAGGTTCATCCATTAATTTTGTAAAAGTCGCATGCAAACACATTGCACACAATCTGCCCGAATTTCTCTTTGAACTTGTTTCGTGTTTTGCATCTTGTGAATAGTTCTTGTGTTGATTTTTCTAGCGTTTTTTGCTGCTTTTGTGTCAAAATTCTGCATTGTTTTGTTCATCATCATAGTGCTGAATTCCTTGTGTTTAATTGTTGTCTTACACGTCAAAGCAATAGCTAGGGTTTTCTTCCAAACTAGGGTTTCATCTAGGATTTCTATTCGATTAAGATTTCATAACTCCTTTGTTTCTTGTCCGAATTGCAATCTTTCTTTTGTGTTAGTTTCTTTATCTTGTCTATCACCTCTTGAGTTTTGATCAAACTTTTGACACACCCGAAAAAGACAAGTTCTTGAACACTTTCTTGAACTTCTTGATTTTCTTGAAAATCCGAATTGGTCAAAATTTGATTCTTGAGCTAGATTCTTGTTCTTCTTGATAAATCTTGAATCTTTTGTCAAAGTGGCATCTTTAAATTCTTGATATTTGGTCAGTTATTAAGGTTTTAAAATTTTGAAATTTTAAGGTTAAGGTAAGACCAAAACCTTAATCCTAGGTTTGTTTGAACAACATAAGACAAACAACCTTAAATCCTAGGATTGTGTCTTGAAACCTTAATTCTTAAACATTAAATTTTATTTTGTCCTAGGTTCTTGTCCGAAGTTCTTTTGTTTGTCCAAGGTTTGTGTTCAAACCTTAAACTTTTTGTCTTATACTAGGTTGTCCGAACAAAAAAAAAGAGAAAAAAATGAGAGACCGAATCAAAAATATATATATATATATATATATATATACGGTCAAATACAAAATATATATATATATATATTCGGACTTAGTTTTATTTAATTCATTTATTTTATTTTATTTTACAAAGGACAAAACTTACTTGTTACTTGAAAACCACCTTATATTGAAAGTGCCATATCTTGCTCAATACAACTCAGAATTAGGTGATTCAAATTGCATTCTCTTCGTCTTGAAATCTATTTCTGATTTTTGTAGTTTCGGAAGTTGAATCAATTTATACCCACACGTGATCTAAATCCTCTTGTGATGTGTTGTTCTTGTTCAAATTCTTTGGTTTATACTTGTGAAAGTTTTTGTTGTTGAACTTGTTGATTGAGACAAATTCTTTGAAATAATTGAACTTGGTAAGTCTCATTAGTCCCAAACAAATTCATTACTTGAGAGTATTAGCTAGGGTAAATAAGAGAGAACACTACATAATTAGAGTGTAGAGTACCTACTACCCCAAAGTGAGGAACCCGTGAGGATTTTTCTACATATATTTTTGCGTTTTTCTTTACTAACTTGCAGGTACTAATGGAGGAAGGCAAAAGTGATAAACCTATCTCACAAGCCGAGCAAAAGTTTGCTAATGAAGTACTTTTTGGTATGTTATAAAAGATCAATCTCCGACTTGATAATTTGGAGTCGGCAACTAAAAGCTCCACATCAAGGAAGCTCAAATTTGATAATGTTGATTCCGACAATGATGAGGAGGAGGAGGAGGAGGTTTCGAATTCTTCTAAGAAAGGTGAAAAGTCCAAGTTTTCAATTGATTCTGTTAAACTCACTATCTTTACTTTTCATGGTAAATCATATCCCGAAGCATATTTTGAGTGGGTGCGAGATTTAGAACACTTCTTTGAAGGCAATGATGTGTCCGAAAATAGGAAATACCATATTGCTTTTATGCGTCTCAAGGATTATGCTAGTTTATGGTGGGATGGGGTTATGAGGTCTAGACGTCAAGATGGTGAAAGGCCTATCAACACATGGAATCAAATGAAAGCACTTATGAGGAAAAAGTATTTTCCTTCCCATTATAATAGAGAGCTCAACCGAAAGTTGCACTCCCTTGTGCAAGGTAGCCGAACAGTTGAAGATTATTACCATGAGATAGAAGCTTTGATGATTAAAGCCAATGTTCAAGAAGATCCCGACTCAACCATTGAGAGGTTTCTTAGAGGTATGAATTCAGAATTGGCTTACCATGTTGATCTTCAAAGTTATGTTGATATTAATGAACTTGTTCACAAAGCTATCAAAATTGAGAAACATATGAAGGGAAAGGGAAGAAGTTTCCAACAACCACAACCACCATGGAGGAGAGATCAAAAGCCGAATGCAACTCCTTTCACGCCACCCACAAAACCGAAGGCATTCACTCCAAATCAGCCTTCAAACACTTCAAGCAATGCTTCAAAATCAGTTCGCCAAGCTGTTGATTCTTCATCAAAACTGACGCCTAAACCTAATGAGAGGTTAAGGGATATTCGATGCTATAAGTGTCAAGGATATGGCCATTATCAATCCGACTGTCCAACTCGAAAATTGATGATAATTTGTGATAATGGTGATGTTGAAAGTGATGAGGAATGTGCCGACATGCCACCTCTTGAGGAGAAATACCAAAGTGAAGGAAGTGAAGATCTTGATGCGTATGAGGTTGGTAATTACTCTTTAGTCACACGTCGAGTTTTAAACACACAACCACAAATTGATGATGACTTGTCTCAAAGAGATAATATATTTCACACATGATGCATGGTTCAAGGAAACCTTTGTAGTGTGATCATTCATAGTGAATGTGTGTTGATTGCCGTGCCATTAATAAAATCACAATTAAGTATAGACATCCAATTCCTAGATTAGATGACATGCTTGATGAATTATATGGTTCGTGTATCTTCACCAAGATTGATTTAAAAAGTGGCTACTATCAAATTAGAATGAAAGAAGGTGATGAATGGAAGACAGCGTTTAAAACAAAGTTTGGATTATATGAATGGTTAGTTATGCCTTTTGGTCTAACCAATGCTCCTAGTACTTTTATGAGGCTTATGAATAACGTCTTTAGGTCTTTCATTGGTAAATTTGTTGTGGTCTATTTTGATGACATCCTTATATATAGCAAATCACTTGATGAGCATGTTGAACATTTAAAGCTTGTGTTTGTTATATTACGTGAGAACAAATTATATGCCAACCTTAAAAAGTGTTCTTTTTGCATGGAGTCCATAATCTTTTTAGGGTATGTTGTTAGTTCTCAAGGCATTTCTGTTGATGAGTCGAAAGTCAAGGCAATCATGGATTGGCCGAGACCTATTAATGCTAGTCAAGTTAGGAGTTTTCATGATTTAGCAAGTTTTTATAGAAGGTTTGTTAAGGACTTTAGTTCTATAGATGCACCTTTGAATGAACTTGTTAAAAAGAATGTTGTTTTTGAATGGAAAGATGAACATGAAAACGCCTTTAACAAGCTGAAGCATATGTTGACTCACGCCCCTCTTCTTGCTTTGCCAAATTTTAATAAAGCTTTTGAGATACACTGTGATGCCTCCGAGATTAGTATTGGTGCTGTTTTAATGCAGGAATCTAGACCCGTGGCTTATTTTAATGAAAAGCTCAATGGGGCAGCTTTGAAGTATGCAACTTATGACAAGGAGTTGTATGCTTTGGTAAGGTCATTACAGGTTTGGCAACATTACTTATGGCCTAAAGAGTTTATAATTCATTCTGATCATGAAAGCCTTAAATTTTTGAAGACTCAAGTTAAATTGAATAAAAGGCATGCTAAGTGGTTAGAATTTATTGAAACTTTTCCATATGTCATTAAGTATAAATCTGGACATGAGAATGTTGTAGCTGATGCATTATCTAGGAAATATTCGTTATTTACCTATTTACATGCTAAGTTACTTGGATTTCATTTGATTAAAGATTTGTATGTCAATGATAAAGATTTCAATGCCGCCTTTAATGAATGTGTATTAAAGCCGAATGGTGACTATTATTTGCATGATGGTTTCTTGTTTCGAAAGGATAAATTGTGCATACCCCTTTGTTCCATTCGTTAATTACTGGTTAAGGAAACCCATAGGGGAGGGTTAATGGGGCACTTTGGTATTGCTAAAACACTTGCTATTTTAAATGAGCACTTTTATTGGCCTAATATGATTAAAGATGTTAAAAGTGTTTGTGATAACTGCATTGTGTGTAAACAATCGAAATCTAAAGTGATGCCTCATGGTTTGTATACACCTTTGCCTGTTCCTAGTCATCATTGGGTTGATATTTTAATGGATTTTGTACTTGGATTACCTAGGTCTCGCAATGGTAATGATAGCATATTTGTAGTAGTAGATCGATTTAGTAAAATGGCACATTTTATTGCATGTTCCAAGACTAATGATGCTACACATATTGCTGATTTGTTCTTTAAGGAAATTGTTAGATTACATGGCATTCCACAAAGTATTGTTAGTGATAGGGATGTAAAATTCTTGTCTCATTTTTGGCGTACTGATACGGATGGCCTTGGATTGAAGTCCTTGACCACACGAAATCCACAAACTTTGGATCGTTGCTGCACAAAAAAAGGTTAAACATACAACACAAAACAGATTTTTGGGCGGAAGGAATTCAAGGGAAACGAAAAGGCAAGACTTGAAGCAAATCAAACCCTCACGTTATACAAACGTACTTGGATCAACTCGAGTAAATACAAGAGCTAAACTAAGCTGATTTGGCGTGTTCTTTAAATAAAGAACTCAATTAAGCTCACCTATAGGTCACGCTAAAGGTTTGCTATACAATGAAGATCAAACTTGAACTTCAAGGTTTTGACAACACAAGGTGTTAATCACGACTTTAGCAAAGCTAAAACTCTCAAATTTTCATCTCCCTTTATTTAACGTAAAAAGCACCTATAAATAGGCTTACAAAAATCGTGAAAACCCTAGGACAAGATTAGGAAACTTCCTAATTGTAATGAAACAATAGAAGCTTAACTACTTTCCTAAACTAAAAAGGAAACAAACATTTTGCCTCTTAGCCCAAAATTAAAAACACAAAGACTTAAGCCCCTAAATTAAATGTTTAATGGACTTAATTATTACAACTCAAAAATAATCCTAAAATTAATAAGAATGGCATGAAGCAACATGAAGCCCAAGTACAAGCCTCCATCTTTGGACTTCCAATTCATTCGGCCAAGTGATGTCTCTTCAAGGTGGATTTTCCTTAATTGTTATTGAAGAAACATGCCATAGAACTTCATGTGAAAATGGTTGAGATGGTTCGGCCTCCATGTGATGAAAATCACGTGCTGACAATAAGTTGTGCTTCTCCAATGGATCATATGAACTCGGACTTGGCATCACGGACATGGGCGGATTGCTATCATTCCCTCCCTCCTCGAAAGGATTCGTCCTCGAATCTTGAAATTGAACTCCTGGATCAAACATCCAAATTACGAACTCATTATAAATCCGAACCAAGAAAATTTGTGAAGATGCACATCTCGGACAACACGCATTTACATCCTTGTAGGAATGAAAAGAAATTCGGAACTTAGAGAACTTACCATCCAAGTGTTGAAATACAAGATTACCTGTCTGAACTTCATGAAATCGATTAAGGAATCTAGTGAGAATAATATGTGTAAATTCTCGACCCCCATAAATAAAAGAAAAGTTAGTCCAACAAGTATATGCACTACAAACAACACTTTCATGCACAAGGATGTTGTGAAGCTCGAAATTATCAACATTAAGCTCAAAATATAATTCATGTATTAGATAAGCAACATAGCATGTTATGAAACTATACATAAACTCATTCAACACAAAATAGTTAGATTTCATAATTGAAGAATTATGTGAAATAAGTTGCTTACTAAAACACAAATCATCGGAATTTAACACACATGGTAATAATTTCTGAAATATTGTTTCAAAGGCATGTGAAAGACATTGAAATTGATTCAAAACAGAATACAAACTTTGAAAATCAATGATATTGACGTTAACAAAGTTCTTGACATATAAACCATTGAAATCAACCAATAAGCTTTCATACTTACCTAACTTACCTTGCTTACCTTGTGGAAAACAAGCTAAGGCAGATTGGACTCCTTCCAATTGATAATGAGTTGTTTTTAACTCCATTAAGTATTTAGGAACTCCAAGAACCAGCAAAACAAATGTACTAGGCAGCAAACAATCATGAACACTATCATTCAATAAGTACATTGGTTGCCTATCTAGTAATGCTTTCTTTATCTCGCTAGAAGAAGTAAAATTACAAGATTTGGAATCTTTCTTTTCACCTAAGCTAGCTATTACATTGTTCTTTTCTTGAACTTTCTTCTCCTTGGCGGCACTCATCTCTTTACTATCTTGAACAATTTTAGCTTGATCTTCAAAAACTTGGAATGGAGTTAAGGCACGAAGATTATACCTTTTACTCTCAAAGTCAAAACTGTAGAAATTTTGCTTGGCATGATAAAGTACATCACGATCAAATTGCCAAGGTCGACCAAGTAAAATATGGCAAGCTTCCATTGGAACAACATCACACAAAATCTCATCAACATACTTTCCAATGGTGAATGAAAATATCACTTGTTTAGTCACTTTACTTTCGGCAGAATTGTTCAACCATTGAAGTTTATATGGTTTTGGATGTTTCATGCAAGACAAATTCAATTTCTTAACAAGTACTAGCCACATTTATACAACTACCACTATCAATGATCACACTACAAATTTTTCCTTGAACCATACATTTAGCGTGAAATATATTATCCCTTTGAGACAAATCATCAATTTGTGGTTGTGTACTAAGAACTTGACGATTAACTAACGAAAATTGACCATTACCAACCTCATATGTTTCAAGTTCTTCACCTTCTTCACTTTGATTTTTTTCTTCAAGTGGTGGCATGTCGGCACAATCATCATCATCCTCTTCACTTACCACTTCGCCATTAGGAAGAAGCATCATCACTTTTAGAGTTGGACAATCAGATTGATAATAACCATATCCTCGACACTTAAAACATCGAATATCCCTTAACCTTTTCCCAGATGTTGATGTCTATGTAGGGGTATGATCAGCAACCGTGGTAACTGATTTTGGGACATTAGGTGTAGACACATTCAGCTTTTGTTCTCTTCTCCATGGTTGTTGTGGCTGTTGGAAATTTCGACCCTTTCCCTTCATGTGTTTCTCAATTTTGATAGCTTTGTGAACATGTTCATTAATATCAACATAGCTTTGAAGATCAACATGGTAAGCCAATTCAGAATTCATACCTCTAAGGAACCTCTCAATGGTAGAGTCGGGATCCTCTTGAACATTGGCCTTAATCATTAAAGCTTCAATCTCATGATAATAATCTTCAACTGTTCGGCTACCTTGCACAAGGGAGTGCAACTTTCTATTGAGCTCTAGGTTATAATGGGAAGGAACATACTTTTTCCTCATAAGTGCTTTCATTTTAGTCCAAGTCTTGATTGGACTTTCACCATCTTGACGTCTAGATCGAGTAATGATAGGAATGAGCCCGAGTCCACATTGCCAAATCCAGCTTCCCATGATCCATTAGCAAATCTTGGTGGTCCAATGACAAGATCAAGGAGCAAGAGGATGAAGGAAGCATTACAAGCATTGTTATCAACACATTGAGAGTTGATGGCCAATGTTCATAGGAGTTCGACACAACCATCTCAAGATGAAGTACTTTGGCATATTTCTTCAATAACAATTTATGATCCACCTTGAAGAAATAATGTGAAGGCCGAAATATTAAAGTCCAAGAAGAAGGCGTGTTTTGGGCTTTGAAATGGATCACGCCCTTTTTAATATATTTTAGGGTTTATTATGTTGTTTTTAATTAAGTCCACTTAACGATTTTATGGGCTTAATTGGCGTTTTTTATTAAGTGTTAATAAGGTATTACTTGGCCCAATTATCTTGCATGATAATTAGGAAAGTAAAGTTTTAGAAAGTAAAATCGAATTTTGCTTCTTCAAGGCAAAACTGATTTTAGTCTTTGTTTAAGTTTAGGAAACAAAGAAAGCCAAATTGTGTTTGGCCACCTTTAGGAAGAAAACGTGAGACACCAATCCTTTTTGGAAAAGGATTAGCTTATGTGTGTCACAAATTCTTTTTGGAAAAGGATTAGTAAGTTAGTATAGGAGTCAAGTTAGGGTTTTATTTCCTTTTTCTCTTAGGAAAGCCGAATTACTCCCTATAAAAGGGCAAGCTATGTAACGTTTTTTAAGCATGTTGAATTGAAAGAATTTTGGCTTTGCTAAATTAAATTTGACATCATCAACGTGAGTTATTCTTGAATAATTCATAAGACCCGCCAAACCTTAAGTGAGGAACTTTAGGTAAAGCTTACAAGTTCTAGATTTATAGAACCGGTCAAACTGATAGGTTTAATTTATTAATTTACAATTGTTAAACTGAATCAATTTGTGTTAACGTTGGGGTTAGGTTAACTTTAATCTTGCCTTTGCGTTTCATACTTTCTTTTCAGCCAATTTGTTCTTGTCGTGATTGAATTTGGTGCACAACGATCTCAAGTATTTGTGGAAAATTCGTGTGGATTGGGACTTCATCCTACTCCATTCGTATCAATTGGTATCAAAGCAGCCAGGTTGTTCATCAAATTCGGTAATCAAATCTTTTATTTGAGTCTTGTTCTTGTTTTCTCTTCTTGGATCTTGTCCTTCTTTTGGCGTCCTTCTTGCTGTCTTGTTACGTCAATTTCTGCAGTTTTTGTGGTGTCTTTTTGTTGCTGTTTTCGTGTCTTTATTGCTGTCCAAGGTTGTCATAGTTCAGCCTTTAAATTACGTCAAAATCGCATGCAATTTGTTTGCTAAAAAAAATCTGTCCAATTCGTGTTCATCTTGCTCGGATTTTTGCGATTTTTTTGTTGTGTTGATCTTGCTGTTTGGTGTCATGTTTTGCTGCTGTTTTTCTTCATAATTCTGCATTGTTTTTGTTCATCATCATAGTGTGGAATTCTTGAGTCATTCTTGCTGAAATCACGTCCAAAGAATTAGGGTTTGTCAAACTAGGGTTTGTGAAATTAGGGTTTCTTATTCAAAATTTCATAACTTCCTTGTTTCTCATCCTTTTCTTGATCTTTCTTTTGTGTTATCTTCATCATTCTATTGCCATTAAAGTGTGTTTTGATCAAACTTTTTCACCATCTCAAAAAGACGAGTTCTTGACCACTTTCTTGAAAATCTTGATTTTCTTGAAAATCCGAAAGTGCTCAAATTTGAATCTTGAAGACATATTCTTGCTCTTTGTGATATTTCTTGAATCTTTGGTAAAAGTGGTATCTTCAAAATCCGAAATTTTGTTGACTTCTTGATACATTGAAGTGGTTGAAAATTTAGGGTTTATCAACAACCTCAAAACCCTAGTTAATCTTTTGGTCAAAAAAAAAAAGAGGCCATTACAAAAAAAAAAAAAAGGCCATTACAAAAAAAAAAAAAAGACCAAGCAAAAATCAGCCCAAAGGCATTTGGTCTAAAGTGAAAAAAAAAAAACAAAAAAATTTTTTTATTTTTTTTGTATTTAATTTTATAGTTTCGGACGCCACTTTCGGACCGCTTACCTGTCCGAAACTACCGTCCGAACCTCGACAGAGAAGTCACAAATTTTCACAAAATTTCGGACTCCACTTTCGAACCCCTGATCCGTCCGAAACTACCGTCCGATCCTCGACAGAGATTTGAAATTTTTTTAACAAAGTTTCGGACGCCACTTTCGGCCGTCCGAACCTTTGATCTACCGTCCGAAACTCGGCAGAGAGGTTATATACACTATAACTTCAAACCTTCATAACTTTCTCATTTTTAATCGGAATTGAGTGATTCAAAAACACATCTTCTTGTTATCTTCTCTAGTTTCTGAATTCGTAGCTTTCTGAAGTTAATTTGTTTATACCCCATACATGATCTTAAAATCTTCTTGTGACGTGAAATTTTCTTTTCAAACTTCTTTGGTTTTGCTTTTGTGAATTGATTTGTTTGAACTAATTGGTTGAGACTTGTTCTTAAAATCGACAAACAGTAAGCTTCAATTAGTTTGAGAGATTCATTGTTGAGTATTTAGATAGGGTATACACGAGAAAAGCCATTACACTAGAGAGGAGAGTATTACTCACCAAAAGTGAGAACCCGAGAGGTTTTTATTTTGCTATCTTTTGTTGTTTTTACTAACTTGCAGGAACAATGGAGGGAGATGATAAAACACCTCAAGGACAACCCCAAACGGATCAAAAATATGTTAATGATGTTCTATTTGACATGATCCGAAAACTCAATCTAAAGATTGATAATTTAACCATTTTTCCTTCACCAAAAAAAGGTTCTACTTCTCGACAGAATAAACATGAAGAAGCCGAGCCTAGTGATGAGGAGAATGAGGAGTTCATGGATTCTCCTAAAGATGGTAAGAAATCTGATTTGTATTGAGTGGGGTTAAACTAACATTGCCTACTTTCCATGGTAAAGCAGATCCGGAAGCTTATTTTGATTGGGTTCGTGAGCTTGAACACTTCTTTGAAGGTAATAGCTATCCCGAACATAAGAGGTATCGCCTAGCCTTCATGCACCTCAAGGATTATGCAAGTTTGTGGTGGGATAAAGTAATGAGATCTAGACGTGAAGATGACGAACCACCTATTCAAACATGGAAGTAAATGAAAGCGCTTATGAGGAAGAAGTATGTTCCATCACATTATAGCCGAGAGCTCAACAGAAAATTGCACTCCCTTGTGCAAGGAAACAAAACCGTGGAGGAATACTACCATGAGATGGAAGCTCTCATGATCAAGGCCAATGTTCGTGAAGATCCCGATTCAACAATTGAAAGATTTCTTAGAGGTATGAATTCTGAATTGTCTTATCATGTTGATTTACAATCTTATGTTGATATTAATGAGCTTGTTCATAAATCTATTAAGATTGAAAGGCATGAAAGGTAAGAACAGGTTCACACAACAGAATCCACCATGGCAAAGGGATTTGAAACCTAAATCAGCCCCTTTCACTCCACCAACAAATCCGAGGCAATTTATCTCAAACCAGCCATCTAGTGCGCCTCTTTATGTCCCAAAATCAGTCCCCAAAGTTGCTGATCCAATACCTAAATCAGCGCCAACTTCTACTCCAAGATTGAGGGATATTAGATGTTTTAAATGTCAAGGCTATGGTCACTTGCAAGCCAACTGTCCTACTGCCCGGATCATGATTACTTTAGATACTGGAGAAGTGGTAAGTGATGATGATTGTGCCGACATGCCACCTCTTGAAGAAAAGTACCAAGATGATCAAAGTGATGAGGGTGAAAATCTTGATGAGCCGACCTACTCAGTTGGTAACTTTTCTTTAGTTTCTCGCCGTGTTCTTAATGTTCAACCTTTGGAAGATAATGATTTGATGCAACGTGATAACATATTTCACACACGCTGTTTAGTGCAAAACATGGCTTGTAGTGTGATTATTGATAGTGGTAGTTGCACAAATGTGGCGAGCACCTTACTTGTTAACAAACTGAATTTGAATTGCATGAAACATCCAAAACCATATAGGCTTCAATGGTTAAATAATTCAGTTGAAACTCGTGTCACTAAACAAGTAAAGTTTTCTTTCACCATTGGTAAATATGTTGATACTGTTTTATGTGATGTTGTTCCAATGGAGGCTAGTCATATTTTACTTGGTAGACCTTGGCAATTTGATTGTGATGTGCTTTATCATGCCAAGAAAATTTTTTACAGTTTTGTGCATAATGGTAAAAAGTATAGTCTTCATGCTTTGACTCCTGCTCAAGTTTTTGAAGATCAAACTCGAATTGCACAAGCTTGTAAAGATATAAATGAAGCTAAGAAGAAGAAGGAACTAGAAAAACAACAAAACGAAAAACCTAATTTAGGCCGAGAGGTAGTTAATAAGAAATCTTGTTGTTTTGCTTCTTCTAATGAGATTAAGAGAGCATTGATTAATAGGCAGTCCTTATACTTAATGTTTAGCAAGGAACTTATACTTGTTGTTGACAGTGATAACCTTGCTTCTTTGCCTAGTGCCGTGTACTCTCTTTTGCAGGAATATAGTGATGTGTTTCCCGAGGAGTTACCAATAGGTTTACCACCTATTCGTGGCATTGAGCACCAAATTGATTTCATCCCAGGAGCTCAAATTCCAAACCGACCAGCTTATAGAGCAAATCCGGAGGAAACAAAAGAGATTCAACGTCAAGTGGATGAACTCCTTGACAAAGGTATTGTGCGTGAGTCTCTTAGTCCATGTTCAGTTCCTGTTATCTTAGTCACTAAAAAGGATGATACTTGGCGAATGTGTGTAGATTGCCGTGCTGTTAATAAGATTACCATTAAGTATAGACATCCAATTCCTAGATTAGATGATATGCTTGATGAATTGCATGGATCTTCCATATTTTCCAAAGTTGATTTGAAAAGTGAGTACTACCAAATACGAATGAAAGAAGGAGATGAATGGAAAACTGCTTTTAAAACCAAGTATGGGTTGTATGAATGGTTAGTTATGCCTTTTGGTTTATCTAATGCACCTAGTACTTTCATGAGGCTTATGAACCATGTTTTTCGTCATTTCATTGGAAAGTTTGTGGTAGTCTACTTTGATGATATCTTGATATATAGCAAATCACTTGATGAGCATGTTGAACATTTAAAACTCGTGTTTGCTATATTGCGTGAGAACCAATTATATGCTAACCTTAAAAAGTGTTCTTTCTGTTTGGAATCTATTATCTTTTTGGGTTATGTTGTAAGTTCTCAAGGCATTGCTGTTGATGAGTCAAAAGTCAAGGCAATCATAGATTGGCCGAGACCACAAAATGCTAGTGAGGTAAGAAGTTTTCATGGATTAGCAAGTTTTTATAGGAGATTTGTTAAAGAGTTTAGTTCCATTGCTGCACCTTTAAATGAACTTGTTAAAAAGAATGTCACCTTTGCATGGAATAAAGAACATGAAAACGCCTTTAACACTTTGAAGTATAAATTGACTCATGCCCCTTTACTTGCTTTGCCGAATTTCAATAAAGCTTTTGAGATACACTGTGATGCCTCCGGGATTGGTATTGGTGCTGTTCTTATGCAGGAATCAAGGCCCGTGGCTTATTTCAGTGAAAAGCTTAATGGGGCATCTTTAAAGTATGCAACTTATGACAAGGAGTTGTATGCATTGGTAAGGTCATTGCAGGTTTGGCAACATTATTTGTAGCCAAAAGAATTCATAATCCATTCTGATCATGAAAGTCTCAAATTCTTAAAGACTCAAGGTAAGTTGAATAAGAGACATGCAAAATGGTTGGAATTCATTGAAACTTTTCCTTATGTGATTAAGTATAAATCTGGTCATGAGAATGTGGTAGCTGATGCTTTATCTAGGAGGTATGCTTTATTTACCTATTTACATGCAAAGCTACTTGGATTTGAATTGATTAAAGACTTGTATAAGGAAGATGTTGACTTTGCCGAATCTTATGATCTTTGTTCAATAAGGCCGAATGGTGATTATTTTGTGCATGATGGTTTCTTGTTTCGCAAGGATAAATTGTGCATTCCCTCATGTTCCATTCGTGATTTACTTGTTAAAGAAACCCATGGGGGAGGGTTAATGGGGCATTTTGGTATTGTTAAAACACTCTCTATTTTGAATGAGCACTTTTATTGGCCTAACATGATTAAAGATGTTAAAAGTGTTTGTGAAAAATGTATTGTGTGTAAGCATGCTAAGTCCAAAGTAATGCCTCATGGTTTGTATCAACCTCTGCCTGTTCCTAGCAACCCTTGGATTGACATATCTATGGATTTTGTGTTAGGGTTACCTAGATCACGCACTGGTAATGATAGCATTTTTGTTGTAGTTGATAGATTTAGTAAAATGGCTCACTTCCTTGCATGTTCTAAATCTAATGATGCTACCAAAATTGCTGACCTTTTCTTTAAGGATATTGTACGTTTGCATGGAATTCCTAAGAGTATTGTCAGTGATAGAGATGTCAAGTTTTTGTCACATTTTTGGCGTACACTTTGGAATAAATTAGGCACAAAATTATTGTTTTCTACTGTTGCACATCCACAGACTGATGGTCAAACAGAAGTAGTAAATCGTACATTGTCTAATTTGCTTCGTGCTATCATTCAAAAAAACTTAAAGAATTGGGAGAATTGTTTGCCACACATTGAATTTGCATATAACCGAACTGTTCATAGTTCTACTGGTTATTCGCCTTTTGAAGTTGTGTATGGATTTAATCCTTTAACTCCCCTTGATATTTGCCTCTTCCTATTAATGAGTTTGTTAATGTGGAAGGTAAAGCTAAAGCTGATTTTGTAAGGGAATTGCATGAAAAGGTTTACAAAAATATTCAAAGGCGTAATGAGCAATATGCAAAACAAGCCAACAAGGGCAGAAGACAAGTGATTTTCGAACCTGGAGATTGGGTTTGGATTCACTTGAGGAAGGAAAGGTTTCCTGAAAAGAGGAAATCTAAACTTCATCCAAGAGGAGATGGCCTTTTCAAGTCTTGGAAAGGATTGGAGACAATGCATATAGAATCGAACTACCTAGTGAGTATGGTAATGTTTCATCTACTTTCAATGTTTCTGATTTGAGTTTATATGATGTAGGTGATTCGAGGACCAATCCTTTCGAGGAGGGAGGGTGATACGAATGGCCTTGGATGGATGTCCTTGACCACACGAAATCCACAACCTTCGGATCGTTGCTGCACAAAAACGTTAGAACAAACACAACAAAACAGATTTTGGCGGAATAGAATTCAAAGGGAAAAAAGCTAAGAGGAAGATAAATTCAACCCAACGTTTTTATTACAAACGAACCCAATTCAACTCATGAAAATTCATGCAATTGAACTTTGTCAATTTGGCGTGTTCTCGAAATCAAGAACAATGGTGAAGTCTCCTAAAGGTCACGCTAAAGGAAAAGCTTCTACAATCAAGAATTAAATAATTCTTAAAGGTTTTGACAACACAAAGTGTTAATCTTAATTTCAGCAAAGCTAAAACTTTCATTCATTAATCTTATTGTGTAAAAACGTTACATGCATCTCCTTTTTATAGGGGATGAGTTTCGGCCATGCCAAGAAGGAAAAGGAAATAAACCCTAGTAGTTGCAAAGTACAACTTGACTTCTAGCTAACTAACTAATCCAAGTTGTAAAAGGATTAGGTTAGACAGTTTTTAATGAAGAAGCAAAACGTGTTTTGGCTTCTTGTTTCCTAAACTAATCAACTTTCCAAATTGGAAAAGAAAACTACAACTAACTACCAAATCCTTGTCCAAAAAGGATTTGCTTTACTTGCCATTATCATGCAAGATAATTGGATCAAGTAATTACTTAGCCCATAATTAAAAACACAAAGACTTAAGCCCATAAGTAAATGTTTAATGGACTTAATTATTACAACTCAAAAATAAATCCTAAGACTTAACAAATGGAAACAAAACTAAAAAAAACGGAATTCCCGCCAGTCCAGCAAGCAGCGTCATCTTCACGTGCCAATTTCACCATGATGCTCTTCGAATCTGCGAAAGTGTAAAACATAAAAGTTGTAGATCTTTCTCTTATGTTTCTACAGCCTCTTGAATCAGCATAATCGAAGATCATATGAGAGAGATATGTCAATAATACCGAACTGTGGCATAAGTCCTCAACAATGTAATTTCCATGGTGGCAACACCTTAAATGTCGTGAAGCAACAAACCTCCATGGAACATTTAGGAACTGTGATTTCGACTTTATTCCAGGCCTCCAACTATATGATTCATCACAAATTAATGGAATGAATATCACGAACCACTTGCTTATTGACCACCAAAATAATAGGCTTTCTGGGTTCGTATCAGAGGAATGATAGGAATGAGCCCGAGTCCACATTGCCAAATCCAGCTTCCCATGATCCATTAGCAAATCTTGGTGGTCCAATGACAAGATCAAGGAGCAAGAGGATGAAGGAAGCATTACAAGCATTGTTATCAACACATTGTGAGTTGATGGCCAATGTTCATAGGAGTTCGCCACAACCATCTCAAGATGAAGTACTTTGGCATATTTCTTCAATAACAATTTATGATCCACCTTGAAGAAATAATGTGAAGGCCGAAATATTAAAGTCCAAGAAGAAGGCGTGTTTTGGGCTTTGAAATGGATCACGCCCTTTTAATATATTTAGGGTTTATTATGTTGTTTTTAATTAAGTCCACTTAACGATTTATGGGCTTAATTGGCGTTTTTTATTAAGTGTTAATAAGGTATTACTTGGCCCAATTATCTTGCATGATAATTAGGAAAGTAAAGTTTTAGAAAGTAAAATCGAATTTGCTTCTTCAAGGCAAAACCGATTTAGTCTTTGTTTAAGTTTAGGAAACAAAGGAAGCCAAATTATGTTTGGCCACCTTTAGGAAGAAAACGTGAGACACCAATCCTTTTTGGAAAAGGATTAGCTTATGTGTGTCACAAATCCTTTTTGGAAAAGGATTAGTATGTTAGTTAGTATAGGAGTCAAGTTAGGGGTTTTATTTCCTTTTTCTCTTAGAAAAGCCGAATTACTCCCTATAAAAGGGAAAGCTATGTAACGTTTTTAAGCATGTTGAATTGAAAGAATTTTGGCTTTGCTAAATTAAATTTGACATCATCAACGTGATTTATTCTTGAATAATTCATAAGACCCGCCAAACCTTAAGTGAGGAACTTTAGGTAAAGCTTACAAGTTCTAGATTATAGAACAAGGCAAACTGATAGGTTTAATTTATTGATTTACAATTGTTAAACTGAATCAATTTGTGTTAACGTTGGGGTTAGGTTAACTTTAATCAATTTGTGTCAATTTGCGTTTCATACTTTCTTTTCCGCCAATTTGTTCTTGTCGTGATTGAATTTGGTGCACAACGATCTCAAGTATTTGTGGAAAATTCGTGTGGATTGGGACTTCATCCTACTCCATTCGTATCAAGTAACCTAATCCCACCATAGACTAGCATAATCCTTAAGATGCATGAAGGCAAGTCGGAACTTCTCCTTCTCGGGATAATCATGGCCTTCAAAGAAGTGATCTAGGTCTCTAACCCAATCAAAATATGCCTCGGATCTGCCTTTCCATGAAATGTAGGAATTGTTAGTTTAACAGATGCAATTGAAATCTTAGACTTGTCACCTTTCTTAGAAGAACTTGTGTACTCCTCCTCCTCCTCTTCATTGGATTCATAATCAGATCAAACTCAATCTTTCGTGAACCCTTTGGTGGTTTAGATGCCGAAGACAAGTTGTCAACTTGGAGTTGCAACTTTTGAAGCATGTTGAAGATCACATCGTTTGTTAACTTTTGATATCCTTGTGGTGTTTTTGAATCACCATCTTCCATTGTACCTGCACGTTAGTAAAGAAACACAAGAAATAGATGTATAATCTCACGGGTTTCTCACTTTGGGAAGTAGGTACTCTCTACTCTTTTGAAGTAGCTTTCACTCTTGTATTTCCTAGCTAATACTCTCATGTAATGAATATGTTAGAACTATTGAGACTTACCAAGTTCATTATTTAGATAACACGTCTCAATCAACAAGTTCCACAACAAGAATTCACACAACGTAAAAATCCAAAGAGTACAACAAAGAAAACACGTCACAAGAGTATTTAGAACACGTGTGGGTATAACTGACAGCTTCAGAACTAAAGAAATTCAAAGAAATAAACAAGAGAAACAAAAGAAGGGCTTTGAATCACTCTAGTCCGAATTAAGATGAGCAATATATATGTCACTTCCAAGCACTACTTAAGAACACTTAGTTCTTTCAAATGGAAAATAAAAACAGAAAATAAACAAAATAAAGTCCGAAGATATATATATTTTTTTGTTTTTTTATTTTTTGTTTTTTTTTAATTGACCGTACTTATTTTTTTTTGAATCAATCACTATTTTTTTTTTTACTTTCGGACGACTGTTTCGTACGCTCTACCCCGTCCGAACCTAAACTTCTGGGAGCAGAAATTTTTGTCCCAAGTTTCGGACGCCTGTTTCGGACGACCACCACTGTCCGAACCTAAATTTCTGGAAGGACAATTTTGAACTCAAGTTTCGGGACGCCTGTTTCGGACGACCACCACCGTCCGAACCTAAACTTCTGGGAGCTCAACTTTTTCCCCAGGTTTCGGACGCTATGATGCGAATGTTGTAATGGCCGAGGCTCCAACTCCTGGACAAATTCGAATCTCCCACACAAGCTATAGGACCGTGTTGCTCTTACCAAGATAATCCACAACAAGAACACAAAATTGGATGGAACGAAATCAAAGGAAAAAACGCTAGGAATTGAGTAAATCAAAACTTCACGTTTTATTACTAATGAACTTAATTTAACCTATGAAAATTCAATCAGTTAAACAAGTTAATTAGGCCTGCTCTTTAAATAAAGAACAATTGGTGTAATCTCCCTATAGGTCACGCTAAAGGGGATTAACTACAATGAACAGTTAAATAACTCTTCAAGGCTTTGAACAACTCAAGGAGTTAATTCACGAATTTTAGCAAAGCTAAAAACTCAATTTTATTCACCCACTTATTATGTAAAAACGTTACATGCATCTCCTTTTTATAGGGGATGAGGTTTCGGCCATGCCAAGAAGGAAAGGAAATAAACCCTAGTAGTTGCAAAGTACAACTTGACTTCTTAACAAACTAGCTAACTAACTAATCCAAGTTGTAAAAAGGATTAGGTTAGACAGTTTTTAATGAAGAAGCAAAACGTGTTTGGCTTCTTGTTTCCTAAACTAATCAACTTTCCAAATTGGAAAAGGAAACTACAACTAACTACCAAATCCTTGTCCAAAAAGGATTGCTTTACTTGCCATTATCATGCCAAGATAATTGGATCAAGTAATTACTTAGCCCATAATTAAAACACCAAGACTTAAGCCCATAATTAATGGACTTAATTATTACAACTTAAAAATAAACCCTAAAATTAAACAATGGCGTGATCCAAAGTTGGCAAAGCCCAAGCACGCCATCTTGGTCTTCAATATAGTCCATGAAATTCGAGATGGAAATCTGCCAGAATCCCGTCACTCATTTTGGCAGCCATATTCCACGATGATACCGTCAGAATCTTGGAAAACATAAAACATGAAAGTTGTAGCTCTATCTCTTATCGTTTCAGAGCTTCTTGAATCATGCAATTCCAAGTTATATCGAAAGAGTTATGTCCAGAATACCAAAACGTGACAGAAACTTTCAGGATGACCAAGTGACTTTAACACCACGAACATGGACACGGCTCATTCTCATCATTCCCTCCCTCCTCGAAAGGATTCGTCCTCGAATCTTAGAAGTTGAGTTCCTGGATCAAACACCAAAATCACGAACTTCACAAGAATCAAGTTGTTTCGGAATGCAACACCTCGCGAGCAATCACGCTTTATTTCCCCAAAGAACAAAAGAAATCTATTAGTCCAAAGAACAAAGTTATGAATAATAAACATAAATTGATATGGACGAATATATGTTCTTATATAAGAGGAAGTTGCATCAATGTCAAAATAATTCACAAGTGTGGATAGTGCATGTAATGTATCATAATAGCTATCCCTAAATGCACCTTGACAAAATTGGAAATCACATGGACGAACTAATACCTTGAAAAACATGCAAAAGTTATCAAATATGAGAGTGTAATTCCAAAGACTAGAATGTAAACAATCTATTGAATAGTTGTAAACAGAAAATTTTACCTCTTGGAATTCAAAAGAAAGTTGGAACGGAGATAACTTACCATACAAGTGTTGAGTTACCAAAGGACCTCTTTGAACTTGATGGATGTGAGCAAAGTCACGAAACAAATAATCAAAGGAATGAATAATCCAGCAAGTAGAGTTAATATAATTAACACTTGAATGAGTGCATACAAAGGATTGATGTAGTTCGAAATTATAATCAATAAGCTCAAAATATAATTCATGTATTAGATAAGCAACATAGCATGTGAAGAAACTATACATAAACTCATTCAATATAAAATAATAGGAATTTATTATTGAAGAATTATGTGAAATAAGTTGCTTTCCAAAACACAAATCATTGGATTTTAAAACACATGGTATAGAATTTCGAACTAATGTTTCAAAGGTATATGAAAGATATTGAAATTGAGTCAAAACAGAATTCAAACTTTGAAAATCAATAGCATTGACATTAACAAAGTTCTTGACATTTAAACCATTGAAATCAATCAAGAAACTTTCATACTTACCTAACTTACCTTGCTTACCTTGTGGGAAACAAGCTAAGGCGGATTGGATTGTTTCGAACTCCCTTAAACTCTTAGGAACTCCAAAAACCTGCAAAACATATGTACTAGGCAGCAAACAATTCAAATGGTGATCACTATCATCAAGTAAGTACATTGATTGCTTATCTAGTATTCCTCTCTTAAACTCGTTAGAAGAAGTAAAATAACAAGACTTTAAAAGACTTAAAGCTCGGCCATTACAAGATGCACTAGCTATTACACTTTGTTGCTCTTGAACTTTCTTCTCCTTGGCGGCACTCATCTCTTTACAAGCTTTAGAAATTCTAGTTTGATCTTCAGAAACTTCACAAGGTGTTGAAGCTCGGATATTAAACTTCTTACCATCTTTCATGAGTGAATAGCAACTTTTGAGATCATTGTAAGCACCCTTGCAATCAAGCTGCCACGGTTTTCCCAATAAAAGACAAGATGTTTGCATAGGACAATTATCACTCCATTGCAGCAAGTAAGGATTTGGATGTGGAGTGGTTTGTAAATTCAACCTTTCTACCATGAGCTCATTAGCAAAGTTAGAGCTTTTCCCACTGTCAATCACTGTAGCACATACTGTACTTTGAACATTGCACCTTGTATAAAACTTTTGTACACATGCTGAAGATATAGTTGTAGCCTCCTGAGTTTCATCATGTGGTTGTATCAACTTTTGGAATGTTTGCATTAATTCATCAATCTCCAACTTAAGAGTATTATTACTTTTTCTCCCCATTGATTAATAAACCTGCAATGTTAGTGAAAGCACAAGAAATATATGTGTATATACCTCTCGGGTTCCTCACTATTGGATAGTAGGTACTCTCCTCTTTTTGGGTAGTGTTCTCTCTTGTTTAACCTAGCTACTACTCTCAATTAATGAATATGTGGGGTTATTAAGATTCACCAAAGTTCAATTACTTTAATAGCAAGATCTCAATCAGCAAGTTCCACACACAAATTTTCACAAATCAAATCAAGAGATGTAACAAGAAATCACGTCAAGAGTATTTAGAACACGTGAAAGTTATAATTTGATTTACCACCAGAAACTAAGAAATTCAGAAACTAGATTTCAAGACAAAGAGATTGGTTTTTGAATCAACTAATTCCGAGTTGTATTGAAAAAGTTATGGCACTTTTAATCCAAGGTGGTTTTCAAGAAACAAGTTAAGAACAATGTGTTCTTTTCAAAAATAAATTAAATAATTAAATAACAGAAAATAATAACAATAAATAAAGTCCGACTATTTTTTTTTGTTTTTTTTTTTTTTTTTTTGATTCGGTCACTCTTTTTTTTTTTTTTTTTTTTTACCGTGTGTTTTTTTTTTTTTTTTTTTTTTTTTAAACTTCGGACAACAAAGGACAAAATTACACTTTTAAGGTTTGAACATAAACCTTGGACCAATCAAAATACTAGGTTCGGACAAGAACCTTAAACACCACAAAAATTAAGGTTGAAGACAACAACCTAGGATTTAGGTTTAAGAATGTTTTGTCTTCTTGTCTTAACAACCTTAAAAACTTCAAACTTTATTAACTCACCAAGGACAATGAATTCGGATGTGCCACTTTAACAAGAATATCAAGATTCAAGACAAAGATCAAGAATCCAACTCAAGAATTCAATTTTGACCACTTTGAGTTTTCAAGAAAATCAAGAAGTTCAAGAAAGTTATCAAGAACTTATCTTTTTCGAGTGGAGTAAAAGTTTGATCAAAACTCAATATATGGTGGACAAGATAAAGAATCAAACGCAAAAAGAAAATCAAGAAACGGATAAGAATCAAGAAAGTTATGAAAACTTGACCTAGAAACCCTAGTTATGAAACCCTAGTTTGACACACGAAACCCTAACAATGTTATGACGTGAAAACAGCAAAGAAAACTTCAAGAATCCTACACTATGATTATGACAAAAGAGTGCAGAATTTAACACCAAAAGACAGCAAGAAGACGCAACAAGAAACAGCAAGAAACAACACAAAAATCGCAAAAGAAGATAGACTCAATTTAGACGATTTCGGGCAGAATGTATTGACTCAATGTTCATGCGATTTTGGACAGAATTAAGGACTGAATTAAGCACGAATTAAGACAGCAATTAAGACACAAAAATGGCAGAAAAGAATGAGCAAAAATTATGGCAGAAACGACGTCAAAAAGAGCAGAATTCAGACGACACAACAATGAACAAATCCGGGCAGATTGTGAATGATTTGTTGCATGCGATTTTGGTGATTTTAATGGGTGAATATGTATCGACTTTGGACAGCAAGAAGAACACCAAATAACAGCAAGAAAGATGCCAGCAAAACTGCAGAAAATTGACACAAAAAAACGGGCAGAATTGACGCAACAAGAACCAGAAATTTTGCGGAAGAATCGTGCGTTCCTTTTGTGTTGTCTTTTCTGCAGTTTTAGTGCGTCTTTTATTGCTGTTCTTGAGTCATTATTGCTGTCTTAGTTTCGTCTTAATACAGTCTTGAATTTCGTCAAAATTCTGTCCAAAACCCGTGAGTTTAGCTCTCGGATTTTAGTGTCTTTTGCGTCTATTGTCCTGCTGATTTTCGTTCGTCTTGTTGCTGTTGTTTCGTGTCTACATTCAGCTTTGTTTTGATCTCATCATATTGCTGAATCCTTATTTGTTTTCGTTGTGTTTTTCACGTCCAAGCATATTAGGATTTCTAGGGTTTTAATTCTTGAAAACCTATTTTGCTCGTTCTTGTTTTCTTTCTTGTTTTGAGTCTTATATTGTGTTTGCAATATTCCGAGATCATCACCACAGCAAAAAGAACCAATCTTGATTACTTTCTTGGTTTTCTTGAAGTTCTTGAAATTTTTCTTGAAGTAAGAATTTGTTCCTTATCATAAATCTTGAATTCTTGCTTAAAGTGGCACTATCAAATTTTGAATATTTGGTGAGATAAAAAGGTTTGAATTTTCTGAAATTTTAAGGTTAAGACAAGACAAAAAGTCATAGGTTTGTTTGAACAACATAAGACAAACAACCTTAAACCTTAAAATTGTGTTCTTGTACTAGGTTCTTTGTTCGAACCTAAATATTTTGTGTAATATTAGGTTTGTGTCCGAATTAAAAAAAAAAAAAAAAAAAAAAGTGACCGTTTAAAAAAAAAAAAAAAGGTACGGTCCAATTAAAAAAAAAAAGGAGAAAAGTCGGACTTTTATTTTCAGTTATTTAAATTCTGTTATTTAATTATTACATTAAAAGAACTAAGTGTTCTTGAAGTTGTGTTTAAAACCATCAAATATTCAAAGTGCCATAACTTCTTCAATACTTATCCGAAATTATTGATTCAAATTGCGTTTTTCTAGTCTTGAGTTCTACTTTTAGAATTTCATAGTTTCTGAGTTTGAATCAATTATACCCTGAACGTGATCTTAAACTTCAAGTGACGTGAATTTCTTGTTCAATTCTTGGTTATTGCTTGTGTAAATTTATGTTGTGGACGAATCAATTGAGACAAATTCTTTGACATAAGTGAGCTTGGTCGATCTCAACGTCCCAATTACATTATTTATTGAGTGATTAGCTAGGATAAACAAGAGTGAACACTACTTAAATAAGAGAGGAGAGTACCTACTACCCCAAAGTGAGGAACCCGTGAGGATCATATACATATTCTTGCGCTTTTTGTTCACTAACTTGCAGGTACAAATGGAGGACGAACAAAGTAAGTCCCAAAACCGAACAACAACAAAAGAGGACCGATCCGTCACTTGCCCAAATTTTTGCAAGATATCAACCTTCGCCTTCAATTCTTAGAGTCGGTAACACCACCTCCAAAAATCAAAGAAATCCCGAAAAACTAGAGTCCCAAGAAGATAGTGAATCTAGTGATGAAAAAGAGGAGGAATACTCGAGCTCTTTCTAAAGGTGATAAGTCTAAAGTTTCCATTGAATCTGTTAAAACTCACCATCTCTACCTTTAATGGCAAATCAGATTCCCGAAGCTTTTTTTGATTGGGTTCGAGATTTGGAGCACTACTTTGAAGGTAATGATGTCCCCGAGAAGAAGCAATACCGAATTGCTTTTATGCACCTTAAAGATTATGCTAGTCTTTGGTGGGATCAAGTTGTTCGCTCTAGAAGACAAGATGGTGAAAGGCCAGTTAAGACTTGGAATCAAATGAAGGCAATAATGAGGAAAAAGTATGTTCCTTCACACTATAATAGAGAAGCTCAACCGAAAATTGCATACTCTTGTGCAAGGTAGCCGAACAGTTGAAGATTATTACCATGAGATGGAAGCTTTGATGATAAAAGCCAATATTCAAGAAGACCCCGACACCACCATTGAGAGATTCCTTAGAGGTATGAATTCCGAATTGGCTTAATCAAGTTGATCTTCAAAGTTACATTGATATTAATGAACTTGTTCACAAAGCTAATCAAAATTGAGAAGCAATATGAAGGGTAAAAGGCGAAATTTCCAACAACCATTGCCGCATTTGGAGGAGAGATTCAAAAGCCGAATGTGACAACTTTTACTCCTTCAACAAAGCCACCTTCAAATCACCTCAAATCAGTCTTCAAGTGCACCACCTAATGTCCCAAAATCGGCGTCAACTTCTTCACAAAGGTTAAGGGATATTAGATGTTTTTAAATGTCAAGGATATGGTCATTATCAATCAGATTGTCCAACTCTAAAAGTGATGATGCTTTCTTCCTAATGGCCGAAGTGGTAAGTGAAGATGATGATGATGATGTCGACATGCCACCACTTGAGGAGAAATACCAAAGTGAAGAAGGTGAAGAACTTGAAACATATGAGGTTGGTAATGGTCAATTTGCATTGGTTAATCGTCAAGTTCTTAGTACACAACCACAAATTGATGATTTGTCTCAAAGAGATAACATATTTCACACACGATGCATGGTACAAGGAAAAATTTGTAGTGTGATCATTGATAGTGGTAGTTGTACAAATGTGGCTAGTACTTTACTTGTTGAGAAATTGAAGTTGTCTTGCATAAAACATCCAAAACCTTATAAAATTCAATGGTTGAACAATTCTGCTGAAAGTAAAGTGAATAAACAAGTGAATTTTCACTCACCATTGGAAAGTATGTTGATGAGATTTTATGTGATGTTGTTCCAATGGAAGCTTGCCATATTTTACTTGGTCGACCTTGGCAATTTGATCGTGATGTACTTTATCATGCCAAGAAGAACTTTTACAGTTTTGACTTTGAGGGTAAGAAGTACAATCTTCGTGCTTTAACTCCATTCCAAGTTTTTGAAGATCAAGCTAGAATTGTTCAAGCTTGTAAAGAGATGAGTGCCGCCAAGGAGAAGAAAGTTCAAGAGCAACAAAGTGTAATAGCTAGTGCATCTTGTAATGGCCGAGCTTTAAGTCTTTTAAAGTCTTGTTATTTTACTTCTTCTAGCGAGTTTAAGAGAGGAATACTAGATAAGCAATCAATGTACTCTTACTTTTTGATAGTGATCACCATTTGAATTGTTTGCTGCCTAGTACAATATGTTTTTGCAGGTTTTTGGAGTTCCTAAGAGTTTAAAATGGAGTTGCGAAACCAATTGCCCATCCCCGTATTAGCTTGTTTTCCCACAAGGTAGCAAGGTACGTTATGTAAGTATGAAAGTTTCTTGATTGATTTCAATGGTTTTAAAGTCAAGAACTTTGTTAAGGTCAATGCTATTGTTTTCAAAGTTTGAATTCTGTTTTGACTCAATTTCAATATCTTTCATATACCTTTGAAAACATTAGTTCGAAATTCTTTACCATGTGTTTTAAAATCCAATGATTTGTGTTTTGGAAAGCAACTTATAAATATTTTTCTAAATATTGTCTTTTTCTTATTGGATCTTGAATTCTTCAACTAATATCGCATCATTTTATGCTTTTCAGATATGTGAATATTCCTATTTCATTTAATCCATTAGCTTCAATTTGCTTTGTAATAATCTGATTTCGAATTACAATTTTCACAATTTTCATCAGTATCATCTAAACTTATATTATTTATTTACTAAGATTCTTCACATGATGAATCGGTTTTGTAAATTTTATTTCTATTGTTGTATTAAATATTCTTTTAATTCTTTATCTAAATTTATATCTTCTTAATTTTTCCAAAAGAATTTCATTATTATGTTCCTAGAAGTACATTTATTAGCATAATGTCCTTTTTACCACATTTCTACATGTTATATTTTCTTCTATCCATTCTTTCTAGATTTTTTCTTTCTTTATTCTTTCTTCAGAATTTTCAGATCTTTCAGATGATCTCTCATATTTTTTATGTTTTTTCTTTAATTTTTTTTCTATTTTTCTAAGAGGTGATTTTAATTCATGTGGATTATAAGCAAATTGATGACAAAAATCTCCTAATTCTGCTTTTTGAGTTTCTCTTTTTATTTGTGCTTTTAATTTTATATCATTGCATAATTTTAAACCTTCTTCAGTACATACACTTTTAAATGGTCAAAAGATTGATATATAAACCAAAGTTTTGCTAAGTTTCATTAGCACAATAAGTTATCAAGTGTGGAGAAATCTAAAATATTCAATAAGTGATATCAAGTTTGGAGAAATCTAAGATATTCAATACGTATTCCATATGAAAGAAACTAAGTTATGTGTATACTACCATAAACTGTTAGTAATCCTACCCGAAGCTCATTTTAATTTTCTTAAATTGCTCTTTTGAATTGTTTTAATTTTATTATCTGATAGTATTATTTTTTATTTTTCTATGGAAAATAAACAAATAATTAAATTAGATTTAGATAAATCTTATCAAATTTGGAAATTACCAAATAATAAATATTTTTGTTTATTTAATTTTAATGTTTAATTCCTGGTGTAAAGTTGGTATCAGAGCCATATTGTATCCAGTTTCATATTTCCAAGCATATAACCATGGAATTTGAAATTTTATTAAAAAGAGTAAAAATGATTGTTTTGGAAATTTTGAATGCTGAAATTTTTCAGAATAAACATTTTTAAACTGAATAACAACATTTTTTTCATTTTTCAGGTAAGAAAGTTTCTTCTTTTGGTCCATGAATTTTAAACAATTAAGAAACCACCCTGGAATAATTTTATTGAATTGGCTTCATCAATACGAATCCACCAAGTATGCTTGTAAGAAGAATTTTGATATAAGTGGATATTGTGAAAACTTTCCACCATATCTGTGTACGTGAATGCATATTCAAAATTGTTATATCTTGAAATAAAATTTTGGGTTTGAATTTGAGAAGAATTCCAGTCAGAATAAGATGAAAATTGATATAATTCAAAATAATAATCTCTTTTATGTTGAAAATAAGAAAATTGAAGTAATTGAACATAATAATGGTTCTTTTGTTAATAAAAATGAAATAATAGAACAAGAAGAATTACATAAAATTGAAGTAAATTGTCATAAAAGTGACATAGAAGAAAATAGTTCTAAAATATTAATAATTATATAAAATAGAAGATAATAATTCAAAGTTAAAATTATTAAATCTAAAAATATTGATAAAAATTGTAATTTTGAAATAGAAATAGTTAATAATATTTTAGATGAAAATATTGAAAATAATATTGATAAGGTAAGTGAACTAATAAAACTAAAATTGTTAAAAATAGAAAATTAAATCAGTTAGAAATTTAACATTATCTGAAAATCATAAATGATGTTAAATTTAATTAATGAATTAAAAATCCTATAAAAGAAATCATATTTGAAATATATTTTCAAAATAATTCCTTACAAAATTATTCTTTTCCATCTAATGAAAATCTTTTCAAACAATATTCTTAAATATAAAAAAATAGATAAAGTAAACACTTCCTTAAAAGAAGATAAAATTACTCACCTATATTAAAACAAGAATTAATGAGTTACAAACAGAAATTAAAAATATAAAAAATAAGACTTTAGAAGAAAGAACTTAATAAAATAGATAAAATTTGATCAATTCTCAATTAAATACTTTAATTACTTCTCAAAAATATTACATTTTTGCAACTCTTATAATAAATAAAAATATAAAATTAAATCAATAGCAATGGTAGATTCGGTGCAGATTTAAACTGTATTAGAGAAGGAATAATACCTTCTAAATATTTTGAAAAAACTCAAGTCATATTAAATGCTGCCAAGGGGAAAAAATACAAGTAAATTATAAATTATCAAATGTGTGTAATTTTCTGAAGAAAATAATTATGTTTGTTGTCCATTTGTTTTAGCTAAAACAATTAACCAACATATAATATTGGGAACTCCTTTCCTAAATTTAATGCATCCATATAATGTGATGGTAAAACATTATCAAAATTGATTCTGATTTATCATTTAATTTATTACTTCTCCAAAAACTAGAGATCTTTGTTCTTTAAATTTGTCATCTTTACAAGAAAATATAAAATTAAAAATAATCAAATTATTTTCTTTCAAATGAGATTTTATCTTTAAAATAGAAGAAATTAAAATCTCCAAAATTACAAAACAAACAAATTAAAATATTACGCAAAAATTACTACAAAAATTTGTAGTGAATTGCCAAATGCTTTTTGGAAAGAAAACAACATATTGTTGAATTACCATATGAAAAAGATTTTGATGAACAAAAAATACAACAAAAAAGCAAGACCATCTCAAATGAATAAAGAAATGGTTAAATTGTAAAAAGAAATTGATGATTTGTTAAAAAAGAAAATAATTAGAAAAAGTTACTCTCCTTGGAGGTGTCTGCATTTTATGTTAAATAAAATTCAGAAATAGAAAGGTGTTCCAAGATTAGTTATTAATTATAAACCCTATACAGTCTTACATGATTAGATATCCAATTCCAAAATAAAAAAGATTTATTAAATAGGACTTTTGGACAATGATATATTCTAAATTGATTTAAAATCTGGATTTTGGCAAATACAATTGCTGAAAAAGATAAATATAACTGCATTTACTGTTCCTTTGGTCATTATGAATGGAATGTAATGCCTTTGGTCTCAAAAATTCCTTCTGAATTTCCAACATATAATGAATGATATTTTTTCATCATATTCATTTATAATTGTTTATATTGATGATATTTTTATTTTTTCACAAATTTGAACAACATTGAATTATATCAATTTCTTTATTTTGAACATAAGAGTAATTCATATGGAATTCTTCTTCATCATTAAGATTTATTAAATCTAAAAATATTGATAAAAATTAAACTTTCTCTTCTTTTCTTCAAGCAAGCTTCTCTTCTTCTTTCTTCTTTAAGTTTTTATATTTTACAGGTTTATGCTAAGGAGTTAAGAAGTTCTTTGAGAAGTCACTTGTTAATGCAAAAAGTTCTCTTGAAAAAGAAAAAGTGACACAAGAAATTGATAATTTTTCACAGAAAGAATTCTTTATTTTGAACATAAGAGTAATTCATAATTTCTTCTTTATGTTTTTGCAAAATATAAATTGATTTTAGTAATTTAATAATCTGATTTCGAATTACAATTTTCACAATTTTCATCAGTATCATCTGAACTTATATTATTTATTTCTACAGATTCTTCACTATCTGATGAATCGGTTTTGTAAATTTTATTTTCTATTGTTTGTATTAAATATTCTTTTAATTCTTTATCTAAATTTATATCTTCTAATTTTTCCAAAAGAATTTCATGTAAAGTAATTTGTTTAGGATTTTGATTTTGTAAATGATCTATTACATCTTGCATTGTAAATGAAGTATTTATTCTATCTAATTTTCTTTTAATTTGAGAATTTTCATAAGAAGTAGATGGAGAATGATTTAAAGAATTTTTATTGTCTTCTTCTAATTGTAAATATTTTTCTAAATATTGTCTTTTTCTTATTGGATCTTGAATTTCTTCAACTAAATCAAGCTTAACAAATCTTGGTGGTCCAATGACAAGATCAAGGAGCAAGAGGATGAAGGAAGTCTTACAAGCATTGTTATCAACACATTGTGAGGCAATGGACATTGTTCCAAGTAGTTCGATGCATCCATCTCAATATGAAGTACTTTGGAATATTTCTTCAATCACAGTTCTGATCCACCTTGAAGAAATATCAAGAAGGCCGAGAGACCAAGCTTTGGCGTGTTGGCTTCACTATGTTTCACGCCAATTTTTATGTTTTAGGATTTATATGCAATTAATTTGGTCCATTAACATTAATTGGGGCTCATTAATTCGGTTTTTAATAAAATTACGGGCCCAATTATCTTGCTGAGATAATGGCAAGTAAAGTTTAGGAAACTTAAGAAGTCAAATTGGTTTTGCTACTTCATAGTTTAGGAAAAACAGGTAGCCAAATCGAATTTGGCCACCTTTGGAATAACCGTTTGCCCTACCTTTTTGGAAAAGTATTAGCTTATTAGTTTTAGTGTTAGTTTTCAATTCCAATTTGGAAAGTTAGTTAGCTTAGAAGTCAAGTTGTATTTACACTTCTAGGGTTTTATTTCCTTTTCCTTTTAGGAAGCCGAAACTACTCCCTATAAAAGGAGAGCTATGTAACGTTTTTACACATGTTGAATTGAAAGAATTTTGGCTTTGCTAAATTAAATTTGACATCATCAACGTGAGTTATTCTTGAGTAATTCATAAGACCCGCCAAACCTTAAGTGAGGAACTTTGTGAAGCTTACAAGTTCTAGATTTATAGAACCGGCCAAACTGATAGGTTTAATTTATTAGATTTACAATTGTTAAACTGAATCAATTTGTGTTAACGTTGGGGTTAGGTTAATTTTAACTTGCCTTGCGTTTCATACTCTTCTTTTCTGCAATTTGTTCTTGTCGTGTTTGATTTGGTGCACAACGATCTCAAGTATTGTGGAAAATTCGTGTGGATTTGGACTTCCTCCTACTCCATTCGTACAATTGGTATCAAAGCAGCCAGGTTGTTCATCAACATTCGTGTAATCAATCTTTTATTGAGTCTTGTTCTTGTTTTCCCTCTTAGGATCTTGTCCTTCTTTTGTGCGTCCTTCTTGCTTTGTTGTTGAGTCAAATTCTGCAGTTTTTGGTGGTGTTTTTTTTGTTGCTGTTTTCGTGTCTTTATTGCTGTCCAAGGTCGTCATAGTTCACTTTTAAATTACGTCAAAATCGCATGCAATTTGTTTGCTAAAAATCTGTCCAATTCGTGTTCATCTCTTGCTCGGATTTTGGCGATTTTTTTGTTGTGTTGATCTTGCTGTTTTGTGTCGTGTTTTGCTGCTGTTTTTCTTCATAATTCTGCATGTTCTTGTTTCATCATCAAGTTGGGAATTCTTGAGTCATTCTTGCTGAAATCACGTCCAAAGAATTAGGGTTTGTCAAACTAGGGTTTGTGAAATTAGGGTTTCTTATTTCAAAATTTCATACTTCCTTGTTTCTCATCCTTTTCTTGATCTTTCTTTTGTGTTATCTTCATCATTCTATTGCCAAAAGTGTGTTTTGATCAAACTTTTTCACCATCTCAAAAAGACGAGTTCTTGATACTTTCTTGAGAATCTTGATTTTCTTGCAAATTCAAGTGCTCAAATTTGAATCTTGAAGACATATTCTTGCTCTTTGTGATATTTCTTGAATCTTTGGTAAATGGTATCTTCAAATCCGAAATTTTGCTGACTTCTTGATACATTAAAGTGGTTGAAAATTTAGGGTTTGTCAACAACCTCAAAACCCTAGTTAAGCTTTTTGTCAAAAAAAAAAGGCCATTACAAAAAAAAAAAAAGGCCATTACAAAAAAAAGAAAAGGACGAAGTAAAATCAGCCCAAAGGCATTTGGTCTAAAGTGAAAAAAAACAAAAAAACAAAATTTTTTTTTTTTTCGTATTTAATTTTATAGTTTCGGACGCGACACTGTTCGCCGTCCGATCCTTTTGATCTATCCCGTCCGAAACTCCGGCAGAAGGTATATATACACTATATCTTCAAACCTTCATAACTTTATCATTTTAATAATCGGAATTGAGTGATTCAAAAACACAATCTTTTGTTATCTTCTCTAGTTTCTGATTCGTAGCTTTCTGAAGTTAATCTGTTTTATACCCATACTATCTTAAAATCTTCTTGTGACGGAATTTTCTTTTCAAACTTCTTGGTTGTTGCTTTTGTGAATTGATTTGTTTGAACTAATTGGTTGAGACTTGTTCTTAAAATCGACAAACAGTAAGCTTCAATTAGTTTGAGAGATTCATTTGTTGAGTATTTAGATAGGGTATACACGAGAAAGCCATTACACTAGAGAGGGAGTATTACTCACCAAAGTGAGAACCCGAGAGGTTTTATTTGCTATCTTTTGTTGTTTTTACTAACTTGCAGGAACAATGGAGGGATATAATAAACACCTCAGACAACCCCAAACGATCAAAATATGTTAATGTTGTTCTATTTGACATGATCCGAAAACTCAATCTAAAGATTGATAATTTAACCATTTTTCCTTCACCAAAAAAAGGTTCTACTTCCCGACAAAAACATGAAGAAGCCGAGCCTAGTGATGTCGAATGAGGAGTTCATGGATTCTCCTAAAGATGGTAAGAAATCTGATTTGTCAATTAGTGGAGTTAACTAACATTGCCTACTTTCCATGGTAAAGCAGATCCGAAAGCTTATTTTGATTGGGTTCGAGAGCTTGAACACTCTTTGAAGGTTAATAGCTATCCCGACATAAGAGGTATCGCCTAGCCTTCATGCCACCTCAAGGATTATGCAAGTTTGTGGTGGATAGGTAATGATCTAGACGTGAAGATGACGAACCACCTATTCAAACTTGGAAGCAAAGAAGCGCTTATGAGGAAGAAGTATTTTCCATCACATTATAGCCGAGAGCTCAACAGAAAAATTGCACTCCCTTGTCAAGGAACAAAACCGTGGAGGAATACTACCATGAAGGAAGCTCTCATGATCAAGCCATGTTCGTGAAGATCCCGATTCAACAATTGAAAGATTTCTTAGAGGTATGAATTCTGAATTGTCTTATCATGTTGATTTACAATCTTATGTTCATATTAATGAGCTTGTTCATAAAGCTATTAGATTGAAGGCACATGAAAGGTAAGAACAGGTTCACACAACAGAAGAGCAATTGATTATAGGAGATTTGTCTAATGCACCTATACTTTCATGAGGCTTAAGACCATGTTTTTTCGTCATTCATTGGAAAGTTTGTGGTAGTCTACTTTGATGATATCTGGATATAGCAAATCACTTGATGAGCATGTTGAACATTTAAAACTCGTGTTTGCTATATGCGTAGAACCAATTATATGCAACCTAAAAATGTTCTTTCTGTTTGGAATCTATTACTCTTTTTGGGTTATGTTGTAAGTTCTCAAGGCATTGCTGTTGATAGTCAAAAGTCAAGGCAATCATAGATTGGCCGAGACCACAAAATGTAGTGAGGTAAGAAGTTTTCATGGATTAGCAAGTTTTTATAGGAGATTTGTTAAAGACTTTAGTTTCCATTTTGCTGCACCTTTAAATGAACTTGTTATAAAAGAATGTCACCTTTGCATGGAATAAGAACATGAAACGCCTTTAACACTTTGAAGTATAAATTGACTCATGCCCCTTTACTTGCTTTGCCGAATTTCAATAAAGCTTTTTGAGATACACTGTATGCCTCCGGATTGGTATTGGTGCTGTTCTTATGCAGGAATCAAGGCCCGTGGCTTATTTCAGTGAAAAGCTTAATGGGGCATCTTTAAAGTATGCAACTTATGACAAGGAGTTGTATGCATTGGTAAGGTCATTGCAGGTTTGGCAACATTATTTGTGGCCAAAAGAATTCATAATCCATTCTGATCATGAAAGTCTCAAATTCTTAAAGACTCAAGGTAAGTTGAATAAGAGACATCAAAATGGTTGGAATTCATTGAAACTTTTCCTATGTGATTAAGTATAAATCTGGTCTGAGAATGTGTAGCTGATGCTTTATCTAGGAGGTATGCTTTATTTACCTATTTACATGCAAATCTACTTGGATTTGAATTGATTAAAGACTTGTATAAGGAAGATGTTGACTTTGTCGAATTTATGATCTTTGTTCAATAAGGCCGAATGGTGATTATTTTGTGCATGATGGTTTCTTGTTTCGCAAGGATAATTGTGCATTCCCTCATGTTCATTCGTGATTTACTTGTTAAAGAAACCATAGGGGAGTTAATGGGGCATTTTGGTATTGTTAAAACACTCTCCCTTTTGAATGAGCACTTTTATTGGCCTAACATGATTAAAATGTTAAAGTGTTTGTAAAAATGTATTGTGTGTAAGCATGCTAAGTCCAAAGTAATGGCCTCATGGTTTGTATCAACCTCTGCCTATTCAAGCAACCCTTGGATTGACATATCTATGGATTTTGTGTTGGGTTACCTGAATCCGCACTTTAATGATAGATTTGTTGTGTTTGATAGATTTAGTAAAATGGCTTCACTTCCTTGCATGTTCTAAATCAATGTGCTACCAAATTGCTGACCTTTTCTTTAAGGATATTGTACGTTTTGCATGAATTCCTAAGAGTATTGTCAGTGTAGATGTCCAATTTTTGTCACATTTTTGGCGTACACTTGGAAAAATTAGGCACAAAAATTATTGTTTTCTACTGTTGCACATCCACAGACTGATGGTCAAACAGAAGTGTAAATCGTACATTGTCTAATTTTGCTTCGTGCTATCATTCAGAAAACTTAAAGAATTGGGAGATAATTGTTTGCCATACATTGAATTTGCATATAGCCGAACTGTTCATAGTTCTTACTGGTTATTCCTTTTGAAGTTGTGTATGGATTTAATTCCTTATACTCCCCTTGAATTTTGCCTCTTCCTATAATGAGTTTGTTAATGTGGAAGGTAAGCTAAAGCTGATTTTGTAAGGGAGTGTATGAAAAGGTAAAAAAACTGCTTTGATTTGCTCTTTTGGATCATTTTTTTGCAAAATTTTGATAAGAATATATAATCTATTGATTTGAATACAAAAAAATTAGAAAATTAAATTTTTCAAAAATCAGCATTTTCAGTGAATTATAACTCACTCTTTTTTACAAAAATAGAAAATCACAAAAATTAGCAAATGCTCTATTAGGCATTTTTTTATACCAACTCAATGAAAATATGTAATGTAATGATTTGTGCACAACAAATAGAAAGTTTAAAATTTTCAAAACTCTCAATTTTCAGGTATCATTCATAGTTGTTTTGGTCAAAATTAGAAAATTGTAAAACCCGTGCCTACCAGATTTTTATTTGTCAATTTTGCACCCAACAAACAAAAAACGGTGATCTTATTAGTTTTTGCAAAAGACTTAGATATTAAAATTTATTACAATCATCATTATTCATGAGAGATATATATTAATTTGTGGTGAGGTGTGTTGCAGCTCCACCAATTTTACCCACCCACTAAAGTATGTTGCACGCGATGAATGGGATCGTATCCATAGGGAGAGTGTTATGTCACAGTATTGATCTAGTAATAGAGAGTAACAATGAAATGCAATAGCTAACAAACGCACGAAATTGAACAGGGAAGAGAATGGTATTCCCTTGAGGGTGGAACAATCAGTACGGATCTCTTCCTATTATCACTGACTTGTGTGCATGTGTGAGGGGACTATTCTGCTAGTGTCCTAGAATCAATTAACCTAGTGGTTCTCACAATTCCATTCCACAAAACTCCTCAAACTTCTCTTGGTAGGGCAAATTCTTGTCACAAATTAGGACCTGAGATCCCTACTCTGTATAACAATTCTAGTTAAATTCTCAGTCATCTCCCTTGGTAGGGTAGCTAACTAATGCAAGCATTCAAATCGTTATACAAGAATAATCTCAAGTCTTTTCCATGAAGTCGATCTTAATTGTCAGTGGTGATAAGTCGGACTTGTACCGACTTATTTGATCTACTACTTTTTTAATCTTTCGCATGGAATAATAGGAGAAATTGTGCTTGATGAATGACTTGTATGCTAATATGTTTATGATCTGGAAATTGTGAGAATTGGTGAAGTGTTGTGAAAATACCATGCCAAGTGTTATGTTTGTTCATGAATGAGAAACAAGCACACACTTAACCAATCGGCCTGATAAGTGGTTTTATACCAACTTATATGTGTTAAATCACTTAGCTTTTGTCTTGTGTTTTCATGCAAATGTGTGGTGTTATGTGTTATTTGTGTGTTTATGTGGATTGTATCTTGATGTGCTAAATGGTGAAAAAAGATCAAAATGATGTTCAAATGAGTCAAGTGTGCATGTGAAGTTCAAGAATTGGAAAAGGATGGAAATTATGTTTTGAAGAAACCTAAATATGTTAATAGGCTTGGATTAGGGTTTTGGGCAGATTCGTTGTTGAATGTCTTTTGAGTATAACTCTTTGAATACTAATCCATTTGGTGAGATCTTTAGTGTTGTGGAAAGCTCTTTGAAAGTACTTCATTTCTCATGTTTTAACTTTCTTCTAATTCTGTGTGCAAGTATGCAAAACAGGGGCTCTTTATTATTTCTCTTTCAGGTTTACATTGTTGAGCTGGCTGCCACAGTTTGGTAGATTATTATAACGTGAGCTACAGACCTTCAATGATGCTGATTCTTGAACCCATGGAAAGCCAAGAGAAAGCTCTAAAGATTTTATGTTTACCGCGAAGTCTGATTCAGAGCCGAAGACACACGAATTCTGCATAGAAGAAGGAAGTTTTGCTGAAGCAAGAAATTTGCCCACGACATGTCGTGGACAAACTTTGAGAACAAAAGTTTGGCCTACGACATGTCGTAGGCCAATCTTGGAAGGACGCAAAATGGCCTACGACATGTCGTAGGCCATTCTTGAAGAGGAAAATTTGCTCCACGACATGTCGTAGGCTATTTAAGAGGAATGGAAGTTTACTCCACGATATGTCGTAGGCTTAAAATCCAGTTTTGCCACGCCTCAGTATTTCGGTCATAACTCTCTCATATTAACTCCAATTTGGATGATTCAAAAGGCTGTGGAAAGCTAAGACCTTGGAATACAACTTTCGTGCTTTCGGGTTTGCCCAGTTCACAATGCATCATGGCCAAAGTTTGGTTGGATGGTGACGGTTTGTACGTTTTCAGAATTTGAGAGGTAAAAAGTTCCAAGTATATATGCTTGTGTTTTCCTTGCATCCTTGAGTTGGATTTGATGCACTCATTTGTTGTTTATCTTACACAAATTGATGCAATAGGTTATGAACAATACTTTGCCCGTTGTGGCATATGTGCACACAAGTACCACACAACCTTGCCAACACCTTGCCAATACTTTGCCACAACCTTGGCAACACCTTGCTAACGCCTTGCCGCACACATGCACCAACCTTGCCATACCTTGCGGGACCTTGCCAAGCACCACGCCACACTTAGGCACCTCACTATGCCATGCCACACATTTGCACCTTGGCACACCACTCATGTTGCACAACGAACTTCACAAACCAAGGCACACAACTTGGCATAGGAAAGAATTAGGTAGCCAAGCACATTTTGCCCACGACATGTCGTGGGCAAACTTTGAGAATAGAAGTTTGGCTTACGACATGTCGTAGGCCAATCTTGGAGGGGAAAAAAATGGCCTACGACATGTCGTAGGCCATTCTTGAAGGGAGAATTCTTGCCCACGACATGTCGTGGGCAAAGTTTGATAGAAGACATTTTTGCCTACGACATGTCGTATGCTTAACTTTTTGTGCTCAGATTTTGATCTCCATGATTTTGGCTAAGTATGGATTTTGTGTTTCCTTGTGCAGGAGACCCGAAGGCGTGGCATCTGGAGGCTCAAAGGCGTGACGCGTTAAGCGGGTGCAGGTGTCGGTGAGCGAAGGCATGATCCGTCTAGCTTATGAAGGCGTGAAGCTACTGGGCAAAGAGTGGGCTGTGAGCTGAGCTTGGAGGCGTGAATTTCAGGAGCCTGAAGGCGCGATGACTCATTTGAAGGTGCACGTCTGGAAGCATGAAGGCGCTGGAATGCTGAACAAATTCTTCAACTTCGGATTTTTTTTCACAACTTAGGCTGATTTTGGACATTCCTTTTGAGGACACTCTTGTAATATTTTAGATATGTTTTATTTTCTTATTAGCTACATTATAACTCTATATATAGGAGATGTAGCTACTGTGTAGGGGATCCCGGAGACTACTTTATTCTATTAGTTTAGAATTTGGTAACCAACTTTTGATCTAGATAGAGAGCAGGAATTAATTTGAAGATCTACTTTCTCTCTCTAGTCTCTCTCTAGCATTTGAGCTCTATTTTCTATTCTGATCAAAGATTTGCTCCGATCATTGTAATTCTCATATCAATTAAGGAAGCTCTTGGAAGAATTCAATTGGTAAACTCTTTCCATTTATTGAAAATGAATTGTTTCAAGTTCCAAATTGTTGATCGTGAATTGGTAATGGAGTTCTATGGTTAGATCTCTCATGTTCTAGAGTTTCAACCGATTAAATGTATAATTAGACTATGCAAAGCTATGCAATTGACATAATTTCTTAAGGATGAAATCATATGTGATTTTAATGATTAAATCTTGTTGAGTTTCATGAATTCACACTTTTATTGAATGAATTGAACTTTGATTGTGGTCGCCATGCTGATTTGAAGTGAGATTTACCAATATCTGTGAGAATTGCATGAAATGAAGACTAAATGTATGATGATTGAGTCTTCCACTTGCTTTGCTTGAATCATGATTTGAGATGCGGTCGCCATGCCAGTGGAGAATCATTGAGTTGTTAGGAAAAAGTGAGAAGAAACTTTCTAAAGTAAGCAAACACTCTAGGTCCTAGGTCAGGCCTCGCCATGGGATACCGTAGGAATTGCATGCTAGATTTGCTAACTTTGGAGAGTTGAGGCATTGCGGGTTGAATCCATTCTACTTAGGCCTCGCCATGGGAAAAGTGGAAAGTTAAGGAGTATAGAAAACACTGTGGTCGTCATGCTAAGTGTTAGCTAGCTTCCTGGGCAATAGAGATCTCCTCATTGTTTTACTTGTGTGTCAAGAACATTGCAATCATGGCCTAATGTGCATTCAACTGGTGGAAATACTCTAGAGCATCCACTCTCTTCCTTTTTTTACACTTTATTTGTTGCATTTGATTCTTTACTAGTTAGTGTCTAGTTTTATTTCTTTCGTGACATTCTGTGAGCAAACATTGAGATTCTTGATACCTCCTTTTCCCTGTGGATACGATACCTAGCTCACTGCTGCTATAGTTAGTGGATTAGGATAAATTGACGAGCCACGACACTCGAGATCACGGCCTCACAAATCTCAAGCATTACATAAGAGTCCCAGCACACGAGCACTAGATCACATGCACATGCATACTCAAGCACATCAATGCACACAAAACACATTACTCACGCACAGCACACGGCGGGCGCCTATCGCGCCTGCCACACCATTGCGCACCCATGGTGCGGGCGTCGCGACACCCACATGCACACGGCTCATCCTAGGCACTCTCATGCATGAGGAGCCCGCCATGCACAACACACGCACACACGGCGGGCGCACACACACAACAAAGACACGGTTTGCGCACACTCGCGCACGCCCGCACACTCATTCATAGGCATTCTCATTCATTTCACCCACACTAGCTTCATACACTGTAATCCGCATCCACACTTACACTTAGCACACATAATAGCAAACTCGCACAAGCTTTGGAGCTCATAAGCAAGCATTCGATACAGTGTTCATATGTGCATCAAGTGTTTGAAGATTTGCACTGTCAATCCTTAATCATTAAGTTATGTACTGATCACGTAACCTCACTTCAGTTCCTGATTAACATATTACAGACAGGTGACATTCTCACTGCAAAGAAAGCAAACTTCCAGGAACCCAACAGCGACACATTAGCGAGGAGAACGTATAAAAGGAAAGAAAGAGATCAGAGAAATGATCGGTAACATTGGGGAGGAATCAAGAGAGAGAAACATTCAGGCTAAACAAGAGGGAAGAAATTGCAGAGATAGAGGAGAGCATTAGAGCTTACCCATTTACTCTATTCTTTGTAATTGCAAAATCTGAATGTATGGATCTAGTCCTATTTGAAACATTTGAATAGAAATCAATATGTTTTATTCATGTTCATAGTTCTCTACTTGTTTAGATTCAATGTTCTGCATGACTTGCTCAAATTCACACCAAATCTGCAGTGCCCACTGAGATTAGTGTGGATCTACCAAAGGCAATTAAACATAACATGAATTGAGTTGTGAACATGCATGTGTGAGTCTTAAAATCTGCATTTCTTGTGATTCTAATTGAGCGGTGCCCACTGACAGTTAAAATCAACCATTAGGAAAGATTTTGGATTATGCTTGTATTACAGATCAAAAACATAAACTGGGTAGCTGCCCTACCAAGGGTGATAGTCAGGGATTGAGTTAGATTTCTTCTAGGAGGATAGGGATCTGGGTTATAATTTGTGCCAAGAACTTGCCCTGCCAAGGGAAGTTCGAGGAGATTTGTGAACTGGGACTGTGAGAACTGCCAAGTTAATTAGTTCTAGCTCACTAGCAGAATAGTCCCCTCGCACATTCACACAAGTCTGGGATAGTAGGAGAAAGGTCCATACAAATGGTCTCTTCCCCAAGGCAACGCCATCATCTCTATTGCTTTCTCCGTAGTTGCATATCGCTTGTGTAATTTCATTATTGTTCCCTTCTGTTATTCATTCTATCACTAGATCGACAATTAGTCATAGTCCTCTCCCTGTGGACACTATCCCACTCGCCACTACTACGTTGTTTGAGTGAATTTGGGTAAAATTTGGAAGTAGCGACAGCTTTCACAAATTTTTGGTGCCGCTTCCGGGGAGAGGCAGAGTGTCATGAGTTGATTTTATGATAGTTTTGTTATATTCTTTGTGTTCTTTGATTTGCTGTTAAGTTGTTACTGTTCTTATTTTGAAACTGTGATTTTGTGGATTTCTGGTTGTTACGTTGATTGAAATCACTTGATTCATTTCTTTTGAGTTGATTTGGTTTCTTGAATCTATCTGTGTGGAAAATGTCTTGACCTTTGCAGAGAACTGAGTTTATGCAAACAGGGGCACGTCTTCGTGGAGAAGATCCAGAATTTGAACTTGATTTGGAACTTCAAAGAACTTTGAGACGGAGAAGAAGAGCTCTAGAAATGGCAGAACAAGAAGTGGAAGGACCTAGACCTCAACCTCCTTGGTTTGGGGACCATTTTGCGGTGAATTTTGAGAGAATGAACAATTGACAAGGGATAGATGTAGAGAGTTACCAGATACCCATCCAGATTGTATCTATGATTACACAGGGTCAAATTTTCCAGGATTTGACCAATGATGACCCAAATGAACATTCGGATTGGTTCCTGAGATTGTGCAACACTTTTAAGCTGCAGATGATTCCACATGATGAGGTAAGGAAGGTGCTATTTCCATTATCTCTGAAGGGGAAAGCCAAGCATTGGTTTAATTCTATAGGAGGACCTTCTATAGCTACATTTGAGGAATTAGAAAGAAAGTTTCTGGCAAGGTATTTTCCCCCTGCCAAACTGGAAAGAATGAGGTTAGAGATAACGAGCTTCCAACAGCAAGACGGAGAAACCTTCAAGGAAGCTTGGGACAGATTTAATGATTTGCTTAGACAGTGTCCCAACAATGATCTAGGAGAAGTGAGAGAACTGAACACCTTCTTCAAAGGGTAGTCACTGGAAGCTTCTCTGATGGTTAAAGCTTGTGCCAACGGAGCTCTAAAGGATAAAAGTGTCCCTAAAGTTAGAGAGTTGTTCGACTCAATTGCTGATGATGAATATCTGTTTCCAGAAGCAAGGAAAACCCCTATGAGAAAACAAAGAGGAGTCCTGGATTTAGATGAAGAAACATTTTTGGAAGCCAAGATAGAGGCCTTAACTAGACAGGTCCAAACATTGAAAGCAGCTAAAACCACTCAAGTTCTATCATGTGGCTTGTGTAAAGGTGAACACCATACTGATGAATGTGAGCTTACACAAGAATCTATCCAGTATGTTAATAACTACAACAACAGACAGCAATATGGTAAGTACAGGAATCAGAATGGGCAAGGAGCTTGGGGGCAAGGTAACCAGAACAGACAATACTTTCAAGGAGGTGAGACCAGTAATAGAGAGCCTAGGAGAACCAATGAGGAGAATATGCTTCAAAAGATTTTGGACAAGATGGAAATGTATGAGAAGGAACAATTGGAGTTGAGATCTTAAACAAAAAGCAATGAAGCTGCTCTAAAGAATCTGGATATGCAAATGGGCCAAATGGCCAAGGTACTTCACCAAAGACCCCAGGGGACCCTCCCAAGTGACAATGAGCTGAATCCAAAAGGAAACGAAGTATCCAATGCCATAACTTTAAGATATGGTAAAGAACTCAATGGAAGTAAAAAGAAAGAGGTGGAAGAAACCCCAAAAATCACGGAAGAGGCTATAAATGTGGAAGAGGAGCTACAGGGGGAGGAAAAAGAAGAGAGTGAGACGGCATCTGATCTTAAGAAGAAAAGAGGACCTCCAAGCCCATATAACTACCCTGAGTATGCACCCATCCATCATTTTCTTCAAAGAGTTCCACATCCAGTCAAGAAGGGAGCTCAGTTCACAAGATTTCTGGACATGATCAAAAACGTGAATGTGAATGTACCTCTATTAGATTTGGTCACAGCTGTGCCTAGATATGCAAAGTTCTTGAAGGATTTGATTGCAAACAAGGAACAGATTCTGCAGTGTGAAGTGCCAATTCCACTCACGAATAAGAGCCAGGCCTGGATGAACAATGAATTACCACCAAAGTTGAAGGACCCTGGGAGTTGCATAGTACCATGCACAATTTGGTCACACTCAGTTCTTTGGTAGACGACCCCCTTGACAAAAGTTCTTCATGTCTGGCTGAGGACAATAAAGCAAGCGCTATGTTGGGAGGCAACCCGACCATTTAATTTCTTTGTTCGTTTCTTTTAATAATTACTTGACCCCAATAAAATGATTGAGTCTTAGCCCCTCTTGCGTGCGTTAATTGCAGGGGCCACATGGAATAAAAACAACAAGGAAAGGAACTAGAGGCAACGGGAATATGTATGCGCAGACCAAGTACGAATTCATCTAAGAAGCTGGGAAAAATATATCCGGATATCACGGGTCCTAACAGGTAAGTGTGCCGACAATATTCTCTGCACTTACAAAAAGGTGAGAATAAAATCCGAGATGTGACATCCAATGCAAGGTGGAAATATTTGATTGTTCTGAACTTTTACGAGTTAAATTTTATACTGTACTTATGAAGTCCAAAACCAGATAATCTGAACACTTTCTTTGAGTGGTGCATGGAAGAATCATGTCACGGTCAATCAATGAGATATTTCGTTAGGCTGAAAAATGGAAAAGATTGACAATGATAAATCTTGCAAGTGCATGACATGATTTTTGCGATAAGCCAAATGCATGAAAATGTGTAAGAGCATAGGCCCACCAATCTTGTTTAGGGACATCATGATGCAGCCGAATAAGGCATGACAAAACCAATGCATGGGTGATGTGATGCATGCATGTCATTGTTTGTAAGTAGAAAGCATTCAGCAGAAGATGCGTTTGACACTTATGATAGCACCGATTCATGACAAAGGTGGAATAGACTACACAACACAATTGTTTGCATGAACTTTGCAATCCAGCATCTTGTTTTCTAGTGCAATCACATGAGTCCTTTGGCTTTGGCTTAGCTGATTCATGCATGCAAATCTTCCTATAAATACCAAACTCCCTGCATTGAAAACTCATCAACCCTTGCATGTGATTTCGGTGAAACCTCGGCCGAGTGAAAGAAAGCCAGAGAAGGGAACCTATTTTGGGATTAGCAAGGCTGCACAAGTTCTATTCTCAATTTGCATCCCTTTAGCGTAATCTTCAATCAAATAAGCATTTCTTTCCTTACACATCCATGGAGGTCAATTGGATTGCCGAAATGTCATTGCTTGAATGGGATAACGATAGCAATCAGTCCACGTCCATGGTGCCAAAGCCGAGCTTACATGATCCATTGATGAATCTTGATGGACCAATAACGAGATCAAGGAGAAAAGGATTAAAGAAGCTTTGCACACTTTATTGTCATCCCATTGTGAAGACTTGGAGGCCGAATCTTCTCTACCATCTCAACATGAAATTCTTTGGCATGTTTCTTCAATAACAATTCATGAAGACGTTCCACAAAGTTCTACATTGGAACTTAAGGAAATTTCACCTTGAAGAAGACATATGGCCGAAATTGAAGTCCAAAGAAGAGGCGTGTATTTGGGCTTTGGAATGCATCACGCCATTGGGTAATTTTTAGGGTTTAATTTTGTGTTAATTAATTAAGTCCAAAACACTTAATGTGGGCTTTAATTAATTGGTTGTTAATAAATTACTTGGCCCAATTATCTTGCATGATAATGGCAACTAAAAGTTTAGGAAACTTAAGAAGTCAAATTGGTTTTTGCTTCTTAGAGTTTAGAAAAGTAATCTCCTAAAATTTAGGAGCATTACACGTTTTGATTAAGGAAGGCAAAACCGTGTTTTGCTTGCTTTCTTTTCAGGAAACAAGTTGTTAGTTTGTTAGTTGTTAGTTTCCAATTCCAATTTGGAAAGTTTTCTAAGTTGTAATTGGTTAGCTTAGAAGTCAAGTTGTACTTTGCAACTTCTAGGGTTTTATTTCCTTTTTCTTTTAGTAAAGCCGAAACTCTTCTCTATATAAAGAGAAAACCATTGTAACGTTTTTCATAAGATTAATGAATGAAAGTTTTAGCTTTGCTGAAATTGTGATTAACACTTTGTGTTGTCAAAACCTTGGAAAATTATTTAATTCACCATTGTAGTAAGTTCCCTTTAGCGTGACCTTTAGGAGACTTCATCCGTGTTCTTTATTTAAAGAACAAGCCAAATCGACGAAGTTTAGCTATTGAATTTTCATTGGATAAACTGAATCTATTTGTCATAAACGAGGGGGTTTGATTTGCTTCAAGTGATGCCTTTTGCGTTTTCCCTTGATTGCTTTTCCATCCGATTGTTTTTGTGCTTTGTTGTTCGTGAATTTGGTTCAACAACGATTCGAAATTGTGGTAATTGTTTGGTCCAGGAGATAGAGCCTCGATCATTCATATCAATTGGTATCAAAGCATAGGTTGTTGTCTCAAAATTTCAGGTTAATCCGCTTACTCGTTCTTCCGCACTCTTGCTGTTTTGTGTCGTTTATTTTTGCTGTTTTTCTTGCGTCTTTTGCTGCAGTTTTTGTGTCCCTTTTTCTGCTGTATTTTGCGTCTTTCTTGCTGTCCTAGGTTGCCTTAGGTTCATCCATTAATTTTGTAAAAATCGCATGCAAACACATTGCACACAATCTGCCCGAATTTCTCTTTGAACTTGTTTCGTGTTTTGCATCTTGTGAATAGTTCTTGTGTTGATTTTTCTAGCGTTTTTTGCTGCTTTTGTGTCAAAATTCTGCATTGTTTTGTTCATCATCATAGTGCTGAATTCCTTGTGTTTAATTGTTGTCTTACACGTCAAAGCAATAGCTAGGGTTTTCTTCCAAACTAGGGTTTCATCTAGGATTTCTATTCGATTAAGATTTCATAACTCCTTTGTTTCTTGTCCGAATTGCAATCTTTCTTTTGTGTTAGTTTCTTTATCTTGTCTATCACCTCTTGAGTTTTGATCAAACTTTTGACACACCCGAAAAAGACAAGTTCTTGAACACTTTCTTGAACTTCTTGATTTTCTTGAAAATCCGAATTGGTCAAAATTTGATTCTTGAGCTAGATTCTTGTTCTTCTTGATAAATCTTGAATCTTTTGTCAAAGTGGCATCTTTAAATTCTTGATATTTGGTCAGTTATTAAGGTTTTAAAATTTTGAAATTTTAAGGTTAAGGTAAGACCAAAACCTTAATCCTAGGTTTGTTTGAACAACATAAGACAAACAACCTTAAATCCTAGGATTGTGTCTTGAAACCTTAATTCTTAAACATTAAATTTTATTTTGTCCTAGGTTCTTGTCCGAAGTTCTTTTGTTTGTCCAAGGTTTGTGTTCAAACCTTAAACTTTTTGTCTTATACTAGGTTGTCCGAACAAAAAAAAAGAGAAAAAAATGAGAGACCGAATCAAAAATATATATATATATATATATATACGGTCAAATACAAAATATATATATATATATATATTCGGACTTAGTTTTATTTAATTCATTTATTTTATTTTATTTTACAAAGGACAAAACTTACTTGTTACTTGAAAACCACCTTATATTGAAAGTGCCATATCTTGCTCAATACAACTCAGAATTAGGTGATTCAAATTGCATTCTCTTCGTCTTGAAATCTATTTCTGATTTTTGTAGTTTCGGAAGTTGAATCAATTTATACCCACACGTGATCTAAATCCTCTTGTGATGTGTTGTTCTTGTTCAAATTCTTTGGTTTATACTTGTGAAAGTTTTTGTTGTTGAACTTGTTGATTGAGACAAATTCTTTGAAATAATTGAACTTGGTAAGTCTCATTAGTCCCAAACAAATTCATTACTTGAGAGTATTAGCTAGGGTAAACAAGAGAGAACACTACATAATTAGAGTGTAGAGTACCTACTACCCCAAAGTGAGGAACCCGTGAGGATTTTTCTACATATATTTTTGCGTTTTTCTTTACTAACTTGCAGGTACTAATGGAGGAAGGCAAAAGTGATAAACCTATCTCACAAGCCGAGCAAAAGTTTGCTAATGAAGTACTTTTTGGTATGTTATAAAAGATCAATCTCCGACTTGATAATTTGGAGTCGGCAACTAAAAGCTCCACATCAAGGAAGCTCAAATTTGATAATGTTGATTCCGACAATGATGAGGAGGAGGAGGAGGAGGTTTCGAATTCTTCTAAGAAAGGTGAAAAGTCCAAGTTTTCAATTGATTCTGTTAAACTCACTATCTTTACTTTTCATGGTAAATCATATCCCGAAGCATATTTTGAGTGGGTGCGAGATTTAGAACACTTCTTTGAAGGCAATGATGTGTCCGAAAATAGGAAATACCATATTGCTTTTATGCGTCTCAAGGATTATGCTAGTTTATGGTGGGATGGGGTTATGAGGTCTAGACGTCAAGATGGTGAAAGGCCTATCAACACATGGAATTAAATGAAAGCACTTATGAGGAAAAAGTATTTTCCTTCCCATTATAATAGAGAGCTCAACCGAAAGTTGCACTCCCTTGTGCAAGGTAGCCGAACAGTTGAAGATTATTACCATGAGATAGAAGCTTTGATGATTAAAGCCAATGTTCAAGAAGATCCCGACTCAACCATTGAGAGGTTTCTTAGAGGTATGAATTCAGAATTGGCTTACCATGTTGATCTTCAAAGTTATGTTGATATTAATGAACTTGTTCACAAAGCTATCAAAATTGAGAAACATATGAAGGGAAAGGGAAGAAGTTTCCAACAACCACAACCACCATGGAGGAGAGATCAAAAGCCGAATGCAACTCCTTTCACGCCACCCACAAAACCGAAGGCATTCACTCCAAATCAGCCTTCAAACACTTCAAGCAATGCTTCAAAATCAGTTCGCCAAGCTGTTGATTCTTCATCAAAACTGACGCCTAAACCTAATGAGAGGTTAAGGGATATTCGATGCTATAAGTGTCAAGGATATGGCCATTATCAATCCGACTGTCCAACTCGAAAATTGATGATAATTTGTGATAATGGTGATGTTGAAAGTGATGAGGAATGTGCCGACATGCCACCTCTTGAGGAGAAATACCAAAGTGAAGGAAGTGAAGATCTTGATGCGTATGAGGTTGGTAATTACTCTTTAGTCACACGTCGAGTTTTAAACACACAACCACAAATTGATGATGACTTGTCTCAAAGAGATAATATATTTCACACATGATGCATGGTTCAAGGAAACCTTTGTAGTGTGATCATTCATAGTGAATGTGTGTTGATTGCCGTGCCATTAATAAAATCACAATTAAGTATAGACATCCAATTCCTAGATTAGATGACATGCTTGATGAATTATATGGTTCGTGTATCTTCACCAAGATTGATTTAAAAAGTGGCTACTATCAAATTAGAATGAAAGAAGGTGATGAATGGAAGACAGCGTTTAAAACAAAGTTTGGATTATATGAATGGTTAGTTATGCCTTTTGGTCTAACCAATGCTCCTAGTACTTTTATGAGGCTTATGAATCACGTCTTTAGGTCTTTCATTGGTAAATTTGTTGTGGTCTATTTTGATGACATCCTTATATATAGCAAATCACTTGATGAGCATGTTGAACATTTAAAGCTTGTGTTTGTTATATTACGTGAGAACAAATTATATGCCAACCTTAAAAAGTGTTCTTTTTGCATGGAGTCCATAATCTTTTTAGGGTATGTTGTTAGTTCTCAAGGCATTTCTGTTGATGAGTCGAAAGTCAAGGCAATCATGGATTGGCCGAGACCTATTAATGCTAGTCAAGTTAGGAGTTTTCATGATTTAGCAAGTTTTTATAGAAGGTTTGTTAAGGACTTTAGTTCTATAGATGCACCTTTGAATGAACTTGTTAAAAAGAATGTTGTTTTTGAATGGAAAGATGAACATGAAAACGCCTTTAACAAGCTGAAGCATATGTTGACTCACGCCCCTCTTCTTGCTTTGCCAAATTTTAATAAAGCTTTTGAGATACACTGTGATGCCTCCGAGATTAGTATTGGTGCTGTTTTAATGCAGGAATCTAGACCCGTGGCTTATTTTAATGAAAAGCTCAATGGGGCAGCTTTGAAGTATGCAACTTATGACAAGGAGTTGTATGCTTTGGTAAGGTCATTACAGGTTTGGCAACATTACTTATGGCCTAAAGAGTTTATAATTCATTCTGATCATGAAAGCCTTAAATTTTTGAAGACTCAAGGTAAATTGAATAAAAGGCATGCTAAGTGGTTAGAATTTATTGAAACTTTTCCATATGTCATTAAGTATAAATCTGGACATGAGAATGTTGTAGCTGATGCATTATCTAGGAAATATTCGTTATTTACCTATTTACATGCTAAGTTACTTGGATTTCATTTGATTAAAGATTTGTATGTCAATGATAAAGATTTCAATGCCGCCTTTAATGAATGTGTATTAAAGCCGAATGGTGACTATTATTTGCATGATGGTTTCTTGTTTCGAAAGGATAAATTGTGCATACCCCTTTGTTCCATTCGTTAATTACTGGTTAAGGAAACCCATAGGGGAGGGTTAATGGGGCACTTTGGTATTGCTAAAACACTTGCTATTTTAAATGAGCACTTTTATTGGCCTAATATGATTAAAGATGTTAAAAGTGTTTGTGATAACTGCATTGTGTGTAAACAATCGAAATCTAAAGTGATGCCTCATGGTTTGTATACACCTTTGCCTGTTCCTAGTCATCATTGGGTTGATATTTTAATGGATTTTGTACTTGGATTACCTAGGTCTCGCAATGGTAAAGATAGCATATTTGTAGTAGTAGATCGATTTAGTAAAATGGCACATTTTATTGCATGTTCCAAGACTAATGATGCTACACATATTGCTGATTTGTTCTTTAAGGAAATTGTTAGATTACATGGCATTCCACAAAGTATTGTTAGTGATAGGGATGTAAAATTCTTGTCTCATTTTTGGCGTACTGATACGGATGGCCTTGGATTGAAGTCCTTGACCACACGAAATCCACAAACTTTGGATCGTTGCTGCACAAAAAAAGGTTAAACATACAACACAAAACAGATTTTTGGGCGGAAGGAATTCAAGGGAAACGAAAAGGCAAGACTTGAAGCAAATCAAACCCTCACGTTATACAAACGTACTTGGATCAACTCGAGTAAATACAAGAGCTAAACTAAGCTGATTTGGCGTGTTCTTTAAATAAAGAACTCAATTAAGCTCACCTATAGGTCACGCTAAAGGTTTGCTATACAATGAAGATCAAACTTGAACTTCAAGGTTTTGACAACACAAGGTGTTAATCACGACTTTAGCAAAGCTAAAACTCTCAAATTTTCATCTCCCTTTATTTAACGTAAAAAGCACCTATAAATAGGCTTACAAAAATCGTGAAAACCCTAGGACAAGATTAGGAAACTTCCTAATTGTAATGAAACAATAGAAGCTTAACTACTTTCCTAAACTAAAAAGGAAACAAACATTTTGCCTCTTAGCCCAAAATTAAAAACACAAAGACTTAAGCCCCTAAATTAAATGTTTAATGGACTTAATTATTACAACTCAAAAATAATCCTAAAATTAATAAGAATGGCATGAAGCAACATGAAGCCCAAGTACAAGCCTCCATCTTTGGACTTCCAATTCATTCGGCCAAGTGATGTCTCTTCAAGGTGGATTTTCCTTAATTGTTATTGAAGAAACATGCCATAGAACTTCATGTGAAAATGGTTGAGATGGTTCGGCCTCCATGTGATGAAAATCACGTGCTGACAATAAGTTGTGCTTCTCCAATGGATCATATGAACTCGGACTTGGCATCACGGACATGGGCGGATTGCTATCATTCCCTCCCTCCTCGAAAGGATTCGTCCTCGAATCTTGAAATTGAACTCCTGGATCAAACATCCAAATTACGAACTCATTATAAATCCGAACCAAGAAAATTTGTGAAGATGCACATCTCGGACAACACGCATTTACATCCTTGTAGGAATGAAAAGAAATTCGGAACTTAGAGAACTTACCATCCAAGTGTTGAAATACAAGATTACCTGTCTGAACTTCATGAAATCGATTAAGGAATCTAGTGAGAATAATATGTGTAAATTCTCGACCCCCATAAATAAAAGAAAAGTTAGTCCAACAAGTATATGCACTACAAACAACACTTTCATGCACAAGGATGTTGTGAAGCTCGAAATTATCAACATTAAGCTCAAAATATAATTCATGTATTAGATAAGCAACATAGCATGTTATGAAACTATACATAAACTCATTCAACACAAAATAGTTAGATTTCATAATTGAAGAATTATGTGAAATAAGTTGCTTACTAAAACACAAATCATCGGAATTTAACACACATGGTAATAATTTCTGAAATATTGTTTCAAAGGCATGTGAAAGACATTGAAATTGATTCAAAACAGAATACAAACTTTGAAAATCAATGATATTGACGTTAACAAAGTTCTTGACATATAAACCATTGAAATCAACCAATAAGCTTTCATACTTACCTAACTTACCTTGCTTACCTTGTGGAAAACAAGCTAAGGCAGATTGGACTCCTTCCAATTGATAATGAGTTGTTTTTAACTCCATTAAGTATTTAGGAACTCCAAGAACCAGCAAAACAAATGTACTAGGCAGCAAACAATCATGAACACTATCATTCAATAAGTACATTGGTTGCCTATCTAGTAATGCTTTCTTTATCTCGCTAGAAGAAGTAAAATTACAAGATTTGGAATCTTTCTTTTCACCTAAGCTAGCTATTACATTGTTCTTTTCTTGAACTTTCTTCTCCTTGGCGGCACTCATCTCTTTACTATCTTGAACAATTTTAGCTTGATCTTCAAAAACTTGGAATGGAGTTAAGGCACGAAGATTATACCTTTTACTCTCAAAGTCAAAACTGTAGAAATTTTGCTTGGCATGATAAAGTACATCACGATCAAATTGCCAAGGTCGACCAAGTAAAATATGGCAAGCTTCCATTGGAACAACATCACACAAAATCTCATCAACATACTTTCCAATGGTGAATGAAAATATCACTTGTTTAGTCACTTTACTTTCGGCAGAATTGTTCAACCATTGAAGTTTATATGGTTTTGGATGTTTCATGCTAGACAAATTCAATTTCTTAACAAGTACTAGCCACATTTATACAACTACCACTATCAATGATCACACTACAAATTTTTCCTTGAACCATACATTTAGCGTGAAATATATTATCCCTTTGAGACAAATCATCAATTTGTGGTTGTGTACTAAGAACTTGACGATTAACTAACGAAAATTGACCATTACCAACCTCATATGTTTCAAGTTCTTCACCTTCTTCACTTTGATTTTTTTCTTCAAGTGGTGGCATGTCGGCACAATCATCATCATCCTCTTCACTTACCACTTCGCCATTAGGAAGAAGCATCATCACTTTTAGAGTTGGACAATCAGATTGATAATAACCATATCCTCGACACTTAAAACATCGAATATCCCTTAACCTTTTCCCAGATGTTGATGTCTATGTAGGGGTATGATCAGCAACCGTGGTAACTGATTTTGGGACATTAGGTGTAGACACATTCAGCTTTTGTTCTCTTCTCCATGGTTGTTGCGGCTGTTGGAAATTTCGACCCTTTCCCTTCATGTGTTTCTCAATTTTGATAGCTTTGTGAACATGTTCATTAATATCAACATAGCTTTGAAGATCAACATGGTAAGCCAATTCAGAATTCATACCTCTAAGGAACCTCTCAATGGTAGAGTCGGGATCCTCTTGAACATTGGCCTTAATCATTAAAGCTTCAATCTCATGATAATAATCTTCAACTGTTCGGCTACCTTGCACAAGGGAGTGCAACTTTCTATTGAGCTCTAGGTTATAATGGGAAGGAACATACATTTTCCTCATAAGTGCTTTCATTTTAGTCCAAGTCTTGATTGGACTTTCACCATCTTGACGTCTAGATCGAGTAATGATAGGAATGAGCCCGAGTCCACATTGCCAAATCCAGCTTCCCATGATCCATTAGCAAATCTTGGTGGTCCAATGACAAGATCAAGGAGCAAGAGGATGAAGGAAGCATTACAAGCATTGTTATCAACACATTGAGAGTTGATGGCCAATGTTCATAGGAGTTCGACACAACCATCTCAAGATGAAGTACTTTGGCATATTTCTTCAATAACAATTTATGATCCACCTTGAAGAAATAATGTGAAGGCCGAAATATTAAAGTCCAAGAAGAAGGCGTGTTTTGGGCTTTGAAATGGATCACGCCCTTTTTAATATATTTTAGGGTTTATTATGTTGTTTTTAATTAAGTCCACTTAACGATTTTATGGGCTTAATTGGCGTTTTTTATTAAGTGTTAATAAGGTATTACTTGGCCCAATTATCTTGCATGATAATTAGGAAAGTAAAGTTTTAGAAAGTAAAATTGAATTTTGCTTCTTCAAGGCAAAACTGATTTTAGTCTTTGTTTAAGTTTAGGAAACAAAGAAAGCCAAATTGTGTTTGGCCACCTTTAGGAAGAAAACGTGAGACACCAATCCTTTTTGGAAAAGGATTAGCTTATGTGTGTCACAAATTCTTTTTGGAAAAGGATTAGTAAGTTAGTATAGGAGTCAAGTTAGGGTTTTATTTCCTTTTTCTCTTAGGAAAGCCGAATTACTCCCTATAAAAGGGAAAGCTATGTAACGTTTTTTAAGCATGTTGAATTGAAAGAATTTTGGCTTTGCTAAATTAAATTTGACATCATCAACGTGAGTTATTCTTGAATAATTCATAAGACCCGCCAAACCTTAAGTGAGGAACTTTAGGTAAAGCTTACAAGTTCTAGATTTATAGAACCGGTCAAACTGATAGGTTTAATTTATTAATTTACAATTGTTAAACTGAATCAATTTGTGTTAACGTTGGGGTTAGGTTAACTTTAATCTTGCCTTTGCGTTTCATACTTTCTTTTCAGCCAATTTGTTCTTGTCGTGATTGAATTTGGTGCACAACGATCTCAAGTATTTGTGGAAAATTCGTGTGGATTGGGACTTCATCCTACTCCATTCGTATCAATTGGTATCAAAGCAGCCAGGTTGTTCATCAAATTCGGTAATCAAATCTTTTATTTGAGTCTTGTTCTTGTTTTCTCTTCTTGGATCTTGTCCTTCTTTTGGCGTCCTTCTTGCTGTCTTGTTACGTCAATTTCTGCAGTTTTTGTGGTGTCTTTTTGTTGCTGTTTTCGTGTCTTTATTGCTGTCCAAGGTTGTCATAGTTCAGCCTTTAAATTACGTCAAAATCGCATGCAATTTGTTTGCTAAAAAAAATCTGTCCAATTCGTGTTCATCTTGCTCGGATTTTTGCGATTTTTTTGTTGTGTTGATCTTGCTGTTTGGTGTCATGTTTTGCTGCTGTTTTTCTTCATAATTCTGCATTGTTTTTGTTCATCATCATAGTGTGGAATTCTTGAGTCATTCTTGCTGAAATCACGTCCAAAGAATTAGGGTTTGTCAAACTAGGGTTTGTGAAATTAGGGTTTCTTATTCAAAATTTCATAACTTCCTTGTTTCTCATCCTTTTCTTGATCTTTCTTTTGTGTTATCTTCATCATTCTATTGCCATTAAAGTGTGTTTTGATCAAACTTTTTCACCATCTCAAAAAGACGAGTTCTTGACCACTTTCTTGAAAATCTTGATTTTCTTGAAAATCCGAAAGTGCTCAAATTTGAATCTTGAAGACATATTCTTGCTCTTTGTGATATTTCTTGAATCTTTGGTAAAAGTGGTATCTTCAAAATCCGAAATTTTGTTGACTTCTTGATACATTGAAGTGGTTGAAAATTTAGGGTTTATCAACAACCTCAAAACCCTAGTTAATCTTTTGGTCAAAAAAAAAAGAGGCCATTACAAAAAAAAAAAAAAGGCCATTACAAAAAAAAAAAAAGACCAAGTAAAAATCAGCCCAAAGGCATTTGGTCTAAAGTGAAAAAAAAAAAACAAAAAATTTTTTTTATTTTTTTCGTATTTAATTTTATAGTTTCGGACGCCACTTTCGGACCGCTTACCTGTCCGAAACTACCGTCCGAACCTCGACAGAGAAGTCACAAATTTTCACAAAATTTCGGACTCCACTTTCGAACCCCTGATCCGTCCGAAACTACCGTCCGATCCTCGACAGAGATTTGAAATTTTTTTAACAAAGTTTCGGACGCCACTTTCGGCCGTCCGAACCTTTGATCTACCGTCCGAAACTCGGCAGAGAGGTTATATACACTATAACTTCAAACCTTCATAACTTTCTCATTTTTAATCGGAATTGAGTGATTCAAAAACACATCTTCTTGTTATCTTCTCTAGTTTCTGAATTCGTAGCTTTCTGAAGTTAATTTGTTTATACCCCATACATGATCTTAAAATCTTCTTGTGACGTGAAATTTTCTTTTCAAACTTCTTTGGTTTTGCTTTTGTGAATTGATTTGTTTGAACTAATTGGTTGAGACTTGTTCTTAAAATCGACAAACAGTAAGCTTCAATTAGTTTGAGAGATTCATTGTTGAGTATTTAGATAGGGTATACACGAGAAAAGCCATTACACTAGAGAGGAGAGTATTACTCACCAAAAGTGAGAACCCGAGAGGTTTTTATTTTGCTATCTTTTGTTGTTTTTACTAACTTGCAGGAACAATGGAGGGAGATGATAAAACACCTCAAGGACAACCCCAAACGGATCAAAAATATGTTAATGATGTTCTATTTGACATGATCCGAAAACTCAATCTAAAGATTGATAATTTAACCATTTTTCCTTCACCAAAAAAAGGTTCTACTTCTCGACAGAATAAACATGAAGAAGCCGAGCCTAGTGATGAGGAGAATGAGGAGTTCATGGATTCTCCTAAAGATGGTAAGAAATCTGATTTGTATTGAGTGGGGTTAAACTAACATTGCCTACTTTCCATGGTAAAGCAGATCCGGAAGCTTATTTTGATTGGGTTCGTGAGCTTGAACACTTCTTTGAAGGTAATAGCTATCCCGAACATAAGAGGTATCGCCTAGCCTTCATGCACCTCAAGGATTATGCAAGTTTGTAGTGGGATAAAGTAATGAGATCTAGACGTGAAGATGACGAACCACCTATTCAAACATGGAAGTAAATGAAAGCGCTTATGAGGAAGAAGTATGTTCCATCACATTATAGCCGAGAGCTCAACAGAAAATTGCACTCCCTTGTGCAAGGAAACAAAACCGTGGAGGAATACTACCATGAGATGGAAGCTCTCATGATCAAGGCCAATGTTCGTGAAGATCCCGATTCAACAATTGAAAGATTTCTTAGAGGTATGAATTCTGAATTGTCTTATCATGTTGATTTACAATCTTATGTTGATATTAATGAGCTTGTTCATAAATCTATTAAGATTGAAAGGCATGAAAGGTAAGAACAGGTTCACACAACAGAATCCACCATGGCAAAGGGATTTGAAACCTAAATCAGCCCCTTTCACTCCACCAACAAATCCGAGGCAATTTATCTCAAACCAGCCATCTAGTGCGCCTCTTTATGTCCCAAAATCAGTCCCCAAAGTTGCTGATCCAATACCTAAATCAGCGCCAACTTCTACTCCAAGATTGAGGGATATTAGATGTTTTAAATGTCAAGGCTATGGTCACTTGCAAGCCAACTGTCCTACTGCCCGGATCATGATTACTTTAGATACTGGAGAAGTGGTAAGTGATGATGATTGTGCCGACATGCCACCTCTTGAAGAAAAGTACCAAGATGATCAAAGTGATGAGGGTGAAAATCTTGATGAGCCGACCTACTCAGTTGGTAACTTTTCTTTAGTTTCTCGCCGTGTTCTTAATGTTCAACCTTTGGAAGATAATGATTTGATGCACGTGATAACATATTTCACACACGCTGTTTAGTGCAAAACATGGCTTGTAGTGTGATTATTGATAGTGGTAGTTGCACAAATGTGGCGAGCACCTTACTTGTTAACAAACTGAATTTGAATTGCATGAAACATCCAAAACCATATAGGCTTCAATGGTTAAATAATTCAGTTGAAACTCGTGTCACTAAACAAGTAAAGTTTTCTTTCACCATTGGTAAATATGTTGATACTGTTTTATGTGATGTTGTTCCAATGGAGGCTAGTCATATTTTACTTGGTAGACCTTGGCAATTTGATTGTGATGTGCTTTATCATGCCAAGAAAATTTTTTACAGTTTTGTGCATAATGGTAAAAAGTATAGTCTTCATGCTTTGACTCCTGCTCAAGTTTTTGAAGATCAAACTCGAATTGCACAAGCTTGTAAAGATATAAATGAAGCTAAGAAGAAGAAGGAACTAGAAAAACAACAAAACGAAAAACCTAATTTAGGCCGAGAGGTAGTTAATAAGAAATCTTGTTGTTTTGCTTCTTCTAATGAGATTAAGAGAGCATTGATTAATAGGCAGTCCTTATACTTAATGTTTAGCAAGGAACTTATACTTGTTGTTGACAGTGATAACCTTGCTTCTTTGCCTAGTGCCGTGTACTCTCTTTTGCAGGAATATAGTGATGTGTTTCCCGAGGAGTTACCAATAGGTTTACCACCTATTCGTGGCATTGAGCACCAAATTGATTTCATCCCAGGAGCTCAAATTCCAAACCGACCAGCTTATAGAGCAAATCCGGAGGAAACAAAAGAGATTCAACGTCAAGTGGATGAACTCCTTGACAAAGGTATTGTGCGTGAGTCTCTTAGTCCATGTTCAGTTCCTGTTATCTTAGTCACTAAAAAGGATGATACTTGGCGAATGTGTGTAGATTGCCGTGCTGTTAATAAGATTACCATTAAGTATAGACATCCAATTCCTAGATTAGATGATATGCTTGATGAATTGCATGGATCTTCCATATTTTCCAAAGTTGATTTGAAAAGTGGGTGATACGAATGGAGTAGGGTGAGAATCCAGCTCCACACGAATTCCACACACTTAGGATCGTTGTGCACCAAAATTCAGAAACCAACACGATCACAAGTAAGATCAAACACGGAAACAACACAAGAAGAAAAGATGGATATCGAATGGGATGTATTTGATTGTAAATCAATCAAACCCAACACATTACCACAAAGTGATTTCAATCTAACCTATGTAAATCAATGGTTAAAAAGATCTCAGTTTGGCTCGCTCTTGAAATCAAGAAACAATACGTTTTCTTTAAGGTCCTAGCTTAAAGAATCCGGTCCTATGAATAATCAACTAACCCTAATTGATTAATCACGTTTTTCACAACTTGTTTAAGGCTGCAAATAATTTAGCAAAGCTAAATGGTTTCTTCAAAATTCAATCATATATCTAAAAACGTTTACAATGATCTCTTTATATAGAGATGAGTTTCGGCTCTACAAATTGGAAAAGGAAATAAAACCCTAGAAGTTGTAAATTACAACTTGACTTCTAAACTAACCAACTTACAAACTAATCCTTTATGGAAAAAGGAAGCTAAAAACGTTTTGCCCTTCTAGAAGACAAGGACAAGCTCCTAAAATTTAGGGAATTACTTTCCTAACAAATTAAAGCCCATTACATGCCATTATCATGCAAGATAACTTGGGCCATGTAATTAAAAACGAAAATATACTAATAATAAGCCCAATTAAAATGTTTTGGACTTAATTATTAAAACATTAATTAATTCTAACTACTTAAGAAAAAGGCGCGATCCAATTTGGCAAAAGCCCAAGCACGCCATCTTGGTCTTCAATAAATAATGTCCATGGATTAGTGAATCCTAATCCCACTAGGATTGTGAATCCTAGTCTCATTTGGATTTGCCTTTATGGAACTCTTATGGAACTTGGACAAGATGAGGATTGATGAATCCTAATCCTATTAGGATTGAGCTTGGAAATCCTAATCCCATTAGGATTTGTCTTGGAAATCCTATTCCTATTAGGATTTGGCTTGGTAATCCTATTTCCATTAGGATTTGGAGTAGATTGCTTGTACGGATTCTTATCATTCCCTCCCTCCTCGAAAGGATTCGTCCTCGAATCTGGAAATTGAGCTCCTGGATCAAACACCAATAAGAAAAACTCATTACAAACTCGAGCCAAGTAAAACAAATCCTGCAATAAGAAAATAAATGTGTCAGTTAAAGAAAACTTAAAATAATTATGCATATAAACATCATTTAATAAATGCAAATCAGAAAACTTATGATGATATGCAATATTAAACAACTTTAAAAAGAATACTTCAAATAAAGATGAACATAATGTTTTGAGCAACAAGAAAGTATTCAAGAGAAATTTATTAACTTCATCCTTGGACACACTAATAATAACATGAAAATCAATGATGTTAACATGTAAAGAATGAAAAGAAAGTAAACATATATTAATGTAATTACAAATATTATCCAAGGATTCATAAGAATTTGCAAAGCAAGTATATATATAGACATCCCGGATTAAATGTGAATCAACAAAAACTAAGTTGTACATTCTTTACAAGCATGTTGAAGTTATCAAAGATTAAGAACTTACAATTCCAAAGAATAAGAACAGAATATTGTACCTTCGGGAATTGAAAAGAAATTCGAAATTGAGATAACTTACCAAACAAGTGTTGAACAATCAGATTACCTTGTCGAAGTGGATACTTTTGATTTTGGAATGAATTGAAAACAGTAAGAGCAAAGTTATGAATCAAATCATCAAAATAAAGTGTATTCCAGTTAGGATAATCAATAGATTTAACACTTTGTTTAGTGTTCACAAGGGTTTTGTAATGATCGAAATTATAAGCACTCAACTTAGCTTGCTTACCTTGTGGAAAACAAGTTAAGGCAGATTGGATTCCTTTCATTTGATAATGAAGGGGTTTCAATGCCATTAGGCATTTAGGAATTCCAAAAACCTGTAAGAGAGAGTAAACAGCACTAGGCAAAGAAACAAGGTTATCACTGTCAACAACAAGTATAAGTTCCTTGCTAAACATGAAGTATAAGAACTGCCTATTAATCAATGCTCTCTTAATCTCAGTAGAAGAAGCAAAACAACAAGATTTCTTACTAACTACATCTCGGCCTAAATTAGATTTTTCGTTTTGTTGTTTTTCTAGTTCCTTCTTCTTCTTAGCTTCATTTATGTCTTTACAAGCTTGTGCAATTCGAGTTTGATCTTCAAAAACTTGAGCAGGAGTTAAAGCATGAAGACTATACTTTTGACCATTATGCACGAAGCTGTAAAAATTTTTCTTGGCATGATAAAGCACATCACAATCAAATTGCCAAGGTCTACCAAGTAAAATATGACTAGCCTCCATTGGAACAACATCACATAAAACAGTATCAACATATTTACCAATGGTGAAAGAAAACTTTACTTGTTTAGTGACACGAGTTTCAACTGAATTATTTAACCATTGAAGCCTATATGGTTTTGGATGTTTCATGCAATTCAAATTCAACTTATTTACAAACAAAGTGCTCGCCACATTTGTGCAACTTCCACTATCAATTATCACACTACAAATTCTGTCTTGCACTAAGCAACGTGTGTGAAATATGTTTTCTCGTTGCATCAAATCATCATTATCAACTAAAGGTTGGACATTTAGAACACGGCGAGAGACTAAAGAAAATTTACCGTCACCATACGTGTAGGGCTCATTGTCTTCACTTTCTTCACTTGATTCATGTTTCTCTTCAAGAGGTGGCATGTCGGCACAATCATCATCACTTACCACTTCACCACTATCAAGAGTTATCATCACTTTTCGAGTTGGACATTCAGCTTGCATATGACCATAACCTTGACATTTATAACATCGAACATCCCTCAATCTTGGAGTTGAAGAAGTTGACGCCGTTTTAGAAGGTTGGACAGCAACCTTGGGCGTTGTTTTTGAGACACCTTGAGGGGCACTTGACGTTGAACTTTGTGGAAATTGGCGTGGCTTGGATGGCGGATTGAAAGGGGCAAAACTCGGCTTCTTATCTCTTTGCCAAGGTGGAGTTGGTTGTGAAAACTTACCCTTCCCTTTCATGTGCCTTTCTATCTTGATGGCTTTATGGACAAGTTCATCAATATTATCAAAACTTTGTAAATCAACTTGATGAGCCAAATCAGAATGCATACCTCTTAAAAATCTTTCCATTGTAGAGTCGGGATCTTCTTGAACATTAGCCTTGATCATCAAAGCTTCCATCTCATGATAATACTCCTCAACCGATTTGTTACCTTGTACAAGTGTATGTAACTGTCTATTCAATTCACGGTTGTAGTATGAAGGGACATATTTCTTCCTCATGAGTGTTTTCATGCGACTCCATGTCTTGATTGGACTTTCACCATCTTCACGTCTAGATTGAGACAACTTATCCCACCACAAACTTGCATGATCCTTTAAGTGCATAAAGGCAAGTCGAAATTTTTTCTTTTCGGGATAGTCATGGCCTTCAAAGAAGTGCTCAAGCTCACGAACCCAATCAAAATAAGCTTCCGGATCTGTCTTACCATGAAAAGTGGGAATTGTTAACTTAAGTGAAGCAATTGAGACTTTAGACTTGTTACCCTTAGAAGATGATTCGGACAACTCTTCCTCCTCCTCTTCATTAGATTCACTTTCGGACTCAAAAGCAGCATTATATTTAAACTTCTTGGATGAAGATTTCTTTGATGGCTTAGAAGTTGATGACTCCAAGAAATCAAGGCGGAGATTGATCTTTTGTAGTATCTGTGCAAGAGAATCATTAGCAAACTTTTGCTCAGCTTCGGTTTGAGGTTTAGAACCTCTTGGTGTATTAGTTTCGTCCTCCATTATCCTGCAAGGTTAGTAAGAAACAAAAGAAAACAACAATTGAATTCCTCTCGGGTTCTCACTATGTGGATAGTAGGAGCTCTCCTCTCTTTGATATATGTTTCTCTCGTGTATACCCTAGTCTAATACTCTCAAACTATAGAGAACTTACTGTTGCAATGACTTTAAGAGATTGTCTCAACTGAGATTTTCAACAACAAGATTCACACAAGTCAAATCAAAGAAGTTCAAATAATTCACGTCACAAGAGTATTTCAGAGCACGTGTGGGTATAATTTGATTGATTCAGAAACTATGATATTTAGAAAGAGGAATCAAAGACGAGAACAACACAATTTGAATCACCAAAATCCGAGTTGTATAGCAAAAGTTATGGCACTTTTAATCCAAGGTGGTTTCAAATCAAAACTCAAGAACAAAGTGTTCTTTTTAATTTACGAAAATTAATTAAAAAAAAAAAAAATACTAAAAATTAAATAACAGAAATATTAAAAGTCCGAGATTATTTTCTTTTATTGGGCCTTTTTTTTTTTTTTTTTTTTCAATATCACGGCCTTTTTTTTTTTTTTTTGATTTGGGCCTTTTTTTTTTTTAAAATTACGGCCTCTTTTTTTTTTTTTTTTTTTTATTCGGACAACAAAAAGGACAAAACAAACTTTTAAGGTTTTGGACAAAAACCTTGTACAAACAATGACCTAGGTTCGGACAAGAATCTTAAACAACTTAGGTCAAACAAAATCTTTAAGGTTTTAAGACAAGAACCTAGTACAAGTACTTAGGTTTAAGGATGTGGCCTTGTCTTATGTGGTTCAACCTTAATTTCTCCAAACTTTAATAACTCACCAAGGACAAAGAATTTGAAAGTGCCACTTTAACAAAATTTTCAAGATTTAACTCAAGGATTTCAAATATGGTTCAAGATTCAAAATTTGACAACTTTCAAAAATCAAGAACTTCAAGAAGTTCAAGAAAGTGGTCAAGAACCAATCTTTTTCACTTGTTCAAAAAGTTTGATCAAAAGTTATTATGACAAGAGTAGATTGATGGAACTAACACAAAAAGAATTTCAAGAATTGAGCAAGAACTCACAAAGTTATGATAATTTGAAACTAGGGTTTTTAAGAAACCCTAATCTTGACACCTAGGGTTTGGACGTGAAATCAACAAATAAAACACAAAGAATCCAACACTATGAATGCAAGAAAATAGTGCAGAATATTGAGACAAAGATGGCAGCAAGGATCGAACAAGAAACACAAGAAGAACAACACAAAAACGCAAGAAAATCAAGTAACAAGATCAACTCGATTTGGGCAGATTTTAAGCACCAAGTTGCATGCGATTTTTGGACAGAATATTAATGAATTTAAGACTCAATTAATATATATATTTACTGCAGAATTTAAACTTTAAAAACAGCAGCAATTCGAAGCAAGAACAGTAGCAAAAAGATGTCAAAAATCGTAAACAACAAGAAGGAAATTTTCGGGCAGATTTGATCAACTTTGGCTTATGCGATTTTGATGAATTTAAAGACACTAACTATGACGACTTTGGACAGCAAGAAACACGTGAAAACAGCAACTAAAAGACTCCAAAAACTGCAGAAAAAATTGACGCACAAAGGACAGCAAGAACGACTCAAAAAGTAGAGCAAAATCCGAGAAGGAAAAACAAAGCGCAAACCTGAATTTTGTGATGAACAACCTAGATGCTTTGATACCAATTGATACGAATGGAGTAGGGTGAGAATCCAGCTCCACACGAATTCCACACACTTAGGATCGTTGTGCACCAAAATTCAGAAACCAACACGATCACAAGTAAGATCAAACACGGAAACAACACAAGAAGAAAAGATGGATATCGAATGGGATGTATTTGATTGTAAATCAATCAAACCCAACACATTACCACAAAGTGATTTCAATCTAACCTATGTAAATCAATGGTTAAAAAGATCTCAGTTTGGCTCGCTCTTGAAATCAAGAAACAATACGTTTTCTTTAAGGTCCTAGCTTAAAGAATCCGGTCCTATGAATAATCAACTAACCCTAATTGATTAATCACGTTTTTCACAACTTGTTTAAGGCTGCAAATAATTTAGCAAAGCTAAATGGTTTCTTCAAAATTCAATCATATATCTAAAAACGTTTACAATGATCTCTTTATATAGAGATGAGTTTCGGCTCTACAAATTGGAAAAGGAAATAAAACCCTAGAAGTTGTAAATTACAACTTGACTTCTAAACTAACCAACTTACAAACTAATCCTTTATGGAAAAAGGAAGCTAAAAACGTTTTGCCCTTCTAGAAGACAAGGACAAGCTCCTAAAATTTAGGGAATTACTTTCCTAACAAATTAAAGCCCATTACATGCCATTATCATGCAAGATAACTTGGGCCATGTAATTAAAAACGAAAATATACTAATAATAAGCCCAATTAAAATGTTTTGGACTTAATTATTAAAACATTAATTAATTCTAACTACTTAAGAAAAAGGCGCGATCCAATTTGGCAAAAGCCCAAGCACGCCATCTTGGTCTTCAATAAATAATGTCCATGGATTAGTGAATCCTAATCCCACTAGGATTGTGAATCCTAGTCTCATTTGGATTTGCCTTTATGGAACTCTTATGGAACTTGGACAAGATGAGGATTGATGAATCCTAATCCTATTAGGATTGAGCTTGGAAATCCTAATCCCATTAGGATTTGTCTTGGAAATCCTATTCCTATTAGGATTTGGCTTGGTAATCCTATTTCCATTAGGATTTGGAGTAGATTGCTTGTACGGATTCTTATCAGTGGGTACTACCAAATACGAATGAAAGAAGGAGATGAATGGAAAACTGCTTTTAAAACCAAGTATGGGTTGTATGAATGGTTAGTTATGCCTTTTGGTTTATCTAATGCACCTAGTACTTTCATGAGGCTTATGAACCATGTTTTTCGTCATTTCATTGGAAAGTTTGTGGTAGTCTACTTTGATGATATCTTGATATATAGCAAATCACTTGATGAGCATGTTGAACATTTAAAACTCGTGTTTGCTATATTGCGTGAGAACCAATTATATGCTAACCTTAAAAAGTGTTCTTTCTGTTTGGAATCTATTATCTTTTTGGGTTATGTTGTAAGTTCTCAAGGCATTGCTGTTGATGAGTCAAAAGTCAAGGCAATCATAGATTGGCCGAGACCACAAAATGCTAGTGAGGTAAGAAGTTTTCATGGATTAGCAAGTTTTTATAGGAGATTTGTTAAAGACTTTAGTTCCATTGCTGCACCTTTAAATGAACTTGTTAAAAAGAATGTCACCTTTGCATGGAATAAAGAACATGAAAACGCCTTTAACACTTTGAAGTATAAATTGACTCATGCCCCTTTACTTGCTTTGCCGAATTTCAATAAAGCTTTTGAGATACACTGTGATGCCTCCGGGATTGGTATTGGTGCTGTTCTTATGCAGGAATCAAGGCCCGTGGCTTATTTCAGTGAAAAGCTTAATGGGGCATCTTTAAAGTATGCAACTTATGACAAGGAGTTGTATGCATTGGTAAGGTCATTGCAGGTTTGGCAACATTATTTGTGGCCAAAAGAATTCATAATCCATTCTGATCATGAAAGTCTCAAATTCTTAAAGACTCAAGGTAAGTTGAATAAGAGACATGCAAAATGGTTGGAATTCATTGAAACTTTTCCTTATGTGATTAAGTATAAATCTGGTCATGAGAATGTGGTAGCTGATGCTTTATCTAGGAGGTATGCTTTATTTACCTATTTACATGCAAAGCTACTTGGATTTGAATTGATTAAAGACTTGTATAAGGAAGATGTTGACTTTGCCGAATCTTATGATCTTTGTTCAATAAGGCCGAATGGTGATTATTTTGTGCATGATGGTTTCTTGTTTCGCAAGGATAAATTGTGCATTCCCTCATGTTCCATTCGTGATTTACTTGTTAAAGAAACCCATGGGGGAGGGTTAATGGGGCATTTTGGTATTGTTAAAACACTCTCTATTTTGAATGAGCACTTTTATTGGCCTAACATGATTAAAGATGTTAAAAGTGTTTGTGAAAAATGTATTGTGTGTAAGCATGCTAAGTCCAAAGTAATGCCTCATGGTTTGTATCAACCTCTGCCTGTTCCTAGCAACCCTTGGATTGACATATCTATGGATTTTGTGTTAGGGTTACCTAGATCACGCACTGGTAATGATAGCATTTTTGTTGTAGTTGATAGATTTAGTAAAATGGCTCACTTCCTTGCATGTTCTAAATCTAATGATGCTACCAAAATTGCTGACCTTTTCTTTAAGGATATTGTACGTTTGCATGGAATTCCTAAGAGTATTGTCAGTGATAGAGATGTCAAGTTTTTGTCACATTTTTGGCGTACACTTTGGAATAAATTAGGCACAAAATTATTGTTTTCTACTGTTGCACATCCACAGACTGATGGTCAAACAGAAGTAGTAAATCGTACATTGTCTAATTTGCTTCGTGCTATCATTCAAAAAAACTTAAAGAATTGGGAGAATTGTTTGCCACACATTGAATTTGCATATAACCGAACTGTTCATAGTTCTACTGGTTATTCGCCTTTTGAAGTTGGTATGGATTTAATCCTTTAACTCCCCTTGATATTTGCCTCTTCCTATTAATGAGTTTGTTAATGTGGAAGGTAAAGCTAAAGCTGATTTTGTAAGGGAATTGCATGAAAAGGTTTACAAAAATATTCAAAGGCGTAATGAGCAATATGCAAAACAAGCCAACAAGGGCAGAAGACAAGTGATTTTCGAACCTGGAGATTGGGTTTGGATTCACTTGAGGAAGGAAAGGTTTCCTGAAAAGAGGAAATCTAAACTTCATCCAAGAGGAGATGGCCTTTTCAAGTCTTGGAAAGGATTGGAGACAATGCATATAGAATCGAACTACCTAGTGAGTATGGTAATGTTTCATCTACTTTCAATGTTTCTGATTTGAGTTTATATGATGTAGGTGATTCGAGGACCAATCCTTTCGAGGAGGGAGGGAATGATAGGAATGAGCCCGAGTCCACATTGCCAAATCCAGCTTCCCATGATCCATTAGCAAATCTTGGTGGTCCAATGACAAGATCAAGGAGCAAGAGGATGAAGGAAGCATTACAAGCATTGTTATCAACACATTGTGAGTTGATGGCCAATGTTCATAGGAGTTCGCCACAACCATCTCAAGATGAAGTACTTTGGCATATTTCTTCAATAACAATTTATGATCCACCTTGAAGAAATAATGTGAAGGCCGAAATATTAAAGTCCAAGAAGAAGGCGTGTTTTGGGCTTTGAAATGGATCACGCCCTTTTTAATATATTTTAGGGTTTATTATGTTGTTTTTAATTAAGTCCACTTAACGATTTTATGGGCTTAATTGGCGTTTTTTATTAAGTGTTAATAAGGTATTACTTGGCCCAATTATCTTGCATGATAATTAGGAAAGTAAAGTTTTAGAAAGTAAAATCGAATTTTGCTTCTTCAAGGCAAAACCGATTTTAGTCTTTGTTTAAGTTTAGGAAACAAAGGAAGCCAAATTATGTTTGGCCACCTTTAGGAAGAAAACGTGAGACACCAATCCTTTTTGGAAAAGGATTAGCTTATGTGTGTCACAAATCCTTTTTGGAAAAGGATTAGTATGTTAGTTAGTATAGGAGTCAAGTTAGGGTTTTATTTCCTTTTTCTCTTAGAAAAGCCGAATTACTCCCTATAAAAGGGAAAGCTATGTAACGTTTTTAAGCATGTTGAATTGAAAGAATTTTGGCTTTGCTAAATTAAATTTGACATCATCAACGTGATTTATTCTTGAATAATTCATAAGACCCGCCAAACCTTAAGTGAGGAACTTTAGGTAAAGCTTACAAGTTCTAGATTTATAGAACCGGCCAAACTGATAGGTTTAATTTATTGATTTACAATTGTTAAACTGAATCAATTTGTGTTAACGTTGGGGTTAGGTTAACTTTAATCAATTTGTGTCAATTTGCGTTTCATACTTTCTTTTCCGCCAATTTGTTCTTGTCGTGATTGAATTTGGTGCACAACGATCTCAAGTATTTGTGGAAAATTCGTGTGGATTGGGACTTCATCCTACTCCATTCGTATCAAGTAACCTAATCCCACCATAGACTAGCATAATCCTTAAGATGCATGAAGGCAAGTCGGAACTTCTCCTTCTCGGGATAATTATGGCCTTCAAAGAAGTGATCTAGGTCTCTAACCCAATCAAAATATGCCTCGGGATCTGCCTTTCCATGAAATGTAGGAATTGTTAGTTTAACAGATGCAATTGAAATCTTAGACTTGTCACCTTTCTTAGAAGAACTTGTGTACTCCTCCTCCTCCTCTTCATTGGATTCATAATCAGATCAAACTCAATCTTTCGTGAACCCTTTGGTGGTTTAGATGCCGAAGACAAGTTGTCAACTTGGAGTTGCAACTTTTGAAGCATGTTGAAGATCACATCGTTTGTGAACTTTTGATATCCTTGTGGTGTTTTTGAATCACCATCTTCCATTGTACCTGCACGTTAGTAAAGAAACACAAGAAAATAGATGTATAATCTCACGGGTTTCTCACTTTGGGAAGTAGGTACTCTCTACTCTTTTGAAGTAGCTTTCACTCTTGTATTTCCTAGCTAATACTCTCATGTAATGAATATGTTAGAACTATTGAGACTTACCAAGTTCAATTATTTAGATAACACGTCTCAATCAACAAGTTCCACAACAAGAATTCACACAAGTAAAAATCCAAAGAGTACAACAAAGAAAACACGTCACAAGAGTATTTAGAACACGTGTGGGTATAACTTGACAGCTTCAGAAACTAAAGAATTCAAAGAATAAACAAGAGAAAACAAAAGAAGGGCTTTGAATCACTCTAGTCCGAATTAAGATGAGCAATATATATGTCACTTCCAAGCACTACTTAAGAACACTTAGTTCTTTCAAATGGAAAATAAAAACAGAAAATAAACAAAATAAAGTCCGAAGATATATATATTTTTTTGTTTTTTATTTTTTGTTTTTTTTTAATTGACCGTACTTATTTTTTTTTTGAATCAATCACTATTTTTTTTTTACTTTCGGACGACTGTTTCGTACGCTCTACCCCGTCCGAACCTAAACTTCTGGGAGCAGAATTTTTGTCCCAAGTTTCGGACGCCTGTTTCGGACGACCACCACTGTCCGAACCTAAATTTCTGGAAGGACAATTTTGAACTCAAGTTTCGGACGCCTGTTTCGGACGACCACCACCGTCCGAACCTAAACTTCTGGGAGCTCAACTTTTTCCCCAGGTTTCGGACGCTATGATGCGAATGTTGTATGGCCGAGGCTCCAACTCCTGGACCAAATTCGAATCTCCCACACAAGCTATAGGACCGTGTTGCTCTTACCAAGATAATCCACAACAAGAACACAAAATTGGATGGAACGAAATCAAAGGAAAAACGCTAGGAATTGAGTAAATCAAAACTTCACGTTTTATTACTAATGAACTTAATTTAACCTATGAAAATTCAATCAGTTAAACAAGTTAATTAGGCCTGCTCTTTAAATAAAGAACAATTGGTGTAATCTCCTATAGGTCACGCTAAAGGGGATTAACTACAATGAACAGTTAAATAACTCTTCAAGGCTTTGAACAACTCAAGGAGTTAATTCACGAATTTTAGCAAAGCTAAAAACTCAATTTTATTCACCCACTTATTATGTAAAAACGTTACATGCATCTCCTTTTTATAGGGGATGAGTTTCGGCCATGCCAAGAAGGAAAAGGAAATAAACCCTAGTAGTTGCAAAGTACAACTTGACTTCTTAACAAACTAGCTAACTAACTAATCCAAGTTGTAAAAGGATTAGGTTAGACAGTTTTTAATGAAGAAGCAAAACGTGTTTTGGCTTCTTGTTTCCTAAACTAATCAACTTTCCAAATTGGAAAAGGAAACTACAACTAACTACCAAATCCTTGTCCAAAAAGGATTTGCTTTACTTGCCATTATCATGCAAGATAATTGGATCAAGTAATTACTTAGCCCATAATTAAAACACCAAGACTTAAGCCCATAATTAATGGACTTAATTATTACAACTTAAAAATAAACCCTAAAATTAAACAATGGCGTGATCCAAAGTTGGCAAAGCCCAAGCACGCCATCTTGGTCTTCAATATAGTCCATGAAATTCGAGATGGAAATCTGCCAGAATCCCGTCACTCATTTTGGCAGCCATATTCCACGATGATACCGTCAGAATCTTGGAAAACATAAAACATGAAAGTTGTAGCTCTATCTCTTATCGTTTCAGAGCTTCTTGAATCATGCAATTCCAAGTTATATCGAAAGAGTTATGTCCAGAATACCAAAACGTGACAGAAACTTTCAGGATGACCAAGTGACTTTAACACCACGAACATGGACACGGCTCATTCTCATCATTCCCTCCCTCCTCGAAAGGATTCGTCCTCGAATCTTAGAAGTTGAGTTCCTGGATCAAACACCAAAATCACGAACTTCACAAGAATCAAGTTGTTTCGGAATGCAACACCTCGCGAGCAATCACGCTTTATTTCCCCAAAGAACAAAAGAAATCTATTAGTCCAAAGAACAAAGTTATGAATAATAAACATAAATTGATATGGACGAATATATGTTCTTATATAAGAGGAAGTTGCATCAATGTCAAAATAATTCACAAGTGTGGATAGTGCATGTAATGTATCATAATAGCTATCCCTAAATGCACCTTGACAAAATTGGAAATCACATGGACGAACTAATACCTTGAAAAACATGCAAAAGTTATCAAATATGAGAGTGTAATTCCAAAGACTAGAATGTAAACAATCTATTGAATAGTTGTAAACAGAAAATTTTACCTCTTGGAATTCAAAAGAAAGTTGGAACGGAGATAACTTACCATACAAGTGTTGAGTTACCAAAGGACCTCTTTGAACTTGATGGATGTGAGCAAAGTCACGAAACAAATAATCAAAGGAATGAATAATCCAGCAAGTAGAGTTAATATAATTAACACTTGAATGAGTGCATACAAAGGATTGATGTAGTTCGAAATTATAATCAATAAGCTCAAAATATAATTCATGTATTAGATAAGCAACATAGCATGTGAAGAAACTATACATAAACTCATTCAATATAAAATAATAGGAATTTATTATTGAAGAATTATGTGAAATAAGTTGCTTTCCAAAACACAAATCATTGGATTTTAAAATACATGGTATAGAATTTCGAACTAATGTTTCAAAGGTATATGAAAGATATTGAAATTGAGTCAAAACAGAATTCAAACTTTGAAAATCAATAGCATTGACATTAACAAAGTTCTTGACATTTAAACCATTGAAATCAATCAAGAAACTTTCATACTTACCTAACTTACCTTGCTTACCTTGTGGGAAACAAGCTAAGGCGGATTGGATTGTTTCGAACTCCCTTAAACTCTTAGGAACTCCAAAAACCTGCAAAACATATGTACTAGGCAGCAAACAATTCAAATGGTGATCACTATCATCAAGTAAGTACATTGATTGCTTATCTAGTATTCCTCTCTTAAACTCGTTAGAAGAAGTAAAATAACAAGACTTTAAAAGACTTAAAGCTCGGCCATTACAAGATGCACTAGCTATTACACTTTGTTGCTCTTGAACTTTCTTCTCCTTGGCGGCACTCATCTCTTTACAAGCTTTAGAAATTCTAGTTTGATCTTCAGAAACTTCACAAGGTGTTGAAGCTCGGATATTAAACTTCTTACCATCTTTCATGAGTGAATAGCAACTTTTGAGATCATTGTAAGCACCCTTGCAATCAAGCTGCCACGGTTTTCCCAATAAAAGACAAGATGTTTGCATAGGACAATTATCACTCCATTGCAGCAAGTAAGGATTTGGATGTGGAGTGGTTTGTAAATTCAACCTTTCTACCATGAGCTCATTAGCAAAGTTAGAGCTTTTCCCACTGTCAATCACTGTAGCACATACTGTACTTTGAACATTGCACCTTGTATAAAACTTTTGTACACATGCTGAAGATATAGTTGTAGCCTCCTGAGTTTCATCATGTGGTTGTATCAACTTTTGGAATGTTTGCATTAATTCATCAATCTCCAACTTAAGAGTATTATTACTTTTTCTCCCCATTGATTAATAAACCTGCAATGTTAGTGAAAGCACAAGAAATATATGTGTATATACCTCTCGGGTTCCTCACTATTGGATAGTAGGTACTCTCCTCTCTTTTTGGGTAGTGTTCTCTCTTGTTTAACCTAGCTACTACTCTCAATTAATGAATATGTGGGGTTATTAAGATTCACCAAAGTTCAATTACTTTAATAGCAAGATCTCAATCAGCAAGTTCCACACACAAATTTTCACAAATCAAATCAAGAGATGTAACAAGAAATCACGTCAAGAGTATTTAGAACACGTGAAAGTTATAATTTGATTTACCACCAGAAACTAAGAAATTCAGAAACTAGATTTCAAGACAAAGAGATTGGTTTTTGAATCAACTAATTCCGAGTTGTATTGAAAAAGTTATGGCACTTTTAATCCAAGGTGGTTTTCAAGAAACAAGTTAAGAACAATGTGTTCTTTTCAAAAATAAATTAAATAATTAAATAACAGAAAATAATAACAATAAATAAAGTCCGACTATTTTTTTTGTTTTTTTTTTTTTTTTTTTTTTTGATTCGGTCACTCTTTTTTTTTTTTTTTTTTTTTTGACCCTGAGTTTTTTTTTTTTTTTTTTTTTTTAACTTCGGACAACAAAGGACAAAATTACACTTTTAAGGTTTGAACATAAACCTTGGACCAATCAAAATACTAGGTTCGGACAAGAACCTTAAACACCACAAAAATTAAGGTTTGAAGACAACAACCTAGGATTTAGGTTTAAGAATGTTTTGTCTTCTTGTCTTAACAACCTTAAAAACTTCAAACTTTATTAACTCACCAAGGACAATGAATTCGGATGTGCCACTTTAACAAGAATATCAAGATTCAAGACAAAGATCAAGAATCCAACTCAAGAATTCAATTTTGACCACTTTGAGTTTTCAAGAAAATCAAGAAGTTCAAGAAAGTTATCAAGAACTTATCTTTTTCGAGTGGAGTAAAAGTTTGATCAAAACTCAATATATGGTGGACAAGATAAAGAATCAAACGCAAAAAGAAAATCAAGAAACGGATAAGAATCAAGAAAGTTATGAAAACTTGACCTAGAAACCCTAGTTATGAAACCCTAGTTTGACACACGAAACCCTAACAATGTTATGACGTGAAAACAGCAAAGAAAACTTCAAGAATCCTACACTATGATTATGACAAAAGAGTGCAGAATTTAACACCAAAAGACAGCAAGAAGACGCAACAAGAAACAGCAAGAAACAACACAAAAATCGCAAAAGAAGATAGACTCAATTTAGACGATTTCGGGCAGAATGTATTGACTCAATGTTCATGCGATTTTGGACAGAATTAAGGACTGAATTAAGCACGAATTAAGACAGCCATTAAGACACAAAAATGGCAGAAAAGAATGAGCAAAAATTATGGCAGAAACGACGTCAAAAAGAGCAGAATTCAGACGACACAACAATGAACAAATCCGGGCAGATTGTGAATGATTTGTTGCATGCGATTTTGGTGATTTTAATGGGTGAATATGTATCGACTTTGGACAGCAAGAAGAACACCAAATAACAGCAAGAAAGATGCCAGCAAAACTGCAGAAAATTGACACAAAAAAACGGGCAGAATTGACGCAACAAGAACCAGAAATTTTGCGGAAGAATCGTGCGTTCCTTTTGTGTTGTCTTTTCTGCAGTTTTAGTGCGTCTTTTATTGCTGTTCTTGAGTCATTATTGCTGTCTTAGTTTCGTCTTAATACAGTCTTGAATTTCGTCAAAATTCTGTCCAAAACCCGTGAGTTTAGCTCTCGGATTTTAGTGTCTTTTGCGTCTATTGTCCTGCTGATTTTCGTTCGTCTTGTTGCTGTTGTTTCGTGTCTACATTCAGCTTTGTTTTGATCTCATCATATTGCTGAATCCTTATTTGTTTTCATTGTGTTTTTCACGTCCAAGCATATTAGGATTTCTAGGGTTTTAATTCTTGAAAACCTATTTTGCTCGTTCTTGTTTTCTTTCTTGTTTTGAGTCTTATATTGTGTTTGCAATATTCCGAGATCATCACCACAGCAAAAAGAACCAATCTTGATTACTTTCTTGGTTTTCTTGAAGTTCTTGAAATTTTTCTTGAAGTAAGAATTTGTTCCTTATCATAAATCTTGAATTCTTGCTTAAAGTGGCACTATCAAATTTTGAATATTTGGTGAGATAAAAAGGTTTGAATTTTCTGAAATTTTAAGGTTAAGACAAGACAAAAAGTCATAGGTTTGTTTGAACAACATAAGACAAACAACCTTAAACCTTAAAATTGTGTTCTTGTACTAGGTTCTTTGTTCGAACCTAAATATTTTGTGTAATATTAGGTTTGTGTCCGAATTATAAAAAAAAAAAAAAAAAAAGTGACCGTTTAAAAAAAAAAAAAAGGTACGGTCCAATTAAAAAAAAAAAGGAGAAAAGTTGGACTTTTATTTTCAGTTATTTAAATTCTGTTATTTAATTATTACATTAAAAGAACTAAGTGTTCTTGAAGTTGTGTTTAAAACCATCAAATATTCAAAGTGCCATAACTTCTTCAATACTTATCCGAAATTATTGATTCAAATTGCGTTTTTCTAGTCTTGAGTTCTACTTTTAGAATTTCATAGTTTCTGAGTTTGAATCAATTATACCCTGAACGTGATCTTAAACTTCAAGTGACGTGAATTTCTTGTTCAATTCTTGGTTATTGCTTGTGTAAATTTTATGTTGTGGACGAATCAATTGAGACAAATTCTTTGACATAAGTGAGCTTGGTCGATCTCAACGTCCCAATTACATTATTTATTGAGTGATTTAGCTAGGATAAACAAGAGTGAACACTACTTAAATAAGAGAGGAGAGTACCTACTACCCCAAAGTGAGGAACCCGTGAGGATCATATACATATTCTTGCGCTTTTTTGTTCACTAACTTGCAGGTACAAATGGAGGACGAACAAAGTAAGTCCCAAACCGAACAACAACAAAAGAGGACCGATCCGTCACTTGCCCAAATTTTGCAAGATATCAACCTTCGCCTTCAATTCTTAGAGTCGGTAACACCACCTCCAAAATCAAAGAAATCCCGAAAACTAGAGTCCCAAGAAGATAGTGAATCTAGTGATGAAAAAGAGGAGGAATACTCGAGCTCTTCTAAAGGTGATAAGTCTAAAGTTTCCATTGAATCTGTTAAACTCACCATCTCTACCTTTAATGGCAAATCAGATCCCGAAGCTTTTTTTGATTGGGTTCGAGATTTGGAGCACTACTTTGAAGGTAATGATGTCCCCGAGAAGAAGCAATACCGAATTGCTTTTATGCACCTTAAAGATTATGCTAGTCTTTGGTGGGATCAAGTTGTTCGCTCTAGAAGACAAGATGGTGAAAGGCCAGTTAAGACTTGGAATCAAATGAAGGCAATCATGAGGAAAAAGTATGTTCCTTCACACTATAATAGAGAGCTCAACCGAAAATTGCATACTCTTGTGCAAGGTAGCCGAACAGTTGAAGATTATTACCATGAGATGGAAGCTTTGATGATAAAAGCCAATATTCAAGAAGACCCCGACACCACCATTGAGAGATTCCTTAGAGGTATGAATTCCGAATTGGCTTATCAAGTTGATCTTCAAAGTTACATTGATATTAATGAACTTGTTCACAAAGCTATCAAAATTGAGAAGCATATGAAGGGTAAAGGGCGAAATTTCCAACAACCATTGCCGCATTGGAGGAGAGATCAAAAGCCGAATGTGACAACTTTTACTCCTTCAACAAAGCCACCTCAAATCACCTCAAATCAGTCTTCAAGTGCACCACCTAATGTCCCAAAATCGGCGTCAACTTCTTCACAAAGGTTAAGGGATATTAGATGTTTTAAATGTCAAGGATATGGTCATTATCAATCAGATTGTCCAACTCTAAAAGTGATGATGCTTCTTCCTAATGGCGAAGTGGTAAGTGAAGATGATGATGATGATGTCGACATGCCACCACTTGAGGAGAAATACCAAAGTGAAGAAGGTGAAGAACTTGAAACATATGAGGTTGGTAATGGTCAATTTTCATTGGTTAATCGTCAAGTTCTTAGTACACAACCACAAATTGATGATTTGTCTCAAAGAGATAACATATTTCACACACGATGCATGGTACAAGGAAAAATTTGTAGTGTGATCATTGATAGTGGTAGTTGTACAAATGTGGCTAGTACTTTACTTGTTGAGAAATTGAAGTTGTCTTGCATAAAACATCCAAAACCTTATAAAATTCAATGGTTGAACAATTCTGCTGAAAGTAAAGTGAATAAACAAGTGAAATTTTCACTCACCATTGGAAAGTATGTTGATGAGATTTTATGTGATGTTGTTCCAATGGAAGCTTGCCATATTTTACTTGGTCGACCTTGGCAATTTGATCGTGATGTACTTTATCATGCCAAGAAGAACTTTTACAGTTTTGACTTTGAGGGTAAGAAGTACAATCTTCGTGCTTTAACTCCATTCCAAGTTTTTGAAGATCAAGCTAGAATTGTTCAAGCTTGTAAAGAGATGAGTGCCGCCAAGGAGAAGAAAGTTCAAGAGCAACAAAGTGTAATAGCTAGTGCATCTTGTAATGGCCGAGCTTTAAGTCTTTTAAAGTCTTGTTATTTTACTTCTTCTAGCGAGTTTAAGAGAGGAATACTAGATAAGCAATCAATGTACTTACTTGATGATAGTGATCACCATTTGAATTGTTTGCTGCCTAGTACATATGTTTTGCAGGTTTTTGGAGTTCCTAAGAGTTTAATGGAGTTCGAAACAATCCAATCCGCCTTAGCTTGTTTCCCACAAGGTAAGCAAGGTAAGTTAGGTAAGTATGAAAGTTTCTTGATTGATTTCAATGGTTTAAATGTCAAGAACTTTGTTAATGTCAATGCTATTGATTTTCAAAGTTTGAATTCTGTTTTGACTCAATTTCAATATCTTTCATATACCTTTGAAACATTAGTTCGAAATTCTTTACCATGTGTTTTAAAATCCAATGATTTGTGTTTTGGAAAGCAACTTATTTCACATAATTCTTCAATAATAAATTCCTATTATTTTATATTGAATGAGTTTATGTATAGTTTCTTCACATGCTATGTTGCTTATCTAATACATGAATTATATTTTGAGCTTAATGATTATAATTTCGAACTACATCAATCCTTTGTATGCACTCATTCAAGTGTTAATTATATTAACTCTACTTGCTGGATTATTCATTCCTTTGATTATTTGTTTCGTGACTTTGCTCACATCCATCAAGTTCAAAGAGGTCCTTTGGTAACTCCACACTTGTATGGTAAGTTATCTCCGTTCCAACTTTCTTTTGAATTCCAAGAGGATATATTTTCTTGTTGGCCAAGATTGGCATCTTCCCAATTTTACTTGGCTCGAGTTTGCAATGAGTTTGTGATATTGGTGTTTGACCCTGGAGCTCAATTTCAAGATTCGAGGACGAATCCTTTTCGAGGAGGGAGGGATTGATGAGAATGAGCCGAATCCATGTCCATGGTGCCAAAGTCAAATATGAAAGCTGAAAGATTCTGCCACATTCTGGTATTCTGGACATATCTCTTTCGATATAACTCGGAATTTGGTGATTCAAGAAGCCCTGGAACGATAAGAGATAAAGCTACAACTTTCATGTTTTATGTTTTCCAAGATTCTGATGGTATAATCGTGGAATATGGCTGCCAAAATGAGTGACGGGATTCTGGCAGATTTCCATCTCGAATTTCATGGACTATATTGAAGACCAAGATGGCGTGCTTGGGCTTGATATGGATCACGCCACTTTTAAGTTATTTAGGATTTATTTTGCTTTAAATAAATTAAGTCCATTGGATGTTAATTAATGGGCTTATTTACGTTAAGTAGTTATTGTTATTCGTTTAGGAAAGTAGTTTGTTATTGGTTTCCTTTTCCAACTTGGAAACTAAGTTGTAATAGAATTAAGTTAGGGTTTTCTTTCCTTATTCTTCAAGCAAGAGCCGAACTCATCTCTATAAATAGAGAGCTGCCTTGTAACGTTTTTAAGAGGATTTTGATGAATGAAATTTTAGCTTTGCTAAATTGTGTTTAACTCTTTGAGTTGACAAAGCCTTTAAGAATAGTTAATTCTTAATTGTACGAAAAAGCCTTTAGCGTGACCTTTAGGTGATTTCGACCAATGTTCTTTAGTTAAAGAACAAGCCGAATTGGTTTGTTAGCGACGTGAAGTTATCACTTGCTGATCAATCGTTCGTAATAACGTTAGGGTTGATTCATACTTGAAATCAGCTACGCGTTTCCTTAGACTTCGATTCCGCCAATTGTTTTGTTTGTGTTTTTATCTTGAAATTTGACTATCAACACGATCCACACGCTTGGTATATGTTTGGTCCAGGTGCTCGAGTTTCGCCCGATCATATCAATTGTGCTCTGATACCAATTGATGCGAATGTTGTATGGCCGAGGCTCCAACTCCTGGACCAAATTCGAATCTCCCACACAAGCTATAGGACCGTGTTGCTCTTACCAAGATAATCCACAACAAAAACACAAAATTGGATGGAACGAAATCAAAGGAAAAACGCTAGGAATTGAGTAAATCAAAACTTCACGTTTTATTACTAATGAACTTAATTTAACCTATGAAAATTCAATCAGTTAAACAAGTTAATTAGGCCTGCTCTTTAAATAAAGAACAATTGGTGTAATCTCCTATAGGTCACGCTAAAGGGGATTAACTACAATGAACAGTTAAATAACTCTTCAAGGCTTTGAACAACTCAAGGAGTTAATTCACGAATTTTAGCAAAGCTAAAAACTCAATTTTATTCACCAACTTATTATGTAAAAACGTTACATGCATCTCCTTTTTATAGGGGATGAGTTTCGGCCATGCCAAGAAGGAAAAGGAAATAAACCCTAGTAGTTGCAAAGTACAACTTGACTTCTAGCTAACTAACTAATCCAAGTTGTAAAAGGATTAGGTTAGACAGTTTTTTATGAAGAAGCAAAACGTGTTTTGGCTTCTTGTTTCCTAAACTAATCAACTTTCCAAATTGGAAAAGGAAACTACAACTAACTACCAAATCCTTGTCCAAAAAGGATTTGCTTTACTTGCCATTATCATGCAAGATAATTGGATCAAGTAATTACTTAGCCCATAATTAAAACACCAAGACTTAAGCCCATAATTAATGGACTTAATTATTACAACTTAAAAATAAACCCTAAAATTAAACAATGGCGTGATCCAAAGTTGGCAAAGCCCAAGCACGCCATCTTGGTCTTCAATATAGTCCATGGATTCGAGATGGAAATCTGCCAAAAAATCCCGTCAAAATCCCGTCTCCAACTTTGGGAGGCATTTTCGACGATGCTAACGTTCGAATCTCGTAAAACTTAAAACATGAAAGTTGTAGCCCTATCTCTTATCGTTACAGAGCTTCTTGAATCACGTAATTCGGAGTTATACCGAAGGAGATATGTCCAGAATACCAAACTGTGGCAGAATCTCTCAGCTTGCATATTTGACTTTGACACCATGGACATGGACTCGGGCGGATTCTTATCATTCCCTCCCTCCTCGAAAAGGATTCGTCCTCGAATCTTGAAATTGAGCTCCAGGGTCAAACACCAATATCACGAACTCATTGCAAACTCGAGCCAAGTAAAATTGGGAAGATGCCAATCTTGGCCAACAAGAATATATATCCTGCCAAAACACGACAAATGTATAAGGTAAAAGAAAGTACAATAATCTAAAACAAGACTTAGAATAATTTCCTTTCACCAAAAGAATAAAACGGGCAGAATATGTATGCAAAATCGAAATACATATAGCATGATTAGTCTTAACAAATTTTGCATGAGTCATAATGTTGAAGTTAATGAATTCAAAACAATAATGCAAATAACTATCATGTAGTTTATGCAAATCAGAAAACCGAATGTTCTTAATTAGAGAACTAACCAAGACGAATTCACTAACAACATCCATTAACACCTTATTTACGTTATGAACATGTAATGTAAGCAAAGGATGTAAACATATATGAATATAATCATAAAGACACGAAAATTCATAACAAGAAAACATATATGCATCCTTGGGAAAGTGTAAATGACATGAACGTATTAAGACCTCTAAAAACATGCAAAAGTTATCAAATATGAGAGTGTAATTCCAAAGACTAGAATGTAAACAATCTATTGAATAGTTGTAAACAGAAAATTTTACCTCTTGGAATTCAAAAGAAAGTTGGAACGGAGATAACTTACCATACAAGTGTTGAGTTACCAAAGGACCTCTTTGAACTTGATGGATGTGAGCAAAGTCACGAAACAAATAATCAAAGGAATGAATAATCCAACAAGTAGAGTTAATATAATTAACACTTGAATGAGTGCATACAAAGGATTGATGTAGTTCGAAATTATAATCAATAAGCTCAAAATATAATTCATGTATTAGATAAGCAACATAGCATGTGAAGAAACTATACATAAACTCATTCAATATAAAATAATAGGAATTTATTATTGAAGAATTATGTGAAATAAGTTGCTTTCCAAAACACAAATCATTGGATTTTAAAACACATGGTAAAGAATTTCGAACTAATGTTTCAAAGGTATATGAAAGATATTGAAATTGAGTCAAAACAGAATTCAAACTTTGAAAATCAATAGCATTGACATTAACAAAGTTCTTGACATTTAAACCATTGAAATCAATCAAGAAACTTTCATACTTACCTAACTTACCTTGCTTACCTTGTGGGAAACAAGCTAAGGCGGATTGGATTGTTTCGAACTCCATTAAACTCTTAGGAACTCCAAAAACCTGCAAAACATATGTACTAGGCAGCAAACAATTCAAATGGTGATCACTATCATCAAGTAAGTACATTGATTGCTTATCTAGTATTCCTCTCTTAAACTCGCTAGAAGAAGTAAAATAACAAGACTTTAAAAGACTTAAAGCTCGGCCATTACAAGATGCACTAGCTATTACACTTTGTTGCTCTTGAACTTTCTTCTCCTTGGCGGCACTCATCTCTTTACAAGCTTTAGAAATTCTAGTTTGATCTTCAGAAACTTCACAAGGTGTTGAAGCTCGGATATTAAACTTCGTACCACCTTTCATGAGTGAATAGCAACTTTTGAGATCATTGTAAGCACCCTTGCAATCAAGCTGCCACGGTTTTCCCAATAAAAGACAAGATGTTTGCATAGGACATATATCACATATTACCTCATCTTTGTACCTTCCAATTGAGAGTGCAACCTTGACTTGCATTGTCACCCATACTTCACCACAATTATCACTCCATTGCAGCAAGTAAGGATTTGGATGTGGAGTGGTTTGTAAATTCAACCTTTCTACCATGAGCTCATTAGCAAAGTTAGAGCTTTTCCCACTGTCAATCACTGTAGCACATACTGTACTTTGAACATTGCACCTTGTATAAAACTTTTGTACACATGCTGAAGATATAGTTGTAGCCTCCTGAGTTTCATCATGTGGTTGTATCAACTTTTGGAATGTTTGCATTAATTCATCAATCTCCAACTTAAGAGAATTATTACTTTTTCTCCCCATTGATTAATAAACCTGCAATGTTAGTGAAAGCACAAGAAATATATGTGTATATACCTCTCGGGTTCCTCACTATTGGATAGTAGGTACTCTCCTCTCTTTTTGGGTAGTGTTCTCTCTTGTTTAACCTAGCTACTACTCTCAATTAATGAATATGTGGGGTTATTAAGATTCACCAAAGTTCAATTACTTTAATAGCAAGATCTCAATCAGCAAGTTCCACACACAAATTTTCACAAATCAAATCAAGAGATGTAACAAGAAATCACGTCAAGAGTGTTTAGAACACGTGAAAGTTATAATTTGATTTACCACCAGAAACTAAGAAATTCAGAAACTAGATTTCAAAACAAAGAGATTGGTTTTTGAATCAACTAATTCCGAGTTGTATTGAAAAAGTTATGGCACTTTTAATCCAAGGTGGTTTTCAAGAAACAAGTTAAGAACAATGTGTTCTTTTCAAAAATAAATTAAATAATTAAATAACAGAAAATAATAACAATAAATAAAGTCCGACTATTTTTTTTTTTTTTTGTTTTTTTGTTTTTTTAACTTCGGACAACAAAGGACAAAATTACACTTTTAAGGTTTGAACATAAACCTTGGACCAATCAAAATACTAGGTTCGGACAAGAACCTTAAACACCACAAAAATTAAGGTTTGAAGACAACAACCTAGGATTTAGGTTTAAGAATGTTTTGTCTTCTTGTCTTAACAACCTTAAAAACTTCAAACTTTATTAACTCACCAAGGACAATGAATTCGGATGTGCCACTTTAACAAGAATATCAAGATTCAAGACAAAGATCAAGAATCCAACTCAAGAATTCAATTTTGACCACTTTGAGTTTTCAAGAAAATCAAGAAGTTCAAGAAAGTTATCAAGAACTTATCTTTTTCGAGTGGAGTAAAAGTTTGATCAAAACTCAATATATGGTGGACAAGATAAAGAATCAAACGCAAAAAGAAAATCAAGAAACGGATAAGAATCAAGAAAGTTATGAAAACTTGACCTAGAAACCCTAGTTATGAAACCCTAGTTTGACACACGAAACCCTAACAATGTTATGACGTGAAAACAGCAAAGAAAACTTCAAGAATCCTACACTATGATTATGACAAAAGAGTGCAGAATTTAACACCAAAAGACAGCAAGAAGACGCAACAAGAAACAGCAAGAAACAACACAAAAATCGCAAAAGAAGATAGACTCAATTTAGACGATTTCGGGCAGAATGTATTGACTCAATGTTCATGCGATTTTGGACAGAATTAAGGACTGAATTAAGCAGAAAAGAATGAGCAAAAATTATGGCAGAAACGACGTCAAAAAGAGCAGAATTCAGACGACACAACAATGAACAAATTCGGACAGATTGTGAATGATTTGTTGCATGCGATTTTGGTGATTTTAATGGGTGAATATGTATCGACTTTGGACAGCAAGAAGAACACCAAATAACAGCAAGAAAGATGCCAGCAAAACTGCAGAAAATTGACACAAAAAACGGGCAGAATTGACGCAACAAGAACAGAAATTTTGCGGAAGAATTGAAAACGGATTAACCTGAATTTTCTTGGGCAACAACTTGTGCTCTGATACCAATTGAATAAAATTGAGTTTTTAGCTTTGCTAAAATTCGTGAATTAACTCCTTGAGTTGTTCAAAGCCTTGAAGAGTTATTTAACTGTTCATTGTAGTTAATCCCCTTTAGCGTGACCTATAGGAGATTACACCAATTGTTCTTTATTTAAAGAGCAGGCCTAATTAACTTGTTTAACTGATTGAATTTTCATAGGTTAAATTAAGTTCATTAGTAATAAAACGTGAAGTTTTGATTTACTCAATTCCTAGCGTTTTTCCTTTGATTTCGTTCCATCCAATTTTGTGTTCTTGTTGTGGATTATCTTGGTAAGAGCAACACGGTCCTATAGCTTGTGTGGGAGATTCGAATTTGGTCCAGGAGTTGGAGCCTCGGCCATACAACATTCGCATCAATTGGTATCAGAGCACAAGTTGTTGCCCAAGAAAATTCAGGTTAATCCGTTTTCAATTCTTCCGCAAAATTTCTGTTCTTGTTGCGTCAATTCTGCCCGTTTTTTTGTGTCAATTTTCTGCAGTTTTGCTGGCATCTTTCTTGCTGTTATTTGGTGTTCTTCTTGCTGTCCAAAGTCGATACATATTCACCCATTAAAATCACCAAAATCGCATGCAACAAATCATTCACAATCTGCCCGAATTTGTTAATTGTTGTGTCGTCTGAATTCTGCTCTTTTTGACGTCGTTTCTGCCATAATTTTTGCTCATTCTTTTCTGCCATTTTTTTGTGTCTTAATTGCTGTCTTAATTCGTGCTTAATTCAGTCCTTAATTCTGTCCAAAATCGCATGAACATTGAGTCAATACATTCTGCCCGAAATCGTCTAAATTGAGTCTATCTTCTTTTGCGATTTTTGTGTTGTTTCTTGCTGTTTCTTGTTGCATCTTCTTGCTGTCTTTTGGTGTTAAATTCTGCACTCTTTTGTCATAATCATAGTGTAGGATTCTTGAAGTTTTCTTTGCTGTTTTCACGTCATAACATTGTTAGGGTTTCGTGTGTCAAACTAGGGTTTCATAACTAGGGTTTCTAGGTCAAGTTTTCATAACTTTCTTGATTCTTATCCGTTTCTTGATTTCTTTTTGCGTTTGATTCTTTATCTTGTCCACCATATATTGAGTTTTGATCAAACTTTTACTCCACTCGAAAAAGATAAGTTCTTGATAACTTTCTTGAACTTCTTGATTTTCTTGAAAACTCAAAGTGGTCAAAATTGAATTCTTGAGTTGGATTCTTGATCTTTGTCTTGAATCTTGATAATCTTGTTAAAGTGGCACATCCGAATTCATTGTCCTTGGTGAGTTAATAAAGTTTGAAGTTTTTAAGGTTGTTAAGACAAGAAGACAAAACATTCTTAAACCTAAATCCTAGGTTGTTGTCTTCAAACCTTAATTTTTGTGGTGTTTAAGGTTCTTGTCCGAACCTAGTATTTTGATTGGTCCAAGGTTTATGTTCAAACCTTAAAAGTGTAATTTTGTCCTTTGTTGTCCGAAGTTAAAAAAAAAAAAAAAAAAAAAAAAAAAATAGTCGGACTTTATTTATTGTTATTATTTTCTGTTATTTAATTATTTAATTTATTTTTGAAAAGAACACATTGTTCTTAACTTGTTTCTTGAAAACCACCTTGGATTAAAAGTGCCATAACTTTTTCAATACAACTCGGAATTAGTTGATTCAAAAACCAATCTCTTTGTTTTGAAATCTAGTTTCTGAATTTCTTAGTTTCTGGTGGTAAATCAAATTATAACTTTCACGTGTTCTAAACACTCTTGACGTGATTTCTTGTTACATCTCTTGATTTGATTTGTGAAAATTTGTGTGTGGAACTTGCTGATTGAGATCTTGCTATTAAAGTAATTGAACTTTGGTGAATCTTAATAACCCCACATATTCATTAATTGAGAGTAGTAGCTAGGTTAAACAAGAGAGAACACTACCCAAAAAGAGAGGAGAGTACCTACTATCCAATAGTGAGGAACCCGAGAGGTATATACACATATATTTCTTGTGCTTTCACTAACATTGCAGGTTTATTAATCAATGGGGAGAAAAAGTAATAATACTCTTAAGTTGGAGATTGATGAATTAATGCAAACATTCCAAAAGTTGATACAACCACATGATGAAACTCAGGAGGCTACAACTATATCTTCAGCATGTGTACAAAAGTTTTATACAAGGTGCAATGTTCAAAGTACAGTATGTGCTACAGTGATTGACAGTGGGAAAAGCTCTAACTTTGCTAATGAGCTCATGGTAGAAAGGTTGAATTTACAAACCACTCCACATCCAAATCCTTACTTGCTGCAATGGAGTGATAATTGTGGTGAAGTATGGGTGACAATGCAAGTCAAGGTTGCACTCTCAATTGGAAGGTACAAAGATGAGGTAATATGTGATATATGTCCTATGCAAACATCTTGTCTTTTATTGGGAAAACCGTGGCAGCTTGATTGCAAGGGTGCTTACAATGATCTCAAAAGTTGCTATTCACTCATGAAAGGTGGTACGAAGTTTAATATCCGAGCTTCAACACCTTGTGAAGTTTCTGAAGATCAAACTAGAATTTCTAAAGCTTGTAAAGAGATGAGTGCCGCCAAGGAGAAGAAAGTTCAAGAGCAACAAAGTGTAATAGCTAGTGCATCTTGTAATGGCCGAGCTTTAAGTCTTTTAAAGTCTTGTTATTTTACTTCTTCTAGCGAGTTTAAGAGAGGAATACTAGATAAGCAATCAATGTACTTACTTGATGATAGTGATCACCATTTGAATTGTTTGCTGCCTAGTACATATGTTTTGCAGGTTTTTGGAGTTCCTAAGAGTTTAATGGAGTTCGAAACAATCCAATCCGCCTTAGCTTGTTTCCCACAAGGTAAGCAAGGTAAGTTAGGTAAGTATGAAAGTTTCTTGATTGATTTCAATGGTTTAAATGTCAAGAACTTTGTTAATGTCAATGCTATTGATTTTCAAAGTTTGAATTCTGTTTTGACTCAATTTCAATATCTTTCATATACCTTTGAAACATTAGTTCGAAATTCTTTACCATGTGTTTTAAAATCCAATGATTTGTGTTTTGGAAAGCAACTTATTTCACATAATTCTTCAATAATAAATTCCTATTATTTTATATTGAATGAGTTTATGTATAGTTTCTTCACATGCTATGTTGCTTATCTAATACATGAATTATATTTTGAGCTTATTGATTATAATTTCGAACTACATCAATCCTTTGTATGCACTCATTCAAGTGTTAATTATATTAACTCTACTTGCTGGATTATTCATTCCTTTGATTATTTGTTTCGTGACTTTGCTCACATCCATCAAGTTCAAAGAGGTCCTTTGGTAACTCAACACTTGTATGGTAAGTTATCTCCGTTCCAACTTTCTTTTGAATTCCAAGAGGTAAAATTTTCTGTTTACAACTATTCAATAGATTGTTTACATTCTAGTCTTTGGAATTACACTCTCATATTTGATAACTTTTGCATGTTTTTAGAGGTCTTAATACGTTCATGTCATTTACACTTTCCCAAGGATGCATATATGTTTTCTTGTTATGAATTTTCGTGTCTTTATGATTATATTCATATATGTTTACATCCTTTGCTTACATTACATGTTCATAACGTAAATAAGGTGTTAATGGATGTTGTTAGTGAATTCGTCTTGGTTAGTTCTCTAATTAAGAACATTCGGTTTTCTGATTTGCATAAACTACATGATAGTTATTTGCATTATTGTTTTGAATTCATTAACTTCAACATTATGACTCATGCAAAATTTGTTAAGACTAATCATGCTATATGTATTTCGATTTTGCATACATATTCTGCCCGTTTTATTCTTTTGGTGAAAGGAAATTATTTTAAGTCTTGTTTTAGATTATTGTACTTTCTTTTACCTTATACATTTGTCGTGTTTTGGCAGGATATATATTCTTGTTGGCCAAGATTGGCATCTTCCCAATTTTACTTGGCTCGAGTTTGCAATAAGTTGGTGAATAAAATTCTAAGTCTGATACCAATTGATGCGAATGTTGTATGGCCGAGGCTCCAACTCCTGGACCAAATTCGAATCTCCCACACAAGCTATAGGACCGTGTTGCTCTTACCAAGATAATCCACAACAAGAACACAATATTGGATGGAACGAAATCAAAGGAAAAACGCTAGGAATTGAGTAAATCAAAACTTCACGTTTTATTACTAATGAACTTAATTTAACCTATGAAAATTCAATCAGTTAAACAAGTTAATTAGGCCTGCTCTTTAAATAAAGAACAATTGGTGTAATCTCCTATAGGTCACGCTAAAGGGGATTAACTACAATGAACAGTTAAATAACTCTTCAAGGCTTTGAACAACTCAAGGAGTTAATTCACGAATTTTAGCAAAGCTAAAAACTCAATTTTATTCACCCACTTATTATGTAAAAACGTTACATGCATCTCCTTTTTATAGGGGATGAGTTTCGGCCATGCCAAGAAGGAAAAGGAAATAAACCCTAGTAGTTGCAAAGTACAACTTGACTTCTTAACAAACTAGCTAACTAACTAATCCAAGTTGTAAAAGGATTAGGTTAGACAGTTTTTAATGAAGAAGCAAAACGTGTTTTGGCTTCTTGTTTCCTAAACTAATCAACTTTCCAAATTGGAAAAGGAAACTACAACTAACTACCAAATCCTTGTCCAAAAAGGATTTGCTTTACTTGCCATTATCATGCAAGATAATTGGATCAAGTAATTACTTAGCCCATAATTAAAACACCAAGACTTAAGCCCATAATTAATGGACTTAATTATTACAACTTAAAAATAAACCCTAAAATTAAACAATGGCGTGATCCAAAGTTGGCAAAGCCCAAGCACGCCATCTTGGTCTTCAATATAGTCCATGAAATTCGAGATGGAAATCTGCCAGAATCCCGTCACTCATTTTGGCAGCCATATTCCACGATGATACCGTCAGAATCTTGGAAAACATAAAACATGAAAGTTGTAGCTCTATCTCTTATCGTTTTAGAGCTTCTTGAATCATGCAATTCCAAGTTATATCGAAAGAGTTATGTCCAGAATACCAAAACGTGACAGAAAATTTCAGGATGACCAAGTGACTTTAACACCACGAACATGGACACGGCTCATTCTCATCACGCTAGTTTCGGACGCCTGTCTTAGTTTCGGACGGCCGAAACTGTCGGCAGCAGGTTTAAAAACCCTAAAATTTTTGACGAAATTTTCAAGCAACTTTTGACGAAACCCTAACGATGTTTTGACGTGTGACTCAACAATGAAAACACAAGGAATCCAGCACTATAATGATGAACAAATAATGCAGAATTTAAACACTACTAAGACAGCAACAAGACGTTAAATTATTGCAGTAAGAACAAAAGAACAACAAGAATTGAAGCAAGAACAAAAGGATGAACAAGACGACTTTGGACAGAAATTTCAGCAACAATTTTCATGCGGTTTTGAGCAACAATATGACGCAAATTATTGCAGTAGATTGACAGGACAAACAGCAATAATATTGACTCAAGAACAGCAGCAAACAGACGCCAAGAACAGCAACAATAAGAGGTGAAAACTGCAGCAAGAAACGGAAACACAAACAGCAAGAACGAAAACGGATTAGCCTGAATCTTTTTTTTTAGAGACAACAACCTATGCTCTGATACCAATTGATACGGATAGCCTTGGATTGAAGTCCTTGACCACACGAAATCCACAAACTTTGGATCGTTGCTGCACAAAAAAATGGTTAAACATACAACACAAAACATATTTTTGGGTGGAAGGAATTCAAGGGAAACGAAAAGGCAAGACTTGAAGCAAATCAAACCCTCACGTTATACAAACGAATTTGGATCAACTCGAGTAAATACAAGAGCTAAACTAAGCTGATTTGGCGTGTTCTTTAAATAAAGAACTCAGTTAAGCTCACCTATAGGCCACGCTAAAGGTTTGCTATACAATGAGATCAAACTTGAACTTCAAGGTTTTTACAACACAAGGTGTTAATCACGAATTTAGCAAAGATAAAACTCTCAAATTTTCATCTCCCTTTATTTAACGTAAAAAGCACCTATAAATAGGCTTACAAAAATCGTGAAAACCCTAGGACAAGATTAGGAAACTTCCTAATTGTAATGAAACACTAGAAGCTTAACTACTTTTCTAAACTAAAAAGGAAACAAACCTTTTACCTCTTAGCCCAAAATTAAAAACACAAAGACTTAAGCCCGTAATTAAATGTTTAATGGACTTAATTATTACAACTCAAAAATAATCCTAAAATTAATAAGAATGGCGTGAAGCAACATGAAGCCCAAGTACACGCCTCCATCATTGGACTTCCAATTCATTCGGCCAAGTGATGTCTCTTCAAGGTGAATTTTCCTTAATTGTTATTGAAGAAACATGCCATAGAACTTCATGTGTAAATGGTTGAGATGGTTTGGTCTCCATGTGATGAAAACCACTAAAAGTTCCACAATGTGTTGACAATAAGTTGTGCTTCTCCAATGGATCATATGAACTAGGACTTGGCATCACGGACATGGGCGGATTGCTATCACGTACTTTATGGAATAAGTTAGGAACTAAATTGTTGTTTTCTACTGTTGCACATCCACAAACTGATGGACAAACTGAAGTAGTTAACCGCACTTTATCTACCTTGCTTCGATCCATTATCCAAAGAAACTTAAAGAATTGGGAAGTTGCCTTCCACATATTGAATTTGCATATAATAGAACTTTTCATAGTTCAACATCATGTTCACCATTTGAAATTGTGTATGGGTTCAATCCTTTGACTCCACTTGATATTTTGCCTTTGCCTATTAATGAGTTTGTTAATGTTGAAGGTAGAAAGAAAGCTGAATTTGTTAAGGGGTTACATGAAAGGGTTCGAAATACCATTGAGAGGCGAAATGAACAATATGCTAAACAAGCCAATAAGGGGAGGAAGAGAGTGATTTTCGAACCAGGAGATTGGGTTTGGATTCACTTGAGGAAGTGATGAGAATGAGCCCGTGTCCTTGTCCATGGTGTTAAAGTCAATTATTCATCCTGAAAGTTTCTGTCATATTTTGGTATTCTGGACATAACTCTTTCGATATAACTCGGAATTGCATGCTTCAAGAAGCCCTGGAAAGATAAGAGATAGAACTACAACTTTCATGTTTTAAGTTTTCCAATATTCGAACTTTATCACCGTCGAAAATGCCTTCCAAAATGTATCACGGGATTCTGGCCGGATTTTCATCTCGAATTTCATGGACTACATTGAAGACCAAGATGGCGTGTTTGGGCTTTGCTATGTTGGATGACGCCATTTGATAATTATTTAGTTTTCTTTTTGAGTTGTAATAATTAAGTCCATTAAACATTTAATTATGGGCTTAAGTCTTTATGTTTTAATTGTGGGCTAAGTAATTACTTGATCCAATTACCTTGTATGGTAATTAGGAAAGTAATCTCCTACTTTTTAGGAGGATTTAGGAAAGTAAGAGTACAAATCGGTTTTTACTTCTTCATAACCGATTTGCTATGATTAGGAAACTTAAAGTTTGTCTTTTAGTTATTGGTTTCCTTTTCCAATTTGGAAACTAAGTTGTAATAGGATTAAGCTAGGGTTTCATGTTTTTGTAGCCTATTTATAGGTGAGTTTTTCACATGAAATAATAAGATGAATTTTGATAAAATTAAGCATTGCTTAAGCCTTCTTCCAGCCGTGAAAAGTTGAAAGAAAAACGTGAGGATTCAATTGATTTCAATGGTGTTTTCATAAGACCCGCGAAGCCTTAGTGAGGAGCTATAGGTTAGCTTACCCGTTCTTGATTTAAAGAACTCGCCAAACTCAAGAGATTAACTTTTGATTTACATTAGTTAAGTTAATTCTTTTTGTTATAACGTTGGGGTGTAGATTGCTTCAATCTTTGTCCTTGCGTTTCATCTTGTTCTTTCCGCTATGTTTTGTGTTTCTTGTCCGTGATTGTGTTGAGTTTGGTGTACAACGATCCAAAGATTTGTGGAAAATATGTGAGATCAAGGTCCTTTCTAGGTCAACTCGTATCAATTGGTATCAAAGCAAAGGGGTTGTTTCCAAATTCAAGGTAATCCGTTTTCGTTCTTGCTGTTTTGTGCTTTTTGTTGCTGCAGTTTTTTGCGTCAAATTCTGCTACTGCTCTTGCGTTTTCTTGTTGCTCCTTTGTGTCCTTATTGCTGTCTTAAGTCGTCTTAGTTCAGCCTTAATTTTCGTCAAATTCGCATGCAATATCTTTGTTGAATTCTGCCCGAAAACATCTTGTTCTTGTTATTGCGTTTTTTGTGTTTTTGAGAAATCTTCTTGTGTTGTTTTCTTGTTGTTCTTTTGTGTTCTTTTGGTGTCTACATTCTACACTTTTGAATTGTCTTCATAGTGTTGAATTCCTTGTGTTTTCGTTGATTGAGTCGCACGTCAAAAACATCACTAGGGTTTCATCAAAAGTTTCAAAAAAAACAATTCGTCAGAAAAATCAGATTTTTTTTCACCCAGTCGCGACAGTTTCGGCCGTCCGAAACTCAGAAAGGCGTCCGAAACTAGCATCCGAAACTCGACAGAAAAATCGTTGTCCCAGTCGCGCGACAGTTTTGGCCGTCCGAAACTAAGCTAGTCGTCCGAAACTAGCGTCCGAAACTCTCCAGAAAAAAAAGACCGATAAAAAAAAAGGTCAAGTCAAAAAAAAAGGGAGAAAAGAACAAAAAAAATATCTTCGGACTTTACTTTATTTATTTGCTTTTTTATTTTCTATTTGTAAGAACTAAGTGTTCTTGAGTTGTGCTTGAAAATCCATCAATATTGTTCGTGGCATATCTTGCTTGGGTGAAATCAAAATCATTCATCTTGCTTTCTTGAGACGTTGCTAATTTCGTAGTTTTCTGAAATAAACCAAGTTATACCCCATACGTGATCTTTAAAATACTCTTGTGACGTGTTTCTTTCCAAACTTCTTTATTTTAACTTGTGTGAATTGACTTGTTGAACTAATTGGTTGGGGAGAAGCGGTACTTACTGCTTGCTACATATTGAATAGAGTTCCAAACAAAAGGAGCAATACTACCCCTTATGAATTTTGGTTCAATAAAAAGCCTAATCTCAAACACTTAAAAGTTTGGGGTTGTAGGGCTATTGTTAGACTTCCTGAACCAAAGAAAAAGAAGTTAGGAGAAAGAGGTGTTGAGTACATTTTCTTAGGATATGCACAAAACAGTAAGGCCTATAGATTTATGGTTATCCACCATTACGAGGAATCGAGCACCAAATCGATTTCCTTCTGGGAGCATCTATTCCAAACCGACCGGCTTATCGAGCTAATCCGGAGGAGTCTAAGGAAATTCAGATTCAAGTGGAGGAGTTGGTACAAAAAGGGGCTGTGAGGGAGAGCCTTAGTCCATGCGCGGTGCCTGTTATTTTGGTACCCAAGAAGGACGCGAGTTGGAGGATGTGTATGGACTACCGAGCCGTCAACAAAATTACGGTAAAGTATCGTCATCCTATTCCTCGACTTGATGATATGTTGGATGAGTTGCATGGTGCATGCATATTTTCTAAGGTCGATTTGAAAAGTGGTTATTTCCAAATTCGTATGAAAGAGGGAGATGAGTGGAAAACCGCTTTCAAAACAAAATTTGGTTTATATGAGTGCTTGTCATGCCTTTTGGGTTGACAAATGCGCCTAGCACATTTATGAGATTAATGAACCATGTTTTGAGATCTTTCATAGGGAAATTTGTTGTTGTTTATTTCGATGACATATTAATTTATAGTAGGTCGTTGGATGAACATGTGTTGCATTTAAGAGAAGTTTTCATTGTGTTACGAGAACATAAATTATATGCCAATTTGAAGAAATGCTCTTTTTGTATGGATTCAATTGTGTTTCTTGGTTTTGTTGTGAGTGCTAACGGCATTAAGGTAGATGAAGAGAAGGTTAGGGCAATCAAAGAGTGGCCTACACCAAAGAATGCCAGTGAGGTCCGGAGCTTTCATGGTTTGGCGGGATTTTATCGAAGGTTTGTGATACGAATGGAGTAGGAGGAAGTCCCAATCCACACGAATTTTCCACAATACTTGAGATCGTTGTGCACCAAATTTAATCACGACAAGAACAAATTGGCGGAAAAGAAAGTATGAAACGCAAAAGCAAGATTATAGTTAACCTAACCCCAACGTTATCACAAATTGATTCAGTTTAACAATTGTAAATCAATTAATTAAACCTATCAGTTTGGCCGGTTCTATAAATCTTGAACTTGTAAGCTTTACCTAAAGTTCTTCACTTAAGGTTTGGCGGGTCTTATGAATTATGCAAGAATAACTCACGTTGATGATGTCAAATTTAATTTAGCAAAGCCAACATTCTTTCAATTCAACATGCTTAAAAACGTTACATAGCTTTCCCTTTTATAGGGAGTAGTTTCGGCTTTTCTAAAAGGAAAAGGAAATAAAACCCTAACTTGACTCCTAAACTAACTAACATACTAATCCTTTTCCAAAAAGGATTTGTGACACACATAAGCTAATCCTTTTCCAAAAAGGATTGGTGTCTCACGTTTTCTTCCTAAAGGTGGCCAAACACAATTTGGCTTCCTTTGTTTCCTAAATTTAAACAAAGACTAAAATCGGTTTTGCCTTGAAGAAGCAAAATTCGATTTTACTTTCTAAAACTTTACTTTCCTAATTATCATGCAAGATAATTGGGCCAAGTAATACCTTATTAACACTTAATAAAAAAAGGCCAATTAAACCCATAAAATCGTTAAGTGGACTTAATTAAAAACAACATAATAAACCCTAAAATATATTAAAAAGGGCGTGATCCATTTCAAAGCCCAAAACACGCCTTCTTCTTGGACTTTAATATTTCGGCCTTCACATTATTTCTTCAAGGTGGATCATAAATTGTTATTGAAGAAATATGCCAAAGTACTTCATCTTGAGATGGTTGTGTCGAACTCCTTTGAACATTGGCCATCAACTCACAATGTGTTGATAACAATGCTTGTAATGCTTCCTTCATCCTCTTGCTCCTTGATCTTGTCATTGGACCACCAAGATTTGCTAATGGATCATGGAAAGCTGGATTTGGCAATGTGGACTCGGGCTCATTCCTATCATTCCCTCCCTCCTCGAAAGGATTCGTCCTCGAATCACCTTTGTCAAGGAGTTCATCCACTTGACGTTGAATCTCTTTTGTTTCCTCCGGATTTGCTCTATAAGCTGGTCGGTTTGGAATTTGAGCTCTTGGGATGAAATCAATTTGGTGCTCAATGCCACAAATAGGTGGTAAACCTATTGGTAACTCCTCGGGAAACACATCACTATATTCCTGCAAAAGAGAGTACACGGCACTAGGCAAAGAAGCAAGGTTATCACTGTCAACAACAAGTATAAGCTCCTTGCTAAACATTAAGTATAAGGACTGCCTATTAATCAATGCTCTCTTAATCTCATTAGAAGAAGCAAAACAACAAGATTTCTTATTAACTACCTCTCGGCCTAAATTAGATTTTTCGTTTTGTTGTTTTTCTAGTTCCTTCTTCTTCTTAGCTTCATTTATATCTTTACAAGCTTGTGCAATTTGAGTTTGATCTTCAAAAACTTGAGCAGGAGTTAAAGAATGAAGACTATACTTTTTACCAAGCATGCACAAAACTGTAAAAAAATTTCTTGGCATGATAAAGCACATCACAATCAAATTGCCAAGGTCTACCAAGTAAAATATGACTAGCCTCCATTGGAACAACATCACATAAAACAGTATCAACATATTTACCAATGGTGAAAGAAAACTTTACTTGTTTAGTGACACGAGTTTCAACTGAATTATTTAACCATTGAAGCCTATATGGTTTTGGATGTTTCATGCAATTCAAATTCAGTTTGTTAACAAGTAAGGTGCTCGCCACATTTGTGCAACTACCACTATCAATAATCATACTACAAACCATGTTTTGCACTAAACAGCGTGTGTGAAATATGTTATCATGTTGCATCAAATCATTATCTTCCAAAGGTTGAACATTAAGAACACGGCGAGAAACTAAAGAAAAGTTACCAACTAAATAGGTCGGCTCATCAAGCTTTTCACCCTCATCACTTTGATCATCTTGGTGCTTTTCTTCAAGAGGTGGCATGTCGGCACAATCATCATCACTTACCACTTCTCCAGTATCTAAAGTAATCATGAGCCGGGCAGTAGGACAATTGGCTTGCAAGTGACGATAGCCTTGACATTTAAAACATCTAATATCCCTCAATCTTGGAGCAGAAGTTGGCGCCGATTTAGGTGTTGGATCAGCAGCTTTGGGGACTGATTTTGGGACATAAGGAGGCGCACTAGATGGCTGGTTTGAGATAAATTGCCTCGGTTTTGTTGGTGGAGTGAAAGGGGCTGATTTAGGTTTCAAATCCCTTTGCCATGGTGGATTCTGTTGTGTGAACCTGTTCTTACCTTTCATGTGCCTTTCAATCTTAATAGCTTTATGAACAAACTCATTAATATCAACATAAGATTGTAAATCAACATGATAAGCCAATTCAGAATTCATACCTCTAAGAAATCTTTCAAATGTTGAATCGGGATCTTCACGAACATTGGCCTTGATCATGAGAGCTTCCATCTCATGGTAGTATTCCCCCACGGTTTTGTTTCCTTGCACAAGGGAGTGCAATTTTCTGTTGAGCTCTCGGCTATAATGTGATGGAACATACTTCTTCCTCATAAGCGCTTTCATTTGCTTCCAAGTTTGAATAGGTGGTTCGTCATCTTCACGTCTAGATCTCATTACCTTATCCCACCACAAACTTGCATAATCCTTGAGGTGCATGAAGGCTAGGCGATACCTCTTATGTTCGGGATAGCTATTACCTTCAAAGAAGTGTTCAAGCTCACGAACCCAATCAAAATAAGCTTCCGGATCTGCTTTACCATGGAAAGTAGGCAATGTTAGTTTAACTCCACTAATTGACAAATCAGATTTCTTACCATCTTTAGGAGAATCCATGAACTCCTCATTCTCCTCATCACTAGGCTCGGCTTCTTCATGTTTATTCTGTCGGGAAGTAGAACCTTTTTTTGGTGAAGGAAAAATGGTTAAATTATCAATCTTTAGATTGAGTTTTCGGATCATGTCAAATAGAACATCATTAACATATTTTTGATCCATTTGGGGTTGTCCTTGAGGTGTTATATCATCTCCCTCCATTGTTCCTGCAAGTTAGTAAAAACAACAAAAGATAGCAAAATAAAAACCTCTTGGGTTCTCACTTTTGGTGAGTAATACTCTCCTCTCTAGTGTAATGGCTTTTCTCGTGTATAACCTATCTAAATACTCTCAATGAATCTCTCAAACTAATTGAAGCTTACTGTTTGTCGATTTTAAGAACAAGTCTCAACCAATTAGTTCAAACAAATCAATTCACAAAAGCAAAACCAAAGAAGTTTGAAAAGAAAAATTCACGTCACAAGAAGATTTTAAGATCACGTATGGGGTATAAACAGATTAACTTCAGAAAGCTACGAATTCAGAAACTAGAGAAGATAACGAGAAGATGTGTTTTTGAATCACTCAATTCAGATTAAAAATGAGAAAGTTATGAAGGTTTGAAGATATAGTGTATATAGCCTCTCTGCCGAGTTTCGGACGGTAGGTCAAAGGTTCGGACGGCCGAAAGTGGCGTCCGAAACTTTGTTAAAAAAATTTCAAATCTCTGTCGAGGATTGGACGTTAGTTTCGGACGGATCAGGGGTCCGAAAGTGGCGTCCAAAATTTTGTGAAAATTTGTGACTTCTCTGTCGAGGTTCGGACGGTAGTTTCGGACGGGTAAGGGGTCCGAAAGTGGCGTCCGAAACTATAAAATTAAATACGAAAAAAATAAATTTTTTTTTTTTTCACTTTAGACCAAATGCCTTTGGGCTGATTTTTACTTGGTCTTTTTTTTTTTTTTGTAATGGCCTCTTTTTTTTTTTTTTTTTTTTGTAATGGCCTCTTTTTTTTTTTTTGACAAAAAGCTTAACTAGGGTTTTTGAGGTTGTTGATGAACCCTAAATTTTCAACCACTTCAATGTATCAAGAAGTCAACAAAATTTCGGATTTTGAAGGTACCACTTTTACCAAAGATTCAAGAAATATCACAAAGAGCAAGAATATGTCTTCAAGATTCAAATTTGAGCACTTTCGGATTTTCAAGAAAATCAAGATTTTCAAGAAAGTGGTCAAGAACTCGTCTTTTTGAGATGGTGAAAAAGTTTGATCAAAACACACTTTAATGGCAATAGAATGATGAAGATAACACAAAAGAAAGATCAAGAAAAGGATGAGAAACAAGGAAGTTATTAAATTTTGAATAAGAAACCCTAATTTCACAAACCCTAGTTTGACAAACCCTAATTCTTTGGACGTGATTTCAGCAAGAATGACTCAAGAATTTCACACTATGATGATGAACAAAAACAATGCAGAATTATGAAGAAAAACAGCAGCAAAACACGACACAAAACAGCAAGAACAACACAACAAAAATCGCAAAAATCCGAGCAAGAGATGAACACGAATTGGACAGATTCTAGCAAACAAATTGCATGCGATTTTGACGTAATTTAAAGGCTGAACTATGACGACCTTGGACAGCAATAAAGACACGAAAACAGCAACAAAAAGACACCACAAAAACTGCAGAAATTGACGCAACAAGACAGCAAGAAGGACGCCAAAAGAAGGACAAGATCCAAGAAGAGAAAACAAGAACAAGACTCAAATAAAAGATTTGATTACCGAATTTGATGAACAACCTGGCTGCTTTCTTTCCATGGTAAAGCAGATCCGGAAGCTTATTTTGATTGGGTTCGAGAGCTTGAACACTTCTTTGAAGGTAATAGCTATCCCGAACATAAGAGGTATCGCCTAGCCTTCATGCACCTCAAGGATTATGCAAGTTTGTGGTGGGATAAGGTAATGAGATCTAGACGTGAAGATGACGAACCACCTATTCAAACTTGGAAGCAAATGAAAGCGCTTATGAGGAAGAAGTATGTTCCATCACATTATAGCCGAGAGCTCAACAGAAAATTGCACTCCCTTGTGCAAGGAAACAAAACTGTGGAGGAATACTACCATGAGATGGAAGCTCTCATGATCAAGGCCAATGTTCGTGAAGATCCCGATTCAACAATTGAAAGATTTCTTAGAGGTATGAATTCTGAATTGTCTTGTCATGTTGATTTACAATCTTATATTGATATTAATGAGCTTGTTCATAAAGCTATTAAGATTGAAAGGCACATGAAAGGTAAGAACAGGTTCACACAACAGAATCCACCATGGCAAAGGGATTTGAAACCTAAATCAGCTCCTTTCACTCCACCAACAAAACCGAGGCAATTTACCTCAAGCCAGCCATCTAGTGCGCCTCCTTATGTCCCAAAATCAGTCCCAAAAGCTGTTGAAAATGCCCCTAAACCGGCGACAACTTCTGCTCCAAGATTGAGGGATATTAGATGCTTTAAATGTCAAGGCTATGGTCACTTGCAAGCCAATTGTCCTACTGCCCGGATCATGATTACTTTAGATACTGGAGAAGTGGTAAGTGATGATGACTGTGTCGACATGCCACCTCTTGAAGAAAAATACCAAGATGATCAAAGTGATGAGGGTGAAAAGCTTGATGAGCCGACCTACTCAGTTGGTAACTTTTCTCTAGTTTCTCGTCGTGTTCTTAATGTTCAACCTTTGAAAGATAATGATTTGATGCAACGTGATAACATATTTCACACACGCTGTTTAGTGCAAAACATGGTTTGTAGTGTGATTATTGATAGTGGCAGTTGCACAAATGTGGCGAGCACCTTACTTGTTAACAAACTGAATTTGAATTGCATGAAACATCCAAAACCATATAGGCTTCAATGGTTAAATAATTCAGTTGAAACTCGTGTCACTAAACAAGTAAAGTTTTCTTTCACCATTGGTAAATATGTTGATACTGTTTTATGTGATGTTGTTCCAATGGAGGCTAGTCATATTTTACTTGGTAGACCTTGGCAATCTGATTGTGATGTGCTTTATCATGCCAAGAAATTTTTTTACAGTTTTGTGCATAATGGTAAAAAGTATAGTCTTCATGCTTTAACTCCTGCTCAAGTTTTTGAAGATCAAACTCGAATTGCACAAGCTTGTAAAGATATAAATGAAGTTAAGAAGAAGAAGGAACTAGAAAAACAACAAAACGAAAAATCTAGTTTAGGCCGAGAGGTAGTTAATAAGAAATCTTGTTGTTTTGCTTCTTCTAATGAGATTAAGAGAGCATTGATTAATAGGCAGTCCTTATACTTAATGTTTAGCAAGGAACTTGTGCTTGTTGTTGACAGTGATAACCTTGCTTCTTTGCCTAGTGTCGTGTACTCTCTTTTGCAGGAATATAGTGATGTGTTTCCCGAGGAGTTACCAATAGGTTTACCACCTATTCGTGGCATTGAGCACCAAATTGATTTCATCCCAGGAGCTCAAATTCCAAACCGATCAGCTTATAGAGCAAATCCGGAGGAAACAAAAGAGATTCAACGACAAGTGGATGAACTCCTTGACAAAGGTATTGTGCGTGAGTCTCTTAGTCCATGTTCAGTTCCTGTTATCTTAGTCCCTAAAAAAGATGATACTTGGCGAATGTGTGTAGATTGCCGTGCTGTTAATAAGATTACCATTAAGTATAGACATCCAATTCCTAGATTAGATGATATGCTTGATGAATTGCATGGATCTTCCATATTTTCCAAAGTTGATTTGAAAAGTGGGTACTACCAAATACGAATGAAAGAAGGAGATGAATGGAAAACTGCTTTTAAAACAAAGTATGGGTTGTATGAATGGTTAGTTATGCCTTTTGGTTTATCTAATGCACCTAGTACTTTCATGAGGCTTATGAACCATGTTTTTCGTCATTTCATTAGAAAATTCGTGTGGATTGGACTTCATCCTACTCCATTCATATCACAACCTATGTAAATCAAGAGTTGAAAAGATCTCAGTTTGACTTGTTCTTTAAATCAAGAACGGGTAGGTTCTTCCTAAGGTCTTAGCTTAAGAATCACAGTTCTTATGAACACACAATTGAAATCAATTGAGTTTTCTTCCTAGAGCTTGTCACGGCTGCAAGGTTAATTTAGCAAGGCTAAAATTATCAAAATTCAACTTATTATTTCATGTGAAAAACTCACCTATAAATAGGCTACAAAAACATGAAACCCTAGATTAATCCTATTACAACTTAGTTTCCATATTGGAAAAGGAAACCATTAACTAAAAGACAAACTTTAAGTTTCCTAAACTTATAAAATCGGTTACAAGGAAGTAAAAACCGATTTGAACTCTTACTTTCCTAAATTCTCCTAAAAAGTAGGAGATTACTTTTCTAATTACCATGCAAGGCAATTGGATCAAGTAATTACTTAGCCCACAATTAAAACATAAAGTCTTAAGCCCATAATTAAATGTTTAATGGACTTAATTATTACAACTCAAAAGAAAACTAAATAATTATCAAATGGTGTGATCCAACATAGCAAAGCCCAAGCACGCCATCTTGGTCTTCAATGTAGTCCATGAAATTCGAGATGAAAATCTGGCCAGAATCCCGTCATCAATTTTGGAAGGCATTTACGACGGTGATAAAGTCAGAATCTTGGAAAACTTAAAACATAAAAGTTGTAGCTCTATCTCTTATCGTTCCAGGGCTTCTTGAATAGTGCAATTCCGAGTTATATCGAAATAGTTATGCCAAGAACACCAAAACGTGACAGAAATTTCAGGATGAAAAATTGACTTAACACCATGGACGTGAACACGGGCTCATTCTCATCATTCCCTCCCTCCTCGAAAGGATTCGTCCTCGAATCTTGAAAGTGAGTTCTAGGGTCAAATACCAATATCACGAACTCATCGCAAACTCGAGCCAAGTAAAATTGGGAAGATGCACATCTCGAACAACAATAATATATATTCTGCCAAAACAAGACAAATGTATAAGGTAAATGAAAGGACAATAATCTAGAACAAGATGTAGAATAATTTTCTTTCACCAAAAGAATAGAATGGGCAGAATAAGTATGCAAATTTGTAATACATATAGCATGATTAGTTTTAACAAATTTTGCATGAGTCATAATTTTGAAGTCAATGAATTCAAAACAATTATGCAAATAACTATCATGTAGTTTATGCAAATCAGAAAACCGAATGTTCTTAATTAGAGAACTAACCAAGACGAATTCACTAACAACATCCATTAGCACACTATTTACGTTATTAACATGTAATGTAAGAAAAGGATGTAAACATATATGAATAGAATCATAAGGACAAGAATATTCATAACAAGAAAACATATATGCATCCTTGACAAAGTGCAAATCACAAGAACGTATTAATACCTTGAACAACATGCGAAAGTTATCAAACATGAAAGTATAATTCCAAAGACAAGAATGTAAAGAATCTATTGAATAGTTGTAAACAGAAAATTTTACCTCTTGGAATTCAAAAGAAATTTGGAACGGAGATAACTTACCATACAAGTGTTGAATTACCCATGGACCTCTTCGAACTTGATGAATGTGATCAAAGTCACGAAATAAGTAATCATTAATCTAGCAAGTAGAGTCAATATAATTAACACTTGAATGAGTGCATACAAAGGTTGGATGTAGTTCGAAATATCCAATATTAAGCTCAAAATATAATTCATGTATTAGATAAGCAACATAACATGTGAAGAAACTATACATAATCTCATTCAAAACGAAATAATTGGATTTCATAATTGAAGAATTATGTGAAATAGTTGGCTTATCAAAACTCAAATTATCAAACTTTAAAACACATGGTGTAAACTTTCGAACTAAAGCTTCAAAGGTAGGTGAAAGACATTGAAATTGATTCAAAACAGAATTTAAACTTTGAAAATCAATAGCATTGACATTAACAAAGTTCTTAACATTCAAACCATTAAAATCAATCAAAGAGCTTTCATACTTACCTAACTTACCTTGCTTACCTTGTGGGAAACAAGCTAAGGCAGATTGGATTCCTTGCAATTGATAATGAGTTATTTCGAACTCCATTAAGCACTTAGGAACTCCAAAAACCTGCAAAACAAATGTACTAGGCAGCAAACAAGAAAATTCGTCAACACTATCACCAAGTAAGTACATTGATTGCCTATCTAGTATTCCTCTCTCAATCTCGCAAGAAGAAGTAAAATAACAAGGTTGCTTAACAACTAACTCTCGGCCTATGCTAGAAGAAGACAAAGAATCTTTATCTCGGCCTACACTATTACAAGTTGAGCTAGCTATTACATTGCTTTTCCCTTGAACTTTCTTCTCTTTGGCGGCATTCATATCTCTAGTAGCTTGAATGATTCGAGTTTGATCTTCAAAGACTTGTGCTGGGTTTAAGGCTCGAAGATTAAACTTTTTCCCTTTATGAACAAAGCTATAGAAATTCTTCTTGGTATGATAAAGTACATCACAATCAAACTGCCAAGGGCGGCCAAGCAAGATATGACTTGCTTCCATTGGAACCACATCACATATAACATTATCAACATATTTTCCAATGGTTAAAGTGAACTTAACTTGTTTTGTAACCCTAGTATCAACTGAATTATTCAACCATTGAAGACGGTATGGTTTAGGGTGTTTCATGCAAGTCAAATTCAACCTATTTACAAACAAGGTGCTCGCCACATTGGTGCAACTACCACTATCAATAATCACACTACAAATTCTGTTTTGAACTAAACAACGTGTGTGAAATATGTTTTCTCGTTGCATCAAATCATCATTATCAACTAAAGGTTGAGCACTTAAAACACGGCGAGAGACTAGAGAATAGTTACCAACATCATACTCATAGTGATTCGTCTCTTCACTTTCGTCACAGGATTAATGTTGGTCTTTCTCTTCAAGAGGCGGCATGTCGGCACAATCATCATCACTTACCACTTCACCACTATCAAGAGTTATCATCACTTTCTGAGTTGGACAGTCAGCTTGCATATGTCCATAGCCTTGACACTTGTAGCATCGAATATCCCTCAATCTTGGAGGTTGATTGGACGCTGATTTAGGGGCTGGATCAGCAGCTTTTGGAGCTGATTTCTGGACATTGGACGTCGGGTTTGAGGTGAATGTCCGTGGTTTTGTTGGTGGAGTGAAAGAAGCCACATTCGGCTTGGTGTTTCTTTGCCAAGGTGGAGGCGGCTGTGAGAACTTACTCTTCCCTTTCATGTGCGTTTCTATCTTGATTGCTTTGTGGACACATTAATATCAACATAACTTTGCAAATCCACACGATAAGCCAAATCAGAATGCATACCTCTCAAGAACCTTTCAATAGTAGAGTCGGGATCCTCTTGAACATTAGCTTTAATCATCAAAGCTTCCATATCATGGTAATACTCATCAACCGATTTATTACCTTGCACAAGAGAGTGCAATTTTCTGTTCAATTCACGGTTGTAATGAGAAGGGACATACTTTTTCCTCATTAGCAATTTCATTTGGCTCCAAGACTTAATTGGCCTTTCACCATCTTGACGCCTTGTTCGAATAACTTCATCCACCATAGACTAGCATAATCCTTAAGGTGTATAAAGGCAAGTCTATACTTTTCTTTCTCGGGGTAATCATGGCCTTCAAAGAAGTGCTCAAGCTCACGAACCCAATCAAAATAAGCCTCGGGATCTGCTTTATGGAAAGTTGGGATAATTAGTTTAACAGAAGCAATGGAAATCTTAGACTTGTCACCTTTCTTAGAAGAGCTCGTGCCCTCCTCTTCCTCCTCCTCATCATGACTAGAATCATTGTCGGACTCAAACTCAACTCTTCGGGATCTAGGACCCTTAGGTGGTGGTGAAGTCAAACTATCAACTTTGAGTGTGAGTTTTCGGATCATGTCAAAGAGGACATCGTTAGTGAACTTTTGGTCCACTACCTTTGGTGATTTAGATTCATCACCCTCCATTTGTACCTGCAAGTTAGTAAAAACACAAGAAATATATAGAAATATACCTCACGGGTTCTCACAATATGGGTAGTATATGCTCTCCTCTCTAGTGAAGGCTTTTCTCATGTATACCCTATACTAATACTCTCAAACTATAGAACTTACCAATTCAATGATTATAAGAACTTGTCTCAACCAAGTATTCAACAACAAGTTTCACACAAGTCAAATCAAAGAAGTTTAAGCAATTCACGTCACAAGAGTATTTCAGAATACGTGTGGGTATAACTTGATTGATTCAGAAACTAAGATATTCAAAAAGAGGACTCAAAGACGAAGAAAACGCAATTTGAATCACTTAAATTCGAGTTGTATTGAGAAAGTTATGGCACTTTTAATCCAAGGTGGTTTTCAAGTAACAACTTAAGAACAATGTGTTCTTTCAAATAATAAAATAAAATAAATTAAATAACAGAAATAATAAAAATAAAATAAATTGAAGTCCAAATTTATATTTTTTTTTGTTCTTTTCTCTTTTTTTTTATTCGGTCACTTTTTTTTTTTTTACCGTGACTTTTTTTTTTTTTTGTTCGGACAATATAAGACAAAAACAAACTTTTAAGGTTTGGACACAAACCTTGGACAAATCAAAAGAACTAGGTTCGGACAAGAACCTTAAATGGTACTAGGTTTAAGATTTTAAGACAAGAACCTAGTACAAAGTACTTAGGTTTAAGGTTTGAAGACAACAACCTAGGATTAAGGTTTATGATGTTGTGTCTTTTTGTCTTAACCTTAATAAACCTTAAAATTTTCAAACTTTAATATCTCACCAAGGAAAAGGAATTTGAATGTGCCACTTTCACAAAATAATCAAGATTTTCAACAAGGATTAAGAATATGGCTCAAGATTCAAATTTGGACAACTTTGGATTTTCAAGAAAATCAAGAAGTTCAAGAAAGTGTTTAAGAACTTGTCTTTTTGAGATGGTGAAAAAGTTTGATTTGAACACACTATATTGTAGACAAGATGATGAAACTAACACAAAAAAAAAGATCAAGAATTGAGCAAGAATTGACGAAGTTATGACCAAAAGACCAAAACTAGGGTTTTTAAGAAACCCTAATTGACACCCTATGGTATGGACGTGAAAACAGAAATAAATCACAAGGAATTCAATACTATGAATAAAAGAAAGATAGTGTAGAATATTAACACAAAGATGGCAGCAAGGATCGAACAAAAATCAGCAAGAAGATCAACACAAAAACGCAAGAAATCAAGAAGCAAGATCAACTCGATTTTGGACAGATTTTTAACACAAAGTTGCATGTGATTTTTGGGCAGAATATTAATGAATTTAAGACTCAATTAATATATATGTTTACTGCAGAATATGGACTCAAAAACAGCAGCAAATAGAAGCAAGAACAGCAGCAACAAAGTCACAAAAATCGATAAGCAACAAGGAAGCAATTTCGGGCAGATTTGATCAATTTTGCTCATGCGATTTTGATGAATTTAAAGACTCTACCTATCACGATCTAGGACAGCAAGTAACACGTGAAAACAGCAGCTAAAAGACTCCAGAAACTGCAGGAAAAACGAAGCAAAAAAGACAGCAAGAACGACTCAAGAAATCAAGAAAAATCCGAGAAGACAAAGAAGCACAAAAACCTGAAATTTTAGATGAACAACCTTTTCTCTGATACCAATTGATGCGAATGATCTTCGGATGGAGATCCTCGACCACACAAAACCCTCTTCTTTGGGATTCTTGGTGTAACAACGATCCAAAGGAGAGGGTTTCGTGTGGTTGAGGAACTCCATCCAAGACCATTCGTATCAATTGGTATCAAAGCCAGGTTTTAAGTGCTCAACCTTTAGTTGATAATGATGATTTGATGCAACGAGAAAACATATTTCACACACGTTGTTTAGTTCAAAACAGAATTTGTAGTGTGATTATTGATAGTGGTAGTTGCACCAATGTGGCGAGCACCTTGTTTGTAAATAGGTTGAATTTGACTTGCATGAAATACCCTAAACCATACCGTCTTCAATGGTTGAATAATTCAGTTGATACTAGGGTTACAAAACAAGTTAAGCTCACTTTAACCATTGGAAAATATGTTGATGATGTTATATGTGATGTGGTTCCAATGGAAGCAAGTCATATCTTGCTTGGCCGCCCTTGGCAGTTTGATTGTGATGTACTTTATCATGCCAAGAAGAATTTCTATAGCTTTGTTCATAAAGGGAAAAAGTTTAATCTTCGAGCCTTAACCCCAGCACAATTCTTTGAAGATCAAACTCGAATCATTCAAGCTACTAGAGATATGAATGCCGCCAAAGAGAAGAAAGTTCAAGGGAAAAGCAATGTAATAGCTAGCTCAACTTGTAATAGTGTAGGCCGAGATAAAGATTCTTTGTCTTCTTCTAGCATAGGCCGAGAGTTAGTTGTTAAGCAACCATGTTATTTTACTTCTTCTAGCGAGTTTAAGAGAGGAATACTAGATAGGCAATCAATGTACTTACTTGATGATAGTGATCACCATTTGAATTGTTTGCTGCCTAGTTCCTTTGTTTTGCAGGTTTTTGGAGTTCCTAAGTGCTTAATGGAGTTCGAAATAACTCATTATCAATTGCAAGGAATCCAATCAGCCTTAGCTTGTTTTCCACAAGGTAAGCAAGGTAAGTTAGGTAAGTATGAAAGCTTATTGGTTGATTTCAATGGTTTTAAAGTAAAGAACTTTGTTAACGTCAATGCTAATTGATTTTCAAAGTTTGATTTCTGTTTTGAATCAATTTCAATGTCTTTCACACACCTTTGAAACATTAGTTCGAAATTCTTTAACATGTGCATTAAAATCCAATGATTTGTGTTTTGGTAAGCAAATTATTTCACATAATTCTTCAATTATGAAATCCAATTATTTCGTTTTGAATGAGTTTATGTATAGTTTCTTCACATGCTATGTTGCTTATCTCATACATGAATTATATTTTGAGCTTAATATTGATAATTTCGAACTACATCAAACCTTTGCATGCACTCATTCAAGTGTTAATTATATTGACTCTACTTGTTGGGTTAATGATTCTTTTGATTCTTTATTTCGTGATTTTGCTCACATCCATCAAGTTAAAAGATTTCCTTGGATAATTCAACACTTGTATGGTAAGTTATCTCCGTTCCAAATTTCTTTTGAATTCCAAGAGGTAAAATTTTCTGTTTACAACTATTCAATAGATTGTATACATTCTAGTTTTTGGAATTACACTCTCATATTTGATAACTTTTGCATGTTTTTAGAGGTCTTAATACGTTCATGTGATTTGCACTTTCTCAAGGATGCATATATGTTTTCTTGTTATGAATTTTCGTGTCTTTATGATTCTATTCATATATGTTTACCTCCTTTGCTTACATTACATGTTAATAACGTAAATAATGTGTTCATGAATGTTGTTAGTGAATTCATATTGATTAGTTCTTTAATTAAGAACATTCGATTTTCTGATTTGCATAAACTACATGATAGTTATTTGCATAATTGTTTTGAATTCATTGACTTCAAAATTATGACTCATGCAAAATTTGTTAAAACTAATCATGCTATATGTATTACGAATTTGCATACTTATTCTGCCCATTCTATTCTTTTGGTGAAAGGAAATTATTCTACATCTTATTCTAGATTTTGTCCTTTCATTTACCTTATACATTTGTCTTGTTTTGGCAGAATATATATTATTGTTGTTCGAGATGTGCATCTTCCCAATTTTACTTGGCTCGAGTTTGCGATGAGTTCGTGATATTGGTATTTGACCCTGGAACTCACTTTCAAGATTCGAGGACGAATCCTTTCGAGGAGGGAGGGAATGATGAGAATGAGCCCGTGTTCACGTCCATGGTGTTAAGTCAATTTTTCATCCTGAAATTTCTGTCACGTTTTGGTATTCTTGGCATAACTATTTCGATATAACTCGGAATTGCACTATTCAAGAAGCCCTGGAACGATAAGAGATAGAGCTACAACTTTCATGTTTTAAGTTTTCCAATATTCTGACTTTATCACCGTCGAAAATGCCATCCAAAATTGATGACGGGATTCTGTCCAGATTTTCATCTCGAATTTCATGGACTACATTGAAGACCAAGATGGCGTGCTTGGGCTTTGCTATGTTGGATCACGCCATTTGATAATTATTTAGTTTTCTTTTGAGTTGTAATAATTAAGTCCATTAAACATTTAATTATGGGCTTAAGTCTTTATGTTTTAATTGTGGGCTAAGTAATTACTTGATCCAATTACCTTGCATGGTAATTAGGAAAGTAATCTCCTACTTTTTAGGAGAATTTAGGAAAGTAAGAGTTCAAATCGGTTTTTACTTCCTTGTAACCGATTTTACAAGTTTAGGAAACTTAAAGTTTGTCTTTTAGTTAATGGTTTCCTTTTCCAATATGGAAACTAAGTTGTAATAGGATTAAACTAGGGTTTCATGTTTTTGTAGCCTATTTATAGGTGAGTTTTTCACATGAAATAATAAGTTGAATTTTGATAATTAAGCATTGCTTAAAACCTTGTTACAGGCGTGAAAAGTTGTTAAGAAAAATGTGAATCTTCAATTGATTTCAGTTGAATGTTCATAAGAACCGTGATTCTTAAGCTAAGACCTTAGGAAGAACTTACCCGTTCTTGATTTAAAGAACAAGCCGAACTGAAAACTTTTCAACTCTTGATTTACATAGGTTGGATTGGATTCTTTTTGTTATAACGTGTTGGGTTTGATTGCTTTCAATCAAAACTGCCGTTCCATATCTTGTTTGTGTTTTCTTTGTGAATTTCCGCATTCTTGTGTCTTCTTGCTTGTTTGTGATTCTTGGTGTAACAACGATCCAAAGGAGAGGGTTTCGTGTGGTTGAGGAACTCCATCCAAGACCATTCGTATCAATGGGTATCAAAGCCAGGTTTTAAGTGCTCAACCTTTAGTTGATAATGATGATTTGATGCAACGAGAAAACATATTTCACACACGTTGTTTAGTTCAAAACAGAATTTGTAGTGTGATTATTGATAGTGGTAGTTGCACCAATGTGGCGAGCACCTTGTTTGTAAATAGGTTGAATTTGACTTGCATGAAACACCCTAAACCATACCGTCTTCAATGGTTGAATAATTCAGTTGATACTAGGGTTACAAAACAAGTTAAGTTCACTTTAACCATTGGAAAATATGTTGATGATGTTATATGTGATGTGGTTCCAATGGAAGCAAGTCATATCTTGCTTGGCCGCCCTTGGCAGTTTGATTGTGATGTACTTTATCATGCCAAGAAGAATTTCTATAGCTTTGTTCATAAAGGGAAAAAGTTTAATCTTCGAGCCTTAACCCCAGCACAATTCTTTGAAGATCAAACTCGAATCATTCAAGCTACTAGAGATATGAATGCCGCCAAAGAGAAGAAAGTTCAAGGGAAAAGCAATGTAATAGCTAGCTCAACTTGTAATAGTGTAGGCCGAGATAAAGATTCTTTGTCTTCTTCTAGCATAGGCCGAGAGTTAGTTGTTAAGCAACCATGTTATTTTACTTCTTCTAGCGAGTTTAAGAGAGGAATACTAGATAGGCAATCAATGTACTTACTTGATGATAGTGATCACCATTTGAATTGTTTGCTGCCTAGTTCCTTTGTTTTGCAGGTTTTTGGAGTTCCTAAGTGCTTAATGGAGTTCGAAATAACTCATTATCAATTGCAAGGAATCCAATCCGCCTTAGCTTGTTTTCCACAAGGTAAGCAAGGTAAGTTAGGTAAGTATGAAAGCTTATTGGTTGATTTCAATGGTTTTAAAGTAAAGAACTTTGTTAACGTCAATGCTATTGATTTTCAAAGTTTGATTTCTGTTTTGAATCAATTTCAATGTCTTTCACACACCTTTGAAACATTAGTTCGAAATTCTTTAACATGTGTATTAAAATCCAATGATTTGTGTTTTGTTAAGCAAATTATTTCACATAATTCTTCAATTATGAAATCCAATTATTTCGTTTTGAATGAGTTTATGTATAGTTTCTTCACATGCTATGTTGCTTATCTCATACATGAATTATATTTTGAGCTTAATATTGATAATTTCGAACTACATCAAACCTTTGCATGCACTTATTCAAGTGTTAATTATATTGACTCTACTTGTTGGGTTAATGATTCTTTTGATTCTTTATTTCGTGATTTTGCTCACATCCATCAAGTTAAAAGATTTCCTTGGATAATTCAACACTTGTATGGTAAGTTATCTCCGTTCCAAATTTCTTTTGAATTCCAAGAGGTAAAATTTTCTGTTTACAACTATTCAATAGATTGTATACATTCTAGTTTTTGGAATTACACTCTCATATTTGATAACTTTTGCATGTTTTTAGAGGTCTTAATACGTTCATGTGATTTGCACTTTCTCAAGGATGCATATATGTTTTCTTGTTATGAATTTTCGTGTCTTTATGATTCTATTCATATATGTTTACCTCCTTTGCTTACATTACATGTTAATAACGTAAATAATGTGTTCATGAATGTTGTTAGTGAATTCATATTGATTAGTTCTTTAATTAAGAACATTCGATTTTCTGATTTGCATAAACTACATGATAGTTATTTGCATAATTGTTTTGAATTCATTGACTTCAAAATTATGACTCATGCAAAATTTGTTAAAACTAATCATGCTATATGTATTACGAATTTGCATACTTATTCTGCCCATTCTATTCTTTTGGTGAAAGGAAATTATTCTACATCTTATTCTAGATTTTGTCCTTTCATTTACCTTATACATTTGTCTTGTTTTGGCAGAATATATATTATTGTTGTTCGAGATGTGCATCTTCCCAATTTTACTTGGCTCGAGTTTGCGATGAGTTCGTGATATTGGTATTTGACCCTAGAACTCACTTTCATGATTCGAGGACGAATCCTTTCGAGGAGGGAGGGAATGATGAGAATGAGCCCGTGTTCACGTCCATGGTGTTAAGTCAATTTTTCATCCTGAAATTTCTGTCACGTTTTGGTGTTCTTGGCATAACTATTTCGATATAACTCGGAATTGCACTATTCAAGAAGCCCTGGAACGATAAGAGATAGAGCTACAACTTTCATGTTTTAAGTTTTCCAATATTCTGACTTTATCACCGTCGAAAATGCCATCCAAAATTGATGACGGGATTCTGTCCAGATTTTCATCTCGAATTTCATGGACTACATTGAAGACCAAGATGGCGTGCTTGGGCTTTGCTATGTTGGATCACGCCATTTGATAATTATTTAGTTTTCTTTTGAGTTGTAATAATTAAGTCCATTAAACATTTAATTACGGGCTTAAGTCTTTATGTTTTAATTGTGGGCTAAGTAATTACTTGATCCAATTACCTTGCATGGTAATTAGGAAAGTAATCTCCTACTTTTTAGGAGAATTTAGGAAAGTAAGAGTTCAAATCGGTTTTTACTTCCTTGTAACCGATTTTACAAGTTTAGGAAACTTAAAGTTTGTCTTTTAGTTAATGGTTTCCTTTTCCAATATGGAAACTAAGTTGTAATAGGATTAAGCTAGGGTTTCATATTTTTGTAGCCTATTTATAGGTGAGTTTTTCACATGAAATAATAAGTTGAATTTTGATAATTAAGCATTGCTTAAAACCTTCTTACAGGCGTGAAAAGTTGTTAAGAATAACGTGAATCTTCAATTGATTTCAGTTGAATGTTCATAAGAACCGTGATTCTTAAGCTAAGACCTTAGGAAGAACTTACCCGTTCTTGATTTAAAGAACAAGCCGAACTGAAAACTTTTCAACTCTTGATTTACATAGGTTGGATTGGATTCTTTTTGTTATAACGTGTTGGGTTTGATTGCTTTCAATCAAAACTGCCGTTCCATATCTTGTTTGTGTTTTCTTTGTGAATTTCCGCATTCTTGTGTCTTCTTGCTTGTTCGTGATTCTTGGTGTAACAACGATCCAAAGGAGAGGGTTTCGTTTGGTTGAGGAACTCCATCCAAGACCATTTGTATCACTAAATTACTTAAATGGCGTGATCCATATTCAAGCCCAAATACACGCCTCTTCATGGACTTGAACAATTCGGCCATGCAAGCTTCTTCAAGGTGGAATTTCCTTAAGCTCCAATGTAGAACTTCTAGAAACTTCATCATGAATGATTATTGAAGAAACATGCCAAAGAACTCCATGTTGAGATGGTAATGAACTCTCGGCCTCCAAGTCTTCAAAGTGTGATGACAACAAAGTGTGCAAAGCTTCTTTCATCCTTTTGCTCCTTGATCTTGTCATTGGTCCATCAAGATTCTTCAAGGGATCATGGAAACTTGGCTTTGGCACCAAGGATGTGGATGGATTGCTATCAGTGAGTCATCCAAAAATGAGACTCAAAATTTTGTTGCCATGATTTCTGAAATCAACATGGTAGAAGAAGACTTTACTTGGTGGATTGATACCAGTGCAACCAAACATGTGTGCAAGAACAAAAGTTTCTTCAAGAACTTGAAGCCCATGGATGATGCAAAGGCAGTGGTGTACATGGGAAATGCTTTAACAACTCCTATTGAAGGCATAGGAGAGATTGATCTCAAGTTTACTTCTGGTCATATTGTAACTTTGACAAATGTGTTGTATGTACCAGAAGTTAGGAAGAACTTAGTTAGTGGAAGTTTGTTGAACAAATTTGGTTTCAAACTAGTGTTTGAGGCTGATAAGTTTGTACTCACTAAGGGTGGGATGTTTGTTGGAAAGGGTTATCATTGTAATGGTATGTTCAAGTTGAATGTGTTGCCTACTAATAAGATGAATAAAATTTCAGTTGCTTACTTGATTGAGTCTTCTTTTACTTTATGGCACAATAGATTAGGACATGTAAATTACAAAAGAATGATTGAAATGATGAAGCATGATCTTATGCCATACTATAAAGAAGATGATAGGAAATGTAGAACTTGCATGCTTACTAAGATTACAAGACAACCATTTCCTAAAATTGAAAGAAATCAAGTAAATTGGAATTGATTCATAGTGATGTATGTGATTTACATAGCACACCTACATTAGGAGGTAAAAATTATTTTGCTACTTTTATTGATGATTGTACAAGAGTATGCTATGTTTATTTGTTACATTCCAAAGATGAAGTGATTGATAAATTCAAGGCTTTTAAAGCTGAAGTTTGAGTTACAAATGTGTTACTCAAGATCAAGTGCGAAGAACCGATAGAGTGGTGAACTACTACCAAAAGGAATTCTTTGACAGGAGTGGGTAAAAACATGAAACTCACAGCTCCTTTATACACCACACACAAATGTTGTAGCCTGAAAGGAAGAATAGAGTGTTAAGCTGAAAAATGGTTAACTGCTAATGTTGTCAAATTCAAGGTTTGAGCCATGGATTTGGGAGAAAGCGGTACTACTGCTGTGCTACATGATGAATAGAGTTCCAAACAAAGGGAGCATACTACCCTTATGAATTGGTGTCAATAAAAATGCCTAATTCTCAAACACTTAAAAGTTTGGGTTTAGGGCTATGGATAGACTTCCTGAACCAAAGAAAGGAAAGTTAGGAGAAAGAGGTGTTGAGTAGCATTTTCTAGGATATGCACAAAACAGTAAGCCTTATAGATTTTAATGGTTATCCAACCATTACAGAGGAATCGAGCACCAAATCGATTTCCTTCTGGGAGTATCTATTCCAAACCGACCGGCTTATCAAGCTAATCCGGAGGAGTCTAAGGAAATTCAGACTCAAGTGGAGGAGTTGCTACAAAAAGGGGCTGTGAGGGAGAGCCTTAGTCCATGCGCGGTGCCTGTTATTTTGGTACCCAAGAAGGACGCGAGTTGGAGGATGTGTATGGACTACCGAGCCGTCAACAAAATTACGGTAAAGTATCGTCATCCTATTCCTCGACTTGATGATATGTTGGATGAGTTGCATGGTGCATGCATATTTTCTAAGGTCGATTTGAAAAGTGGTTATTTCCAAATTCGTATGAAAGAGGGAGATGAGTGGAAAACCGCTTTCAAAACAAAATTTGGTTTATATGAGTGCTTGTCATGCCTTTTGGGTTGACAAATGCGCCTAGCACATTTATGAGATTAATGAACCATGTTTTGAGATCTTTCATAGGGAAATTTGTTGTTGTTTATTTCGATGACATATTAATTTATAGTAGGTCGTTGGATGAACATGTGTTGCATTTAAGAGAAGTTTTCATTGTGTTACGAGAACATAAATTATATGCCAATTTGAAGAAATGCTCTTTTTGTATGGATTCAATTGTGTTTCTTGGTTTTGTTGTGAGTGCTAACGGCATTAAGGTAGATGAAGAGAAGGTTAGGGCAATCAAAGAGTGGCCTACACCAAAGAATGCCAGTGAGGTCCGGAGCTTTCATGGTTTGGCGGGATTTTATCGAAGGTTTGTGATACGAATGGAGTAGGAGGAAGTCCCAATCCACACGAATTTTCCACAATACTTGAGATCGTTGTGCACCAAATTTAATCACGACAAGAACAATTGGCGGAAAAAGAAAAGGTATGAAACGCAAAAGCAAGATTATAGTTAACCTAACCCCAACGTTATCACAAATTGATTCAGTTAACAATTGTAAATCAATTAATTAAACTTATCAGTATTGGCCGGTTCTATAAATCTTGAACTTGTAAGCTTACCTAAAGTTCTTCAATTAAGTTTGGCGGGTCTATGAATTATGCAAGAATAACTCACGTTGAGATGTCAAATGTTAATTTAGCAAAAGCCACATTCTTCAATCAACATGCTTAAAAACGTTACTTAGCTTTCCCTTTTATAGGGAGTAGTTTCGGCTTTTCTAAAGGAAAGGAAATAAAACCCTAACTTGACTCCTAAACTAACTAACATACTAAATCACTTTTCCAAAAAGGATTTGTGACACACATAAGCTAATCCTTTTCCAAAAAGGATTGGTGTCTCACGTTTTCTTCCTAAAGGTGGCCAAACACAATTTGGCTTCCTTTGTTTCCTAAATTTAAACAAAGACTAAAATCGGTTTTGCCTTGAAGAAGCAAAATTCGATTTTACTTTCTAAAACTTTACTTTCCTAATTATCATGCAAGATAATTGGGCCAAGTAATACCTTATTAACACTTAATAAAAAAACGCCAATTAAACCCATAAAATCGTTAAGTGGACTTAATTAAAAACAACATAATAAACCCTAAAATATATTAAAAAGGGCGTGATCCATTTCAAAGCCCAAAACACGCCTTCTTCTTGGACTTTAATATTATCGGCGCCTTCCACATTTATTTCTTCAAGGTGGATCATTAAATTGTTTATTGAAGAAATATGCCAAAGTACTTCATCTTGAGATGGTTGTGTCGAACTCTTTGAACATTGGGCCATCAACTCCCAATGTGTTGGATAACAATGCTTGTAATGCTTCCTGTCATCCTCTTGCTCCTTGATCTTGTCATTGGGAGCCACCAAGATTGCTAATGGATCATGGAAGCTGGATTTGGCAATGTGGACTCGGGCTCATTCCTATCATTCCTCCTCCTCGAAAGGATTCGTCCTCGAATCACCTTTGTCAAGGAGTTCATCCACTTGACGTTGAATCTCTTTTGTTTCCTCCGGATTGCTCTATATAGCTGGTCGGTTTGGATTTGAGCTCTTGGGATGAAATCAATTTGGTGCTCATGCCACGGAAATAGGATGGTAACCTATTGGAACCTCTCGGGAAACACAGTGCACTATATCCTGCAAAAAGAGAGTACACGGCACTAGGCAAAGAACTAGGTTATCAACTGTCAACAACAAGTATAAGCTCCTTGCTAAACATTAAGTATAAGGACTGCCTATTAATCAATGCTCTCTTAATCTCATTAGAAGAAGCAAAACACAAGATTTCTTATTAACTACCTCTCGGCCTAAATTAGATTATTCGTTTTGTTGTTTTTCTAGTCCTTCTTCTCTAGCTCATTTATATCTTACAAGCTTGGTGCAATTTGAGTTTGATCTTCAAAAACTTGAGCAGGAGTTAAAGCATGACTATACTTTACCAAGCATGCACAAAACTGTAAAAAATTTCTTGCATGATAAGCACATCACAATCAAATTGCCAAGGTCTACAAGTAAAATATGATAGCCTCCATTGGAACACATACATAAACAGTATCAACATATTACCAATGGTGAAGAAAACTTACTTGTTTAGTGACAACGAGTTTCAACTGAATTATTTAACCATTGAAGCCTATATGGTTTGTGGATGTTTCATGCAATTCAAATTCAGTTTGTTTAACAAGTAAGGTGCTCGCCACAGTTTGTGCAACTACCACTATCAATAATCATACTACAAACCATGTTTTGCACTAAACAGCGTGTGTGAAATATGTTATCACGTTTGCATCAATCATTATCTTCCAAAGGATTGAACATTAAGAACACGGCGGAGAAATAAAGAAAAGTTACCAACTGAATAGGTCGGCTCATCAAGCTTTTCACCCTCATCACTTTGATCATCTTGGTGCTTTTCTTCAAGAGGTGGCATGTCGGCACAATCATCATCACTTACCACTTCTCCAGTATCTAAAGTAATCATGAGCCGGGCAGTAGGACAATTGGCTTGCAAGTGACGATAGCCTTGACATTTAAAACATCTAATATCCCTCAATCTTGGAGCAGAAGTTGGCGCCGATTTAGGTGTTGGATCAGCAGCTTTGGGGACTGATTTTGGGACATAAGGAGGCGCACTAGATGGCTGGTTTGAGATAAATTGCCTCGGTTTTGTTGGTGGAGTGAAATGGGGCTGATTTATGTTTCAAATCCCTTTGCCATGGTGGATTCTGTTGTGTGAACCTGTTCTTACCTTTCATGTGCCTTTCAATCTTAATAGCTTTATGAACAAACTCATTAATATCAACATAAGATTGTAAATCAACATGATAAGCCAATTCAGAATTCATACCTCTAAGAAATCTTTCAATTGTTGAATCGGGATCTTCACGAACATTGGCCTTGATCATGAGAGCTTCCATCTCATGGTAGTATTCCCCCACGGTTTTGTTTCCTCATAAGCGCTTTCATTTGCTTCCAAGTTTGAATAGGTGGTTCGTCATCTTCACGTCTAGATCTCATTACCTTATCCCACCACAAACTTGCATAATCCTTGAGGTGCATGAAGGCTAGGCGATACCTCTTATGTTCGGGATAGCTATTACCTTCAAAAGAAGGTGTTCAAGCTTCACGAACCCAATCAAAATAAGCTTCCGGGATCTGCTTTACCATGGAAAGTAGGCAATGTTAGTTTAACTCCACTAATTGACAAATCAGATTTCTTACCATCTTTAGGAGAATCCATGAACTCCTCATTCTCCTCATCACTAGGCTCGGCTTCTTCATGTTTATTCTGTCGGGAAGTAGAACCTTTTTTTGGTGAAGGAAAAATGGTTAAATTATCAATCTTTAGATTGAGTTTTCGGATCATGTCAAATAGAACATCATTAACATATTTTTGATCCGTTTGGGGTTGTCCTTGAGGTGTTATATCATCTCCCTCCATTGTTCCTGCAAGTTAGTAAAACCAACAAAAGATAGCAAAATAAAAACCTCTTGGGTTCTCACTTTTGGTGAGTAATACTCTCCTCTCTAGTGTTAATGGCTTTTCTCGTGTATAACCTATCTAAATACTCTCAATGAATCTCTCAAACTAATTGAAACTTACTGTTTGTCGATTTTAAGAACAAGTCTCAACCAATTAGTTCAAACAAATCAATTCACAAAAGCAAAACCAAAGAAGTTTGAAAAGAAAAATTCACGTCACAAGAAGATTTTAAGATCACGTATGGGGTATAAACAGATTAACTTCAGAAAGCTACGAATTCAGAAACTAGAGAAGATAACGAGAAGATGTGTTTTTGAATCACTCAATTCCGATTAAAAATGAGAAAGTTATGAAGGTTTGAAGATATAGTGTATATAGCCTCTCTGGCGAGTTTCGGACGGTAGGTCAAAGGTTCGGACGGCCCGAAAGTGGCCGTCCGAAACTTTGTTAAAAAAATTTCAAATCTCTGTCGAGGATCGGACGGTAGTTTCGGACGGATCAGGGGTCCGAAAGTGGCGTCCAAAATTTTGTGAAAATTTGTGACTTCTCTGTCGAGGTTCGGACGGTAGTTTCGGACGGGTAAGGGGTCCGAAAGTGGCGTCCGAAACTATAAAATTAAATACGAAAAAAATAATTTTTTTTTTTCACTTTAGACCAAATGCCTTTGGGCTGATTTTTACTTGGTCTTTTTTTTTTGTAATGGCCTCTTTTTTTTTCTTTTTTTTTTGTAATGGCCTCTTTTTTTTTTTGACAAAAAGCTTAACTAGGGTTTTTGAGGTTGTTGATGAACCCTAAATTTTCAACCACTTCAATGTATCAAGAAGTCAACAAAATTTCGGATTTTGAAGATACCACTTTTACCAAAGATTCAAGAAATATCACAAAGAGCAAGAATATGTCTTCAAGATTCAAATTTGAGCACTTTCGGATTTTCAAGAAAATCAAGATTTTCAAGAAAGTGGTCAAGAACTCGTCTTTTTGAGATGGTGAAAAAGTTTGATCAAAACACACTTTAATGGCAATAGAATGATGAAGATAACACAAAAGAAAGATCAAGAAAAGGATGAGAAACAAGGAAGTTATGAAATTTTGAATAAGAAACCCTAATTTCACAAACCCTAGTTTGACAAACCCTAATTCTTTGGACGTGATTTCAGCAAGAATGACTCAAGAATTTCACACTATGATGATGAACAAAAACAATGCAGAATTATGAAGAAAAACAGCAGCAAAACACGACACAAAACAGCAAGAACAACACAACAAAAATCGCAAAAATCCGAGCAAGAGATGAACACGAATTGGACAGATTCTAGCAAACAAATTGCATGCGATTTTGACGTAATTTAAAGGCTGAACTATGACGACCTTGGACTGCAATAAAGACACGAAAACAGCAACAAAAAGACACCACAAAAACTGCAGAAATTGACGCAACAAGACAGCAAGAAGGACGCCAAAAGAAGGACAAGATCCAAGAAGAGAAAACAAGAACAAGACTCAAATAAAAGATTTGATTACCGAATTTGATGAACAACCTGGCTGCTTTGATACCAATTGATACGAATGGAGTAGGAGGAAGTCCCAATCCACACAAATTTTCCACAATACTTGAGATTGTTGTGCACCAAATTTAATCACGACAAGAACAAATTGGCGGAAAAGAAAGTATGAAACGCAAAGGCAAGATTATAGTTAACCTAACCCCAACGTTATCACAAATTGATTCAGTTTAACAACTGTAAATCAATTAATTAAACCTATCAGTTTGGCCGGTTCTATAAATCTAGAACTTGTAAGCTTTACCTAAAGTTCCTCACTTAAGGTTTGGCGGGTCTTATGAATTATTCAAGAATAACTCACGTTGATGATGTCAAATTTAATTTAGCAAAGCCAACATTCTTTCAATTCAACATGCTTAAAAACGTTACATAGCTTTCCCTTTATAGGGAGTAGTTTCGGCTTTTCTAAAAGGAAAAGGAAATAAAACCCTAACTTGACTCCTAAACTAACTAACATACTAATCCTTTTCCAAAAAGGATTTGTGACACACATAAGCTAATCCTTTTCCAAAAAGGATTGGTGTCTCACGTTTTCTTCCTAAAGGTGGCCAAACACAATTTGGCTTCCTTTGTTTCCTAAACTTAAACAAAGACTAAAATCGGTTTTGCCTTGAAGAAGCAAAATTCGATTTTACTTTCTAAAACTTTACTTTCCTAATTATCATACAAGATAATTGGGCCAAGTAATACCTTATTAACACTTAATAAAAAAATGCCAATTAAGCCCATAAAATCGTTAAGTGGACTTAATTAAAAACAACATAATAAACCCTAAAATATATTAAAAAGGGCGTGATCCATTTCAAAGCCCAAAACACGCCTTCTTCTTGGACTTTAATATTTCGGCCTTCACATTATTTCTTCAAGGTGGATCATAAATTGTTATTGAAGAAATATGCCAAAGTACTTCATCTTGAGATGGTTGTGTCGAACTCCTTTGAACATTGGCCATCAACTCACAATGTGTTGATAACAATGCTTGTAATGCTTCCTTCATCCTCTTGCTCCTTGATCTTGTCATTGGACCACCAAGATTTGCTAATGGATCATGGAAAGCTGGATTTGGCAATGTGGACTCGGGCTCATTCCTATCAGTTTGTTAAAAATTTTAGCACTATTACAGCACCATTGAATGATCTAGTTAAAAAGCATGCTGTATTTAAATGGGAAAAAGTGCATGAAAAGGCTTTTAACATGTTGAAGGACAAACTCACACAAGCACCTGTTTTAATGTTGCCTAATTTCGATAAAGTTTTTGAAGTTCAATGTGATGCCTCTGGGCTTGGGATTGGAGCTGTTTTGATGCAGGACTCGAAGCCGATAGAGTATTTCAGCGAGAAAATGCATGGGGCTGTCCTGAACTATCCAACGTATGACAAAGAGCTTTATGCTCTCGTGAGGGCGTTGCAAAATTGGCAACATTATTTGTGGCCAAAGGAGTTCGTTATCCACTCCGATCATGAACCACTCAAGCATTTGAAGTCCCAAGGGAAGCTGCATCGAAGACATGCTAGGTGGATGGAATTCATCGAATCTTTCCCTTACGTCATCAAGCACAAGAAGGGTAAGGAAAATGTAGTGGCAGATGCTTTGTCACGAAGGTATGTGTTTCTTACCTTTTTACAGTCGAAGTTGTTGGGATTTGATTTGCTTAAGGGATTGTATGTTGATGATAGTGATTTGGTGCAATTTTTACTGAATGTGCACAAACTGCATTTGAAGATTATTTTCAGCATGATGGTTTTCTTTTCAAGAAAGGGAAATTGTGTGTGCCTAAGAGTTCATATCGTGAATTACTTGTTAGGGAAGCACACTGTGGGGGTCTTATGGGGCATTTTGGAATCACAAAGACATTAGACATATTGCATGAACATTTTTATTGGCCTAAAATGAGAAATGATGTTCAAAGTTTTTGTGCAAAATGTGTTTCATGTCATCAAGCAAAGTCTAAGGTCATGCCTCACGGTTTTTATACCCCATTACCCGTTCCTAGTCATCCATGGGTTGATATATCAATGGATTTTGTGTTAGGGTTGCCTAGGACACAGTCGGGTCATGATAGCATCTTTGTGGTTGTCGATCGCTTTAGCGAAATGGCGCATTTCATAGCGTGCAATAAGACTAATGATGCATCTCATATTGCTGAATTGTTCTTTTGTGAAATAGTCAGGTTGCATGGTATTCCAAAGACTATAGTTAGTGATCGGGATGTCAAATTTTTTAGTCATTTTTGGTGCACGTTGTGGTCTAGGTTAGGTATAAAGTTGTTGTTTCCACAGCTGCACATCCGCAAACGGATGGGCAAACTGAAGTTGTTAATCGAACACTAACAACCTTGCTTCGAGCTTTAATTCAGAAAAATTTGAAAAGTTGGGAAAAATGTTTGCCACATGTAGAATTTGCATATAATAGGGCCATGCATTCCACTACATCTTATTCTCCGTTTAAAGTGGTTTATGGATTTAATCCACTAACGCCTTTAGATGTATTGCCTATTTCTACTAGTCATATTTTGGATTTAGATGGTAAGCAGAAGGCGGATCACATCAAGGAAATGCATGCCAAAGTTCGAGCAAATATTGAGCGTCGAAATGAACAAGTTGCTAAGAGAGCAAGTCAGGGGAGAATCAAAGTTTCTTTTGAACCCAGAGATTGGGTATGGGTTCATATGCGCAAAGAACGATTTCCACATCAACGGAAATCAAAGCTTCAACAAAGGGGAGATGGTCCATTTCAAGTTTTATCCAAAATTAATGATAATGCATATGTTATTGATTTGCCTAGTGAATTTGGTAATGTTTCTAGCACGTTTAATGTTAGTGATCTTTCTTTGTATGACCTAGGTGATTCGAGGACGAATCCTCTTGAGGAAGGGGAGAATGATGAGGAAGTTCATCCAAGAAGCTTTGTGGATGACCCATTGCAAGGAGTTGGTGGACCTATGACTCGTTCGAGGACTAAACGTATGAGGAGCGCACTACACACGTTGATCAAGAACATATTTGAGCAAGAACTTGTTCGTGAAGCTCGTGAGGAGGATGCAACCATCATTTCTTGTTTGGAAGTGTCTAGAATGGAGTTCAATATTATGGTGGATCGAAATGAGGTATTGGAATGAAGAAGAGAAAACTGTTGAAGAAATGAAGTGCTCTCTGGAGAGTTTTGGACGCCTCAGCAAAACTTTCGGCCGTCTGAAACTGCCGTCCGAAAGTGTTGGAGAAAAATGAATTTCTCTGGAGAGTTTCGGACGCCTCAGCAAAACTTTCGGCCGTCCGAAACCCTCGTCTGAAACTGTCGCTGAATGTTATTTTTGATTTTTTTGTTGACTTTTGTTAGGGTTTTTGGGAGCCTATAAAAGGCTAATTCATGTACGTTAGCTGCAAACAATTTTGAAATTAAACTTGAGAGCTTGAAGCTTTTCTTTTGTTCTTTGTGAAGAACAATCCATTCCATTCAATCAAGATTGTGATTGAATTGGTAATCCTTGATAGCAAAGGTTCTAAGGGCAAGTACACTTAGGGTGTTTGTTCCTAATTTGATAGGTACGTTTTTTATTCATATATTGAATTGGGGGCTGCCTCCTTTTGTGTTTCCTCAAATTGATCTTGGGTTTACGTTCTATAATCTCTTTGGGTAATTAGTTCGTATCAATACATCTTGTCTCACTTATGATCTAAGCAAAAATAGAGAATGCAAGGATTTTATTATTAGTTCTTTTCAAGTCCTCAACTTGTAAACACTGTATAGACATAAATGTACTAAATTAAGGATCATTGGTTTCCCTCGTTTCTTACCACTCTTTCCCCCAGGTTGTCATCCTTTAGTGCTTTACCTTCATTTTGCACATGACATTATTACACTGGAGTACTCCTTGGCCTTTCCAATTAATGCCTCGGGTTTTATGTCTTTTGAATTCCATCCCCACTCATGCGGATTATTCTCTTAAATTGCACCCTTAGTGTGATAGAGCAGTCCCGCAGAGGAGTGGTTCATAACATGTGCTTTTGGAACATTGTCCATGCACTTAACATTCAATACATTTCACATTGGCATAACTTGCCTTTTTTCCCAAATCATTTCCCCTGGTGCCTAAATGTCATTACAAGTTCCCAAGGATTACTCAAATTAATTCAAGAAAATTTTCAAAAATTCTCTATTTCTCACCTTTTCACATAAGTGCAACCATCCTTGTATGTAATCCATTTTGTGCTTGAAAACAACTATGCTAAAGTTCAAACTTTCCCACTATGTTTTAACTATACCACTTAGCATTGAACTATCCTCACCACTAAGCATTTTTATTCAAGTTTTGAACACACATCCAACTCCAGTGCTAATGCACTTTCCATGGATAGACAAGTTCTTCCATAAAAATGTCAACTACACAAAACTTGTGTTCTTAACATCACTTATTCACAAAAAATTTCAAAATTTCCACAAAAAATTTTAAACTTATACAACAATGAAAGACAACATATAACGGGAAATAATATGTAAACACTCAAATTTAACACAACAAAACTAAAAAGTAACATGCTTTGCATCACATAGCACAAAAACTTTATGCACGAAAGAAAATAAGCATAAAAAGTGCAAAAGACACAAACCAAAGCAAACATTCCCTAACAACAATGAAAGACACAACATATAACGGGAAATAATATGCAAACACTCAAATTTAACACAACAAAACTAAAAAGTAACATGCTTTGCATCACATAGCACAAAAACTTCATGCACGAAAGAAAATAAGCATAAAAAGTGCAAAAGACACAAACTAAAGCAAACATTCCCTCCCCCACACTTAAAACATTCATTGTCCTCAATGTAAAGTAAAGAAGTTTTAGGAGATCCCTGGTGTTGATATGTCATGAAGTCCAATGTTTGCTTGGTGGAGTGTTTTTGTCCATAGTTCCCTTTCACATGAAAAATTTCCTACACATGGTGAAATCGAACTTATTAGGAATTACTCACTCAAGCACACGATATGTTGATGCAAGAAAAACATGACATGGAGGCAGTATACAAGAAAAGTGTCGCACTATGATTACGAATCATAATGGTGTAAAATATATGAAATAAGTAACACTAGGCACATGTACAATTTATGCTTGAAATGTAAAATAAAGTGATTGTGGGCAGTATGGAAGTGGTCCATAGAACCACTCCCCCACACTTAGCCTCATGTGTGCATGGCTTATTTCCCTTGCAATTCCCTTCATGTACAAGCTCCTACAACATAAGTGGCCTTGGTGAGTATAAGCAAAATAAGCAAAATGCACGAAACTACCAAAATACTTTATTTAAGGTAATATAAAAAATAAGTAGTTCTTGGTTTTGTAGTCTCCAGCTAGACTTTATTCATGAAATGTTCTTCTTCAAGAATCGGAATAACCCTCTCTATACCAGAAAAAAGATATTTCATAAGCACTCCTCTTCCTCCTGTATGGCACTTGAGGAATATTTTCAAGGAGGTGTGATGTTGAGCCCGTGTCCCTGTCCATGGTGTTAAAGTCAATTATTCATCCTGAAAGTTTCTGTCACGTTTTGGTATTTTGGACATAACGCTTTCGATATAACTCAGAATTGCATGATTCAAGAAGCCCCGGAACGATAAGAGATCGAGCTACAACTTTCAGGTTTTAAGTTTTACGAGATTCGGAAGTTAGCATCATCAAAAGTGCTTACCAAGATGAGTGACGTGATTCTGGCAGATTACCGTCGCGAATCCATGGAGTACATTGAAGACCAAGTAATGGCGTATTGGGCTTCATTAATTGGTCACGCCATTTTAATGTTTCAATTGGGTTAATCTTTGAGTTATAATAATTAAGTCCATTAAACATTTAATTATGGGCTTAAGTCTTTGTGTTTTTAATTATGGGCTAAGTAATTACTAGATCCAATTATCTTGCATGATAATGGCAAGTAAAAGTTTAGGAAACTTAAGAAGTCAAATTGGTTTTTACTTCTTAAGAGTTTGTTAGGAAAGTTAGTTATTGAAAGAAGCAAAAACGTGTTTGCTTTCCTTCTTTTAGCCGTGTTTTTAGAATCCTTTTCCATAAAGGATTTAGTTAGGGTTTCATGTTTTTGTAGCCTATTTATAGGTGAGTTTTTCACATGAAATAAGAAGAAGATGAATTTTGATAATTTTAGCTTTGCTAAATTGAACCTTGCAGTCGAGAAAGCTTGTGAGAAGACGTGCTATCTTTAATTGATTTAAGTTAAAGATTCATAAGAACCGTGATTTCTAAGTGATAGCAATCCATCCATGTCCATGCCAAAGCCGACTTCAAGTGTTCATCCATTGACAAATCTTGATGGTCCAATGACAAGATCAAGGAGCAAGAAGATGAAGGAGGCGTTGCAAGCATTATTGATAACTCATTGTGAAGAATTGGACATCTTTGAAGAGAATCATGATTCGGTCCAAGCATCTTCCTCCAATGGAGTTTTATGGAATATCTCTTCTCTCACAATTCATGAAGAGATGGATCAATCACAATGAAGTCCAAAGAAGGTGTGTTTGGGTTTTGCTTAATGGATCACGCCACACTTGGAGGATCACGCCCTTTTGTTAATTAATTAGGGTTTTTATTTTATGTCATTTTAAGCCCAAAGTGACGTTTTATATTTATTATTTATGGGCTTGGAATTTCGAAATTAATAAGTTCACTTGGCCCAATTATCTTGCATGATAATGGCAAGTAAAAGTTTAGGAAAGTTAAGAAGTCAATTTGAGTTTTGCTTCTTCATAGTTTAGGAAACAAGGGAAGCCAAATTGTATTTGGCCACCTTTTAAATCCGTGTGACACAATCCTTTTTGGAAAAGGATTTAGTTTGTTAGTTGTTAGTTTCCAATTCCAATATGGAAAGTTAGATAGCTTAGAATTCAAGTTGGAATTGAGTTAAGCTAGGGTTTACAAGAGGTTGGCCGATTTTGCCTCTATAAAAAGGCCACCATTGTAACGATTTTTACATGTTGAATTTTGATAAAAGTTTGGCTTTGCTAAAGTGTTTTTACAGCCTTGAAAAGTTGTGAAGCAAAACGTGAATTAATTCAATTAAGTTTAATTGAGTTTTCATAAGAACCGTGAACCTAGAAGCTAAGACCTTTAGGTGAACTTACAAGTTCTTGATTCAAAGAACAAGCCAAACTGATTTGTTTAGCTTATGAATTTTCATAGGTGATCCGAATCTTTTTGATTCATACGTGGGGGTTTGATTGCTTCATATCAAATATTTTCGTGTCAATATCTTTTACTTTCTTTGTTTGTTAATTCCGCACCTTGTTTGTTCTTGTTCTTGTTCGTGATAATTTGGTAAGCAACGGTCCAAAGGAGGTGGTTTCGAATGGTCCAAGGTGCTGCATCTTGATCATTCATATCACTAAGCTATGACCTTAGGAAGAACTTACCCGTTCTTGATTTAAAGAACAAGTCGAACTGAAAACTTTTCAACTCTTGATTTACATAGGTTGGATTGGATTCATTTTGTTATAACGTGTTGGGTTTGATTGTCTTCAATCAAGATCATCCGTTCAATATCCGTTTCTTGTTTGTGTGTTTTCCGCATTGTTTGTGTTCTCTTGTGTGTTCAAATTCTTGGTGTTCAACAACGATCCAAAGGTGAGGGTTTCGTGTGGTTGAGGATCTCCATCCGAAGGCCATTCGTATCAAGGTGCTTAAACTTATGCACATGGGGAACAAATTCTTCAAATTTTACTTTGAACTACCGAGGCTCCCCTATTGGAGGCACTTCTTTTTCTTCATCCACCTTAAAAGGCTCTCCCATGGAAGGCAACTCATTCACTTCTTCCACCACACTAGGCTCTCCAACCCTGCAAGGCTTGAGTCTTGTACATCCATGATTTCAACAAAGGTATCAGTAAGCTCAAAACCACCAGTAAGTTCAAAAATGGATTCATCAATAAAGCAATTCTCCACCTTGTTAGCAATTTCGTTACAAATTCTCACATCTTCATCATCTAGACTAACATGGGGAAATTCTTGAGTCTTTTCTTTCATAACAACACAACAAGCATTATCATCAATTAACAAGAGGATCTCATTTTGCCCTTCTTGCGAGTTACCATTTAAACATTTAGATTCATTAACCATTTCAAGCATTGGTGCCTCAACAAGTGATGCAAATGGTTGGCCGAGGCTCCAACTCCTGGACCAAATTCGATCTCCACAAGCAAAGGATCGTGCTGCACAAAGGTTATTCCAAGAACACAAACAATAGCAATTCGGGTGGAAGAAGATTCAAGGGGAAAAACACCAAGAATGAGTAAATCAAACCCCACGTTTTTAATACAAACGAACTCAATTTAACTTATGAAAATTCAATTAGTTAAACAAGTTAATGATAGCAATCCATCCACATCCTTGGTGCCAAAGCCGAGCTTAGATGATCCCTTGAAGAATCTTGATGGACCAATGACAAGATCAAGGTGTAAAAGGATGAAAGAAGCTTTGCACACTTTGTTGTCATCACACTTTGGTGACTTGGAGGCCGAGATGTGCACATCATCTCATCATGGTGTTCTTTGGCATGTTTCTTCAATTACCATTCAAGAAGAAGTTCCTCAAAGATCTACATTGGAGCTTAAGGAAATTCCACCTTGAAGAAGCAAGCTAAGGCCGAGAAGAATTTAAGTCCAAGAAAGGCGTGTCTTTGGGCTTCATTAGGTGGTTCACGCCCTTTAATTACTTTAGGGTTTTATTTTGTTGTTAATTAATTAAGTCCAAAACACTTAATGTGGGCTTTAATTAATTGGTAGTTTAATAAATTACTTGGCCCAATTATCTTGCATGATAATGGCAAGTAAAGCAAATCCTTTTTGGACAAGGATTTGGTAGTTAGTTGTAGTTTCCTTTTCCAAGTTGGAAAGTTGATTAGTTTAGGAAACAAGAAGCCAAAACACGTTTTGCTTCTTCATTAAAAACTGTCTAACCTAATCCTTTTACAACTTGGATTAGTTAGTTAGCTAGTTTGTTAAGAAGTCAAGTTGTACTTTGCAACTACTAGGGTTTATTTCCTTTTCCTTCTTGGCATGGCCGAAACTCATCCCCTATAAAAAGGAGATGCATGTAACGTTTTTACACAATAAGTTGGTGAATAAAATTGAGTTTTTAGCTTTGCTAAAATTCGTGAATTAACTCCTTGAGTTGTTCAAAGCCTTGAAGAGTTATTTAACTGTTCATTGTAGTTAATCCCCTTTAGCGTGACCTATAGGAGATTACACCAATTGTTCTTTATTTAAAGAGCAGGCCTAATTAACTTGTTTAACTGATTGAATTTTCATAGGTTAAATTAAGTTCATTAGTAATAAAACGTGAAGTTTTGATTTACTCATTTCCTAGCGTTTTTCCTTTGATTTCGTTCCATCCAATTTTGTGTTCTTGTTGTGGATTATCTTGGTAAGAGCAACACGGTCCTATAGCTTGTGTGGGAGATTCGAATTTGGTCCAGGAGTTGGAGCCTCGGTCATACAACATTCGCATCAATTGGTATCAGAGCACAAGTTGTTGCCCAAGAAAATTCAGGTTAATCCGTTTTCAATTATTCCGCAAAATTTCTGTTCTTGTTGCGTCAATTCTGCCCGTTTTTTGTGTCAATTTTCTGCAGTTTTGCTGGCATCTTTCTTGCTGTTATTTGGTGTTCTTCTTGCTGTCCAAAGTCGATACATATTCACCCATTAAAATCACCAAAATCGCATGCAACAAATCATTCACAATCTGCCCGAATTTGTTCATTGTTGTGTCGTCTGAATTCTGCTCTTTTTGACGTCGTTTCTGCCATAATTTTTGCTCATTCTTTTCTGCCATTTTTTTTTGTGTCTTAATTGCTGTCTTAATTCGTGCTTAATTCAGTCCTTAATTCTGTCCAAAATCGCATGAACATTGAGTCAATACATTCTGCCCGAAATCGTCTAAATTGAGTCTATCTTCTTTTGCGATTTTTGTGTTGTTTCTTGCTGTTTCTTGTTGCGTCTTCTTGCTGTCTTTTGGTGTTAAATTCTGCACTCTTTTGTCATAATCATAGTGTAGGATTCTTGAAGTTTTTTTTGCTGTTTTCACGTCATAACATTGTTAGGGTTTCGTGTGTCAAACTAGGGTTTCATAACTAGGGTTTCTAGGTCAAGTTTTCATAACTTTCTTGATTCTTATCCGTTTCTTGATTTTCTTTTTGCGTTTGATTCTTTATCTTGTCCACCATATATTGAGTTTTGATCAAACTTTTACTCCACTCGAAAAAGATAAGTTCTTGATAACTTTCTTGAACTTCTTGATTTTCTTGAAAACTCAAACTGGTCAAAATTGAATTCTTGAGTTGGATTCTTGATCTTTGTCTTGAATCTTGATATTCTTGTTAAAGTGGCACATCCGAATTCATTGTCCTTGGTGAGTTAATAAAGTTTGAAGTTTTTAAGGTTGTTAAGACAAGAAGACAAAACATTCTTAAACCTAAATCCTAGGTTGTTGTCTTCAAACCTTAATTTTTGTGGGGTTTAAGGTTCTTGTCCGAACCTAGTATTTTGATTGGTCCAAGGTTTATGTTCAAACCTTAAAAGTGTAATTTTGTCCTTTGTTGTCCGAAGTTAAAAAAAAAAAAAAAAGAAAAAAAAAATAGTCGGACTTTATTTATTGTTATTATTTTCTGTTATTTAATTATTTAATTTATTTTTTTTGAAAAGAACACATTGTTCTTAACTTGTTTCTTGAAAACCACCTTGGATTAAAAGTGCCATAACTTTTTCAATACAACTCGGAATTAGTTGATTCAAAAACCAATCTCTTTGTTTTGAAATCTAGTTTCTGAATTTCTTAGTTTCTGGTGGTAAATCAAATTATAACTTTCACGTGTTCTAAACACTCTTGACGTGATTTCTTGTTACATCTCTTGATTTCATTTGTGAAAATTTGTGTGTGGAACTTGCTGATTGAGATCTTGCTATTAAAGTAATTGAACTTTGGTGAATCTTAATAACCCCACATATTCATTAATTGAGAGTAGTAGCTAGGTTAAACAAGAGAGAACACTACCCAAAAAGAGAGGAGAGTACCTACTACCTATAGTGAGGAACCCGAGAGGTATATCTATATATTTTCTTGTGTTTTCTTTGCTAACTTGCAGGTACTAATGGAGGAAGGTGATAAAACTCCTAAAGGTTCTAAACCTATTACCGATGCTCAACAAAAGTTTGCTAATGAAGTACTCTTTGATATGCTTCAAAAACTCACTCTTCGACTTGATAACATTGAGTCATCAACTAAAAGCACTACCGAAAGGAAGCTTAAATTTGAGGAGCATGATGATTTCGATGATGAAAATGATGAGGAAAACGATGAGGAATATACGAGCTCTTCTAAAGGTGATAAGTCTAAAGTTTCCATTGAATCTGTTAAACTCACCATCTCTACTTTTCATGGTAAATCAGATCCCGAAGCTTTCTTTGATTGGGTTCGAGATTTGGAACACTATTTTGAAGGTAATGATGTCCCTGAGAAAAGGCAATATCGAATTGCTTTTATGCATCTTAAAGACTATGCTAGTCTTTGGTGGGATCAAGTTGTTCGTTCTAGGAGACAAGATGGTGAAAGGCCAGTTAAGACTTGGACTCAAATGAAGGCAATCATGAGAAAGAAGTATGTTCCTTCACACTTTAATAGAGAGCTCAACCGAAAATTGCATACTCTTGTGCAAGGTAGCCGAACAGTTGAAGATTACTATCATGAGATGGAATCTTTGATGATTAAAGCCAATATTCAAGAAGACCCCGACACAACCATTGAGAGATTTCTTAGAGGTATGAATCCCGAATTGGCTTATCAAGTTGATCTTCAAAGTTACATTGATATTAATGAACTTGTTCACAAAGCTATCAAAATTGAGAAGCATATGAAGGGTAAAGGGCGAAATTTTCAACAACCATTGCCGCCTTGGAGGAGAGATCAAAAGCCGACTTTTACACCTCCACCAAAACCGAAAGTTTTCAACCAAAATCAGCCTTCAAACACTTCAAGTAATGCTCCCAAAACAGTCCGCAACCTTGCTGAATCTTCAACTAAGGTGACGCCTAAACCAAATGAAAGATTGAGGGACATTAGATGTTACAAGTGTCAAGGTTATGGCCATTATCAAAGTGACTGCCCAACCAAAAAGTTGATGATAATTCGTGATAATGGAGAGGTTGAAAGTGATGAAGAATGTGCCGACATGCCACCACTTGAAGAGAAGTACCAAAGTGATGAAGATAGTGAAGATCTTATTTACAATGTTGGTGATTTCTCATTGGTTACTCGCCGAGTCTTGAATGCACAACCACGAGTTGAAGATGATTTGTCTCAAAGGGAAAACATCTTTCACGCTAGATGCATGGTTCAAGGTAAGACTTGTAGCTTGATTATTGATAGTGGAAGTTGTACCAATGTGGCAAGCACATTAATTGTTAAGAAGCTTAACTTGACTTGCATGAAACATCCAAATCCATATAAGCTTCAATGGCTTAATAACACTGCCGAGAGTAAGGTGACTAAACAAGTTAAATTTTCTATGTCCATTGGAAAGTATGTTGATGATATTGTTTGTGATGTTGTACCAATGGAAGCTAGTCACATATTACTTGGTCGTCCATGGCAATTTGACCGAGATGTTACATATCATGCAAGGAAGAATTATTATTCTTTTGATTATCATGGCCGAAAGTACAATCTAAGGGCTTTGAGTCCGAGCCAAGCTTTTGAAGATCAATCAAGGATTGTGCAATCTTGCCGTGAAATGGAAGCAAAAGAGAAGAAGGAACAAGAAGATAAAAAGAATGTAACTAGTGTAGGCCGAACCAATGATTCTAAATCTTGTAATAGCCGAAATAGTAGTTCTTCTAAATCTTGTTATTTTGCTTCTAAGAGTGATGTAAAGAGAGCAATACTAGATAGGCATTCATTGTATTTGATGATCCGCAAGGACTTTGTACTTATTGTTGATAGTGATCACCTTGCTTCTTTGCCTAGTGTTGTTTTGTCTCTTTTACAGGAATTCAATGACGTGTTTCCCGAGGACTTACCACACGGATTGCCACCTATTAGAGGTATTGAACATCAAATTGATTTCATACCTGGGGCGCAAATTCCCAACCGTCCTGCATATAGAGCAAATCCTGAGGAAACAAAGGAGATTCAACGTCAAGTGGATGAACTCCTTGACAAAGGTATTGTACGTGAATCTCTAAGTCCTTGTTCCGTTCCAGTCATTTTAGTTCCTAAAAAGGACGAATCTTGGAGAATGTGTGTTGATTGTCGTGCCATAAATAAAATCACCATTAAGTATAGACATCCAATTCCTAGATTAGATGATATGCTTGATGAATTGTATGGTTCTTCTATTTTCACCAAGATTGATTTAAAAAGTGGCTACTATCAAATTAGAATGAAAGAAGGTGATGAATGGAAAACAGCCTCTAAAACAAAGTATGGATTGTATGAATGGTTAGTCATGCCTTTTGGTCTAACTAATGCACCTAGTACTTTTATGAGGCTCATGAATCACGTTTTTAGGTCTTTCATTGGTAAGTTTGTTGTGGTCTATTTTGATGACATCCTTATTTATAGCAAATCACTTGATGAGCATGTTGAACATTTAAAACAAGTGTTTGTTATATTGCGTGAGAACCGATTGTATGCTAACCTCAAAAAGTGTTCTTTTTGCATGGAATCAATTGTCTTTTTGGGTTATGTTGTTAGTTCTCAAGGTATTTCTGTTGATGAGTCAAAAGTCAAGGCTATTGATGAGTGGCCGAGACCTAAGAATGCTAGTGAAGTTAGGAGTTTTCATGGTTTAGCAAGTTTTTATAGAAGGTTTGTTAAAGACTTTAGTACTATAGCTGCACCTTTGAATGAACTTGTTAAAAAGAACATTACTTTTGAATGGAAACAAGAGCATGAAGACACCTTCACTAAGTTAAAGTACATGTTGACTCACGCCCCTTTACTTTCATTGCCTAATTTTCATAAAGCTTTTGAGATACACTGTGATGCCTCCGGGATTGGTATCGGTGCTGTTTTGATGCAGGAATCAAGGCCCGTGGCTTACTTTAGTGAAAAGCTTAATGGGGCAGCTTTAAAGTATGCAACTTATGACAAGGAGTTGTATGCTTTGGTAAGGTCATTACAGGTTTGGCAACATTACTTATGGCCTAAAGAGTTTATAATTCATTCTGATCATGAAAGCCTTAAATTCTTAAAGACTCAAGGTAAATTGAATAAGAGGCATGCTAAATGGTTAGAATTTATTGAAACTTTTCCATATGTGATTAAGTATAAATCTGGTCAAGATAATATTGTAGCTGATGCATTGTCTAGACGTTATTCTTTGTTCACCTATATGCATGCTAAGTTACTTGGATTTGATTTGATAAAAGATTTGTACAAAAATGACAATGATTTTTCTGCCGCCTTTAATGATTATGCTTCAAAGCCGAATGGTGACTTTTATTTGCATGATGGTTTCTTATTTCGTAAGGATAAATTGTGCATACCCCTTTGTTCCATTCGTGATTTACTTGTTAAGGAGACCCATGGGGAGGGTTGATGGGGCATTTTGGTATTGCTAAAACACTTGCTGTTTTGAATGAACACTTTTATTGGCCTAACATGATTAAAGATGTGAAAAGTGTTTGTGATAAATGTATTGTGTGTAAACAAGCCAAATCGAAAATTTTGCCTCATGGATTGTATACACCTTTGCCTGTTCCTAGTCATCCTTGGATTGATATTTCTATGGATTTTGTACTTGGATTGCCTAGATCACGCAATGGTAAAGATAGCATATTTGTAGTAGTGGATCGATTTAGTAAAATGGCACATTTTATTGCATGTTCCAAAACTAATGATGCTACACATATTGCTGATTTGTTCTTTAAGGAAGTTGTTAGATTGCATGGCATTCCACAAAGTATTGTTAGTGATAGGGATGTTAAGTTCTTGTCTCACTTTTGGCGTACTTTATGGAATAATTTAGGCACTAAATTGTTGTTTTCTACTGTTGCACATCCACAAACTGATGGACAAACTGAAGTAGTTAACCGCACTTTGTCTACCTTGCTTCGAGCCATCATTCAAAGAAACTTAAAGAATTGGGAAAGTTGTCTTCCACATATTGAGTTTGCATATAATAGAACTTTTCATAGTTCTACATCTTGTTCGCCATTTGAGGTTGTTTATGGTTTCAATCCTTTAACTCCACTTGATATTTTGCCTTTGCCTATTAATGAGTTTGTTAATGTTGAAGGTAAAAAGAAAGCTGAATTTATTAAGGAGTTACATGAAAGGGTTCGAAATACTATTGAAAGGCGTAATGAACAATATGCACAACAAGCCAATAGAGGAAGAAAGAGAGTGATTTTCGAACCTGGTGATTGGGTTTGGATTCACTTGAGGAAGGAAAGGTTTCCTGACAAGAGGAAGTCTAAACTTCATCCAAGAGGAGATGGTCCTTTTCGAATTTTGGAAAGGATAGGAGATAATGCATACAAAGTCGAGCTTCCAAGTGAGTATGGCAATGTTTCATCTACATTCAATGTTTCTGATTTATCTTTGTTTGATGTAGGTGATTCGAGGACGAATCTTTTCGAGGAGGGAGGGAATGATAGCAATCCATCCACATCCTTGGTGCCAAAGCCGAGCTTAGATGATCCCTTGAAGAATCTTGATGGACCAATGACAAGATCAAGGAGCAAAAGGATGAAAGAAGCTTTGCACACTTTGTTGTCATCACACTTTGGTGACTTGGAGGCCGAGATGTGCACATCATCTCATCATGGTGTTCTTTGGCATGTTTCTTCAATTACCATTCAAGAAGAAGTTCCTCAAAGATCTACATTGGAGCTTAAGGAAATTCCACCTTGAAGAAGCAAGCTAAGGCCGAGAAGAATTTAAGTCCAAGAAAGGCGTGTCTTTGGGCTTCATTAGGTGGTTCACGCCCTTTAATTACTTTAGGGTTTTATTTTGTTGTTAATTAATTAAGTCCAAAACACTTAATGTGGGCTTTAATTAATTGGTAGTTTAATAAATTATTTGGCCCAATTATCTTGCATGATAATGGCAAGTAAAGCAAATCCTTTTTGGACAAGGATTTGGTAGTTAGTTGTAGTTTCCTTTTCCAATTTGGAAAGTTGATTAGTTTAGGAAACAAGAAGCCAAAACACGTTTTGCTTCTTCATTAAAAACTGTCTAACCTAATCCTTTTACAACTTGGATTAGTTAGTTAGCTAGAAGTCAAGTTGTACTTTGCAACTACTAGGGTTTATTTCCTTTTCCTTCTTGGCATGGCCGAAACTCATCCCCTATAAAAAGGAGATGCATGTAACGTTTTTACACAATAAGTTGGTGAATGAAATTGAGTTTTTAGCTTTGCTAAAATTCGTGAATTAACTCCTTGAGTTGTTCAAAGCCTTGAAGAGTTATTTAACTGTTCATTGTAGTTAATCCCCTTTAGCGTGACCTATAGGAGATTACACCAATTGTTCTTTATTTAAAGAGCAGGCCTAATTAACTTGTTTAACTGATTGAATTTTCATAGGTTAAATTAAGTTCATTAGTAATAAAACGTGAAGTTTTGATTTACTCAATTCCTAGCGTTTTTCCTTTGATTTCGTTCCATCCAATTTTGTGTTCTTGTTGTGGATTATCTTGGTAAGAGCAACACGGTCTTATAGCTTGTGTGGGAGATTCGAATTTGGTCCAGGAGTTGGAGCCTCGGCCATACAACATTCGCATCAGATAGTTTGTCTTCACCACCACCTAAGAGTCCTAGATCCCGAAGAGTTGAGTTTGAGTCCGACAATGATTCTAGTCATGATGAGGAGGAGAAAGAGGAGGGCACGAGCTCTTCTAAGAAAGGTGACAAGTCTAAGATTTCCATTTCTTCGGTTAAACTAACTATCCCAACTTTCCATGGTAAAGCAGATCCCGAGGCTTATTTTGATTGGGTTCATGAGCTTGAGCACTTCTTTGAAGGCCATGATTACCCCGAAAAGGAAAAGTACCGACTTGCTTTTATGCACCTTAAGGATTATGCTAGTTTATGGTGGGATGAGGTTATAAGGTCTAGACGTCAAGATGGAGAAAGGCCAGTCAAAACTTGGAGCCAAATGAAGATGCTTATGAGGAAGAAGTATGTCCCTTCTCATTACAACCGTGAATTGAACAGAAAATTGCACTCTCTTGTGCAAGGTAATAAATCGGTTGAGGAGTATTACCATGAGATGGAAGCTTTGATGATTAAAGCTAATGTTCAAGAGGATCCCGACTCTACAATTGAAAGGTTTTTGAGAGGTATGCATTATGATTTGGCTTATCATGTGGATTTGCAAAGTTATGTTGATATTAATGAACTTGTCCACAAAGCAAACAAGATTGAAAGGCACATGAAGGGGAAGAGTAAGTTCTCACAACCGCCACCACCTTGGCGAAGGGAACAAAAGCGAATGTTACCCCTTTTACACCACCGTCAAAGCCGCATCAATTCACCTCCAATCCAACATCAAGTGCATAATCCCAAGTCCCAAAATCAGTCCCTAAACCTGTGGAGAACACCCCAAAAATGGCGTCAACTCCTAGTCCAAGATTGAGGGATGTTCGTTGTTATAAATGTCAAGGTTATGGACATGTGCAAGCTGAGTGTCCAACTCGAAAATTGATGATAACTCTTGATAGTGGAGAAGTGGTAAGTGATGATGATTGTGCCGACATGCCACCTCTTGAAGAGAAGCACCAAAGTGAGTCAAGTGATAATGAAGCTCTTGAATCATATACTTATGATGTTGGTAATTACTCTTTAGTTTCTCGCCGTGTTCTTAATGTTCAACCTTTAGTTGATAATGATGATTTGATGCAACGAGATAACATATTTCACACACGATGCATGGTTCAATGAAAGATTTGTAGTGTGATTATTGATAGTGGTAGTTGCACCAATGTGGCGAGCACTTTGTTTGTGAATAAATTGAATTTGACTTGCATGAAACATCCCATGCCTTATCGTCTTCAATGGTTAAATAATTCGGTTGATACACGAGTTACCAAACAAGTTAAGTTTTCTTTTACCATTGGGAAGTATGTTGATACTATTTTATGTGATGTTGTTCCCATGGAAGCAAGTCATATTTTACTTGGGCGTCCTTGGCAATTTGATTGTGATGTGATTTATCATGCCAAGAAAAATTTCTATAGCTTTGTATACGAAGGAAAGAGGTTTAATCTTCACGCTTTGACTCCTGCACAAGTCTTTGAAGATCAAACAAGAATTACTCAAGCTACCAGAGATGCAAACGCCGCAAAGGAGAAGAAATTGCAAGAGAAACAATGTAATAATGGATCGAAATCTTGTAATAGTCATGATATAGTTGTTTCAAAATCTTGTCATTTTGTTTCTTCTAATGAGATTGAGAGAGCTTTACTAGCTAGGCAATCAATGTAATTACTTGGTGATAGTGTTCACGAATTTTCTTGTTTGCTGCCTAGTACATTTGTTTTGCAGGTTTTTGGAGTTCCTAAGTACTTAATGGAGTTCGAAATAAGTCATTATCAATTGCAAGGAATCCAATCCGCCTTAGCTTATTTTCCACAAGGTAAGCAAGGTAAGTTAGGTAAGTATGAAAGCTTATTGGTTGATTTCAATGGTTTTAAAGTAAAGAACTTTGTTAACGTCAATGCTATTGATTTCAAAGTTTGATTTTTGTTTTGAATCAATTTCAATGTCTTTCACACACCTTTGAAACATTAGTTCGAAATTCTTTAACATGTGCAATAAAATCCAATGATTTGTGTTTTGGTAAGCAAATTATTTCACATAATTCTTCAATTATGAAATCCAATTATTTCGTTTTGAATGAGTTTATGTATAGTTTCTTCACATGCTATGTTGCTTATCTCATACATGAATTATATTTTGAGCTTAATATTGATAATTTCAAACTACATCAAACCTTTGCATGCACTCATTCAAGTGTTAATTATATTGACTCTACTTGTTGGGTTAATGATTCTTTTGATTCTTTATTTCGTGATTTTGCTCACATCCATCAAGTTCAAAGAGGTCCTTGGATAATTCAACACTTGTATGGTAAGTTATCTCCGTTCCAAATTTCTTTTGAATTGGATTGTTTACATTCTAGTTTTTGGAATTACACTCTCATATTTGATAACTTTTGCATGTTTTTAGAGGTCTTAATACGTTCATGTGATTTGCACTTTCTCAAGGATGCATATATGTTTTCTTGTTATGAATTTTCGTGTCTTTATGATTTTATTCATATATGTTTACATCCTTTGCTTACATTACATGTTAATAACGTAAATAATGTGTTCATGAATGTTGTTAGTGAATTCATATTGATTAGTTCTTTAATTAAGAACATTCGATTTTCTGATTTGCATAAACTATATGATAGTTATTTGCATAATTGTTTTGAATTCATTGACTTCAACATTATGACTCATGCAAAATTTGTTACGACTAATCATGTTATATGTATTTCGATTTTGCATACATATTCTGCCCGTTCTATTCTTTTGGTGAAAGGAAATTATTCTACGTATTGTTTTAGATTATTATGCTTTCTTTTACCTTATACATTTGTCTTGTTTTGGCAGGATATAACTTCTTGTTGCTCGAGATGTGCATCTTCCCAATTTTATTTGGCTCGAGTTTGCATTGGGTTCATCATATTGGTGTTTGATCTAGGAACTCACTTTCAAGATTCGAGGACGAATCCTTTCGAGGAGGGAGGGAATGATGAGAATGAGCCCGTGTCCATGTCCGTGGTGTTAAAGTCAAATTGTCATCCTGAAAGTTTCTGTCACGTTTTGGTATTCTTGCCATAACTCTTTCGATATAACTCGGAATTGCATGATTCAAGAAGCCCTGGAACGATAGGAGATAGAGCTATAACTTTCATGTTTTACGTTTTTTGAGAGTCTGACATTATAACCGTTTAAAATGCCTTCCAAAGTTGATGACGGGATTTTGGCCGAATTTTCATCTCGAATTTCATGGACTACATTGAAGACCAAGATGGCGTGCTTGGGCTTTGTCATTATTGGATCACGCCATTGTTAATCTTTAGGATTTATTTAAGTTGTAATAATAAGTCCATTAACATTAATTAATTGGGCTTTATTTTCGTTAATTAATAAGTCATTACTTGGCCCAATTACCTTGCATGGTAATTAGGAAAGTAATCTCCTACTTTTTAGGAGGATTTAGGAAAGTAAGAGTACAAATCGGTTTTTACTTCTTCATAACCGATTTGCTATGATTAGGAAACTTAAAGTTTGTCTTTTAGCTATTGGTTTCCTTTTCCAATTTGGAAACTAAGTTGTAATAGGATTAAGCTAGGGTTTCATGTTTTTGTAGCCTATTTATAGGTGAGTTTTTCACTTGAAATAATAAGATGAATTTTGATAAAAAATTAAGCATTGCTTAAGCCTTCTTCCAGCCGTGAAAAGTTGAAAGAAAAACGTGAGGATTTAATTGATTTCAATTGTGTTTTCATAAGACCCGCGAAGCCTTAGTGAGGAGCTATAGGTTAGCTTACCCGTTCTTGATTTAAAGAACTCGCCAAACTGAAGAGATTTAACTTTTGATTTACATTAGTTAAGTTAATTCTTTTTGTTATAATGTTGGGGTGTAGATTGCTTCAATCTTTGTCCTTGCGTTTCATCTTGTTCTTTCCGCTTTGTTTTGTGTTTCTTGTTCGTGATTGTGTTGAGTTTGGTGTACAACGATCCAAAGATTTGTGGAAAATACGTGAGATCAAGGTCCTTCCTAGGTCAACTCGTATCAATAGTACAACTTCCACTATCAATAATCATAGTACAAATTTTGTTTTGTACCATGCCATGTGTGTGAAAGATGTTCTCATGATGAATCAAATCATTATCAACTTGTGGTTGTGCATTAAGAATTCGACGAGAAACTAAGCAAAAATCACGGACCTCATAAGTACCAAGCTCTTCACTCTCTTCACTTTGGTACTTCTCCTCAAGTGCGGGCATGTCATCACATTCATCATCACTTTCCACTTCTCCATTGTCATTAACAAACATCAATTTGTGAGTAGGACAATCGGATTGAAAGTGCCCAAAACCTTGACACTTAAAACATCGAATTTCTCGCAGTCTTTGGCCATCTTTTGACACCAATTGGGAGGTAGTTTTAGCAACCTTGGTGGCTGGTTTTGGTGCTATTAACGGTGTGGTTTGAGTATGTGTGGTTGTGAATTGCCTCGGCCTTGGTGGCAAAATGAATGGAGTAAAATTTGGCTTAAGATCTCTCCTCCAAGGTGGATTCGGTTAAGTGAAATTTCTGCCTTTCCCTTTCATGTGCCTTTCGATCTTAATAGCTTTATGAACTAGCTCATTAATATCAACATAACTTTGAAGATCAACATGATAAGACAACTCAGAGTTCATACCTTGAAGGAACCTTTCAATGGTAGAGTCGAGATCCTCTTGAATGCCTTAATCATAAGTACTTCCATCTCATGGTTGTAATCTTCAATGGTTTGAATTTCTTGCACAAGAGAGTGCAACTTTCTGTTGAGTTCTTGATGATAGTGTGGGCGCACATATTTTTTTCTCATGAGAACTTTCATTTGGCTCCAAGTCTTGATTGGTCTTTCGCCATCTTGGTGTCTAGTTTTAATTACCTCATCCCACCATAAATTAGCATTATCCTTGATATTCATGAAGGCTATGCGATATCTTTTATCCTCGGGATAATTATTGCCTTCAAAAAGATGATCTAGGTCTCAAACCCAATCAAAATATGCCTCGGGATCTGCTTTTCCATGAAAAGTAGATAATGTTAGTTTAAAAGTACCAATCAACAAGTCAGATATTTTACCACTTTTTGAAGACCCAGTGATTTCCTCCTCCTCATTATCGGATGCAACCTCATCAAAATCAATGTGCCTTGAGGTGGAACTCTTAGTAGGGTGCTTAGATGTTGAAGTCAAATTATCAATTTGAATTTGCATCTTTTGAAGCATGTGGTAAAGTGCTTCATTATCGAACTTTTGTTCGGCTTGTAATATTGTTTTATCACCCTGCATTGTACCTGCATGGTTAGTGAAAACAAAAACAACAAGAAAACTATAAAGTATCCTCATGGGTTCTCACTTTGGTGAGTAGGTACAAACCACTCTTTAAGTAGTTTCTCTCTTTGATTGTATACCCTATCTATATACTAAATAATGGATCTCCTAAACTACAAGAGTCCAACTAGCACATTGATTTATAGAACAAATGAAACCAAAAAGTTCAATTATTCACAACGCACATAAGCTAAATCAAATAGAAGTTTTAGGCATGAAATCGAAATAGAATATTTAGGTCGTGAATACCATTCAGTTATGGAATCTAGAAGAATCAAAAACTAGACAAAGAAACAAAGAATTGTCAATTTGAATCAATTAATTCGGATTTATAACGAAAAAGATATGACAATTTTAATTTGGGTGCGCAAATAAGATCACTTAGTTCTTGAAAACCAATTGTTTCTCAAATTGTACGAATTTTCTCTTTCTCCTTTTTTTTTGTAATTAGACCAATTGTCTTTGGGCTGTATTCTACTTGGTCTTTTTTTTTGTTTGTCACGACCCTTTTTTTATCACGGCCTTTTTTTTGTTTCAGACCAACTAAGTTTTTTTAAGACAACTTTGGGTTTGTAAGACAACATAGGATTTTTCGATTATGTTGTCTTAATCTCAATGATTCAGCAACCCAAGTATCAACACAAATCAGCAGAATTGATTCAATAGCTGGATGCAACAAGAACAAGAAACGGACAGAAACAAGGTAGCATGAATTTGACACAAAAATTAGAACAAGAGTATGACGATTTTGATGAATTTTTTCAGCACTAATTTTAAACGAATTTTGCTCAACAATGAGGTCATCATTTAGAGAAGAATTAACACGAAATAACAGCAACAAGATGACTCTATGACAGCAGCAAATAGACACAAAATAGCAGCACAAGATTGACGCTAGAAATAGCCAACAAACGTTGACGCAAAAGAAAGACTCAAACAAAATTTTTTTTAACCAGAATTTTGAAGTAACAACCTGGCTCTAATACCAATTGATACGGATAGCCGAAGCTTGATGTCCTGGACTATGCGGATCTCCACACGTTCAGATCGTTGTTAGCTTAAATTCACAACAAAGGACAAACTCAAGAGCTATGGAAAACAAGATCAACACAAAAATAATGCGGAAGTGAAATCAAGGGAAGACGAGGAGATTGGATATTAACCAATCGAACCCCCACGTCTAAAGCAAACAATCAATCTAGCTAACATAAATCATGAAACTAAACTAAAAGGTCTGAGGTGTTCTTAAAATCAAGAACAAGTTGGCTCGCCTAAAGGTCTTAGCTAAAGGTTTGTGGGTCAATGAAATTCAACTAAACTTAATTGAATATTCAAGGTTTTCACAACTTTTTAAGGCTACAAATTTCTTAACAAAGCTAAAATTTCTTATTCATTCATATGATAAAACGTTTCAAGGCCTTCCTTTTATAGGGAGTAATTTGGCCATGAAGAAAGAAAATACAAGAAAACCCTAATGAAAACCAATTACAACTCCACTTCTTAACTAACTAATTAACTAACTAGTTTCCTAAATCTAGCAAAGCAAAAGACGGTTTTTCTCCTTAAAGATAGGACACAAATTTGTCCAAAAAACAAGGACACATTTATCTCCTAGAAAATAGCCTTCCTCCTAAAAAGTAGGAATGCTCCTAAAAAGTAGGAAGCTACTTTCTCTAATCCATTACTTGTCATTCTCATGCAAAATAATTGGGCCAAGTAATTAATTACTTATTAACAAAAATATTAAGCCCAAATTAATGTTTAATGGACTTAATTTATTACAAAAAAAATAACTCCTAAGACTTAAATGGCGTGATCCACTTTAAGAAAATTGAAGCACATCAACTTGGTCTTCAATGTGATTGCTCCATGAATAAAACTTCAAGGTGGAATTTCTTCAAGTTCCAATGTAGAACTATTAGAAACTTCTTCATCAATTGTGATAGAAGAAATATTCTATACGGCTCCTTCTTGAGATGTTTGAGCCATGTGTTAATCCAAAATGTCGCAATGAGTTGTGAGTAAATCTTGCAATGCGGCCTTCATCCTCTTACTCCTTGATCTTGTCAATGGTCTATCAAGATTCTCCAATAGATCAACATGTGGATTCAGCCTTGGCTCCATGGACATGGATGGATTGCTATCAAAGTGGCTTGTACATAACATGTGGATATCAAATTGTGTAAGATAAGTAACAAATATGTGCATCAAATTCAGCTCCAAGATGCAAGGTAAACACAAGGATACAAGATTGGAACTTTTTACCTCTCAAGCTTTGAAAAATAACAAACTGTCACCTTGCAACCAAACTTTGGCCCTAATGCATTGTGAATTTGGCAAAACCTCAAACATAACATTTGTAGCCCTATATCTTAGCTATCCATAGCTTATTGAATATCTCAATTCGAAGCTCGGACGAGAAATTTATGGCCACAATACGGAACTGTGGGGAGGAACCTTTTCATGGCGGTGCGACCGCACCGTGCAAACCTTTGCATGTAGCGGTCGCGCTGACGTTCCCATTCTATGCAATACATGTCTAAGCCTCCGAAATGGACTTTGTGGTAAACATAAGAGTTGTAGATCTTCTTCTTGACTTTCCATAGGTTTAAATGTCTGCAGCTCAAGATATTGTCGTTCTACAAAACTATGGCAGTGAACTCAACACTTAAAAACTAAAGAAGCAATCACAACAATGCCCCCATTTCTCATACCTCCACACTGAATTGGAAGACGGTCGAAGCATAAGATTTGAAACACACTCAAAGAACTTTCCAGAATATCCAAGATATCCTTATTTGGATTAGTATTGAGCAAGTTACACAAATTGAAATTAAGCTAACTTATCTACCCAAATACAAAAAAGCAACCTTTCCGTCTTGAGAAAATTAAATCTTTACCCTATGACCATTGACGATGAAAGAATTTCGCATTTTCTCATTTAAAAGCTCGAATGTACCATAAGGAAACACTGTCTTCACCCTATATGGACCATACCATCTCGACTTAAGCTTTCCTGGAAAAAGTCTCAACTTAGAATTATAGAGTAAAACCAGTTGCCCGGGCTTGAACTTTTTATGTAGGATGCGTTTATCATGCCATTTCTTAGTTCTCTCTTTATAGAGAGATGCACTATGGTATGCATCAAATCTAAACTCATCCAAATCATCAAATTCTAACAACCGTTGCTCAGCTGCTTTCCCAAAATCCATTTTCAACTCCTTTTAAGGCCCATAAAGTCTTGTACTCAAGCTCAATAGGTAAATGGCATGCCTTACCAAAAACCATACGATATTGAGATATAACAATAGGGGTTTTCGAAGCTGTGCTATACGCCCATAGAGAATCATCCAATTTTATTGCCCAATCCTTCTTGGAGGGTTTCACAACCTTTTCTAAAATTTTCTTGATCTCTCGATTTGATATCTCCACTTGTCCACTTGTTTGAGGATGGTAAGGGGTTGCCACTTTATGCCAAACTCTATATTTGGTCAATAATGATACGAATGGAGTAGGAGGAAGTCCCAATCCACACGAATTTTCCACAATACTTGAGATCGTTGTGCACCAAATTTAATCACGACAAGAACAAATTGGCGGAAAAGAAAGTATGAAACGCAAAGGCAAGATTATAGTTAACCTAACCCCAACATTATCACAAATTGATTCAGTTTAACAATTGTAAATCAATTAATTAAACCTATCAGTTTGGCCGGTTCTATAAATCTAGAACTTGTAAGCTTTACCTAAAGTTCCTCACTTAAGGTTTGGCGGGTCTTATGTATTATTCAAGAATAACTCACGTTGATGATGTCAAATTTAATTTAGCAAAGCCAAAATTCTTTCAATTCAACATGCTTAAAAACGTTACATAGCTTTCCCTTTTATAGGGAGTAGTTTCGGCTTTTCTAAAAGGAAAAGGAAATAAAACCCTAACTTGACTCCTAAACTAACTAACATACTAATCCTTTTCCAAAAAGGATTTGTGACACAAATAAGCTAATTCTTTTCCAAAAAGGATTGGTGTCTCACGTTTTCTTCCTAAAGGTGGCCAAACACAATTTGGCTTCCTTTGTTTCCTAAACTTAAACAAAGACTAAAATCGGTTTTGCCTTGAAGAAGCAAAATTCGATTTTACTTTCTAAAACTTTACTTTCCTAATTATCATGCAAGATAATTGGGCCAAGTAATACCTTATTAACACTTAATAAAAAAACGCCAATTAAGCCCATAAAATCGTTAAGTGGACTTAATTAAAAACAACATAATAAACCCTAAAATATATTAAAAAGGGCGTGATCCATTTCAAAGCCCAAAACACGCCTTCTTCTTGGACTTTAATATTTCGGCCTTCACATTATTTCTTCAAGGTGGATCATAAATTGTTATTGAAGAAATATGCCAAAGTACTTCATCTTGAGATGGTTGTGTCGAACTCCTTTGAACATTGGCCATCAACTCACAATGTGTTGATAACAATGCTTGTAATTCTTCCTTCATCCTCTTGCTCCTTGATCTTGTCATTGGACCACCAAGATTTGCAATGGATCATGGGAAGCTGGATTTGGCAATGTGGACTCGGGCTCATTCCTATCATTCCCTCCCTCCTCGAAAGGATTCGTCCTCGAATCACCTACATCATATAAACTCAAATCAGAAACATTGAAAGTAGATGAAACATTACCATACTCACTAGGTAGTTCGATTCTATATGCATTGTCTCCAATCCTTTCCAAGACTTGAAAAGGACCATCTCCTCTTGGATGAAGTTTAGATTTCCTCTTTTCAGGAAACCTTTCCTTCCTCAAGTGAATCCAAACCCAATCTCCAGGTTCGAAAATCACTTGTCTTCTGCCCTTATTGGCCTGTTTTGCATATTGCTCATTACGCCTTTGAATATTTTTGTAAACCTTTTCATGCAATTCCCTTACAAAATCAGCTTTAGCTTTACCTTCCACATTAACAAACTCATTAATAGGAAGAGGCAAAATATCAAAGGGAGTTAAAGGATTAAATCCATACACAACTTCAAAAGGCGAATAACCAGTAGAACTATGAACAGTTCGGTTATATGCAAATTCAATGTGTGGCAAACAATTCTCCCAATTCTTTAAGTTTTTCTGAATGATAGCACGAAGCAAATTAGACAATGTACAATTTACTACTTCTGTTTGACCATCAGTCTGTGGATGTGCAACAGTAGAAAACAATAATTTTGTGCCTAATTTATTCCAAAGTGTACGCCAAAAATGTGACAAAAACTTGACATCTCTATCACTGACAATACTCTTAGGAATTCCATGCAAACGTACAATATCCTTAAAGAAAAGGTCAGCAATTTTGGTAGCATCATTAGATTTAGAACATGCAAGGAAGTGAGCCATTTTACTAAATCTATCAACTACAACAAAAATGCTATCATTACCAGTGCGTGATCTAGGTAACCCTAACACAAAATCCATAGATATGTCAATCCAAGGGTTGCTAGGAACAGGCAGAGGTTGATACAAACCATGAGGCATTACTTTGGACTTAGCATGCTTACACACAATACATCTTTAATCATGTTAGGCCAATAAAAGTGCTCATTCAAAACAGAAAGTGTTTTAACAATACCAAATGCCCCATTAACCCTCTCCCATGGGTTTCTTTAACAAGTAAATCACGAATGGAACATGAGGGAATGCACAATTTATCCTTGCAAAACAAGAAACCATCATGCACAAAATAATCACCATTCGGCCTTATTGAACAAAGATCATAAGATTCGGCAAAGTCAACATCTTCTTATACAAGTCTTTAATCAATTCAAATCCAAGTAGCTTTGCATGTAAATAGGTAAATAAAGCATCAGCTACCACATTCTCATGACCAGATTTATACTTAATCACATAAGGAAAAGTTTCAATGAATTCCAACCATTTTGCATGTCTCTTATTCAACTTACCTTAAGTCTTTAAGAATTTGAGACTTTCATGATCAGAATGGATTATGAATTCTTTTGGCCACAAATAATGTTGCCAAACCTGCAATGACCTTACCAATGCATACAACTCCTTGTCATAAGTTGCATACTTTAAAGATGCCCCATTAAGCTTTTCACTGAAATAAGCCACGGGCCTTGATTCCTGCATAAGAACAGCACCAATACCAATCCCGGAGGCATCACAGTGTATCTCAAAAGCTTTATTGAAATTCGGCAAAGCAAGTAAAGGGGCATGAGTCAATTTATACTTCAAAGTGTTAAAGGCGTTTTCATGTTCTTTATTCCACGCAAAGCTGACATTCTTTTTAACAAGTTCATTTAAAGGTGCAGCAATGGAACTAAAGTCTTTAACAAATCTCATATAAAAACTTGCTAATCCATGAAAACTTCTTACCTCACTAGCATTTTGTGGTCTCGGCCAATCTATGATTGCCTTGACTTTGGACTCATCAACAGCAATGCCTTGAGAACTTACAACATAACCCAAAAATATAATAGATTCCAAACAGAAAGAGCACTTTTTAAGGTTAGCATATAATTGGTTCTCACGCAATATAGCAAACACGAGTTTTAAATGTTCAACATGCTCATCAAGTGATTTGCTATATATCAAGATATCATCAAAGTAGACTACCACAAACTTTCCAATGAAATGACGAAAAACATGGTTCATAAGCCTCATGAAAGTACTAGGTGCATTTGATAAACCAAAAGGCATAACTAACCATTCATGCAACCCATACTTTGTTTTAAAAGCAGTTTTTCATTCATCTCCTTCTTTCATTCGTATTTGGTAGTACCCACTTTTCAAATCAACTTTGGAAAATATGGAAGATCCATGCAATTCATCAAGCATATCATCTAATCTAGGAATTGGATGTCTATACTTAATGGTAATCTTATTAACAGCACGACAATCTACACACATTCGCCAAGTATCATCCTTTTTAGGGACTAAGATAACAGGAACTGAACATGGACTAAGAGACTCACGCACAATACCTTTGTCAAGGAGTTCATCCACTTGACGTTGAATCTCTTTTGTTTCCTCCGGATTTGCTCTATAAGCTGGTCGGTTTGGAATTTGAGCTCCTGGGATGAAATCAATTTGGTGCTCAATGCCACGAATAGGTGGTAAACCTATTGGTAACTCCTCGGGAAACACATCACTATATTCCTGCAAAAGAGAGTACACGGCACTAGGCAAAGAAGCAAGGTTATCACTGTCAACAACAAGTATAAGTTCCTTGCTAAACATTAAGTATAAGGACTGCCTATTAATCAATGCTCTCTTAATCTCATTAGAAGAAGCAAAACAACAAGATTTCTTATTAACTACCTCTCAGCCTAAATTAGATTTTTCGTTTGTTGTTTTTCTAGTTCCTTCTTCTTCTTAGCTTCATTTATATCTTTACAAGCTTGTGCAATTCGAGTTTGATCTTCAAAAACTTGAGCAGGAGTTAAAGCATGAAGACTATACTTTTTACCATTATGCACAAAACTGTAAAAAATTTTCTTGGCATGATAAAGCACATCACAATCAAATTGCCAAGGTCTACCAAGTAAAATATGACTAGCCTCCATTGGAACAACATCACATAAAACAGTATCAACATATTTACCAATGGTGAAAGAAAACTTTACTTGTTTAGTGACACGAGTTTCAACTGAATTATTTAACCATTGAAGCCTATATGGTTTTGGATGTTTCATGCAATTCAAATTCAGTTTGTTAACAAGTAAGGTGCTCGCCACATTTGTGCAACTACCACTATCAATAATCACACTACAAACCATGTTTTGCACTAAACAGCGTGTGTGAAATATGTTATCACGTTGTGATACGAATGGAGTAGGGTGAGAATCCAGCTCCACACGAATTCCACACACTTAGGATCGTTGTGCACCAAAATTCAGAAACCAACACGATCACAAGTAAGATCAAACACGGAAACAACACAAGAAGAAAAGATGGATATCGAATGGGATGTATTTGATTGTAAATCAATCAAACCCAACACATTACCACAAAGTGATTTCAATCTAACCTATGTAAATCAATGGTTAAAAAGATCTCAGTTTGGCTCGCTCTTGAAATCAAGAAACAATACGTTCTCTTTAAGGTCCTAGCTTAAAGAATCCGGTCCTATGAATAATCAACTAACCCTAATTGATTAATCACGTTTTTCACAACTTGTTTAAGGCTGCAAATAATTTAGCAAAGCTAAAAGGTTTCTTCAAAATTCAATCATCCAAAAAAAACGTTACAAAGAATGGCCATTAAATAGGACAAGTTTCGGCCATGTTGCTTGGTAAACAAGGAAATAAAACCCTAAAAGTTGTAAAGTACAACTTGACTTCTTAACCAACTAACTAACAAACTAATCCTTTATGGAAAAAGGAAGCTAAAAACGTTTTGCCCTTCTAGAAGACAAGGACAAGCTCCTAAAATTTAGGGAATTACTTTCCTAACAAATTAAAGCCCATTACATGCCATTATCATGCAAGATAACTTGGGCCATGTAATTAATAAAATTAAAAAACGAAAATATACTAATAATAAGCCCAATTAAAATGTTTTGGACTTAATTATTAAAACATTAATTAATTCTAACTACGTAAGAAAAGGCGCGATCCAATTTGGCAAAAGCCCAAGCACGCCATCTTGGTCTTCAATGTAGTCCATGAAATTCGAGATGAAAATCTGGCCAGAATCCCGTCATCAATTTTGGAAGGCATTTTCGACGGTGATAAAGTCAGAATCTTGGAACACGTAAAACATGAAAGTTGTAGCTCTATCTCTTATCGTTCTAGGGCTTCTTGAATGGTGCAATTCCGAATTATATCGAAAGAGTTATGCCAAGAATACCAAAACGTGACAGAAACTTTCAGGATGAAAAATTGACTTAACACCATGGACGTGAACACGGGCTCATTCTCATCATTCCCTCCCTCCTCGAAAGGATTCGTCCTCGAATCTTGAAAGTGAGTTCCAGGGTCAAATACCAATATCACGAACTCATCGCAAACTCGAGCCAAGTAAAATTGGGAAGATGCACATCTCGAACAACAATAATATATATTCTGCCAAAACAAGACAAATGTATAAGGTAAATGAAAGGACAATAATCTAGAACAAGATGTAGAATAATTTCCTTTCACCAAAAGAATAGAATGGGCAGAATAAGTATGCAAAATCGTAGTACATATAGCATGATTAGTCTTAACAAATTTTGCATGAGTCATAATGTTGAAGTCAATGAATTCAAAACAATTATGCAAATAACTATCATGTAGTTTATGCAAATCAGAAAACCGAATGTTCTTAATTAGAGAACTAACCAAGACGAATTCACTAACAACATCCATTAGCACACTATTTACGTTATTAACATGTAATGTAAGCAAAGGATGTAAACATATATGAATAGAATTATAAGGACAAGAATATTCATAACAAGAAAACATATATGCATCCTTGACAAAGTGCAAATCACAAGAACGTATTAATACCTTGAACAACATGAGAAAGTTATCAAACATGAAATTATAATTCCAAAGACAAGAATGTGAAGAATCTATTGAATAGTTGTAAACAGAAAATTTTACCTCTTGGAATTCAAAAGAAATTTGGAACGGAGATAACTTACCATACAAGTGTTGAATTACCCATGGACCTCTTTGAACTTGATGAATGTGAGCAAAGTCACGAAATAAGTAATCAAAATAATCATTAATCCAGCAAGTAGAGTCAATATAATTATCACTTGAATGAGTACATACAAAGGTTGGATGTAGTTCGAAATTATCAATATTAAGCTCAAAATATAATTCATGTATGAGATAAGCAACATAGCATGTGAAGAAACTATACATAAACTCATTCAAAACGAAATAATTGGATTTCATAATTGAAGAATTATGTGAAATAATTTGCTTATCAAAACACAAATCATTGGATTTTAATGCACATGTTAAAGAATTTTGAACTAATGTTTCAAATGTGAGTGAAAGACATTGAAATTGATTCAAAACAGAAATCAAACTTTGAAAATCAATAGCATTGATGTTAACAAAGTTCTTTACTTTAAAACCATTGAAATAAACCAATAAGCTTTCATACTTACCTAACTTACCTTGCTTACCTTGTGGAAAACAAGCTGAGGCGGATTGGACTCCTTCCAATTGATAATGAGTTGTTTCTAACTCCATTAGATGTCTAGGAACTCCAAAAACCTGCAAAACAAAGGAACTAGGCAGCAAACAATTCAAATGGTGATCACTATCATCAAGTAAGTACATTGATTGCCTATCTAGTATTCCTCTCTCAATCTCGCTAGAAGAAGTAAAATAACAAGGTTGCTTAACAACTAACTCTCGGCCTATGCTAGAAGAAGACAAAGAATCTTTATCTCGGCCTACACTATTACAAGTTGAGCTAGCTATGACATTGCTTTTCCCTTGAACTTTCTTCTCTTTGGCGGCATTCATATCTCTAGTAGCTTGAATGATTCGAGTTTGATCTTCAAAGACTTGTGCTGGGGTTAAGGCTCGAAGATTAAACTTTTTCCCTTTATGAAAAAAGCTATAGAAATTCTTCTTGGCATGATAAAGTACATCACAATCAAACTGCCAAGGGCGGCCAAGCAAGATATGACTTGCTTCCATTGGAACAATATCACATATAACATTATCAACATATTTTCCAATGGTTAAAGTGAACTTAACTTGTTTTGTAACCCTAGCATCCATTGAATTATTCAACCATTGTAGTCGGTAGGGTTTAGGATGTTTCGTGCAATTCAAGTTCAACTTATTTACAAACAAAGTGCTCGCCACATTTGTGCAACTTCCACTATCAATTATCACACTACAAATTCTGTCTTGCACTAAGCAACGTGTGTGAAATATGTTTTCTCGTTGCATCAAATCATCATTATCAACTAAAGGTTGGACATTTAGAACACGGCGAGAGACTAAAGAAAATTTACCGTCACCATACGTGTAGGGCTCATTGTCTTCACTTTCTTCACTTGATTCATGTTTCTCTTCAAGAGGTGGCATGTCGGCACAATCATCATCACTTACCACTTCACCACTATCAAGAGTTATCATCACTTTTCGAGTTGGACATTCAGCTTGCATATGACCATAACCTTGACATTTATAACATCGAACATCCCTCAATCTTGGAGTTGAAGAAGTTGACGCCGTTTTAGAAGGTTGGACAGCAACCTTGGGCGTTGTTTTTGAGACACCTTGAGGGGCACTTGACGTTGAACTTTGTGGAAATTGGCGTGGCTTGGATGGCGGATTGAAAGGGGCAAAACTCGGCTTCTTATCTTTTTGCCAAGGTGGAGTTGGTTGTGAAAACTTACCCTTCCCTTTCATGTGCCTTTCTATCTTGATGGCTTTATGGACAAGTTCATCAATATTATCAAAACTTTGTAAATCAACTTGATTTGGGCAGATTTTAAGCACCAAGTTGCATGCGATTTTTGGACAGAATATTAATGAATTTAAGACTCAATTAATATATATATTTACTGCAGAATTTAAACTTTAAAAACAGCAGCAATTCGAAGCAAGAACAGTAGCAAAAAGATGTCAAAAATCGTAAACAACAAGAAGGCAATTTTCGGGCAGATTTGATCAACTTTGGCTTATGCGATTTTGATGAATTTAAAGACACTAACTATGACGACTTTGGACAGCAAGAAACACGTGAAAACAGCAACTAAAAGACTCCAAAAACTGCAGAAAAAATTGACGCACAAAGGACAGCAAGAACGACTCAAAAAGTAGAGCAAAATCCGAAAAGGAAAAACAAAGCGCAAACCTGAATTTTGTGATGAACAACCTAGATGCTTTGATACCAATTGATACGAATGGAGTAGGGTGAGAATCCAGCTCCACACGAATTCCACACACTTAGGATCGTTGTGCACCAAAATTCAGAAACCAACACGATCACAAGTAAGATCAAACACGGAAACAACACAAGAAGAAAAGATGGATATCGAATGGGATGTATTTGATTGTAAATCAATCAAACCCAACACATTACCACAAAGTGATTTCAATCTAACCTATGTAAATCAATGGTTAAAAAGATCTCAGTTTGGCTCGCTCTTGAAATCAAGAAACAATACGTTCTCTTTAAGGTCCTAGCTTAAAGAATCCGGTCCTATGAATAATCAACTAACCCTAATTGATTAATCACGTTTTTCACAACTTGTTTAAGGCTGCAAATAATTTAGCAAAGCTAAAAGGGTTCTTCAAAATTCAATCATCCAAAAAAAACGTTACAAAGAATGGCCATTAAATAGGACAAGTTTCGGCCATGTTGCTTGGTAAACAAGGAAATAAAACCCTAAAAGTTGTAAAGTACAACTTGACTTCTTAACCAACTAACTAACAAACTAATCCTTTATGGAAAAAGGAAGCTAAAAACGTTTTGCCCTTCTAGAAGACAAGGACAAGCTCCTAAAATTTAGGGAATTACTTTCCTAACAAATTAAAGCCCATTACATGCCATTATCATGCAAGATAACTTGGGCCATGTAATTAATAAAATTAAAAAACGAAAATATACTAATAATAAGCCCAATTAAAATGTTTTGGACTTAATTATTAAAACATTAATTAATTCTAACTACGTAAGAAAAGGCGCGATCCAATTTGGCAAAAGCCCAAGCACGCCATCTTGGTCTTCAATGTAGTCCATGAAATTCGAGATGAAAATCTGGCCAGAATCCCGTCATCAATTTTGGAAGGCATTTTCGACGGTGATAAAGTCAGAATCTTGGAACACTTAAAACATGAAAGTTGTAGCTCTATCTCTTATCGTTCCAGGGCTTCTTGAATGGTGCAATTCCGAATTATATCGAAAGAGTTATGCCAAGAATACCAAAACGTGACAGAAACTTTCAGGATGAAAAATTGACTTAACACCATGGACGTGAACACGGGCTCATTCTCATCACGTTGCATCAAATCATTGTCTTCCAAAGGTTGAACATTAAGAACACGGCGAGAAACTAAAGAAAAGTTACCAACTGAATAGGTCGGCTCATCAAGCTTTTCACCCTCATCACTTTGATCATCTTGGTACTTTTCTTCAAGAGGTGGCATGTCGGCACAATCATCATCACTTACCACTTCTCCAGTATCTAAAGTAATCATGAGCCGGGCAGTAGGACAATTGGCTTGCAAGTGACCATAGCCTTGACATTTAAAACATCTAATATCCCTCAATCTTGGTGCAGAAGTTGGCGCCGATTTAGGTGTTGGATCAGCAGCTTTGGGGACTGATTTTGGGACATAAGGAGGCGCACTAGATGGCTGATTTGAGATAAATTGCCTCGGTTTTGTTGGTGGAGTGAAAGGGGCTGATTTAGGTTTCAAATCCCTTTGCCATGGTGGATTCTGTTGTGTGAACCTGTTCTTACCTTTCATGTGCCTTTCAATCTTAATAGCTTTATGAACAAGCTCATTAATATCAACATAAGATTGTAAATCAACATGATAAGACAATTCAGAATTCATACCTCTAAGAAATCTTTCAATTGTTGAATCGGGATCTTCACGAACATTGGCCTTGATCATGAGAGCTTCCATCTCATGGTAGTATTCCTCCACGGTTTTGTTTCCTTGCACAAGGGAGTGCAATTTTCTGTTGAGCTCTCGGCTATAATGTGATGGAACATACTTCTTCCTCATAAGCGCTTTCATTTGCTTCCAAGTTTGAATAGGTGGTTCGTCATATTCACGTCTAGATCTCATTACCTTATCCCACCACAAACTTGCATAATCCTTGAGGTGCATGAAGGCTAGGCGATACCTCTTATGTTCGGGATAGCTATTACCTTCAAAGAAGTGTTCAAGCTCACGAACCCAATCAAAATAAGCTTCCGGATCTGCTTTACCATGGAAAGTAGGCAATGTTAGTTTAACTCCACTAATTGACAAATCAGATTTCTTACCATCTTTAGGAGAATCCATGAACTCCTCATTCTCCTCATCACTAGGCTCGGCTTCTTCATGTTTATTCTGTCGGGAAGTAGAACCTTTTTTTGGTGAAGGAAAAATGGTTAAATTATCAATCTTTAGATTGAGTTTTCGGATCATGTCAAAAAAAACATCATTAACATATTTTTGATCCGTTTGGGGTTGTCCTTGAGGTGTTTTATCATCTCCCTCCATTGTTCCTGCAAGTTAGTAAAAACAACAAAAGATAGCAAAATAAAAACCTCTCGGGTTCTCACTTTTGGTGAGTAATACTCTCCTCTCTAGTGTAATGACTTTTCTCGTGTATACCCTATCTAAATACTCTCAATGAATCTCTCAAACTAATTGAAGCTTACTGTTTGTCGATTTTAAGAACAAGTCTCAACCAATTAGTTCAAACAAATCAATTCACAAAAGCAAAACCAAAGAAGTTTGAAAAGAAAAATTCACGTCACAAGAAGATTTTAAGATCACGTATGGGGTATAAACAGATTAACTTCAGAAAGCTACGAATTCAGAAACTAGAGAAGATAACAAGAAGAAGTGTTTTTGAATCACTCAATTCCGATTAAAAATGAGAAAGTTATGAACGTTTGAAGATACAGTGTATATAGCCTCTCTGCCGAGTTTCGGACGGTAGGTCAAAGGTTCGGACGGCCGAATGTGGCGTCCGAAACTTTGTTAAAAAAATTTCAAATCTCTGTAGAGGATCGGACGGTAGTTTCGGACGGATCAGGGGTCCGAAAGTGGCGTCCGAAATTTTGTGAAAATTTGTGACTTCTCTGTCGAGGTTCGGACGGTAGTTTCGGACGGGTAAGGGGTCCGAAAGTGGCGTCCGAAACTATAAAATTAAATACGAAAAAAATAATTTTTTTTTTTTCACTTTAGACCAAATGCCTTTGGGCTGATTTTTACTTGGTCCTTTTTTTTTTTTGTAATGGCCTCTTTTTTTTTTTTTTGTAATGGCCTCTTTTTTTTTTTTGACAAAAAGCTTAACTAGGGTTTTTGAGGTTGTTGATGAACCCTAAATTTTCAACCACTTCAATGTATCAAGAAGTCAACAAAATTTCGGATTTTGAAGATACCACTTTTACCAAAGATTCAAGAAATATCACAAAGAGCAAGAATATGTCTTCAAGATTCAAATTTGAGCACTTTCGGATTTTCAAGAAAATCAAGATTTTCAAGAAAGTGGTCAAGAACTCGTCTTTTTGAGATGGTGAAAAAGTTTGATCAAAACACACTTTAATGGCAATAGAATGATGAAGATAACACAAAAGAAAGATCAATAAAAGGATGAGAAACAAGGAAGTTATGAAATTTTGAATAAGAAACCCTAATTTCACAAACCCTAGTTTGACAAACCCTAATTCTTTGGACGTGATTTCAGCAAGAATGACTCAATAATTCCACACTATGATGATGAAGAAAAACAATGCAGAATTATGAAGAAAACAGTAGCAAAACACGACACAAAACAGCAAGAACAACACAACAAAAATCGCAAAAATTCGAGCAAGAGATGAACACGAATTGGACAGATTTTAGCAAACAAATTGCATGCGATTTTGACGTAATTTAAAGGCTGAACTATGACGACCTTGGACAGCAATAAAGACACGAAAACAGCAACAAAAAGACACCACAAAAACTGCAGAAATTGACGCAACAAGACAGCAAGAAGGACGCCAAAAGAAGGACAAGATCCAAGAAGAGAAAACAAGAACAAGACTCAAATAAAAGATTTGATTACCGAATTTGATGAACAACCTGGCTGCTTTGATACCAATTGATACGAATGGAGTAGGAGGAAGTCCCAATCCACACGAATTTTCCACAATACTTGAGATCGTTGTGCACCAAATTTAATCACGACAATAACAAATTGGCGGAAATGAAAGTATGAAACGCAAAGGCAAGATTATAGTTAACCTAACCCCAACGTTATCACAAATTGATTCAGTTTAACAATTGTAAATCAATTAATTAAACCTATCAGTTTGGCCGGTTCTATAAATCTAGAACTTGTAAGCTTTACCTAAAGTTCCTAACTTAAGGTTTGGCGGGTCTTATGAATTATTCAAGAATAACTCACGTTGATGATGTCAAATTTAATTTAGCAAAGCCAAAATTCTTTCAATTCAACATGCTTAAAAATTTTACATAGCTTTCCCTTTTATAGGGAGTAGGTTCGGCTTTTCTAAAAGGAAAAGGAAATAAAACCCTAACTTGACTCCTAAACTAACTAACATACTAATCCTTTTCCAAAAAGGATTTGTGACACACATAAGCTAATCCTTTTCCAAAAAGGATTGGTGTCTCACGTTTTCTTCCTAAAGGTGGCCAAACACAATTTGGCTTCCTTTGTTTCCTAAACTTAAACAAAGACTAAAATCGGTTTTGCCTTGAAGAAGCAAAATTCGATTTTACTTTCTAAAACTTTACTTTCCTAATTATCATGCAAGATAATTGGGCCAAGTAATACCTTATTAACACTTAATAAAAAAACGCCAATTAAGCCCATAAAATCGTTAAGTGGACTTAATTAAAAACAACATAATAAACCCTAAAATATATTAAAAAGGGCGTGATCTATTTCAAAGCCCAAAACACGCCTTCTTCTTGGACTTTAATATTTCGGCCTTCACATTATTTCTTCAAGGTGGATCATAAATTGTTATTGAAGAAATATGCCAAAGTACTTCATCTTGAGATGGTTGTGTCGAACCCCTTTGAACATTGGCCATCAACTCACAATGTGTTGATAACAATGCTTGTAATGCTTCCTTCATCCTCTTGCTCCTTGATCTTGTCATTGGACCACCAAGATTTGCTAATGGATCATGGGAAGTTGGATTTGGCAATGTGGACTCGGGCTCATTCCTATCAAATAATGTTTGAAAAGCCTTGTTACAAAAATGTGTGCCTCTATCACTGATTATAGCCTTTGGGGTTCCATAACGTGTGAAAATGTACTTGTTAATGAACCCTACCACACTTTTTGCATCACAAGTCGGTAATGTAATTGCTTCAATCCATTTAGATAAATAATCCATGGACATAAGAATATAAGAGTTACCATTAGCTTTTGGTAATGGTGCCATGAAGTCTATGCCCCAAACGTTGAAAATTTCCACCTCCATATTATTGTTTAAAGGCATCTCATTCCTCCATGAAATGTTTTCTGTCCTTTGGCTTTCATCACAATGTTTGATCCAATTTTGAGTGTCATGGAATAGTTTTGGCCAATAATACCCCGACTGAAACATTTTTGTAAGCTATCATTCGCCCCCAAAAATGTCCTCCATAATCCGATTCATGGCATGATCCATAATCCGATTCATGGCATGACCGAAGGATGTCTTTTTGGTACTCCTCAGGAACACATCTTCGAATAGCTTGGTCACTGCATACCTTGAAATAATAAGGCTCATCCAAATAGTAGTAGCCTACATCATGGATTAGTCTTTTCTGTTGTTGGAATGACAAATTTGGCGGAAGTTGTTGCGAAACCACATAATTTGCAATGTCACTATGCCATGGTGCTTTTTTTACTTATTCCACTTCAAATAATTGCTCATTCAGAAAGATTTCCTTAATTTGAACATTAATGTCCTCTTCCAAATTCTCATGTTTTTCCAATCAAGAAAGGTGGTCGGCCACATGATTTTCATCTTCCTTCTAATCACGGATTTCCATGTCGAAGTCTTGTAGAAGTATAACCCCTTTAATCAACCTAGGTTTTGCATCCTTCTTGGCCATTAAGTAACAAATTGCTGCATGATCTATATAAATAATCACTTTGGCTCCCAACAAATAAGAACCAAATTTATCCACTGTGAAAACAACTACAACCATCTCATTTTCTGTTGTAGTGTAGTTATACTGAGCTGGATCAAGTAAATGGCTGGCATAAGGAATGGTGTGGAAAATTCTGCCTGTCCTTTGACCAAGAACTGCCCCCACAGCAAAATCACTAGCATCGTACATAATCTCGAAGGGGGCTCCCTAATTTGGAGGTTGAATGAATGGAGCTGCTACAAGTTGGTTCTTAATAAAAACAAAAGCTGCCTTACAATCATCATCAAAGTTAAATACGACATCCTTCTCTAAAAGATGGCAAAAAGTTTTTGTGATTTTAGAGATGGCATAAAGTCATCATCAAATTTCTTCTTGCACCATAAATTGGCATTTCTCCTAATTAAAAACCAAATTTGTCTCTACGCATCTTTTAAGCACCTTAGCCAGATTATCCAAGCACCGATCAAACGAATGACCAATAACTGAGAAATCATTCATAAATACCTTAATAATGTCTTCCTCCATATCATGGAAGATGGCCATCATACACCTTTGAAATGTTGTGGTTGCATTGCATAATCCAATAGGCATTCTCTTAAATACGAAAGTACCAAAAGGGCAAGTAAATGTTGTTTTGTCTTGATCCTTTGGGTCAATAGTGATCTAATTATATCCAGAGTAACCATCCAAGAAGCAATAAAAAAGATAACTAGCAATTATATCCAACACTTGATCATGGAATGGTAGAGAAAAGTGATCATTACGAGTGGCCTTGTTGAGCTTGCGATAATCCATACAAACTCGCCATGCATTAATGATACCGGTTGCTAATAACTCATCATTATTGGTTTTTACAACTGTCACTCCACTCTTCTTTGGTACACATTGGACTGGACTTACCCATTCACTATCAGATATAGCATAAATCATCCCAAAGTTCAAAAGTTTGATCACCTCCTTTTTTACCACATCCATCATTGCTGGATTCAATAGATGTTGCCTATATCGTACTTTAATTGCATCATCTTCCAAAAGAATCTTATGCATGCAGATTGATAGACTAATTCCCTTAATGTCAGTAATAGCCTATTTTCACTGCAATTAAGAACTTCAATCGGCCTCACCTGAGTGGGTTCCTCACAAAAATTATCAGTTAGCTCATAATTGGAAGTATCAAGAAAAACACCTTTGACAATGTTTTGCAACTCTAATGCTATAATTTCATCAATATTAAGCAAGTCAGAATTAGATATATGCACTAAAGAGTCATTATAATTAAAACTACTTGTTTTCATAAGATTGTATGCAATAACTGAAGTTTCAATGATATCTATGAAAAAGAAAGTATTAATGTCCCTAGGATGCTTCATAGTGTAATTAACATTAAATGTTACCTCTTCGTTATTGACACAAAAAGTGATTGTCTTGCAGCGTATGCCAATTAAAGTATCTCCAGTTGCCAAGAATGGTCTTGGAAATATGAGAAGAATCTCTTCATCCTCCTCAATGTCCAATATAATAAAGTCCACCAAAATTATGAACTTATCAACTACAACTAAAACATCCTCAATAATGCCCATGGGAGTGATGATGGATCGATCAACTAACTAAAGAGTGATAGCTACCGGTTTCATTTTGATAAGTTGGTTTTATACCCACTTATATGTGTTATTTCACTTAGCTTTTGACTTTATATAATTTTGTAGTGTTATGTGTCATTTTGTGCATTTTATGTGTGTTACAATTTGGAGTGCTAAAATGAAGAAAAATACAAAAGATGTTGATTAAATGAGACAAATGTGTGTGCTAGATTAAAGAACAAGGAAAGAATTCAAAAAGGCTTGAAATGATGCTTGTAAAGTTTGAAGAATTCCTTAAAGGTGACTCTTGAAGAGTCACCGACAAAAGAATAAGCAACAGGCGTCGAGCTTTTGACAATAAATAAAGCACTTCTTCAGAGGCAACCCAACTTATATTTTATATTCTTAAGTTTCATTTAATTTATTTAAATTACTATTTAGAATTTAGGCTGAAAATTCCATTAACTAATAGTTTTTTTGTACAAATGTTTTGTTTTGTAGGTTTAAGAAAGAAATAAGAGAGATTTTCAGGATGAAAAATGCAAAAATGTGGCAAATTCTCCAACGTCACGACGTGCATAGTCGCACGTTGCGATGTCCATGCTGTTTAGCAAAAACATGGAAATTCGCTAACGCATGTTGTGATGTCTGGGTTTGTTTAATAAAAAATTATTAGGGTTAGCCCAAGTTGGCGACGTCCAGATATCTATGTCACGACGTCGGGCAGGGATTGTTCTTAAATCGAAACTGACTTCATTTCTTTTTAAACAAACACCAAAAAAACTCACAAATTCTCTCTTCTTCAATTGTTTCTGCAAATTCACTCCATATTAGTGTTATAGGTTGAGTAAGGATCATAATAACATTATAATAATAATCGGTTAATACACCAAAATTCGTCAATTTTTTAAATTTTTTTTCGAAAGCTACAAACTCAAAAATTTGAATTTCTAGTGAAATTCATTAGAGTTAGGTTGCTGCAAATCATTCTTGGAGACATTTGGAAGGTGTAGAGGGCATTAGTTCATCACAAAACACACGATTTTGTCATTTTGATTTATTGCATCAAGAGGTAAATTTCAAAATTTTCTCTTAATTTTGTTGCAATCTTGTGTTTAATTGTGCTTTATATGTTCTATTTACACTAATTGGTTCATTGTGATGATTAATTAGTTGCAAGAATTGGTTTGTTGAAATTTGGAACAAGTATACACACGGTTATGTACCAATAACGATTTCGGTGATTCGATTATGTGCATAACTGTTGTGTAATCATATCATATTGGTGTATTTTTATCGTGTTACTATCATGTTATGAATTGTTGTGGGTTTGATGGGCAATTGTATTGTATTGTTGGTTTTAATAGGATAAAAAATTTAATGCATGTTAGGTGTTTGTTAAATTGACTCAATGATTCATTTTCAAATTAGACGCACCTCAATATGCTTGAACATATTATACATGTCTTATGTTTGTTATAATGCTTATATGGAATCCTTTTGAATTAACACCAACTATAAATTGTTTTAAGGTCGTAAACATTGTGACCTTTAACTTATATACATTGTGGAGATTGAATAGTGCATTTGTAATGTGTCATCATTTAGATTCATTGTGTTTTAAGATTAGTTTGTATTTGTTCTTGCATAAATGTGGCAATAGTATTTGCTACATGGTTGTTGTTGAGGTTATGTTTTGAATCAAGTGTGGTGGAACACATTATTAAGTAGTGGTGACATTTAATAATGTGCAGTTATGTTTATATTTATAATGTTTCAATTTCACATTGATTTGTCAATTGGATTTGTGGTTTGTCTTTAAGGTTTCTAATACTGACAGATATGGCACCAAAGAGATCACTTACCACTACTAATAATCCTCCACCACCACCACCTCCTCCACCACCGCCATAGTCTAATCCCACTGGATTTGATGCTTTCTGCTTCATGAGCCTGGAAGGAGAAAAGTTTCATAATGATAGGCTTGCACATAAAGCAATGGTAGAGAAGAGAGGTATAGAAGTCACAGCTACTCCAATTGCAAATCAGATAAGGAATCGTCGTTGGCAACCACTTTGCCAACAACTGATCGGCGGCAATGCTACCTTGGTAAGAGAGTTCAATGCAAACTATCCTTTTGCATAGTAAGGTGTCTTCAGCATTCGGGGAGTTAATGTGCCAGTCAGCCATACTCATTTCAATGAGTACTATGGATTGCGCGACATAGAAGCCAGCGGGTACCGCGTACTGGTGGGTGGTCAGTTCTTCATTCCACAGGTTTACTCCACCATCACAGCTCAACCACTTGCCCACATCATGTTGTCATTTAGGATAGCTAAGCTTAAGCTAGCCCAGATTACCAAGATTACCAAGGCGTGGCATTATTTCATCATCAGGAAGCTCATCCCAAGAATCCATCAGTCTTCTTGTGACAGTGATAAGGTCATGCTCAATTATGCAATACAGACGGGCCTCACAATAGATGTTGGGGAGATAATGGACATAGAGATCAAGAAGGCACGTCGCTTTATCCGAACATGATCGTATTATCCATCTGTGATCACAGCTATATGTTATGCATCTGGGGTGCAAGCTTTAGAAACTGACAAGTTTTGTAGAGTGCGTGATATCATCATCACTAACATGTTTAATGCATATAAGATCAGTTCATTCGAGAGGTTAGAAAACCCTCCAATGCTACCGCAATAGCAAGGACAAGAGCAACAGCAAGAGAAGGAACAGGATGAGGAGCTGGTTCCACCTCCACTTCCCCTCCCATTCCACCTTCTTACATTTACAGGAGTGCACACCCGCATGGATGAGTTGGAGGACCAGTTGACGAGCCAGATTACTCACTTCAATGAGAGATTTAATAAGATTGAGATGGCATACGCTAACTTGTCCCATCCGATGACTCAGATATCTGACATGGTTCAGCAGATAAGTCGTTAGTGGCAAATTTTGAGAGAAGAGGGATCCAATTCGCAGCCTCCTCCACGTGATGATATGCAGCATGATTAGGTGTAGATTTTATTTTCCCACATTGAGAACAATGTGGATTTTAAGTGCGGGGGGTGTAATGAGAGTAGTCCTTTTTTTTGTTTTTCTATTTTTTTTGTTTTCTTTGTTTGCATGTTATTTTTGTTTTCTTGTTTTTAGTCATTTTGTTATTTTCCTTGTCAATTTGTGCATTATGAAGACAATTAAGTTAAGGGAATTAGGATTTAATTTATATTTTATTGTGTCCCATTTGTATCAGTTATTCCCTTTAGTTAACCATAGCTTGTAAATAAGTAATTCGATAATGATAATTCTGTGCATAGTTGCATCATGGTTTTAGGTATTTTTGTGTTGTATCCAATTTTTGAAATTTTGATCTTGTTGAGATAAGTGTTATGTTGCTGATGATTGTATTTTTATAGAAAGATTCAATGTGGTATAGTAAAATAATATGCTATCTAGAGGGAGTCGGGTTTTTGATGGAAAGTTTAGAATTTTGAGTCAATTATTTTTATGCACTTAGAGAAACTACTGAGGGGATTGACGAGTTTGGAATCATTAAGTATGTTGGTGTGTTTTTAACGCTTTGTTAAGTTGAAACTTATATAACTCGCTTAAAATTGTGTTCTTTAATAAATGTCCTTGCAGAATTGTTTGCACATAATGCTTTTACATTTTTAAGCTTGTTTTGCTCATACTATCATCCCTCTATGAGATTGCTTTTAATAATAACCCTAAGAGAACTCATATGGATGGTAACGGAGATTAGAAGCTGTAAGACTCTTGCTTCATATTACCACTCCTCTGCGAGATTGCTCTTAAACGAAAAGTTCATGGAAAACTTGCATAAGTGGGAATGGGTCTAAAACCCGAATGTGAGATAGTACCCCTGGCTGATGTCACGGGATTTCAATTGTAATACCATAACTAAGTGTGACAGTCTGGGGGAACGAGTGTTATTTATGAACCTAAAGGTTTGCCGAGCGAATCCTTATTAATATGAGTTGAATAATGAATTTTTAATATATTTAGCGAGGAAATGTTGAGACGAAGACTTAGTTGTTGAAGCCCTGACTTATGATGTGGTTGTAGATAAGTTATGAACTGAGGTGGAACTTATCGCACACACACATATGGTTGGCTCAATGTGTCTAAATGAATACATTAACGTACTTTGATAACTTTTGGGGGCGTATATTATGTGTACTTGACATTTTAATACTTGTGATTACAAGGTATTTACATGACATTTGTCCTTAGATTGAATTGATGAAGTTGGATGCGTTTTGCTGTTATGTGTTAGTATTTTGTAGGACCTTTATGTTAGGTTTTTGGTTTAGGTTTGTCTTGTTTTGTTTAGTTTGTTCAGGGACGAACAAAGGTTAAGTGTGGGGGAAATTGATAAGGTGAAATTATTCACCTTTTATGTAGCGTTTATACTTAATTCTTTGGATGTTTTTGTTCTTTTTGATTCGTTTTAGTATTTTATTTGTAGGTTTATCGACCATGGTGTATGCTTGGAAGAGGAAAATCAAACGAGAGTCAAATCGGATGCAAAGTTGAAGAAAAATTGAAGAAAGTTTGTGAATATAGTGAAGATTTCCTCCACATCGCGACGTAAAAAATGCGAATTAAAATTGATTTCTGGTGGATTTTTTGGCGATTTTTGAGAAAAGTTCCAGTGAGCCATGTCATGATGTTGGGACCCCTCCCACGTCGCGCGATGTGGGTTGACGTCGCAAAGTGCGAGCTTGCACGTCGCAAAGTCGGGAATAGCGTAATTTTACGATTTAATTTTGGAAATTTGCGATTTTTGCCCACTTTGAGACTCTTATCCGACATGGTTTTCATGAAGGACTTATTTGCTAATATTTTTATAGAATTACTATAAATAGTGTTAGGGTTACAGCTTTTGAAGGGGTGACAACTTTGAGAGATTTCAAGCAAGGGTTTTCTCTTTGAATCGCTAGGGTTTTCATATTTGATTATAGCAAGAGTTGCAACTATACGAATTTGGGAACATAATCTCTTATTGAATTCATTCTTTTACGAGTAAATATTACATTCAAGGATTTTCAATTCAAGGTGTTTTCTTTCCTTTTAATTTATGTTTCCAATATTGTGCTTAATTATTAAAACCATGATGTTCAATTTAGCCATGCTCGGCTAAATTAATTGTGCTTCCGAGATTATGAATGCGGATTTTTGTGCTGAATTTACATGCTAAGTTCTATCTTATGGTCTTTGTGGAATGAGTTTTGTTGTGTTCTTCATAATTATGCATGATTAGGGCCCGAATTATGTATGATGAATATTTGCTTAAAGTGCAATAAATTATTTAGAGATAACTTGCTTTAATCTTGCCTATTACCACATAGGAGGATTAGAGTGGGTTGCTTGGAATCTTTTGTGGGTTGGTTGTGAATTTGTTAGATTGATTTTACCTTAGCTCTTGCCTATTACCACATAGGAGGAGTTAGGGGGGTGGTTAGTTCAACATTAGTGTGACTGGTTCGGGCGTTGCCTTAGCCATAAATGAGCAGTTGAACTTGAGGGTTTGGTTTAGTTGGTAGTTGCATTAGATTCCGGGTTAATTAAGGAAGTAAACCTTGCCTCTTACCACATAGAAGGGTTTAATGAATTTATTAATTTCTAAAAAGGTAAATGCCTAGGTCATTCCTTGCCTCTTACCACATAAGAGGGCGTGAGTTAGGTTATTTATCATTGTTTTGCATGACTATAGATAGGATGTATGTGTGTGCTTTTTATGTAACCCTAAATATAATTTTGGGAATACACTTGCTTAATTAAAGTTTATATCAAGTCATCGTCCTTGTTTTATTGTTTTGTTATTTATTTTCTTGTTTTAGTTTAATAGTCACATTAAGAAAAAGAAAAACCAAAAAAATATTTTCCTTAGAATTTCAACATAGTCCTCTCCCTAAGCGAACGAACTCGCTTTACTATCACCTTCACGGGGGTTGTTTAGCTTATTTTTATTAGGGGTAAATAGTGACCACGATCACATATTTACACACATAGTTTGCCCCCATCAAATTTTGCTGCTGTTGCCGAGGAGAGCAGTGGTGATGGAATTTTATTTTTTTTTATTTTAGTTTTCTTTCGTATACTTCTTACTGTTTATTATTTATTCTTCGCATGCCCAGGTTACGATCACTTGGACTAGCAGAATATCAATACGACCTTGAACTTGCACAAACTTTGTGTGTTAAGAAGAAGTTAAAATTCGAAGCAATGGCTACACAAGGTAATCAGCCCAATGTTGTGTATCCTCCAGTAGTGAACCCTCCGATGATTCCACCGGCACAACCAGTGGTACCGTGGCATCAGTATGGTGATTATTATGAGCCTCGAATTAACAACTTGGATTCATCTTTTATTGACACTGGGGAGCATTTTCAAATTCCGCCACCTTTCATTAATTTGATTCAAAATAATAAGGGTTTTCATGGGATGAGTACTGAAGACCCACATGCACATTTAAGGACATTCCTTAAACGTTGCAACACAAGCAATCTCACACATATCCCGCATGATGTTTTAAAGAGAATGTTGTTCCCTTTCTCTCTTCAAGGAGCAGCTGAAGATTGCTCGTGTTGGGGTGAGGATTGAAACTTTTGATGAGGTTGCAAAGAGATTCATGACAAAATACTTCCCTCCATCCCGAATGGACAAGATCCGGATGGATTTCATGCAGTTTCATCATGGTATGAGTCATTCACAGACGCTTGGGATAGATTTCATGAAATTTTCAATAAATGCCCAAATAATGGGTTGGAGCCAGGAAGAGAGCTAAATTTCTTTGGCAATCGACTCAATTTCGATACTATGCATTCTCAATCATCATGTTATTATTTTCTTTAGCAAATGTGATAATCTAAAGTCGTATACTCCAATTTTACCCTAAACTACTGTAGTAGTAGTGATAGGGATCGTTCCACAGGGAAGGGGATTGGTTTCAAAAATTCAGAAAATTGTTCTGTAGAGTGTCTCAACTAGAAATAACAAGCAGAAATGCTAACTAACAAAATAGAGAAATGAATAGTAAAGTAAGTAACAAAACAAACGAGCGTTATGTGATGTCAAGCAATAAATAGATGCCCTAGGGTTTAGGTGCCAGACAATTGCAAATTAAACAACTTACGCTTTGCATTTGACCCCTTGCAAATCAAATCAAGAGGAGACAAAGGTTGCCTAGGAGTCGAGTTAACATCCAGCATGTCAACCGCAATGATCTTTATACTCCCTAACATCCTGTTTTACCATGTTGAGGCCTAAACTGGATGAGTGAACACCGCAACATCTCGACTTCCAATACTAACTACTCAGGCATGCAAAACCCTAGGTCTCCTGGCGAGGTCCGACCTAAGTTCTAAACCTTGGTTAGCATTCAAGATCATTCTACACTCTATTCTACTGACTCAATGATCTCCGATTGCATGGAGACCACATCTCGGATCATGAACAAATTTAACAAGTGGAGAAACTCCATACTCATACATTCGGTCCTCATTTCATGCAATTCTTACTCAAATTGAGAACCGAGCCTCAACCTAGAATGACGACTACAATCAAGGTACAATTCAACCAATGAAAGTGCAAAATTTATGAAACTTGACAAATTCATGCATTCACGAACACATATGATCTCATTCTCAGAATTTGGGTCAATTGCATAGCATTTCACAGTTTAATTACACAATCGTCTGGTCTAAACCCTAGGTCATCATCAATTTAGCCTCGAGACTCCATTTCTAATTCACGATCATAAAAATATGACAACAAGCAATTCATTCTCGTTAACTGGAAAGATTATACCGATTAAATTGAGAATTAATTGAAAACTAAATTGAAAACTAAGACTGAAAATTAAAAATGAAAATAATACATTAAAATAAATTTGTTGAAAACAAAAAGCTGATATGAACAAAAGAGTGAGTCGAAAAGAGATTTCTTATTTCTGATAAAAACAACTTATGTCTTACAATGCTATTGAGTAACCTATTTATAGGAATACATTGAGTAGAAAACGTAAGCAATGACGTTAAATGAAAAGATACGTAAGCCATGACATCTTGCTGAATAGAAGCTTTTATTCCTTCTTATCTTCAGTCTTGCTTTCTTCCATGTGGAGTAGGGACGGTAATGTCTCTTGATTTTTCTTTCTTCTTTTTGTATGCTTGCTTTTTTCACGTGTTCTTGCTTTCTCTTTGACTCTCATCCATTGATCCATTTGCTGAGAAAATTGTAGCAATTCTTGCATCTGTCTTTTATGATAATAGGACCACCATCTTTGTAGGCATAGAATCTTTCCTTGCTGCTTTTTAGTTGATAAAGAGAGAGTAGAGTCTCTTCCTTCTTGCCTGATGATTTTTGGAGTGACACCACCAATTTCTCGCTGATGTAACAAGTTGCTAATATTTGATCTTTGAATCTAAACATCAATTCAAAAATTTTTGTCATGCATAGCTTTTGTTTTGACATTGAATAGATTGGGCTGAATGAGTCTGTAGTTTTGAATCACTGCAGGATTTGTTTTTCCAATTTCTCGGAGATGAATTAATTGAGTAACATTTTTTGATCCTTCTTCTTTCAAAACCTTGGAGTTCTTCTTGTTTTGTTTTTCTGAAAGAACCTGAAACATAATAAACATAGTAATATTTTATTTATTTATTTATTTATTTTTTTAAATCGTAAGGATCCTGTGCTAAAGGTCCTCCGAAATGATCTTCTTGAGTGTTATGAGGAGTTGAAGCTGTAGAAGCTTGAGGATCTTGATGAATTTGTCGATTTCTTTTGAATTCCATATATCTCATGAATTCCTCCATATCTGAATCTTGAATGATTGTTCTTTGTTGAGGAGTATTTTGTGTGATTGGATTTGTATGTGGCTGGCGAATGGTTTGAGCAGCTGGTGTACTAGGGCCAGATGAGGTTGAATTAGCCCAAGTTCTTTTGCCAGTAGTGAGCATTAATTTTGCTGCTTCTGGATAGCAGATGTTGGTTGCACATTTGTCCCACCACTTGACCTTGAATTGTCGAACTAAAGACATAGGCTTGGGCATAGGTTTGATTTGATGAATATGAAAACTCCAACACCAGATCCATGGTATTTTAAATAGACAAAAAAATTGTAATTGATGAGTATAAGGGCTCATTTTTTAATCTTTTTGAAATTGTTGAAACCCATCTTTGGCTATTCGAGGTAAAATATCATTTTGAGCTCCATGAGTATCCCACCAGTCATAAAACCAGAGAGGAAAGTCTGTATTGCAATCTTTATAGAATGTTAAAAACCACGAATGATCAAACGAATGAATATAAAATGCCCTATACCAGGCATGCTTATAATCCTGATAAGTATAACCAGGAGGATTGAATCTGATCGTAAAAGGTTTTAATGCTGCTGCTCCTTGCCAAGATTGAAATGTAAGAACATTCTTCATTATACATTTTGAATAAGTAATAGTTTTATATTCATTAGCTCTATGAGTAATAGACACAGATGATGAATCAACTAAAATACATTCATAAAAATTTTGATTTTTTAAAGGATCTTCAGGTAACCAATTATAAATTGAATTGAAGAATCGACTAGTAAATATTTTGAGTTCCGATACATCTTGAGGTTCAGTGTATTTAGTTAGAAAAAGTGTTTCTGAATGAGGTTTAAGGGTATACTGACCATTTTGAGTGTTTGGAAGAGGAGTCATACTTCGACCAATATTCAAAGGACTTGAGTGATGTTGAAGTTGTGCAAATGGTGTACTTGCTACTTGAACATAGGGTAGACTCGGAAAGTCTTCTCTTAAAGTAATGAATTTATTACTTTGTTGAATCATAGGTGATAGTGGTTTAGGAATCATTACCTTTGATGCATAGTCACTAGGACTCTGCTCTTTTGAATTCTTAAATGACGAATCTTGAGGTTTCTTTGACATCTTGAAATGTACCTGTGTAATATTAAAGACATTAGAAATAATTATATAAAAGCTATTTCTTTTCTAAAATCTTCTATTCTTTTCCATATTGCTTTATTTACTTCTGGGATTCTAGTAGACCTATGTGTATAATATGATACTAACATTCTGTAATAATTCATTTGATGTAGAAATACTTGATGTTGTACTGATAAAGCATTAACATTATGTATATGATAAACGTTTGGAAATTCAGAATCTTGAATAACTCTTTCTTGTATTGAATATATTTTAAGAATTTTCTTTCTAGTTTTAGGATGATTAAAATAATCTTTTATCCATTGCCAATCTTCATTTCTTGAAATCTGTGACATTCTTCTGTCTTCCAGTAAGAAATTCACGTGTTAAAAAACCAGGTAATTAATTATTTTCTCCTTTAATGTATTCTATATCAAAATCAAAGACTGATAAAATAGCTTGCCATCTAGCAAATATCTGCATAGAAACAAGATTTTGAATATCTTTTTGCAAAATTTCTTTTGCTGATTTACAATCTATTTTAAGTAAAAATTTCTTGTTATATAGATCATCTTGAAATTTAGAAATACATAAAACAATAGCTAATATTTCCTTTTTTACTGTGGAATAATTCTTTTGGGATTCATTCCATACTTTTGAAGTGAATCTTACTAATTGCTCTTTTTTATTAATGCGTTGTTTTAATATGCCTCCATAACCAACATCAGATGCATCAGTTTCAACAATCATGAATGCATGTGGTTGAGGAAGACCTAAGCAAGGTAAAGCTTTTATTTTGATTTTTGCTTCTCTAACTATATTGGTATGTTTTTTTTGTCCATGGCGGTGGATTCTTTTTTAATCTTTCATACAAGGGCGCACAGAGGGTGCGTAACTAGGGAAAGAAGTCAGCTACATAATTTAGACAACCTAGAAATCGTTGTAATTGATTTTTATCTTTAATTTCATCTGGGAATTTATCGCCAAATTCTATAGCTCTTGTAATAGGTCTTATTGTTCCTTTATGAATATCATGTCCTAAAAATCGAATCTTTGTTTGAAATAATTTCATTTTAGGTGCAGAAATAACTAAGCCATGCTTATGAACGACTTTTGAGAATATATGTAAATGTCGAAAATGCTCATCTAAATTTTTCGAAAATACTAATATATCGTCAATATAAACAATCATGAATGTGTAAGCAGAAAAAATATCATTCATTATATTTTGAAATTCAGAAGGTGCATTCTTTAAACCAAAAGGCATAACATTCCATTCATAAAGGCCAAATGGAACTGTAAATGCTGTTTTATACTTATCTTCTTCTGCTATTTGAATTTGCCAATATCCAGATTTTAGATCAAATTTTGAATAGATTTTTGCATCAAATAATCTATCAAGCAAGTCTTTTTTATTTGGAATTGGATATCTTATCCATTTGAGTGCTTTGTTTAAGGGCTTATAGTTGATAACTAATCTAGGAACTTCTCGTTCCTTTTCAGCTTGGTTATTAACATAAAAAGCTGGACAACTCCATTTAGATTTTGATTTTCTAATTAATTTTTTATCGAGTAATTCTTGAATTTCTTTTTTACAGTATTCTAGTAGTTCAGAATTCATTTGTATAGGTCGTACTTTTGTCTTAATATCTTTTTCATGAAAATTATCTTCATAGGGTAAATGTACTATATGAATTTTTCTATTCCAAAATGCTGCTGGATGGTCAGCGCATATTTCTTTTTTGAATTGATTTTCTAATTCTTGAATTCGCTTTATTATTCCTTCTTTTTGAAGTTGTACTTCAATATGAGTGTAACTAATTTCTTCTTTTATTAAATTTATTTGGTGTTCTTTTCTATGAATCATCTTACTTATGGAATCTTTATTAAAAATTGAGTTAGATTGTAATAGATCTAGTTCTTTTTGCTTAACAGGGGATATAAATTTAAATGTTATTGAATTTCCCATTATATTTACACTAATTCCTTGATTTGTTTTTTCAAAAGGAGTAATTTGATATAAAAAGGGATTGCCTAAAATAACATCTTGAGTTATATCATCAATGATTATAAAAGAATGGTTGAAACAATAGTCTTGATTGCATATATATCCATTTGATACTTTATATTTTATATTTAAGGGACTGCCATTTGCAGTTACTAATCTTTCATTAGTTTTTGAACAATATTTGAGAGGTACTATGCTAGATTTAATACAACTTTGATCTGCTCCACTATCTATCATTGCTACACAAGTAGTTTGAAAGTTTTGAACTCCTATTGTTATAAAAGCATACCATTTTTCAATGTTGACTTTATCAATAATATTAATATATTGAGTAGTATCTTTGTTGTGTTCATTGATTTGAATACCTATTTTATTATTTTTTGAAGGTTCTATATTTTGAATTTGATTTTGTAACAAAAGTCTAGTTTCTATTTCTAAATCTTTGGATTTTAAATCATTTATTTCTCGCTTTAATTTATTGATATCTGCTTTTAAATTTTGAATATCATCTTTATAATTTGGAATATTTTTATTAATTCCAAATGAATTAGTTCCTGATAAGTATTTATCATAAAGTTGAGTTATGCTAAAAGGTTCTATAATTGGTGGCTTTATATTGTCTTCTAATAGTAAGTCTTTTAATCGAAGTAAATATTCTTTTTGATCATTAGGGTCTTGAATTTTACTTATTATATCAAATAAAAATTCTTTATTATCTTTTGAATTAGATATGACATTAATTGTTTTACATTTACAAGGTGATGAATAATCAGTATAATTTTCACTTTCTGAGTCTATTTCATTAATATTTTGATCACTTTCTTCATCATTAATCATTACTGCTAACATTTTCTTTTTTAATTCTTCGTCATCATTAAATATTTCATTAATTCTTTTCTGAGTTCTACAATTGGGTGCTATATGACCAGTTCGTCCACATTTAAAACAAGTAATGCTTCGTTTCCTATTGAACTTTTTCTTTCTAAAATTTTTGTGAGGGGTTGCTTCTATATGTTGACTATCAAATCTTCTTTTCCTATACCTAGAATATTTCTTCTTATAAGGTTTTGAATATTTTATCTTTTTATACTGTGATGAAGGTGCTCGTACTCCTGTTATACCAAAAGCTTCACAAAATGAACCTACTTCTCTTCTTTCTGAACCATATTTAGCTTGTATTTTTAATTCTTGACATAATTTTAATCCTTCTTATTTAATAAAGGCAAATAATTAACCATAAGATATTTCATTAAAATTGATAACTTCATTTTTTACTTCATGTTTAAGACTAGTCATAATCCTTTGAGAAAATAAATTAGGTAATCCTGTAATAAACTTTTCTTTCCAAAAAGAAGCTCCACAATCTTTTCTTTTGAATAAATAGGTTAAAAACATATCCTTAGACCATCTAAAGTCAGTTAATGTTGGGCATCTTAAATTAGTAAGGAATATTTGAGTACCAGTTTCATCATGAGTAGGATTTCCCACAAAATGTGTTGATAATACATATATTAAATAATTTGCTGCATCTTTCTTTTTTACTTTGAATGGTTGACCATCTGGTCCTTTAACTACGTGTCCATTGACATCTTTTTCTTCTTCTTCATTTTCATGATCTAAAATTTCAGTTTTTTTTTCTGTGGTAAGGAGATTATCCACCAATTTTTGAGTTGACCTGTAAAACCTGCTAAAAGTCCTGCTGCTATAGTTGGTTGATCAAATCTTTGGGCTGTATAGGCTGTGATAGCCATACCCATTTCTTGAAATAATCTTAATATTTCATAATCAGATTTACCATCTATGTTCCATTCATAAACTCCTTTTCCTTCATAACTTTTGGCTACAAATGTTGCTCGCTCTTCTATTTGTAGATCAGGAGGTGTTAGTTTTGAATAAAAATTTTTTCTTTGATATGGTGCATATGATATTTGTTTATTGGGATATCTTTTGTATCTTTTGATTCTATTGATTTCACCAAATTCTTCTTCGATCTCATTTATTTTGTCTTCGATTTCATCTTGACTATCAGTTTCTTGTGAACTACTTGAGGATGTATAGTTAATATCTTCTTGTTTTGATGATACTTGTTGAATATTATGTATTTGACTCGTACTTGGTTTATCTTCTAGTTTATCTAAAATTTTTTGTAAGGTAGTTTGTTTATTAATGTGAAAATTTTGTAATTTATTCTGAATCAAGGGGTCATTTACTGTAAAATGTGGTTTAGTTATTTCTTCTGGAAATTTTAATTTTGTTTTACTTATAGCGTTGGAAATTTGATTTGTAACCTTTGGAATATTATCTATTTTTGTTGCAACTAAATCTACTTGATTAGCTAAGGTTGATAATATTTGATTTGAAAATTTTAATTGTTGATTAAAGTTTTTGATATCTTCTATTTCTACTGGACCTTTGTCCGTTCTAGCTTCTCTAAAAGGTGTTGCAATAATATCACCTGAATCTGTGGTAATCTTAATATTTAATAACGGTGGATGTATTGAACTTACTGTTTCTCCACTTATAATATTCCATTTTTTATACATCTGAGTTTGAACATTAATACTAGGAATTGAATAAATATTCTTAATATTTTCTTGTTGAGTGATAAACTCTAACCATGTAAAAAAGGGAAAATTAAATTGTCTTTTTTGTATTTCTTCTTTCCATTTTTCTTGAAGTATATTTTGAAATGTTTCAGATAACGTGTAATACCAACTTCTTTTATTTTCATTTTCTACATCATCAAACTGTTGTGTTAAGTATGTATAATTAGGAATGAATATTTTACTGATAACATTTATCGATATTGATTTCATATTTGAATCAGGTTTCATATCTGAAAATGTTGGAGATCCTGGATCATTTATGATTTCAGGTAATGGTGACTTATAATGAATTCGTTGACTTCCTGTAATAGGAATGGAATATATTTCAGGATTGCTAGACATATTAGTGTTTTGACTAAAAGTTCTATGTAATAATGGAATTTCTGAAGGAATATCATATGTTGAATGCCTAGAAGGAGTAATATATGATATTCTATTAACTCCATATCTATTAGATCTTATATTGCTAAAATGAATTTTAATACTTCCATCATCTTGTTTAATCATATGAGATGTGTTAGATTGATGAAGATTTCTTGATTGTTCTTGAGGAACTACTATAAAGGACTTAGGAATTGTTATTTCATGCCATTTTAAAGTTTTTGGAATATATATAGCTGATTTAGTAGAATTTTCTTCGAAAATTACAGTTTCTTCTTTATTACTTGGTTCTAATTTTAACTGTGGATCTATCAAAGTTTTAAGTAGTTTATAACATATTTTATATCTGATAGCAAAACTACGACTTTTAATATTTATTTTATGTTGATCTATTTGAATATCCATAACTAATGAGTCACGAATTAATTCATCATTTAAACTTGCTACAAAATTTGGAATACAATTGAATGATATTGAACCATCACAAATATTCGTTTGAATTAATGATAATACTGAATCTGGATATTCTATCATTCTTTTATCCCGAAGGGCTATAAATATTGGATTATCTATACCTAATCTATGCGTTGGTTGAATTATAATTTTTATTAATCCATAATGAATATATTGAAATCCTTGTCTTCTGTAATGTTCTATGGCTACAGAGGATAATAATTTTATTGTTTTTGAAGTTTCTGTAAAGTTTATGTCTTGTTCATGTAATTTTATTGCATAAGAATTATTAAAATTAAGTTTTCCTATTTGATAGACTTTATTGAGGGTTCTTGATGAAATATCAAACTGAATTTCATGACTTTGATTAGCATCATCTATTACTGAATTAGTATTTGAGCCTAAACCAAACTATTGTTTAAACTTATTTAAATCCATAATAAGAGACGTACCTTAGTTGCTTAATGCAACATGCAGAATGTGAGTGAGTGTAGGGGAATACAGGAGTGCCTAACCGGGAACACCTGGGCTAACGCCGGCTTACCAACGGGTTTATAAGGCTGCTACAACTGCTTGCCAAACCATACGCAAACTCTATTCCTTATGTTTTATTAAACTTCCAATTTACTTCTAAATTTAAGGTATTATTTTCATTTTTAATTTTCAGTCTTAGTTTTCAATTTAGTTTTCAATTAATTCGATCCTCTATTCGGTTTTGGTATCAGAGCCAATTCATCCAACTGTTTTAAACTAAAAATATTTTAGGTGCCAGACAATTGCAAATTAAACAACTTACGCTTTGCATTTGACCCCTTGCAAATCAAATCAAGAGGAGACAAAGGTTGCCTAGGAGTCGAGTTAACATCCAGCATGTCGACCGCAATGATCTTTATACTCCCTAACATCCTGTTTTACCATGTTGAGGCCTAAACTGGATGAGTGAACACCGCAACATCTCGACTTCCAATACTAACTACTCAAGCATGCAAAACCCTAGGTCTCCCATGGCGAGGTCCGACCTAAGTTTCTAAACCTTGGTTAGCATTCAAGAATCATTCTACACTCTATTCTATTGACTCAATGATCTCCGATTGGCATGGCGACCACATCTCGGATCATGAACAAAATTTAACAAGTGGAGAAACTCCATACTCATACATTCGGTCCTCATTTCATGCAATTCTTACTCAAATTGATGAACCGAGCCTCAACCTAGAATGACGACTACAATCAAGGTACAATTCAACCAATGAAAGTGCAAAATTTATGAAACTTGACAAATTCATGCATTCACGAACACATATGATCTCATTCTCAGAATTTGGGTCAATTGCATAGCATTTCACAGTTTAATTACACAATCGTCTGGTCTAAACCCTAGGTCATCATCAATTTAGCCTCGAGACTCCATTTCTAATTCACGATCATAAAAATATGACAACAAGCAATTCATTCTCGTTAACTGGAAAGATTATACCGATTAAATTGCTTTGAATGCCTCCAATTCACAAATGAACTCTGAATTTCCTTCTTAATTTTGTAGAGAATTACAGAGATCGAATCGAAAGTGCGGTAGGAGTCGTGATCGGAGCTCAAAAATTAGAGAGAGAAAATTTCCGCTCACAACATCAGAAGTCTGTTTTAAGTTCTAGAATGATCGAATCAAAGTTCAAAATCCCCCTAAATTAGTGACTAAAACCTCTATTTATAGAGGACTACAGCTTATTTTGTACGCTAACATAAAATGACTAAAATATTACAAAAATGATAATGTAGATCAACTAGTTTAAGCCGTCAGCCCACTCAAAGCATCGGTCCACGCCTCTAAGCTCGAGACTCCACGCTTTTGCCACAGCAAGCACGCTCTTGAACTTCACCTTCTCGGACCTTAGCTGTCTGCACAAGAAGATAAAAGAATCCAACACTTAGCAAAATTTTTGACTTCAAATCTCAGATGTTCACATAGTTACATGGCGATGCGTCGCTAGCGACGCATCACCGTGAACTTGACGCGTCGCCGTGTAAATGTATGTGCTCTTGAAGTGAGTGGAGTGTTGCCGTGAAATGCATGTGTGAAGTTAATGCATGCAACAAACGGAATGATGATTGTGTGAAAAGAGAGTGAATGCTAGTGGTGCATGAGGTGCATGAAGTGTGTGAGCTAGGTGTAAATGATTGTACATGCTACATCATTATCCCCCATTTAGCCCCTGATTCACATCGAGTCACAAAAAATATAGAGCATCCACATTATAGACAAGTCTTTTAGCTAAACATAGCACTTTGAATCACTCGATTTGGAGCTAAGATGAGAAAGTTATGATCATTTTACTGAACTGTGGCAATGTTGTGTATGCAGTGCGGGTGCCACCGATTGCGACGATGTGCGAGGAGTGTGCGGGGACCTGTGCGATGATGTGTGCTCGCTTGTGCTATGACGTCCAACCAAACTCTGGCCCTGATTCTTTTTGAATTTGGCAAAACTTAAAATGTAAAAGTTGTAGCCCTAAGTCTTAGCTTTACATAGCCTTTTGAAGCACTCAATTAGGAGTTCGGAGAAGAACGTTATGACCAAAATACTGAACTATGGGGAGCAGAAAATCTAGCGACGCGTCACCGTGCAATGGTTTTCATGTGTAATTTTTCCCTTCAACGTAACGTTCCACCTCTATGCAATATACGTGTCTTTCTGGCTCCGAATTGGACTTTTGGGTAAATATAAGAGTTGTAAATCTTTCTCTTAGCTTTCTAGAGGTTCAAGAATCAGCATCATTCGAGATATGTAGCTCAAGATATTGGCATTCTACCAAACTGTGACAGTTAAGTCAACAATGAAAACCTGAAGTAGCGATTGCTATGAAGCTCTCGTTTCTCTTACTTGCACACAGAATTAGAAGATAGTTAAAGCATATGCATTGAAGTACAGTCAAAGAGCTTTCCAGGACATTCAAGATCTCCTCATTTAGAATAGTATTGTGAAATATACACACAATTGAAATGCACTATCCATTCTGCCCAACTTCAAAATAAGCAAAATAGGCATGTTTAGGTCCCCCTAAAACTCCACAAGCATAATTTTAAACTCTCTTGAATTCTTTCCTTCTTCTTTAACCTCAAACACACATTTGTCTCTTTTAATCAACATTTTCGATCTTTTCCTTCATTTTAGCACTCCAAGTTGAAACCACGTAAATGCACAAAATGTCACATAACACTACACAATTGCATGAAAAACAAGTCGAAAGCTAAGTGAAAATAAGACATATAAGTTGGTATAAAACCAACTTATCAAAATGCAACATCATTTTCATTCATGCTAACACAACGATTAATGAAATGTGTCTCTATACAATTCACAAGGCATTAAAGGGAAGAAGAAGTATCTAAAGGAAGTCTAAAAACATCGTTTTGCTCATAAAATTCCATAGAGTTAATGTAAGACCTAGCATTAGAAACACCCTCCCATTTTGACAGTAAGAAACCAAAAGCCCTAAATTCATCACTAATAAGCTCATCACAAGAGACATCATCCACGTCAAAAGAACTTAAATGTTCATGCACAAAAGAATCGTCAGTAAAGAACTCATGTACACCACCCCAACACTTATAGACTCCAACTCCCTTGGATACTTTAAATGACAATCAACATTTGCATTCACATTAAACTAATTTTCCCCAAGAGTGGGTGTTTTAGTAAGTAGAGATGTACCTTGTGATTGGCTTTGAGCATCTGGAACTAGTGTCTCAAGTTGTTCCCACATGTTGCTCATTAAGGCATTGAGTTGATCAAGACTCTGTTGTTGCCCTTAAAGTTCCTCTTCTATTTGAGCCAACCTTGATTCACTAAAATGCATTTCTATCAAGTCTGTCCAAAATCTGAGACAACATGTCTTCCAGTTTTTGCTCTTCTCTCAGATAAGAACCATTGCTTTCTTGTTGGTTATGCCATGGTTCATGATATATTGGTGGAGAGAAGTTGTCAAATACTCTAGGTGTTGGTCGTGTGCTAACGACCTTATTTGGTGGGCAATCATAATCAGTCTCAACAAAGTCCCCAAACTACCTAGACATACTTGATCTATTGTGTTGTGCACAATTCAATTTTAGATAAGTTCCAAATCTCTTGCACTTACCACAAACTAAACACAAAAGACTTGAACCCAAAACAAAAAATATGAAACTAACTAAGACAAAAAACTAACAAAACAAGAAAGAAGAAAATACCACAAAAATAGGATGACCAAATCACAAAAAACTAACAACTCAAGAAAACAATTTCTAGCAATCATGCCTTCCCCGACAGCAACACCAAAAATTAGTGCCGACTTGTCACTTACTCTCCAATTTTACCCTAATACTACTGTAGTAGTAGTGAGAGGGATCCTCTACCGCGAAGGGTTGGTTGTCAAGTGACGTTTATTTAAGACTATCTACTATGTAACAAAAGCAAATAAAACAAATGCAAAGTAAGGGAAATTCAACAAAAGTATGATATTTAACAAAGAGAGATGATACTGCCTTAACGGGTTCCAACATGCACAGATCCATTCATGATATCATTGACTAGTATAGATTAATGAGGGGATTCAACTGTCTGTGTCATGAACATTATGTAGCCGAGCGACTCAATCAAATCCACTTCACATACTCCAAAATCCTCCACGGGTAGAGCAAGCTTTTGGTACAAATTAATTTCCCAGATCCCTATTTTGTATAACAATCCTAGTATACTGCTTGTTATCTCTCTTGGAAGGGCAGATAGTCAATTTATTTGTTCAAAGTGTTCTACAAGAACAATTTAAATCCTTTCCTACTGATCTGATCTCAAATATCAGTGGGCACCGCACACATGAAATCAACAAATAAACCAAGACTAGAAACTCATGAGTCAAAGGTTCTCATCATTAAATCATGTGAAACTCAATTCATATCAATTGGATCTAAGTCAATTTCATTGGCTACCACAAACCAACTTTAGATCTCAGCGAATTAATACACACAAGTTGAATTTTTATAATCAGAAAACAAAGAACACAATCAAGCACAAATTAATCAATAATGAGGTTGTCTCAACCATGAATAAATCTATAAATATTGAATCATAAAGACGATATGAGTTTAGAGAGAGAGAAGAGAGAGAAGAGAGAGAAAGGGAGAAAATTCTAAATCTAGCCTAACTAAACCTAAGAACCCTAGTTTCTCTCTCCTCTGTTCTATTCTGTGCAGCTTTCCCGTCTATCCTTTCTCTTTTTCTATCTTTGGTTTTTCTTTTTATACCCTTCTTTAGTTGATGTATCAAAATCATGGAGGTTGTGTGTCTCCATTCCTTAAGGTTTGATGCCAAGTGTCCTGCAAACATAATTCATAAATGAAGTGAGGTCATCTAGTGTCATGCTGTCAACTTAGATTACTTAATCATGAAGAATGCATTTCATCGAACACTTGGAGACATAAAGAATAGCTGTGTTGAAGTCAATTGAATGTGTTAAGATTGTGCCTTGTTCAAATGCATTTAGTGTAAATGAAATTGTTAGGCAATGTAGGTGGTGAATGCATGAGAGTGCAAATGTGCATGTGTAGTGAATGAGTGAACAAGTGAGATTAAGTGTGAGTGTGTGCGAGTGTAGGCGTGTGTATGCAAGGTGTGCGGCTGTGAAGTTGTGCAAGCTGGGCGGGGGCACTAGGCCTCCGCCCATCTGTGTGTGCGGGAGGGGCTAGTGCCCATAAGTGCGATGGCTGTGTGGACACCTAGTGCGCCCGCACCCTCTGTGCTTTTAGAAGGGCTTGTGTGGGTGGCGCTTGTACCCTTTGTATGTGTGCAAAGGGGGGGCGCACACCTATGTGCCTGCGTTGGTTGTGCATGTGTGTGCGGTTATGGGCAGACGCACAATGCATCAGCCCATGTGTGTGTTTTGTGTGTGCTAAGTATGTGTAGTGTGTGTGCTTGAGGTGCTTGATGTGTTTAAGTGTTTGATGTGTGTGTAGTGTGAAGTGCTTGGACTTTTGTGTGTGCGTGAGAGTTGTGAGAACATCTATGTCAAATTGTGCATTCAACCAAATAGATGTATGTTTCACGTCATTTATGCAACAAATATAACACTTCTTCACAATCTCTACCAATATTACTCTTTACTCAATTAACCACAGAAATCACACAATTCATATAAGAATACACATTATATCCACATGAAAGATCAAGGTTTCATAGAATATAAGACAGTCTACAACTGACTTATCAAAAGAAACCCTTCTAGCAAGATTGCTTGAAAACCTTAAAGATTGTCTTCAATTCCGCAAACCTTTAGGGAGGGCCTTTAGGCGAGCCTTTCCGTTATGAGTACAGAACAAGCCAAACTGTAAGCTCAGGATTGTGAGTGTACGGACCGAGTGGATCAATTTGTCTAACGCGGGGGTTTGGATCGACATCGATTCCAAGTAATCACGTTCTTATTTTTATTGTCTATGTTGTCTTTGCATGATTTATTGTGTCTAGTTGTGGTTGTGTGTTGAATAGATCCGTGACTTGTGAGCATACTTGTTATTGTTTGGTGTGAGTACATACCTTACAACCAATATCGTATCAGATGATGTAATTGTAATTGAGTTGAGCAAAACAAAAAGGGCCAAATAGAGCATTTGTGAACAATTTTTTTTCTGATTTTCTATTTTTGTTAAAAATAGTGAGTTAGCTCACCGAAAATGGTGATTTTTGAAAAAAATTAATTATCTTATTTTTGTTACACAAATCACTACATTACATATGAATCATAAAATTATATGCAAAAAACTATCCAAAAAGAGAACTTTCAAACTTTTATTTTTTTCAATTTTTTTAGAAAAAATCATGAGTTATGACTCATGAAAATTGTGATTTTTAAATATTTAATTTTTTTTCATATACAACATTAAATTATAAGTGTTCTTATTAAGTTGAATAAAAAAAGTAGACCAGAAATAAAATTTGTGGGCTACATTACGCAATTTTGTTTTCTTTTTTTCCAAAGATTTTGAGTTGTATATATCAATCAAGGAAAATGATGATTTCTTGAAATTGTTTTTTTATTTTTTAATATTTTGTTGCAAATAATGTGATCACATGTTTCTAGTTATTTTGAGTGCAAAATGTGGATATAAATAAATCCCGTGGGCAAGTTTTTACAATTTTCAATTTTTGACCAAAAATTGTGAGTTATAGCCTACTAAAAATGGTGATTTTTAAATTTTTTGAACTGTATATTTTTCTGCAAAAATCACTATATTACATACTTTTGATTGACTAGGGAAAAAAATGGACCTAATAGAGAACTTGAGAATAGAATATTTTGTAATTTTCTATTTTTGTCAAAAAATAGTATGTTATCCGAAAATTGTGATTGTTAAAAAAAATTTAATTTCTTATTTTTTGTACATAAATCGATAAATTACATATTTTTCATCAAGTAATGTGAAAAAAATTATCCAAAAAAAGCATTTACGAACAAGTTTTTGTGATTTCTACTTTTTTCAAAAAATAATAGTGAGTTATATCTCTTTGAAAATTTTGTTTTTAAAATATTTTGTTTTTTAAATTTTGTTTTTAAAATATTATATGTGTTCTTATTAGTTGGATATAAAAAGCAGACAAGAAAGAAAATTCATGGGCAATATTATGCAATTTTTTTCTTTTTTTCAAAATTTGTGAGTTATATATCTCCTTCTAGGAAAATAGTTGCTTTTCTAACATTTTTATTTCTTACTCTTTTGCTACAAATAATGAGATCACATGTTTCTAGTTATGTTGACTGCAAAAAGTGGATATAAATAAATTACATAGTAAATTTTTTACAATGTTTTATTTTGGACCAAAAATTGTGAGTTATAACCTAAATCACTATTGTTTACAAAAATTGTTGATACGAGTTGACCTAGGAAAGACCTTGATCTCACGTATTTTCCACAAATCTTTGGATCGTTGTACACCAAACTCAACACAGTCACGAACAAGAAACACAAAACAAAGCGGAAAGAACAAGATGAAACGCAAGGACAAAGATTGAAGCAATCTACACCCCAACGTTATAACAAAAAGAATTAACTTAACTAATGTAAATCAAAAGTTAAATCTCTTCAGTTTGGCGAGTTCTTTAAATCAAGAACGGGTAAGCTAACCTATAGCTCATCACTAAGGCTTCGCGGGTCTTATGAAAACACAACTGAAATCAATTGAATCCTCACGTTTTTCTTTCAACTTTTCACGGCTGGAAGAAGGCTTAAGCAATGCTTAATTTTTATCAAAATTCATCTTATTATTTCATGTGAAAAACTCACCTATAAATAGGCTACAAAAACATGAAACACTAGCTTAATCCTATTACAACTTAGTTTCCAAATTGGAAAAGGAAACCAATAGCTAAAAGACAAACTTTAAGTTTCCTAATCATAGAAAATCGGTTATGAAGAAGTAAAAACCGATTTGTACTCTTACTTTCCTAAATCCTCCTAAAAAGTAGGAGATTACTTTCCTAATTACCATGCAAGGTAATTGGGCCAAGTAATGACTTATTAATTAACGAAAATAAAGCCCAATTAATTAATGTTAATGGACGTATTATTACAACTTAAATAAATCCTAAAGATTAATCAATGGCATGATCCATTAATGGCAAAGCCCAAGCACGCAATCTTGGTCTTCAATATAGTCCATGAAATTCGAGATGAAAATTCGGCCAGAATTCCGTCATCAACTTTGGAAGGCATTTTCGATGGTGATAAATTCAGAAGCTTGGAAAACTTAAAACACGAAAGTTGTAGCTCTATCTCTTATCGTTCCAGGGCTTCTTGAATGGTGCAATTCGGAGTTATATAAAAAGAGTTATGCCAATAATACCAAAACGTGACAGAAACTTTCAGGATGACAATTTGACTTTAACACCACGGACATGGACACGGGCTCATTCTCATCATTCCCTCCCTCCTCAAAAGGATTCGTCCTCGAATCTTGAAAGTGAGTTCCTGGATCAAACACCAATATGATGAACCCAATGCAAACTCGAGCCAAATAAAATTGGGAAGATGCACATCTCGAGCAACAAGAAGTTATATCCTGCCAAAACAAGACAAATGTATAAGGTAAAAGAAAGCACAATAATCTAAAACAATACGTAGAATAATTTCCTTTCACCAAAAGAATAGAACGGGCAGAATATGTATGCAAAATCAAAATACATATAACATGATTAGTCGTAACAAATTTTGCATGAGTCATAATGTTGAAGTCAATGAATTCAAAACAATTATGCAAATAACTATCATATAGTTTATGCAAATCAGAAAATCGAATGTTCTTAATTAAAGAACTAATCAATACGAATTCACTAACAACATTCATGAACACATTATTTACGTTATTAACATGTAATGTAAGCAAAGGATGTAAACATATATGAATAGAATCATAAAGACACGAAAATTCATAACAAGAAAACATATATGCATCCTTAAGAAAGTGCAAATCACATGAACGTATTAAGACCTCTAAAAACATGCAAAAGTTATCAAATATGAGAGTGTAATTCCAAAAACTAGAATGTAAACAATCTATTGAATAGTTGTAAATAGAAAATTTTACCTCTTGGAATTCAAAAGAAATTTGGAATGGAGATAACTTACCATACAAGTGTTGAATTATCCAAGGACCTCTTTGAACTTGATGGATGTGAGCAAAATCACGAAATAAAGAATCAAAAGAATCATTAACCCAACAAGTATAGTCAATATAATTAACACTTGAATGAGTGCATACAAAGGTTGGATGTAGTTCGAAATATCCAATATTAAGCTCAAAATATAATTCATGTATTAGATAAGCAACATAGCATGTGAAGAAACTATACATAAACTCATTCAAAAAGAAATAATTGGATTTCATAATTGAAGAATTATGTGAAATAATTTGCTTACCAAAACACAAATCATTGGATTTTAATGCACATGTTAAAGAATTTCGAACTAATGTTTCAAAGGTGTGTGAAAGACATTGAAATTGATTCAAAACAGTAATCAAACTTTGAAAATCAATAGCATTGACGTTAACAAAGTTCTTTACTTTAAAACCATTGAAATCAACCAATAAGCTTTCATACTTACCTAACTTACCTTGTGGAAAACAAGCTAAGGCGGATTGGATTCCTTGCAATTGATAATGAGTTATTTCGAACTCCATTAAGCACTTAGGAACTCCAAAAACGTGCAAAACAAAGGAACTAGGCAGCAAACAATTCAAATGGTGATCACTATCATCAAGTAAGTACATTGATTGCCTATCTAGTATTCCTCTCTTAAACTCGCTAGAAGAAGCAAAATGACAAGATTTTGAAACAACTATATCATGACTATTACATGATTTCGATCCATTATTACATTGTTTCTCTTGCAATTTCTTCTCCTTTGCGGCGTTTGCATCTCTGGTAGCTTGAATGATTCTTGTTTGATCTTCAAAGACTTGTGCAGGAGTCAAAGCTTGAAGATTAAACCTCTTTCCTTCGTATACAAAGCTATAGAAATTTTTCTTGGCATGATAAATCACATCACAATCAAATTGCCAAGGACGCCCAAGTAAAATATGACTTGCTTCCATGGGAACAACATCACATTAAATAGTATCAACATACTTCCCAATGGTAAAAGAAAACATAACTTGTTTGGTAACTCGTGTATCAACAGAATTATTTAACCATTGAAGACGATAAGGCTTGGAATGTTTCATGCAAGTCAAATTCAATTTATTCACAAACAAAGTGCTCGCCACATTGGTGCAACTACCACTATCAATAATCACACTACAAATCTTTCCTTGAACCATGCATCGTGTGTGAAATATGTTATCTCGTTGCATCAAATCATCATTATCAACTAAAGGTTGAACATTAAGAATACGGCGAGAAACTAAAGAGTAATTACCAACATCATAAGTATATGATTCAAGAGCTTCATTATCACTTGACTCACTTTGGTGCTTCTCTTCAAGAGGTGGTATGTCGGCACAATCATCATCACTTACCACTTCTCCACTATCAAGAGTAATCATCAATTTTCGAGTTGGACACTCAGCTTGCCCATGTCCATAACCTTGACATTTATAACAACGAACATACCTCAATCTTGGACTAGGAGTTGACGCCATTTTTGGGGTGTTCTCCACAGGTTTAGGGACTGATTTTGGGACTTGGGATGATGCACTTGATGTTGGATTGGAGGTGAATTGATGCTGCTTTGACGGTGGTGTAAAAGGGGTAACATTCGGCTTTTGTTCCCTTCGCCAAGGTGGTGGCGGTTGTGAGAACTTACTCTTCCCTTTCATGTGCCTTTCAATCTTGATTGCTTTGTGGACAAGTTCATTAATATCAACATAACATTGCAAATCCACATGATAAGCCAAATCATAATGCATACCTCTCAAAAACCTTTCAATTGTAGAGTCGGGATCCTCTTGAACATTAGCTTTAATCATCAAAGCTTCCATCTCATGGTAATACTCCTCAACCGATTTATTACCTTGCACAAGAGAGTGCAATTTTCTGTTCAATTCACGGTTGTAATGAGAAGGGACATACTTCTTCCTCATAAGCATCTTCATTTGGCTCCAAGTCTTGACTGGCCTTTCTCCATCTTGACATCTAGACCTTATAACCTCATCCCACCATAAACTAGCATAATCCTTAAGGTGCATAAAAGCAAGTCAGTACTTTTCCTTTTCGGGGTAATCATGGCCTTCAAAGAAGTGCTCAAGCTCACGAACCCAATCAAAATAAGCCTCGGGATCTGCTTTACGATGGAAAGTTGGGATAGTTAGTTTAACAGAAGCAATGGAAATCTTAGACTTGTCACCTTTCTTAGAAGAGCTCGTGCCCTCCTCTTCCTCCTCCTCATCATGACTACAATCATTGTAGGACTCAAACACAACTCTTCGGGATCTAGGACCCTTAGGTGGTGGTGAAGACAAACTATCAACTTTGAGTGTGAGTTTTCGGATCATGTCAAAGAGGACATCGTTAGTGAACTTTTGGTCCACTACCTTTGGTGATTTAGATTCATCACCCTCCATATGTACCTGCAAGTTAGTAAAAACATAAGAAATATATAGAAATATACCTCACGGGTTCTCACAATATGGGTAGTATATGCTCTCCTCTCTAGTGTAGAGGTTTTTCTCGTGTATACCCTATCTAATCTCTCAACAATGAATCTCTCAAACAAATTTAGCTTACTGTTCATTGAATATAATAACAAGTCTCAACCGAATAATCCAACAAATCAATTCACACAATTAAAGGCAATGAAGTTTGAAGGAAAATCACTTCACTAGAACAATTTATAGAACACGTATGGGGTATAAACAGATTAACTCCAGAATACTATTAAAAACAGAAAGTAGACAGAAAAAGAAGAAAAATGGTTTTTGAATCACTCAATTCCGAGCTAAAATGAGAAAGTTATGAAGGTTTGAAGATATAGTGTATATAACCTCTCTGCCGAGTTTCGGACGGTAGGTCAAAGGTTCGGACGGCCGAAAGTGGCGTCCGAAACTTTGTTAAAAAAATTTCAAATCTCTGTCGAGGATCGGACGGTAGTTTCGGACGGGTCAGGGGTCCGAAAGTGGCGTCCGAAATTTTTTTGAAAATTTGTGACTTCTCTGTCGAGATTCGGACGGTAGTTTCGGACGGGTAAGGGGTCCGAAAGTGGCGTCCGAAACTATAAAAATTAAATACGAAAAAAATAAAAATTTTTTTTTTTTCACTTTAGACCAAATGCCTTTGGGCTGACTTTTACTTGGTCTTTTTTTTTTTTTTTTTGTAATGGCCTCTTTTTTTTTTTTGACAAAAAGCTTAACTAGGGTTTTTGAGGTTGTTGATAAACCCTAAATTTTCAACCACTTCAATGTATCAAGAAGTCAACAAAATTTCGGATTTTGAAGATACCACTTTTACCAAAGATTCAAGAAATATCACAAAGAGCAAGAATATGTCTTCAAGATTCAAATTTGAGCACTTTCGGATTTTCAAGAAAAATCAAGATTTTCAAGAAAGTGGTCAAGTACTCGTCTTTTTGAGATGGTGAAAAAGTTTGATCAAAACACACTTTAATGGCAATAGAATGATGAAGATAACACAAAAGAAAGATCAAGAAAAGGATGAGAAACAAGGAAGTTATGAAATTTTGAATAAGAAACCCTAATTTCACAAACCCTAGTTTGACAAACCCTAATTCTTTGGACGTGATTTCAGCAAGAATGACTCAAGAATTCCACACTATGATGATGAACAAAAACAATGCAGAATTATGAAGTAAAACAGCAGCAAAACACGACACAAAACAGCAAGAACAACACAACAAAAATCACAAAAATCCGAGCAAGAGATGAACACGAATTGGACAGATTTTAGCAAACAAATTGCGGAATTCTGAACTACTAGAATACTGTAAAAAAGAAATTCAAGAATTACTCGATAAAAAATTAATTAGAAAATCAAAATCTAAATGGAGTTGTCCAGCTTTTTATGTTAATAACCAAGCTGAAAAGGAACGAGGAGTTCCTAGATTAGTTATCAACTATAAGCCCTTAAACAAAGCACTCAAATGGATAAGATATCCAATTCCAAATAAAAAAGACTTGCTTGATAGATTATTTGATGCAAAAATCTATTCAAAATTTGATCTAAAATCTGGATATTGGCAAATTCAAATAGCAGAAGAAGATAAGTATAAAACAGCATTTACAGTTCCATTTGGCCTTTATGAATGGAATGTTATGCCTTTTGGTTTAAAGAATGCACCTTCTGAATTTCAAAATATAATGAATGATATTTTTTCTGCTTACACATTCATGATTGTTTATATTGACGATATATTAGTATTTTTGAAAAATTTAGATGAGCATTTTCGACATTTACATATATTCTCAAAAGTCGTTCATAAGCATGGCTTAGTTATTTCTGCACCTAAAATGAAATTATTTCAAACAAAGATTCGATTTTTAGGACATGATATTCATAAAGGAACAATAAGACCTATTACAAGAGCTATAGAATTTGGCGATAAATTCCCAGATGAAATTAAAGATAAAAATCAATTACAATGATTTCTAGGTTGTCTAAATTATGTAGCTGACTTCTTTCCCCAGTAACGCACCCTCTGTGCGCCCTTGTATGAAAGATTAAAAAAGAATCCACCGCCATGGACAAAATAACATACCAATATAGTTAGAGAAGCAAATACCGCTTGTGTAACAAATGTATGCAAAGTACTCAACATCGAATAATGTGTAACAAATGTATGCAAGGTGTTTGCCTAGCGATGTGTCTTCATGCACACACTTGAGTTTTCATGTAACACTTGTGACACACTAATGCACCAATTCCAGCCATTTCCACCAAATACCGCTTCACACAATTAATCACATAAACTACCAAATCCACATTCAATTTTGCACAAGATGCACTAAAACACAACAAAAGCCAAGCAAAACTAGTATTTACAAGCCAGTATAACACTGACTTATCATGAGGCCGATGGAAATTTTTTAGTGTAGGGAGAATCAAATAATGCCATCCATCGTGGTGCCTCCAACCTTGGAGCTCAAACCCCTACCACCTCACCTCAAATGTGTATTCCTTGGTGAAAATGACACATTACTGGTGGTCGTTTCAGCTTTGTTGGAAAAGTGGCAAGATGTCAAGCTGCTGGAGGTCTTGAAGGAGCACAAATAGGCAATTGGATTGACTATAGCCGACATTAAGGGCATAAGTCCATCCATTTGCATGCATAAAATCCTTTTAGAGGAAAATCAAGTGCCAGTGCGAGACCGCCAAAAGGAGACCTAATCCAATGATGATGGACATTGTGAAAAAAGGAGATCATTAATCTTCTCGACTTTGACATGATCCACGCCATATCAGATAGTGAGTGGGTGAGTCCGGTCCAATGCGTACCGATGAAAGGAGGTGTCAGGGTAGTCAAAGCGAATAACGATGTGATGTTGGCCACCCGAGTTGTGAATGCATGAAGGGTGTGCATGGACTACCGTAAATTGAACAAGGCAACAAGGAAGGACCATTTCCCCTTATCTTTCTTGGATCAATTATTAGATCGCATTGCGGAATACCTTTTCTACTGCTTTCTTGATGGTTGTTTGGGATACAACTAGATCCTTATTGATTCAAAAGACCAAGACAAGACAACCTTCACATGTTCATTTGGAACATTCGCCTACAAAAGGATGTTGTTTGGGTTGTGTATTGCTCTTGCAACTGTTCAATGTTGCATGCTCTCCATTTTTCACAACATAGTGGAGGACTTCATTGAGGTGTTTATGGATGACTACTCCATGTTTGGGTGATCGTTCGACATATGCTTGAACAACTTGGCCAAATTCCTTAAAAGGTGTGAAGAAACCAACCTAGTCTTGAATTCGGAGATGTGCCAGTTCATGCTGCAAGAGGGGGTGGTTCTTGGACACAAGATCTCGGCAAATAGGATTGAGGTGGATCGGGCAAAAGTTGAAATAATAGCCAAACTCCCACCTCCGATCAATGCCAAAGGAGTCCGGAGTTTCTTAGGTCATACCAGATTCTACCGATGATTCATTAAGGACTTCTCCAAAGTGGCAAAACCCCTTTGCAATTTACTTGAAAAGGATGCACCATTTGAGTTTGATGATGAGTGTATGGTGTCATTCGAGTACTTGAAGAAGCGGTTAACAAAAGCACCGATCATTCAAGCACCGGATTGGAATTTGCCATTTGAGGTGATGTATGATGCTAGCGATTACGCCATGGGAGCCGTTTTGGGTCAACGTAAGGACCAGGTGTTTCATGCTATATACTACGCTAGTAGAATCCTTAATTAAACCCGAGGGAATTATACTACCACGGAGAAGGAGATGCTTGCGGTGGTATTTGCTTGTGACAAGTTTTGGATGTACTTGTTCAGAGCCAAGGTAACGGTATTCACGGATCATGCAGCCATCAAGTACCTAATGTCCAAGAAAAAGGCAAAACCGAGGCTAATACAGTGGATTCTCTTATTGCAAGAGTTTGATCTAGAAGTCATGGACAAGAATAGAATGGACAACAAAGTGGCCGATCATTTATCTAGATTTGAAAGTGGCAAATAGGTAGGAGAAATGGTAAAGGGATTGATCCAAGAAGCATTTCCCGATGATAAGTTATTTGCCATCAAAGAAGTGAATGGGGTACCATGGTATGCGGACTTGGTGAATTCTGTTGTCTCCCGACGCATTCCACCCGAACTCAAATCACCCCAAAGGAAGAGGTTCATTCATGAGTCCGGATACTACGTGTGGGATGAGCCATTTTTTCCGTATTTGTAAAGACCAAGTCATCCAGCGTTGCATACCCGAGGAAGAACAAGCGTAGATCTTGAGAGGTTGGCACAAGTCACCATATAGTGGACACTTTAGAGGTAAAAGGATGACATTCAAAGTTTTGCAATCCGGGTTTTATTGGCCGCAACTTTTTGGAGATGCACATGAATGGGTGAAGAGGTGCGAGAGATGTTAGAGAGTCGGCAACATATCTTGGAAGAATGAGATGCCATTGAATAACATGCTTGAAGTCGAATTATTTGACGTTTGGGATATCGATTTCATGGGGCCGTTTCCCTAATCATATAGGAATTATTACATACTCGTGGCCATCGATTACGTCTCCAAATGGATATAGGCGGTTGCATTGCCATAAAATGATGCGAAGAGTGTAGTGAAGTTCCTGAAACATAACATCTTCTCACGGTTTAGGACACCTAAGGCCATTATCAGTGACGGAGGCACACACTTATTCAACCAAAGCTTTGAAGCACTGTTAAGAAACTATGGTGTAAGGCATAAGGTGTCCACCGCTTACCATCCTCAACCAAGTGGACAATTCGAATTATTGAACTGGAAATTAAGAGGATTTTAGAAAAAGTTGTCGGTCCAACAAGGAAAGATTTCGCAATGAAATTGGATGATGCTCTGCGGGCTTATCGTACGGCATACAAGACCCCCATCGGTACCTCTCCATTTTGCTTGGTGTTTGGGAAAGCATGCCACTTGCCTTTGGAGCTTGAATACAAGGCATATTGGGCAATCGAAGAGTTGAATATGGATTACGAAGTGGCTTCGTGGAAACCAATGTTCGAATTGAATGGATTGGATGAATTCCAGTTCAATGCCTACAGAAGTGCGGCACTCTACTAGGAAATGACAAAAAAATGGCATGACAAGAGGATCCTACACAAGGAGTTCATACCGGAGTATGGGCTTATCGTACAGCATACAACCCCCCATTGGTACCTCTCCTACGCAAAGAGTATTATTGTACAATTCCGACTTGAGACTTTTCCCAAGGAAACTAAGATCATGGTGGGAAGGACCTTTTGTTGTGAAATTGGTATTCCCTTATGGAACCGTAGAGGTGCTAAATAAGAAGATGGGCAACTCATTCAAGGTGAACTGTTAGCGGTTGAAGCTCTATTTGGGTATGAAGAAAAAGAGAACCGAGTTTTTTTGGTGGCTATTGAAGAACGACCACCGCATCAATAAAATCATGAAGCTCCGTCAAACTACCGACGTTAAACACAGCATTTCTTGGGAGGCAACCCAATCTTTCTTCTCGTTTCTCGTCAATTTCATTACTTAGATTAATGTTTTGTGTTTTGTTTAAATAAATGTTTTGGTTGAAATTGATTTGAGTGTAATTGTTGGTGTTTAGGTGAAGAGAGTGATCGGGATTGACGGAATGACATTCCAAGCAAGGGAGAAGAAAGAAAAAAGGTAAAAATCAGACAGGCTCATTCGGCGCACCGGATATAACTTTTCTGTTGCACCATATAAAATGCACGAAAAAGGCTTTTGGTCAGAAAACACCGGCGCGCTGGAGGAAACTTCTTCGTTGCGGCTCATAACCTCCGGCGTGCTGGAGAACGTTTCTAACGCGCCGCTGAGGAATTTAAAAAAAAATTGAAAATTTTAGACTAAAAATGGGCAAAAGCCTTTGTTTCTCTCATCAGCCTAAAAACTTTTGTTTCTCTCATTCTCTCTCGGCCAACATCACTTGCACTCACCTCACTTCAATTTTAATTCTAAATCAACTAGTAGAATAATTCCTATGATCTTTAGCATCACTAAGATAGATTAAACACCACAATCAACCGTTTAAATTCCAAGAAAAATATAGAAATTAAAAGTTTTGAGCAAATTTCAAACTTCTCAATCGGGCTCAATTCGTAGAAATTTAGTGGAAGTGGGAGCTTGGAAAAGGTTCAGGGACACCCATAGAAGGATTTTGAAGGCTTAAACATCACTTACTACACCTAAATCCGAATTTGGGTAAAAATTTCAGCCCTAAATTTTTGAGGTAACACACTTCATTCTTAACTCGTTTTTGTTAACTCTTAGAATGTGATAATTATATTGGATATTGGTTGATGCTCTATGCAGTTTTGTGTTGCTAAAATTGGTTCAATGTCATACATAATTGTTGGGAGAAATTTTTGTTGATTTAGAGCATGCAAGGTGTTTGTGAAAATGCTTGAATGAACTTGTAATGCTTCATTATGTATGGTTGTGATGAATTCTTTCTGGTGGAGTCTCCACCCCCTCCGCCATGGGCGGCGGTGACAGGAACTACCAATGTGACCGTTAGGGCAGTGTAACGGTAAAAAAAGGGAAAAAGGCGTCTGAATTTGGTAGGGCAGTGTAGTAAGTCCTAGAGAGAGATGAGACTAATGATAGACTTAGCTGAATTCTATCTACACATTAGTGCATTTGAATATACATATGAAAAAGATTTTGATGAACAAAAAATACCAACAAAAGCACGACCATCTCAAATGAATAAAGAAATGGTTGAATATTGCAAAAAAGAAATTGATGATTTGTTAAAAAAGAAAATAATTAGAAAAAGTTATTCTCCTTGGAGCTATTCTGCATTTTACGTTAATAAAAATTCAAAAATTGAAAGAGGTGTTCCAAGATTAGTGATTAATTATAAACCCTTGAATACAGTTTTACAATGGATTAGATATCCAATTCCAAATAAAAAAGATTTATTAAATAGAACTTTTGGAGCAATGATATATTCTAAATTTGATTTAAAATCTGGATTTTGGCAAATACAAATTGCTGAAAAAGATAAATATAAAACTGCATTTACCGTTCCATTTGGTCATTATGAATGGAATGTAATGCCTTTTGGTCTTAAAAATGCTCCTTCTGAATTTCAACATATAATGAATGATATTTTTCCATCATATTCATTTATAATTGTCTATATCGATGATATCTTAATTTTTTCACAAAATATCGAACAACATTTTAAACATTTAAATATTTTCATAAAAGTTGTTATTAAAAATGGTTTAGTTGTTTCTGCTAAAAAATTAAAATTATTTCAATCTAAAATTAGATTTTTAGGATATGAATTAGAACATGGTCAAATTACTCCAATTGCTAGAAGTATTGAATTTGCAAATAAAGTTTCTAATGAATTAATAGATAAAAAACAATTGCAAAGATTTTTAGGAAGTTTAAATTATATTGGTGAGTATTATAAAAATTTGGCTATAGATAGTAAACCTTTATATGATAGATTGAAGAAAAATCCTCCTGCATGGTCTGAAATTCATACTAATGCAGTCAAAATAATTAAACAAAAAGTTAAATTTTTACCATGTTTAAGTTTAGTAAATCCTGATTGGTTTAAAATTGTTGAAACTGATGCTTCTGATATTGGTTATGGAGGAATTCTAAAGCAAAAGAATCCACAAACCAATAAAGAGGAATTAGTTAGATACTATTCTGGAACATGGAAAAATGCTCAATTTAATTATTCTACAATTAAAAAAGAAATTCTTAGTATAGTTCTTTGTATTTCTAAATTTCAAGATGATTTACTAAATCAAGAATTTTTACTTAGAGTTGATTGTAATGCTGCAAAAGAAGTATTACAAAAAGATGTAAAAAATATTGCATCTAAACAAATATTTGCTAGATGGCAAGCTATTTTATCTGTATTTGATTTTAAAATAGTCTATATTAAAGGTGAATTAAATTCTTTACCTGATTTTCTTACTCGTGAATTCTTACAAGGATAAAATTTCTTGCAGGTTATGACAAAAAAAATTGAAGAAGAATTTTCAATAGATGAATATTTGAAAAATTATCTTCAAAAACCCTCTATTATTAAAAGAGTAGAGAGAATAAGAAATTATAATACAAAATCTTTAAAAGATCAAATTTTTATTCATCAAATACAATATTACAGAATGATAAGAATAAATAAAATCATACAAAAATCAGATTCACCTAATAAAAAAACTTATAATAGATTTATAAAAACTTTTGGAAAGAAAATATATTTTGTTTAAAAAATTAAATAATGGAAGAAAACTTTAAATTACAATGGTTAAAAGATTATATTGAAAATCCTGCTACAATTAAGAAAATTAGAAAAATTTATTCAATAAAAGAAAGGGTTCGTCAGGATCCTGAATTTCCTCATGTTTATCATGTAGAAAATGTAAATGTTTTATCAATAAAACAACAAGTATTTTTACATCAAATGCAATATTACCAAATGTTGATTTCATATCACATAAATAAATCTAGAAGACATCCAATAATAAATCAATTTTTATGGAATCGTCTTGAAAATTTTAGAACAGAAATTGCTATTATTATTTAAAATCTTTTTATTTAAAATTTTTGCAGGAAATGCAAGGTAGAGGTGGAAGAGGTCATAGACCTCAAATGGATTTTGGTTATGTTAGCCATTACAATTCCCAATATCCTCCACTATACTGGTCATCTCAAATGAGAGGTCAGTCTTCTTTAAATCAATCCAATTCTAAAAATAATTCCCTTGTTCCATTGGGTCATATACCCACAGCGAAAAATGTCCTTCTTGATGAGTCCTCAAATCAGGACCATGATTATATTAAAAATTGAATAATCGCACATTCAATTGTCATTTCTGAAACAGATCTCAAATTAGATTTGTATGCGATTATTCAAAAATATTTCAATAATCCTTCTAATTCTCATTTCAGTTTAAGAGGACCACTTCCTCTAAAAATTCGGCATACTTATGCTGATTTTCTAAATTTTACCAAAATTGCTGATATAAATGACAGACCCAGAACCAGTCGTCACCAAAATTGGTTGCCTACACTGAAGACAATGAAATTGCTTTGTCTCAGATGTATATTCATAAAATACCATCTTATTCTGACTGGAATTATTCTCAAATTCAAACTCAAAATTTTATTTCAAGATATAACAATTTTGAATATGCATTTATGTACACAGATATGGTGGAAAGTTTTCACAATGTACACTTATATCAAAATTCTTCTTACAAGCATACTTGGTGGATTCGTATTGATGAAGCCAATTTTAATAAAATTATTCCAGGTTGGTTTCTTAATTGGTTTAAAATTCATGGACCAAAAGAAGAAACTTTCTTACCTGAAAAATTGAAAAATTTGTTCATTCAGTTTAAAAATGTCTATTCTGAAAAATTTCAGCATTCAAAATTTCCAAAACAACCATTTTTACTCTTTTTAATAAAATTTCAAATTCCATGGTTATATGCTTGGAAATATGAAACTGGATACAATAATGATGGAATTTTACAGCTCACAAGAGTTGCGTACACTAAATGGTGGCCAAAATGTCAAGTGGATTACATTGAAATTGAGAAGTCATTTGTTGATGCAAAAAATTATCTTGAAAAAGGAAAAGTAACACAAGAAATTGACAATTCTTCTCAAAAAGAATTAAATGAGAAAAATGACTTGATTGCAAAATTGCAAAATGAATTGAAAAAAGTGAAAGCTATTTCTTCTCCTGAAAAAGAAAAAGAAGAAAAAATGACAAAAGGAAAAGAAAAAGAAAAAATTGAAAAAATTGAAATAATAGAAAAAGAAAAAAGAAAGTGAGAAAAGAAAAAAGAGAAAAGGAAAAAGTACTCAACATCGAAGGGCGCAGACGGACTGCCACTTTCAGGAATTTTTACTCATAGGTTTTTGTCAAAAATAGAAAATTGTAATATATTGCCCACGAGATTTATTCGTATTCACATTTTGCACCCAACATAACTAAAACAAAGTGCTCTTTTTTTATCGTTTCTTGCACATAACTTGATGAGAAATATGTAATCTAGCGATTTGTGTGCAAAAACAAATATGAAATTAATACTTTTCAAAAATCAGTATTTTTTTCGTTGAGCAATAACTCACTATTTTAAAAAAAAATAAAAAATAAACAAATACAGTTCGCAAGTGCACTATTACCTTTTTTTTGCTTGACTCATTAAAAAGTATGCAATCTAGAGATTTGTGCACAAAAAATAGAAAATTTTTAAAAATTACCATTTTTAATGGATTCACAATTTTTAGTCAAAAGTAGAAAATTATAAATATTTCCCCAGAAAATTATTTTTATTCACATTTTGCTTCCGACATGACTAAAATGATGTTATCCCATTATTTGTAGCAAGTGAAATTAAAATAAAAAATTCTAGAAAGAATAATTATTTTTCTTGAACGATATATAAAACTCACGATATTTGAAAAAAACAAGACATAAATTAGCGAAATTATTGTCGATGGATTTTATTTCTGGTCTACTATTTCTATTCAATTTAAAAAAAACACATATAATCTAATGACGTGTGTAAAAAAATACAACAATTGTACATCATAATTTTTGGTGATCTATAACTCACGATTTTTAAAAAAAAAGTTATAAAACCACAAAAAATACTGGCTGCATTTTCTCTTTTTGGATTGTTTTTTGCACATAAATTGATAAGAAATACGTAATCCATAGATTTGTATATAAAAAAATGAGAAAATTAAAAATTTTCAAAAATCAGCATTGTCGGTGAATTATAAATCACTATTGTTTACAAAAATAGAAAATCACAAACAATAGTTAGCAAATGCTCTATTTGGTAATTGTTTTGCCGAACTCAATGAAAAGTATGTAATGTAGTGATTTGTGCACAAAAAAAGGAAGTTTAAAATTTTCAAAAAATCACCATTTTCTGGGGTAATTACTTTTAGATTTTTGTGAAAATTAGAAAATTGTAATATATTGCCCACAAGATTTATTCGTATTGATATTTTGCACCCAACATATCAAAAAACAATTGCTCTTTTTTAATCGTTTCTTGCTCGTAACTTGATGAGAAATATGTAATCTAGCGATTAGTGTCCCGAAACAAATATGAAAATTAAAAGTTTTCAAAAACCAGTATTTTCGTTGAACTATAACTCGCTATTTTTAAGAATAATAAAAAATAAACAAATAATGTTCGCAAATGCAATATTATTTCCAATTTTTTTTGCCTAACTCAATGAAAAGTATGCAATCTAGTGATTTGTGCATAAAAAATAGAAAATTTTTAAAAATCACAATTTTCAATGGATTCAAAAATTTAGGTCAAAAGTCGAAAATTATAAATATTTCCCCAGAAAATATATTTTTATTCACATTTTGCTACTGACATGACTAAAATGATGTTATCCCATTATTTAGAGCAAAAGAAAATAAAATAAAAAATATTAGAAACATTAATCATTTTTCTTGAGCAGGATATAAAACTCACGATCTTTGAAAAAAACAAGACATAAAATTGCGAAATTATTGTCGACGGATTTTTTTTATGGTCTACTTTTTCTATTCAATTAAAAAAGAACACATATAATCTAACGATGTGTGTAAAAAACATAAAACACTTGTAAATCATAATTTACAATTGTTTTTTGCACATAACTTGATAAGAAATATGTAATCTATAGATTTGTATATAAAAATAAAGAGAAAACTAATATTTTTCAAAATTCAGCATTTTCTGTTAATTATAAATCACTATTTTTTACAAAAATAGAAAATCACAAACAATTGTTAGAAAATGCTCTATTTGGTAATTTTTTTGCCCCACTTAATGAAAAATATGTAATGTAGTGATTTGTGCACAAAAAAACGAAAGTTTAAAATTTTCAAAAATCACCACTTTCAGGAATTTTTACTTATAGGTTTTTGTCAAAAATAGAAAATTGTAATATATTGCCCACGAGATTTATTCGTATTCACATTTTGCACCCAACATAACTAAAACAAAGTGCTCTTTTTTTTATCATTTCTTGCACATAACTTGATGAGAAATATTTAATCTAGCGATTTGTGTGCAAAAACAAATATGAATTTAATACTTTTCAAAAATCAGTACTTTTTTAATTGAGCAATAACTCACTATTTTTTAAAAAAATAAAAAATAAACAAATACAGTTCGCAAGTGCACTATTACCGTTTTTTTTTTGCTTGACTCATTAAAAAGTATGCAATCTAGAGATTTGTGCACAAAAAATAGAAAATTTTAAAAATTACCATTTTTAAAGGATTCACAATTTTTAGTCAAAAGTAGAAAATTATAAATATTTCCCCAGAAAATTATTTTTATTCACATTTTGCTTCCGACATGACTAAAATGATGTTATCCCATTATTTGTAGCAAGTGAAATTAAAATAAAAAATTCTAGAAAGAATAATTATTTTTCTTGAACGATATATAAAACTCACGATATTTGAATAAAACAAGACATAAATTAGCGAAATTATTGTCGATGGATTTTATTTCTGGTCTACTATTTCTATTCAATTTAAAAAAACACATATAATCTAATGACGTGTGTAAAAAAATACAACAATTGTACATCATAATTTTTGGTGATCTATAACTCACGATTTTTAAAAAAAAAGTTATAAAACCACAAAAAATACTGGCTGCATTTTCTCTTTTTGGATTGTTTTTTGCACATAAATTGATAAGAAATACGTAATCTATAGATTTGTATATAAAAAAAATGAGAAAATTAAAAATTTTCAAAAATCAGCATTGTCGGTAAATTTTAAATCACTATTGTTTACAAAAATAGAAAATCACAAACAATAGTTAGCAAATGCTCTATTTGGTAATTGTTTTGCCGAACTCAATGAAAAGTATGTAATGTAGTGATTTGTGCACAAAAAAAGAAAGTTTAAAATTTTCAAAAAATCACCATTTTCTTGGTTATTACTTTTAAATTTTTGTGAAAATTAGAAAATTGTAATATATTGCCCACGAGATTTGTTCGTATTGATATTTTGCACCCAACATATCAAAAAACAATTGCTCTTTTTTTATCATTTCTTGCTCGTAACTTGATGAGAAATATGTAATCTAGCGATTAGTGTCCCAAAACAAATATGAAAATTAAAAGTTTTCAAAAACCAGTATTTTTGTTGAACTATAACTCGCTATTTTTAAGAATAATAAAAAATAAACAAATAATGTTCGCAAATGCAATATTATTTCCAATTATTTTTGCCTGACTCAATGAAAAGTATGCAATCTAATGATTTGTGCATAAAAAATAGAAATTTTTTAAAAATCACCATTTTCAATGGATTCAAAAATTTTGGTCAAAAGTAAAAAATTTTAAATATTTCCCCAGAAAATATATTTTTATTCACATTTTGCTACTGACATGACTAAAATGATGTTATCCCATTATTTAGAGCAAAAGAAAATAAAATAAAAAATATTAGAAACATTAATCATTTTTCTTGAGCAGGATATAAAACTCACGATCTTTGAAAAAAACAAGACATAAAATTGCGAAATTATTGTCGACGGATTTTTTTTATGGTCTACTTTTTCTATTCAGTTAAAAAAGAACACATATAATCTAACGATGTGTGTAAAAAACATAAAACACTTGTAAATCATAATTTACAATTGTTTTTTGCACATAACTTGATAAGAAATATGTAATCTATAGATTTGTATATAAAAATAAAGAGAAAACTAATATTTTTCAAAATTCAGCATTTTCTATTAATTATAAATCACTATTTTTTACAAAAATAGAAAATCACAAACAATTGTTAGAAAATGCTCTATATGGTAATTTTTTTGCCCCACTTAATGAAAAATATGTAATGTAGTGATTTGTGCACAAAAAAAAGAAAGTTTAAAATTTACAAAAATCACCACTTTCAGGAATTTTTACTTATAGGTTTTTGTCAAAAATAGAAAATTGTAATATATTGCCCACGAGATTTATTCGTATTCACATTTTGCACCCAACATAACTAAAACAAAGTGCTCTTTTTTTATCGTTTCTTGCACATAACTTGATGAGAAATATGTAATCTAGCGATTTGTGAGCAAAAACAAATATGAATTTAATACTTTTCAAAAATCAGTATTTTTTTCGTTGAGCAATAACTCACTATTTTTAAAAAAATAAAAAATAAACAAATACAGTTCGCAAGTGCACTATTACCTTTTTTTTTGCTTGACTCATTAAAAAGTATGCAATCTAGATATTTGTGCACAAAAAATAGAAAATTTTTAAAAATTACCATTTTTAATGGATTCACAATTTTTAGTCAAAAGTAGAAAATTATAAATATTTCCCCAGAAAATTATTTTTATTCACATTTTGCTTCTGACATGACTAAAATGATGTTATCCCATTATTTGTAGCAAGTGAAATTAAAATAAAAAATTCTAGAAAGAATAATTATTTTTCTTGAACGATATATAAAACTCACGATATTTGAAAAAAACAAGACATAAATTAGCAAAATTATTGTCGATGGATTTTATTTCTGGTCTACTATTTCTATTCAATTTTAAAAAAACACATATAATCTAATGACGTGTGTAAAAAAATACAACAATTGTACATCATAATTTTTGGTGATCTATAACTCACGATTTTTAAAAAAAAAGTTATAAAACCACAAAAAATACTGGCTGCATTTTCTCTTTTTGGATTTTTTTTGCACATAAATTGATAAGAAATACGTAATCTATAGATTTGTATATAAAAAAAATGAGAAAATTAAAAATTTTCAAAAATCAGCATTGTCGGTGAATTATAAATCACTATTGTTTACAAAAATAGAAAATCACAAACAATAGTTAGCAAATGCTCTATTTGGTAATTGTTTTGCCGAACTCAATGAAAAGTATGTAATGTAGTGATTTGTGCACAAAAAAAGAAAGTTTAAAATTTTCAAAAAATCACCATTTTCTTGGTTATTACTTTTAAATTTTTGTGAAAATTAGAAAATTGTAATATATTGCCCACGAGATTTGTTCGTATTGATATTTTGCACCCAACATATCAAAAAACAATTGCTCTTTTTTTATCGTTTCTTGCTCGTAACTTGATGAGAAATATGTAATCTAGCGATTAGTGTCCCAAAACAAATATGAAAATTAAAAGTTTTCAAAAACCAGTATTTTTGTTGAACTATAACTCGCTATTTTTAAGAATAATAAAAAATAAACAAATAATGTTCGCAAATGCAATATTATTTCCAATTCTTTTTTGCCTGACTCAATGAAAAGTATGCAATCTAGTGATTTGTGCATAAAAAATAGAAAATTTTTAAAAATCACAATTTTCAATGGATTCAAAAATTTTGGTCAAAAGTAGAAAATTATAAATATTTCCCTAGAAAATATATTTTTATTCACATTTTGCTACTGACATGACTAAAATGATGTTATCCCATTATTTACAGCAAAAGAAAATAAAATAAAAAATATTAGAAACATTAATCATTTTTCTTGAGCAGGATATAAAACTCACGATCTTTGAAAAAACAAGACATAAAATTGCGAAATTATTGTCGACGGATTTTTTTTATGGTCTACTTTTTCTATTCAATTAAAAAAGAACACATATAATCTAACGATGTGTGTAAAAAACATAAAACACTTGTAAATCATAATTTACAATTGTTTTTTGCACATAACTTGATAAGAAATATGTAATCTATAGATTTGTATATAAAAATAAAGAGAAAACTAATATTTTTCAAAATTCAGCATTTTCTGTTAATTATAAATCAGTATTTTTTACAAAAATAGAAAATCACAAACAATTGTTAGAAAATGCTCTATTTGGTAATTTTTTTGCCCCACTTAATGAAAAATATGTAACGTAGTGATTTGTGCACAAAAAAAAGAAAGTTTAAAATTTTCAAAAATCACCACTTTCAGGAATTTTTACTTATAGGTTATTGTCAAAAATAGAAAATTGTAATATATTGCCCACGAGATTTATTCGTATTCACATTTTGCACCCAACATAACTAAAACAAAGTGCTCTTTTTTTTATCGTTTCTTGCACATAACTTGATGAGAAATATGTAATATAGCGATTTGTGTACGAAAACAAATATGAAATTAACACTTTTCAAAAATCAGTATTTTTTTCATTGAGCAATAACTCACTATTTTTTTAAAAAAATAAAAAATAAACAAATATTGTTCGCAAGTGCACTAGAGATTTGTGCACAAAAAGTAGAAAATTTTCAAAAATCACCATTTTCAGCGGGTTCACAAATTTTTGACAAAAGTAGAAAATTATAAAAATTTCCTAGGAAATTTATTTTTATTCACATTTTCCTACCGACATGACTAAAATAATGTGATCTTAGTATTTGTAGCGAGAGAAAATAAAATAAAAAATTCTAGAAACAATAATCATTTTTCTTGAGCGAGATATAAAAGTCACGATCTTCGAAAAAAACAAGACATAAAATTGCGAAATTATTGTCGGTGAATTTTATTTCTGGTCTAGTTTTTATATTCAATTTAAAAAGAGCACATATAATCTAATGACGTGTGTAAAAAAATAAAACAATTGTACATCATAATTTTTGGCAATTTATAACTCACGATTTTTCAAAAAAAGTTATAAGATCACAAAAAATATTGGATGCATTTTCTCCTTTTGGATTGTTTTTTGCACATAACTTGATAAGTAATACGTAATTTATAGATTTGTATACAAAAAAATGAGAAAATTAAAAATTTTAAAAAATCAGCATTTTCAGTGAATTAAAAATCACTATTGTTTACAAAAATAGAAAATCACAAACAATAGTTAGCAAATGCTCTATTTGGTATTGCATAATTGAATTGATTTGGCCACAGCCTGCTGAAGTTAGGGCTGTTTGCCTCTAAAGTCTCCCAATTGATTCTGATGTCGAGCTGCACTTTGATGTCCTGCTTAGTTTGTTGAATGGATGTATGTTGCTACTGTGGTTTGAGGACACATACTGGGGTTATGCTGCCCAAATTTCGCTGTTTGGCACTTGTAGCTTATGTGAAGTGCAGTTTGCCATACTTGCTTGGGACAATGTAAGAAACCAGCAGGTCATGGCTACTTGCTTTGTTCTCTGAGCTCATGGCAAGCTGGGGGATCTTTTTGGACTGATTGGCTGCTGTTGCTATACTTGCTCTGTTATTGCTTTGTTGTGGAATGAGGGACAGCTCGGATGCAAAGAGTATAATTACTTTTGGTATTGCTTTTGGTCAACATAGTGGCTGCCTATTTTATGGGCAGCAATCTTATTGCACATATTGGCTCGGTTGCAATTTAACAAGATTTGAGAGTTCTTAGATTTTGAGTTGCCTACTTGGTTTCAAATTATCTGGACTCTTAAACTCCACACATACTCCTACTTTTAGTTCCTTTATTATACTATAGGAGTTTTGTTTTGCTCTTAGAATGTAAAGGAGTAGTACTCCTCGTTTATGGCTTTCCTTTTGTAACGGGGTGGCCGGAAAATCCGGCCTCGTATCTTTTGTTGATGTTATAATAAAACTGTTACCTTAAAAAAAATGCTCTATTTGGTAATTGTTTTGCCGAACTCAATGAAAAGTATGTAACGTAGTGATTTGTGCATAAAAAAAGAAAGTTTAAAATTTTCAAAAATCACCATTTCAGGGGTAATTACTTATAGGTTTTTGTCAAAAATAGAAAATTGTAATATATTGCCCACGAGATTTATTCGTATTCTTATTTTGCACCCAACATAACAAAAAACAAGTGCTCTTTTTTTATCGTTTCTTTCTCGTAACTTGATGATAAATATGTAATCTAGCGATTAGTGTCCCAAAACAAATATGAAAATTAAAAGTTTTCAAAATCCAGTATTTTCCTTGAACTATAACTCACTATTTTTAAGAATAATAAAAAATAAACAAATAATGTTCGCAAATGCACTATTAGGTCCAATTTTTTTTGCCCGACACAATGGAAACTATGCAATCTAGTGATTTGTGCACAAAAAATAGAAAATATTTAAAATTCACCATTTTCAGTGGATTCAGAAATTTTGGTCAAAAGTAGAAAATTATAAATATTTCCCCAGAAAATTTATTTTTTTTCACATTTTGCTTCCGACATGACTAAGATGATGTTATCCCATTATTTGTGGAAAGAGAAAATAAAATAAAAAATTCTTGAAACAATAATCATTTTTCTTGAGCGGGATATAAAACTCACGATATTAGAAAAAAACAAGACATAAAATTGCGAAATTATTGTCGACGGATTTTTTTATGGTCTACTTTTTCTATTCAATTTAAAAACAACACATATAATCTACCGATGTATGTAAAAAAATAAAACACTTGTAAATCATTATTTACAAGTGTTTTTTGCACATAACTTGATAAGAAATATGTAATCTATAGATTTGTATATAAAAGAATGAGAAAACTAATATTTTTCAAAAATAAGCATTTTCTGTGAATTATAACTCACTATTTTTTACAAATATAGAAAATCACAAACAATTGTTAGCAAATGCTCTATTTGGTAATTTTTTTTGCCCCACTCAATGAAAGTATGTAATGTAGTGATTTGTGCACAAAAAAAGAAAGTTTAAAGTTTTCAAAAATCACCACTTTCAGGAATTTTTACTTATAGGTTTTTGTCAAAAATAGAAAATTGTAATATATTGCCCACGAGATTTATTCGTATTCACATTTTGCACCCAACATAACTAAAACAAGTGGTCTTTTTTTATCGTTTCTTGCTCGTAACTTGATGAGAAATATGTAATCTAGCGATTAGTGCCCCAAAACAAATATGAAAATTAAAAGTTTTCAAAATCCAGTATTTTCCTTGATAACTCACTATTTTTAAAAATAATAAACAAATAATGTTCGCAAATGCACTATTATGTCCAATTTTTTTGCCCGACTCAATGGAAACTATGCAATCTAGTGATTTGCGTGCAAAAAATAGAAAATTTTTAAAATTCACCATTTTCAGTGGATTCAGAAATTTTGGTCAAAAGTAGAAAATTATAAATATTTCCCCATAAAATTTATTTTTTTCAAATTTTGCTTCCAACATGACTAAGATGATGTTATCCCATTATTTGAGGAAAGAGAAAATAAAATAAACAATTCTTAAAACAATAATCATTTTTCTTGAGCGAGATATAAAACTCACGATATTTGAAAAAAACAATACATAAAATTGCGAAATTATTGTCGACGGATTTTTTTTATGGTCTACTTCTTTTATTCAATTTAAAAATAACACATATAATCTACCGATGTGTGTAAAAAAATAAAACACTTGTAAATCATAATTTACAAGTGTTTTTGCACATAACTTGATAAGAAATATATAATCTATAGATTTGTATATAAAAAAAATGAGAAAACTAATATTTTTCAAAAATAAGCATTTTCTGTGAATTATAACTCACTATTTTTTACAAATATAGAAAATCACAAACAATTGTTAGCAAATGCTCTATTTGGTAATTTTTTTTGCCCCACTCAATGAAAGTATGTAATGTAGTGATTTGTGCACAAAAAAAGAAAGTTTAAAGTTTTCAAAAATCACCACTTTCAGGAATTTTTACTTATAGGTTTTTGTCAAAAATAGAAAATTGTAATATATTGCCCACGAGATTTAGTCGTATTCACATTTTGCACCCAACATAAATAAAACAAGTGCTCTTTTTTTATCGTTTCTTGCTAGTAACTTGATGAGAAATATGTAATCTAGCGATTAGTGTCCCAAAACAAATATGAAAATAAAAAGTTTTCAAAAACCAGTATTTTCCTTGAACTATAACTCACTATTTTTAAGAATAATAAAAAATAAACAAATAATGTTCGCAAATGCACTATTATGTCCAATTTTTTTTGCCCGACTCAATGGAAACTATGCAATCTACTGATTTGTGCACAAAAATATAAAATTTTTAAAATTCACCATTTTCAGTGGATGATGCGTGTAGTCGTATCAGCAAAATTTTACCCTAAAACTACTAATGTAGTAGTAGTGAGAGGGATCGTATCCACAAGGAAGGGGATGGTCTCAAGAATTCAAGAATTGTTCTAAGAATTGTCACAGTAGCAAGTCACAAAATAGAATGAAATGTCCACACCAAAGGGAACAAGAACAAAGGAATAAAAGGGAGGCTACTAACAAGTATAAACAGATATCGTAGGGTTCTTGTATCGGATGAACACAGACCTAGCCAATCTATGCTATGCAATCAACTAGCAAACAAATCTCAAGGAGACCTAAGTTGCCTAGAAGCTCAAGTTATGGTTAGCATGGCGACCACACCACTTCCTGTACTTCTTGACACCATCCTCTCCCATGGCGAGGCCTGAGAATGGTGAAATTCACTCCGCAACTTCTCAACTCTCCAAGCTAACTACTATAACATGCGAAACCTAGGAAATCCCATGGCGAGGCCCGACATAAGCTTGAAATTCTTCGTTTATTAACACAGAGAGCTTATTTAACACTTTTCCTAATGTTTCAATTCATCGAAGCTTCCCATGGCGAGGCCTGAATCTCAGAAATGAAATAATCATAGAAAGCAAGTGTAAAGACTCAGAAAATCACACTTTAATTCTCATATCATGAATCTTCACTAACGTTGGTGAATCAAACCTCAACTCAGCATGGTGACCACAATCGAAGCTTGATCCATTCAAAATCAGTGTAGAGCTATGAAATTCAACAGATTTCAAGTAATAAATTCAAGTGCGATTTCAATCTTTATCAATTACGTCAATTACATAGCATCAAATCTCCTAAATCATGTATTCATCCGTTTAGAACCCTAAGATATCACACAATTAGTCAGAAAATTCCATATTCAACTCATATTCATCAAATTCCATCATTAAACAGTTCAATTCCATCAAATTGAGAGAATTCACCGATTAAAGTGTAGAGGAATGTCAAATGTTCCTTCGATTGAGTTCAATATGTAATCTCCGGTACAAAGTCGCGATCGGAAATGAAAACGGAGAACAATTTCTAGAGAGATAAACTAGAGAGAGAAAGAGAAAACGAGAGAGAAAATTCCCGCTCTCAAAATCAAAAGTTGGCTATTGAAACTAGAATCTGGAATCTTCTCTTAGAAATGTTAACTAACCCTCTATATATAGAGGTTTATACATCGTAACTAATACGCAACAGAAAAATACTACAAGATTACAAGAATGCCCCAACAAAGAATGTCTACAAACATCATAAAAGAAAATCCAAACTTAACATTATTTCAATCGTTCAGCGCTTTCAACCCATTCTAGAGTGCGCTTTCATAGCAGCTCCAGCGCCTTTGTGCCATAAGGAATCACGCCTCCAATCCATGCCAAAGTCTCTTCTCGTCCAGCAATCACCACGCCTTCATAAGCTAGGCAGAACACGCCTTCGGGCTCCCAACTTTAGCGTCCCTTCCTCAACTCAGATTCCGTGCGCCTTCGGGCCAACAGCTTCCACGCCTTCACTGCTACCTATACCAAGAACACACGATCAAAACACTTAACCAACTTTTCAGCCCACAAAATCTTTATTTGCCTACGATGCATCGTGGCGATGCATCGTAGTGCAAATTCCACAACCAAACCACACAACCACGATGCATCGTGGTTGAAATTTCAAGCCCTCAAGTGTACACTACGATGCATCTTGGTGTAAACTTCATTCCAACAAATACACTACGATGCATCGTAGTGTAAGCTAGAATCGTGAGCTACTTGTGTGATTCCTATGAGTTGCTAGTGTTGAGTGAATTTCTGTGAGGTTTGTGTTGAGTTGAGTGATGAAATGAGTGAAAAGGTGAAGTGAAGTACGAAGTGAAATGAAGTGAAAGCAATGAAGAATGCAAAAGAAGAATGAATGCCATGGAAGAACTCATGAACTCTAAGCTAAATGCAATCCATGTTTGCCGAAGTTTTGGGACACAACATCAATGCAAATTTATCATGTAAATGTGTGTACCGAAGCTGTTGTGAAGTGAGTGAGAAGTGATGTGAACAAGTGTTGTGAAGTCAAAGCAAAGATGCAAATGAAGGAAGTTGGAAAAATGAAACCGAAAGGCATGAAATGTGTTGTGAAGTTTAAGTATAGCAAGCATGAATGTTGTGAAGTGAAGATTAACACTACGATGCATCGTAGTGTTAAAATGTGTGTGTGTAAATTTGCACTACGATGCATCGTAGTGCAAATGTGTGCTGAGCAGAATCCTTCCCTTGTTTCCTCACTTGAATTCACACATTTGTACCATTTATCCCTCATTCTTGACAAATTCCTTCATTTTAGCACTCTAACCTTCAAACCACAGAATTGCACAAACCAACACAAAACAATTCAAAATCGTATGAAAACAAGCCAAAAGGATAAATGAAATCATATATTTGAGTTGGTATAAAACCAACTCATCAAATTCCCCCACACTTGTCCTTTTGCTTGCCCTCAAGCAAAGACACAAAATGTCATTTAAACTCACACTTCTTGCTTGCGAATTGAACACGACCATAACAACACACTCCACACAAACACCGTGCTTCATTATGACCCTTCGGTGGAAAAACCTTCCCATCCATTTCAAACACATTTCACACTATTATTAAAAACCTACCTATCCACTTCAAATACATTTCACACTACTATTGGATGTGCATGTTCTTAGTTAACCAGTTATACTCTAGTGGTAGGGATATACTCAATTCTTCATAGCAATCATCAAAACCAAGCTGTACTCATTTGAAGCTCTAACATAGATTTGTGAGTGGTGTGCAAATGTTTACATACAAATCAAGTCTCACTTATGATCAAAGAAATAGTATAGAATGCAAAGATTTTACTATTACTCCTTTACAAGTCCTCAACTTGCAAACACTGTATAGACATAAATGCACCATTTTAAGGATCATTGGTTGCCCTCGTTTCTTAACACTCTTTCCCCAGGTTGTCATCCTTTAGTGCTTTACCTTCGTTTCGCACATGACATTATTATACCGGGGTACTCCTTGGCCTTTCCAATTGTTGCCTTGGGTTTTATGGCTTTTGAATTCCGTCCCCACTCATGCGGATTATTCTCTTAAAATGCACACTTAGTGTGATAGAGCAGCCCCGTAGAGGAGTGGTTCATAAATGTGTGCTTTTGGAATATTGTCCACTCACTTAGCATCCAGCATATTTCATATTGGCATAACCTGCCTTTTTTCCAAATCATTTCCCCTGGTGCCTAAATGTCACTACAGATTTCCAAGGATTACTCAACATTATTCAAGAAAATTTCCAAAAATTCTCTATTTCTCACCTTTTCTCATAAGTTCAACCATCCTTGTATGTAATCCATTTTAGTGCTTGAAATCAACTATGTTAAGTTCAAACTTTCCCACTATGTTTTAACTCCTACCACTTAGCATTGAACTATCCTCAACACTGAGCATTTTTATTCAAGTTTTAAACACACATCCAACTCTAGTGCTAGTGCACTCTCCATGGATAGACAAGTTCTTCCACAAAAATGTCAACTACACATAACTTGTGTTCAAAAACATCACTTATTCACAAAAAGTCCAAAATGTTGCAAAAAATTTAAAACTTGCACACAAATGAGGAACACAACATATACGGGGTATACTATGCAAAAGCTCAAGATTACACAACAAAACTAAAAAGTAACATGCTTTGCATCACATAGCACAAAAAACTTCATGCACGAAAGAAAATAAGCATAAAAAGTGCAAAAGACACAAACCAAAGCAAACATTCCCTCCCCCACACTTAAAACTTACATTGTCCTTAATGTAAAGTAAAGATAGGTTTAGGGGCTCCCTGGTTTTGGTATATCATGAATTCTAATGCATAGTTCCCTCTCACGCATGAAAAATTTCAGTATGGGAGTGGTTCACGGCACCACTCCCCCACACTTAGCCTCATGTGCATAGTCCATTCCTCTTGCAACTTTTTTCATGTACATGCCCCTACAACATGAGTGGCCGAGTGAGTATCACAAAAACATGAAAACGTAAAGATTACCAAATTACTATATTAAAGCTAAGAGAAAAGAAGTAGTTCTGGGTTTTGTAAGTCCCCAGCTAGACTATCCTCCTCAAGCCGTTTCCTTCACAATTCAGAGTATCCATCCCTGCAAAATTCGGAATAACCATCTCTATACCATAAAGAAGAAATCTCATAAGCATTCTTCTTCCTTTTGTAGGGCACTTGAGGAGTATCTTCAAGGAGTTGTTCAAGCTCATACACATGGGGCACAACCACTATGAATTTCACTTTAAACCACTGAGGGTCCCCTATTAGAGGTACCTCCTGGAATTCTTCTATCATTGGAAGCACATCATCTACCTCTTCCAACACACTTACCATTTTGGTGCTGCAAGAACCAAGAATTTTGTATCCATGGTCTCAACAATCCCATCAGTAAGTTCAAAAATTGATGTATTAATAAAGCAATTTTCCACCATGTTAGCGATGTCATTCACAATTCGCACATCTTCCTCATTTAAACTAACATGGGAAATTTCTGGAGTCTATACTATCCTATCAACACCGAAATCATTGTCATTAGTTAACAAGAGGATTTCATTTAGCACTTCTCCTGAGTCACCAGTAAGATCCCTAGATTCAATTACCGTTTCAAGAGTTGGTGGCTCAACAAGAGTTTCAATCAATGTTTTGACATTTTCTTTAGCATGCTCAATTTTATCTTCATTCCTCATGTCACGATGTTCATCAAGATGAGACTCTATGCAATCTATCAGGACATCAAGAAAAGACATATCCAGAGAACGACTATCAGCATCATCAAGTATAGCTTGGCACTCATTACCATTTGAGAAATTCTAACACATGCTGCTTCTGAGCTCTGTTCTACCAAAACTTCATCTTGCATTTCAAAGATTGATTCATCTATAAAACAGCATTTCTACCATGTTTCCATTTTCAAATAAATCACTTTATCTTTCTTATCTAACTCTACACTCTTAGTTTCTTCTTCACATGCAATTAATGCCCTTAACCGGAATGCAACTTTGTTTCACATCTTCATTTATCACATGCATGCTCTGTGCTAAGACTCTAATGGCAAACAAGGTTCCACAGGCAAAGGATTATTCATAGCATAGTTAACATCAAAGACTACATGCTCATTGTTAATGCGAAATGTTACCGTTTTGCTTCTTACTCCAATCAGCGCATCACCAGTAGCAAGAAATGGTCTCCCAAAGATAATAGGCACTTCTGGATCCTCCTCCATGTCCAGCACAATGAAATCTACTGGCAAAGTGAATTTATCTACCATTACAAGCACATCTTCTACCATGCCCGTAGGCTTCACCAATGATCTGTCTGCGAGTTGCAAAGTGATCGCCACAGGACGAATTCTTTCACCCAAACCAACATTGATAGCAATTGAGAGAGGCATGAGATTGATTACAGCACCAAGATCACAAAGTACTTTCCCAAAATTTCTCGTGCCTATTTTGCATGGTATGGTGCAACTGCCAGGATCCTTCAATTTGGGTGGCAAATTGTGCTCTATTGAAGGCTCAAGTGACTCTAAAAGTATTGGTTGCATCTCACACCTAAGAATTTGTTCTTCGTTGGATATAATATCCTTGAGAAATTTTGCGTATTTAGGTACTGCAGTCACCAAATCAAGAAGAGGTAGGCTCACGTTCACTTGTCTTTACCTTCAGGTTTTACTAAAGAAAAATGAGAATTACAAAGAGAGCTAGAGAGCTTTCTTCAAAGATTGAAAGATGTAGTCATGAAAAGGTGTCCATTACAACCCATTTTGATTCTATTTATAGACCACCTAAGGACTTTTAAATAAAATACAAAAACGTAAGGACTAATAACAAAATAAAAAAGTAAAAGACAATAATACAAAAGACAACCATTCAAAAGTGATGTGACATTTTTCTAACTTCACTTTTCTTTGTCTCCATGATGTCTCCTACTTGATTGATGTCCCCACTTGCTTGGAATTTTCCTTCCCACTTGATATCATTTCTTTGAATTTTTCTTTTTTGCAACCTTTTGTGAACTGATTTTTCCAGCTTCATCTGATGAAGATTGAATCCACAAACTAATAAAGAAGAATTAGTTGGACTTACAACATCATCAACCGCCTCATGAAACGCCGAACGCGACTTGGGTGTCGACCTACAAAATCATACTTTTTTGTATTTTATTTAAAAGTCCTTAGATGGTCTATAAATAGAATCAAAATGGGTTGTAATGGGGACCTTTTCATTACTACATCTTTCAATCTTTGAAGAAAGCTCTCTAGCTCTCTTTGTAATTCTCTTTTGTAATCAAGAGTTCTTATGCAATAGAAATTTCTTGGTTTCAAAACTTTCTCTTCTTTTCTTCAAGCAATCTTCCTATCTTCTTTCTTCTTTAAGTTTTTATATTACAGGTTTATGCTAAGGAGTTAAGAAGTTCTTTCAAGTTCTTCCCTCCTGTTGTAAATTACTTTCAAGTTTTGCACATAAAGCTTGAAGATAAATGCTTCAAGATTAGAGAAAATAAATAGTAAGTCCCTTACTATTTTATTTTTGTTTATTTAATTTTAATGTTTAAATCCTGGTGTAAATTTGGTATCAGAGCCATGGAAGGCTAAGCCTCCTTTCGGGGGGGGGGGGATTACTAGCAGTTATGGTAACGTAACTTTGGATCTGAACATATGGTTTCACAACAAGAAGTTTTAGATCTATTCAGTTTAGTCTTAATTTATTAAATTCTGAATAAACAACGCCTTATTGTTATCAATATGAATAGATCTAAAGAAGAAAGAAGAAGAGAAGCTTGCTTGAAGAAAGAAGAGAAAGTTTTGAAACCAAGAAATTTCTATTGCATAAGAACTCTTGAGCCAAATTTACAGCCAGGATTTAAACATTAAAATTAAATAAACAAAAATTAATAGTAAGGGACTACATTTATTTTCTCTAATCTTAAGCATTTATCTTCAAGCTTTATGTGCAAAACTTGAAAGTAATTTTACAACAGGAGGGAAGAACTTGAAAGAACTTCTTAACTCCTTAGCATAAACCTGTAAATATAAAAACTTAAAGAAGAAAGAAGATAGGCAAGATTGCTTGAAGAAAAGAAGAGAAAGTTTGAAAACCAAGAAATTTCTATTGCATAAGAACTCTTGATTACAAAAGAGAATTACAAAGAGAGCTAGAGAGCTTTCTTCAAAGATTGAAAGAATGTAGTAATGAAAAGGTATCCATTACAACCCATTTTGCATTCTCATTTATAGACCATGCTAAGGAACTTTTAAATAAATACAAAAAAGTAAGGACTAATCACAAAATAAAAAAGTAAAAGACAATAATACAAAAGACAACCATTCAAAAGTGATGTGACATTTTCTAACTCCACTTCATCCTTACTCCTGTCTTTATCTTCCACTTGTCTTCCACTTGTCTTGATATTTCTTGTAATTTTCCTTGCAAAGTTTTCCACTTGTCTTCATATTTCTTTTCAGTTTTTTGATTTCTTCTTTCTTGCAGATCTTCTTATCGGCATTTTATCATCTTCAATTTCTTCAGATGAGAATGTCTTTTGAGTAGATACTGGAGATACTGCTCTGGATTTATCAAAATTAGAATCTAAAACTTTTAATACATAATCTTTATTTTTATAAAGATCATATATTAATTGTTCAAAGTTATATTTTTCCTTTTCTGTCATCTCAGGATAAGGATCATGATTTTGATATACAGATGTATCAAAATCTTCTTCATCATTAAGATTTATTAAATCCTCATTTGATATATAAGATGTTGAGGCATTTATTTTTTCTTTTCCTTTTCTATTTTTCTCTTTTTCAATTTTTTCTTTTTCAATTTTTTCTTTTTCAACTTTTTCCTTTTCTTTTTCTTTTGCTAATTTTTCCTATTTCTCCTTAAGTGGAGTAGAGACAGCAAAAATTCTATCAATTTCTTTTTTCATTTTTTCAATCATTTCTTTTTTCTTATTTTCAACAAAATTGTCTCTTTTGAAAGGAGATACATTGAAAGAAACATCTAATAATTTTCCTTTTGCTAGAAGAATATCTTCTTGTGCCAAGATTTTTTGAATTGAATCATAATCAACTTGACACTTTGGCCACCATTTTGTGTATAATATTCTTCTAAGCTGTGGAATGCCATCAATTGCATATCCTACTTCATATTTCCATGCAAATAACCATGGTATTTGGAATTTTATTAAGAATAATAGAAAGGATTCTCCAAAGATTTCAGGATTTTGGAATTTTGAGGAATAAATATATTGGAATTGGCTAAAAAATGGTTGTAATTTTTCAGGTAAAAAATTTTCTTGTTTTGGTCCCATATTTTTGAACCATTCAATAAACCAATTTGGTATGGGTTTTTCAAAAATGGAATCATCAATGCGTATCCACCAAGTGTGTCTACACAAGGAATTTTGATATAAGAATACTTTGGAGAAACTATCCACCATATCATAATAGGTAAATTGATATTCAATTTTATTGTAATTTGAAATGAATTTTAAGGCTTGGGTAGATGGTATTTTCCAATCTGAAAATGAAGGAATTTGGTGGATATATATTTGAGAAAGGGCTATTTCACTATCCTCATAAGTAGGAGACCATTCTTGAGGATGATTTGTTTTTGGTTTGTCTTTAACATCTGCAAATTTTGTGAAATTTAAAAAATCTGCATATGTATGACGGGTTTTTAAGGGTAAAGGTCCTTTTAAACCAAATTGAGAACTAGAAGGATGATTAAAATATTTATTTGCTACATCATAAGGATCTAATTTAAGATCACTTGTAGATATAGTTAAAGCATGTACTTGTACTCCATTTGGAATGTAATCATAATCCTGATTTGAGGATGTTCCTTCTAAAATATTTCTTTTAACATTGGGATTAAAACATATAGAAGGTGTAGTAATTTTCTGACTAAGGAAATTTTGTCCTCTCATTTGAGATGACCATTGAGAAGAGGAATTAGGAAGTTTATTTTGACTTATTTGATTTATATTGTAACCAAATTTATTTTGGGATTGACGGCTTCTGCCTCTCATTTCCTGCAAAAAAGAAAATATTATTGTAGAGAACCAAATATTTTCCTCCTTTATCATAACTAAAACCTGCAAAAAACAATATTGTGAGATTTTAAGACAAATTAAGGTAAATATTTTAAAGATCTCTAATTTTAGGAAGAGTTACAAATTGAAATGATAAATTAGAATTTATTTTTGATAATTTTTTACCATCACATTGATAAGGATGCATTAAATTTAAAAAAGGATTTCCTAATATTACATGTTGACCAATTGCATTAGTTATTACAAATGGAGAACAAATGTAATTATTTTCTTCAGAAAATATGCAAACATCTGATATTTTATATTTTATATTTTATATTTATTTGTGTACCTTGTGCTGCATGTAATTCTACATGAGTATTTTCAAAATATTTTGAAGGAATTAATCCTTCTTTTATACAATTTAAATCTGCACCTGAATCAACCATTGCAATTGTTTGAATTTTATATTCTCTATTTATTATTAATGTAATAGAAATATAATATTTATGAGAAGTGACTAAGGTATTTATTTGAAGAAAATTATTTTGTTCAGAAATTTCTTCTATTTGTTCTTCATTCTGTGTATTTAATATATTTGTTAAATTTAATTCTTCTAAAATTAAAATTCTTTCTTTTAATTTTTGAATTTCTATTTTTAATTCATTAACTTCTTCTTTTAAAATTGGTAAAGTAATTTGTTTAGGATTTTGATTTTGTAAATGATCTATTACATCTTGCATTGTAAATGAAGTATTTATTCTATCTAATTTTCTTTTTATTTGAGAATTTTCATAAGAAGTAGATGGAGAATGATTTAAAGAATTTTTATTGTCTTCTTCTAATTGTAAATATTTTTCTAAATATTGTCTTTTTCTTATTGGATCTTGAATTTCTTCAACTAAATCAAGCATCATTTTATGCTTTTCAGATAATGTGAATATTCCTATTTCATTTAATCCATTAGCTTCAATTATTGCTTTGTAATAATCTGATTTCGAATTACAATTTTCACAATTTTCATTAGTATCATCTGAACTTATATTATTTATTTCTACAGATTCTTCACTATCTGATGAATCGGTTTTGTAAATTTTAATTTCTATTGTTTGTATTAAATATTCTTTTAATTCTTTATCTAAATTTATATCTTCTAATTTTTCCAAAAGAATTTCATTAATATTTGTCCTAGAAGTACATTTATTAGCATAATGTCCTTTTTTACCACATTTTCTACATGTTATATTTTCTTCTATCCATTTCTTTCTAGATTTTTTCTTTCTTTTAATTCTTTCTTCAGAATTTTCAGATCTTTCAGATGATCTCTCATATTTTTTATGTTTTTTCTTTAATTTTTTTTCTATTTTTCTAAGAGGTGATTTTAATTCATGTGGATTATAAGCAAATTGATGACAAAAATCTCCTAATTCTGCTTTTTGAGTTTCTCTTTTTATTTGTGCTTTTAATTTTATATCATTGCATAATTTTAAACCTTCTTCAGTACATACACTGATTAATTCTCCATAAGTAATTTGAGAAAATGGGATATTTATTCCATCAAAACAATTTCTTAGATTTCCTCTAACTTTTTCAGCAAATAATTTTGGTAAACCAGAAAGAAATTTTTCTTTCCAAAAATCTGCTTGAGAATCAGATCTTGAGTATAATTTTGACAAGAAAACATCTTTATACCATCTAAAATGAGATAGTGTAGGACATTTTAAATTCATTAGTAATTCTTTATGAGAATTTGTTAAGTAATTATTTCCAACAAAATGTTTAATTATTGCACATACAAGATTAAATGCAGCATCTGGAATATTAGTTGTAACAGTTATTTCTTGTGGTTGATTATTTTCTGGTTTTGGAAATATGGGTGTGGTTGTAGTTATTTGTTTAGTAGCTTTTATAATTTCACCTCTTTGATTTTCATTTAGATAATGATCCCACCAACCACGTAATTGTCCAGTAAAACCTTGAGTACAAGCTCTTACAGCTTGTTCTTCAGTAATATTTTCCATTTTTAAAATATTAATATACATTGATATTTTATGACACATATTAGCAATTTGATAAGGTGTAAACCCATCAAGATTCCATTCATATATAGCATTATTTTGATAACAATTTTGCCAATCACCATGTTCTTCAATTAAAAGATCTTGAGGAGTTGGTCTAGGATAATAAAATTGAGTTTGTGGATATTTTGGTCTATATTTTGAGTTAGGTTTCTTTATTTTATTTATTTCCAATTGATTTGAATCTTCATCTATGTATAAATTATTAAACATTTCTTCTAATTGATCTATTTGTAAATTATTATTAATCATTTCTTCTTTTTCAGAACTTAATACATTGAGTCTTAATTTATTAAATTCTGAATTTAATTTTTCTAATTTTTCTTTAGTAAAACCTGAAGGTAAAGACTTTAACATATTTAAAGGTAAATCAGGCATAGGTTTAAATGAAAATGGTTGAGTTTTACTAGACCCTAATTTTATATTTTCTAAAGGAAAAACATTTTTTGGGGTTTGAAGATTAATTTTATCTTCAATACGACATAATTGTTTAGAAATGGTATTTAAATTAAGATTTGTAAAATTATTTTGTCTGGCTATTTTTGCTAATTCAACATTATTAACATCAATATAAGGACAAGCCTCAGTTGAAGTATTTGCAGCTTCTATTTTTATTAAATGTGAAGGAGGATGAATTGCTTTTAATAATTTATCATCAGATAATTTCCAAGTCTGATGAGCTTCTTCTAGAACATTTAGACTATATTGATCATCAATGTATTTTGCTTTTTGTTCAGTATTAAACCATGATATGAATGAAATTATAACACCAGTGACTTTAATAAAATTATAATACTGATCCTGAAATTGTTTTTGTTGTTTAGTATTATAAATTTTAAAAAACCAATTTCTAAATGGTGTATATTGTGGAAGATTAAAATCTTTAACACATATTTTACTTATTTCTTTTAGATTAATTTTATTTTCTTGAGAAATTGTATTTATTTCAAAATTCATTTCTGATCCAAGGCTTATATCATCTTGTGATTTTTGTGTGTATATTGGTCTTGGAATTTGATTATCTGTTTCTTTAATTCTTTCAAAGTTAAACCTATCAGATCTAGATGCAGAAGAGTATGGAAATGAGGAGTATGAATTTCTTCTAGGAACATGTGTTTCAAATATTATTTCTACATTTCCTTCGTTATCTTCATGAATTTGAGCATCCTTAGATTTTAAAGGAATTGTTGGTCTACTTATTTTTTCTAAGACCCAATTTGATGGCAAAGATATTTCATCCCAATTTATTAATCTAGGTATTTGTAATTTTGATCTTTTTAAATTAGTTTCCATTAATAATGTACTTTTCCCATTATCTGTTATTCTTGCTCCTGGACTTATAGTATTCATTAATTTATAATAAAGTCTATATGTCAAATTAATATTTTCAGATCCAGGTTTCATATCATAACCTTTAGTTTGTAAATTGACAGTTAGTACATCATATAAATTTCTATCAGTTAAAGATACAGAAAAATTTGGATATGTATTAAAATAAATTGGACCATTGCAAAGACTAGACTCAATTAAGCCTAATAAAGAATCATGAAATTTATTATGCCTACAATCTCTTAAAGCAACTAAAATTGTAGTTTCTAATCCTTGTCTATTTAAAGGTTGTACAGCAATTTGTATAAGACCAATATGTAAATAATTATATCCTTGTTGTCTAATTTGAGACAAATAATCTAAATCTAGTAAATGTATTTCTTCAAATTGATTTTGTATAGAAATTGTTTTTTCTACATTTTTTATGGCTCTTTTAGTTTTTTGATCAAAAGTTCCATATTTATAAATTTTTTTATGTTCAATTTTTGGAACATGCCAATTTTGTATTTTTTGTTCAATTTCAGAAAATTCAACTAATTCAGAATTTTTAGTATTTTTATTTGAAGATGAAGCAGTAGAATTACTTCTAGATAATATAGATGTCATAATAATTGATAAGAGCTTCAGGTAGGATTACTAACAGAATTTATGGTAATATACACATAACTTAGTTTCTTTCATATGGAATCACGTATTGAATATCTTAGATTTTCTCCAAACTTGATATCACTTATTGAATATTTTAGATTTCTCCACACTTGATAACTTATTGTGCTAATGAAACTTAGTAAAACTTTGGTTTATATATCAATCTTTTGACCATTTAAAAGATAGAACATGTCTCATTTTTATTATGGATGATCTTGCTCGACTGTCAACGACATATTACTGGCTAAAAAGAGGACTTACAACATCATCAACCGCCTCATGAAACGCCGAACGCGACTTGGGTGTCGACCCACAAGATCATACCATAAGAAATTTGAAACCGTTCATTCTTTTAAGAGTCATTAGATTTAACATATAAAATAAGTTTCAACTAAGAAACAACGCCTTATTGTTATCAATATGAATAGATCTAAAACTTCATATTGTGAAGTCAAACTGAATAGATCTAAAACTTCTTGTTGTGAAACCATATGTTCAGATCCAAAGTTACGTTACCATAACTGCTAGTAATCCCCCCCCGAAAGGAGGCTTAGCCTTCCATGGCTCTGATACCAAATTTACACCAGGATTTAAACATTAAAATTAAATAAACAAAAATAAAATAGTAAGGGACTTACTATTTATTTTCTCTAATCTTGAAGCATTTATCTTCAAGCTTTATGTGCAAAACTTGAAAGTAATTTACAACAGGAGGGAAGAACTTGAAAGAACTTCTTAACTCCTTAGCATAAACCTGTAAACATATAAAACTTAAAGAAGAAAGAAGATAGGAAGATTGCTTGAAGAAAAGAAGAGAAAGTTTTGAAACCAAGAAATTTCTATTGCATAAGAACTTCTTGATTACAAAAGAGAATTACAAAGAGAGCTAGAGAGCTTTCTTCAAAGAATTGAAAGATGTAGTAATGGAAAAGGTGTCCATTACAACCCATTTTGATTCTATTTATAGACCACCTAAGGACTTTTTAAATAAAATACAAAAAGTAAGGACTAATAACAAAATAAAAAAGTAAAAGACAATAATACAAAAGACAACCATTCAAAAGTGATGTGACATTTTTCTAACTTCACTTTTCTTTGTCTCCATGATGTCTCCTACTTGATTGATGTCCCCACTTGCTTGGAATTTTCCTTCCCACTTGATATCATTTCTTTGAATTTTTCTTTTTTGCAACCTTTTGTGAACTGATTTTTCCAGCTTCATCTGATGAAAATTTTCTTGAAGGAGTATTTGCTCTGGATTTTTCTGAACAACTGGAATCCAACAATTTTAATACATAGTCTTTATTTTTATACAGATTATGTATTAATTGTTCGAATTCATTTTTCTCTTTTTCTGTCATTTGCAATTGTTCACCATCAGAATTGGTACTTGAATTTTCATCTGAAGAAATTTGCAAATCCTCTTCTGTTGAAGGTTCATCATCAGTGAATTTGATCAAATTTTTATCAAAAGAGAATCTTGAAATGGATGTTCTTTTTTCTTTTTTCTTTTTTCTTTTCTCACATTCTTTTTAGATCTATTCAGTTTGACTTCACAATATGAAGTTTTATCAAATTTACACCAGGATTTAAACATTTAAATTAAATAAACAAAAATAAAATAGTAAGGGACTTACTATTTATTTTCTCTAATCTTGAAGCATTTATCTTCAAGCTTTATGTGCAAAACTTGAAAGTAATTTACAACAGGAGGGAAGAACTTGAAAGAACTTCTTAACTCCTTAGCATAAACCTGTAAAATATAAAAACTTAAAGAAGAAAGAAGATAGGAAGATTGCTTGAAGAAAAGAAGAGAAAGTTTTGAAACCAAGAAATTTCTATTGCATAAGAACTCTTGATTACAAAAGAGAATTACAAAGAGAGCTAGAGAGCTTTCTTCAAAGATTGAAAGATGTAGTAATGAAAATGTATCCATTATAACCCATTTTGATTCTATTTATAGACCATCTAAGGACTTTTAAATAAAATACAAAAAAGTAAGGACTAATCACAAAATAAAAAAGTAAAAGACAATAATACAAAAGACAACCATTCAAAAGTGATGTGACATTTTTCTAACTCCACTTTATCCTTTACTTGTCTTTATCTTCCACTTGTCTTCCACTTGTCTTGATATTTCTTGTAATTTTCCTTGCAAAGTTTTCCACTTGTCTTCATATTTCTTTTCAGTTTTTTGATTTCTTCTTTCTTGCAGATCTTCTTATCGGCATTTTATCATCTTCAATTTCTTCAGATGAGAATGTCTTTTGAGTAGATACTGGAGATACTGGCTCTGGATTTATCAGAATTAGAATCTAAAACTTTTAATACATAATCTTTATTTTTATAAAGATCATATATTAATTGTTCAAAGTTATATTTTTCCTTTTCTGTCATCTCAGGATAAGGATCATGATTTGATATACAGATGTATCAAATTCTTCTTCATCATTAAGATTTATTAAATCCTCATTTGATATATAAGATGTTGAGGCATTTATTTTTTCTTTTCCTTTTCTATTTTCTCTTTTCAATTTTTCTTTTTCAATTTTTTCTTTTTCAACTTTTTCCTTTTCTTTTTCTTTTGCTAATTTTTCCTCTTTCTCCTTAAGTGGAGTAGAGACAGCAAAAATTCTATCAATTTCTTTTTCATTTTTTCAATCATTTCTTTTTTCTTATTTTCAACAAAATTGTCTCTTTTGAAAGGAGATACATTGAAAGAAACATCTAATAATTTTCCTTTTGCTAGAAGAACATCTTCTGTGCCAAGATTTTTTGAATTGAATCATAATCAACTTGACCACTTTGGCCACCATTTTGTGTGTAATATTCTTCTAAGCTGTGGAATGCCATCAATTGCATATCCTACTTCATATTTCCATGCAAGTAACCATGGTATTTGGAATTTTATTAAGAATAATAGAAAGGATTCTCCAAAGATTTCAGGATTTTGGAATTTTCGAGGAATAAAATATATTGGAATTGGCTAAAAAATGGTTGTAATTTTTCAGGTAAAAATTTTTCTTGTTTTGGTCCCATATTTTTGAACCATTCAATAAACCAATTTGGTATGGGTTTTTTCAAAAATGGAATCATCAATGCGTATCCACCAAGTGTGTCTACACAAGGAATTTTGATATAAGAATACTTTGGAGAAACTATCCACCATATCATAATAGGTAAATTGATATTCAATTTTATTGTAATTTGAAATGAATTTTAAGGCTGGGTAGATTGGTATTTTCCAAAATGAAGGAATTTGGTGGATATATATTTGAGAAAGGGCTATTTCACTATCCTCATAAGTAGGAGACCATTCTTGAGGATGATTTGTTTTGGTTTGTCTTTAACATCTGCAAATTTTGTGAAATTTAAAAAATCTGCATATGTATGACGGTTTTTAAGGGTTAAAGGTCCTTTTTAAACCAAATTGAGAACTAGAAGGATGATTAAAATATTTATTTGCTACATCATAAGGATCTAATTTAAGATCACTTGTAGATATAGTTAAGCATGTACTTGTACTTCCATTTGGAATGTAAATCATAATCCTGATTTTGAGGATGTTCCTTCTAAAATATTTCTTTTAACATTGGGATTAAAACATATAGAAGGTGTAGTAATTTTCTGACTAAGGAAATTTTGTCCTCTCATTTGAGATGACCATTGAGAAGAGGAATTAGGAAGTCTATTTTGACTTATTTGATTTATATTGTAACCAAATTTATTTTGGGATTGACGGCTTCTGCCTCTCATTTCCTGCAAAAAAAAAATATTATTGTAGAGAACCAAATCTTTTCCTCCTTTATCATAACTAAAACCTGCAAAAAACAATATTGTGAGATTTTAAGACAAATTAAGGTAAATATTTTAAAGATCTCTAATTTTAGGAAGAGTTACAAATTGAAATGATAAATTAGAATTTATTTTTGATAATTTTTTACCATCACATTGATAAGGATGCATTAAATTTTAAAAAGGATTTCCTAATATTACATGTTGACCAATTGCATTAGTTATTACAAATGGAGAACAAATGTAATTATTTTCTTCAGAAAATATGCAAACATCTGATATTTTATATTTTATATTTTATATTTATTTGTGTACCTTGTGCTGCATGTAATTCTACATGAGTATTTTCAAAATATTTTGAAGGAATTAATCCTTCTTTTATACAATTTAAATCTGCACCTGAATCAACCATTGCAATTGTTTGAATTTTATATTCTCTATTTATTATTAATGTAATAGAAATATAATATTTATGAGAAGTGACTAAGGTATTTATTTGAAGAAAATTATTTTGTTCAGAAATTTCTTCTATTTGTTCTTCATTCTGTGTATTTAATATATTTGTTAAATTTAATTCTTCTAAAATTAAAATTCTTTCTTTTAATTTTTGAATTTCTATTTTTAATTCATTAACTTCTTCTTTTAAAATTGGTAAAGTAATTTGTTTAGGATTTTGATTTTGTAAATGATCTATTACATCTTGCATTGTAAATGAAGTATTTATTCTATCTAATTTTCTTTTTATTTGAGAATTTTCATAAGAAGTAGATGGAGAATGATTTAAAGAATTTTTATTGTCTTCTTCTAATTGTAAATATTTTTCTAAATATTGTCTTTTTCTTATTGGATCTTGAATTTCTTCAACTAAATCAAGCATCATTTTATGCTTTTCAGATAATGTGAATATTCCTATTTCATTTAATCCATTAGCTTCAATTATTGCTTTGTAATAATCTGATTTCGAATTACAATTTTCACAATTTTCATCAGTATCATCTGAACTTATATTATTTATTTCTATAGATTCTTCACTATCTGATGAATCGGTTTTGTAAATTTTATTTTCTATTGTTTGTATTAAATATTCTTTTAATTCTTTATCTAAATTTATATCTTCTAATTTTTCCAAAAGAATTTCATTAATATTTGTCCTAGAAGTACATTTATTAGCATAATGTCCTTTTTTACCACATTTTCTACATGTTATATTTTCTTCTATCCATTTCTTTCTAGATTTTTTCTTTCTTTTAATTCTTTCTTCAGAATTTTCAGATCTTTCAGATGATCTCTCATATTTTTTATGTTTTTTCTTTAATTTTTTTTCTATTTTTCTAAGAGGTGATTTTAATTCATGTGGATTATAAGCAAATTGATGACAAAAATCTCCTAATTCTGCTTTTTGAGTTTCTCTTTTTATTTGTGCTTTTAATTTTATATCATTGCATAATTTTAAACCTTCTTCAGTACATACACTGATTAATTCTCCATAAGTAATTTGAGAAAATGGGATATTTATTCCATCAAAACAATTTCTTAGATTTCCTCTAACTTTTTCAGCAAATAATTTTGGTAAACCAGAAAGAAATTTTTCTTTCCAAAAATCTGCTTGAGAATCAGATCTTGAGTATAATTTTGACAAGAAAACATCTTTATACCATCTAAAATGAGATAGTGTAGGACATTTTAAATTCATTAGTAATTCTTTATGAGAATTTGTTAAGTAATTATTTCCAACAAAATGTTTAATTATTGCACATACAAGATTAAATGCAGCATCTGGAATATTAGTTGTAACAGTTATTTCTTGTGGTTGATTATTTTCTGGTTTTGGAAATATGGGTGTGGTTGTAGTTATTTGTTTAGTAGCTTTTATAATTTCACCTCTTTGATTTTCATTTAGATAATGATCCCACCAACCACGTAATTGTCCAGTAAAACCTTGAGTACAAGCTCTTACAGCTTGTTCTTCAGTAATATTTTCCATTTTTAAAATATTAATATACATTGATATTTTATGACACATATTAGCAATTTGATAAGGTGTAAACCCATCAAGATTCCATTCATATATAGCATTATTTTGATAACAATTTTGCCAATCACCATGTTCTTCAATTAAAAGATCTTGAGGAGTTGGTCTAGGATAATAAAATTGAGTTTGTGGATATTTTGGTCTAAATTTTGAGTTAGGTTTCTTTATTTTATTTATTTCCAATTGATTTGAATCTTCATCTATGTATAAATTATTAAACATTTCTTCTAATTGATCTATTTGTAAATTATTATTAATCATTTCTTCTTTTTCAGAACTTAATACATTGAGTCTTAATTTATTAAATTCTGAATTTAATTTTTCTAATTTTTCTTTAGTAAAACCTGAAGGTAAAGACTTTAACATATTTAAAGGTAAATCAGGCATAGGTTTAAATGAAAATGGTTGAGTTTTACTAGACCCTAATTTTATATTTTCTAAAGGAAAAACATTTTTTGGGGTTTGAAGATTAATTTTATCTTCAATACGACATAATTGTTTAGAAATGGTATTTAAATTAAGATTTGTAAAATTATTTTGTCTGGCTATTTTTGCTAATTCAACATTATTAACATCAATATAAGGACAAGCCTCAGTTGAAGTATTTGCAGCTTCTATTTTTATTAACTGTGAAGGAGGATGAATTGCTTTTAATAATTTATCATCAGATAATTTCCAAGTCTGATGAGCTTCTTCTAGAACATTTAGACTATATTGATCATCAATGTATTTTGCTTTTTGTTCAGTATTAAACCATGATATGAATGAAATTATAACACCAGTGACTTTAATAAAATTATAATACTGATCTTGAAATTGTTTTTGTTGTTTAGTATTATAAATTTTAAAAAACCAATTTCTAAATGGTGTATATTGTGGAAGATTAAAATCATTAACACATATTTTACTTATTTCTTTTAGATTAATTTTATTTTCTTGAGAAATTGTATTTATTTCAAAATTCATTTCTGATCCAAGGCTTATATCATCTTGTGATTTTTGTGTGTATATTGGTCTTGGAATTTGATTATCTGTTTCTTTAATTCTTCAAAGTTAACCCTATCAGATCTAGATGCAGAAGAGTATGGAAATGAGGAGTATGAATTTCTTCTAGGAACATGTGTTTCAAATATTATTTCTACATTTCCTTCGTTATCTTCATGAATTTGAGCATCCTTAGATTTTAAAGGAATTGTTGGTCTACTTATTTTTTCTAAGACCCATTTAAGTAGACCAACAATTCCTTTAAAATCTAAGGATTGCTCAAATTCATGAAATAACGAAGAAATGTAGAAATAAATATTTTGAAACACATGTTCCTAGAAGAAATTCATACTCCTCATTTCCATACCTCTTTCTGCATCTAGATCTGATAGGTTTAACTTTGAAGGAATTAAAGAAACAGATAATCAAATTCCAAGACCAATATACACACAAAATCACAAGATGATATAGAGCCTTGGATCAGAATGAAATTTTGAAATAAATTACAATTCTCAAGAAAATAAAATTAATCTAAAAGAAATAAGTAAAATATGTGTTAATGATTTTATCTTCCACAATATACACCATTTAGAAATTGGTTTTTTAAATTTATATACTAACAACAAAACAATTTCAAGATCAGTATTATAATTTTATTAAAGTCACTGGTGTTATAATTTCATTCATATCATGGTTTAATACTGAACAAAAAGCAAAATTACATTGATGATCAATATAGTCTAAATGTTCTAGAGATAGACTCATCAGACTTGGAAAATTATCTGATTGATAAATTATTAAAAGCAATTCATCCTGCTTCACAGTTAATAAAAATAGAAGCTGCAAATACTTCAACTGAGGCTTGTCCTGTTATATTGATGTTAATAATGTTGAATAGCAAAAATAGCCAGACAAAATAATTTTTACAAATCTTAATTTATTAACCATTTCTAACAATTATGTCGTATGAAGATAAAGTAATCTCAAACCCCAAAAAATGTTTTTCCTTTAGAAATAATTAAAATTAGGGGTTAGTAAAACTCAACCATTTTCATTAAACCTATGCCTGATTTACCTTTTAATATGTTAAAGTCTTTACCTTCAGGTTTACTAAAGAAAAAATTAGAAAAATTAAATTCAGAATTTATAAATAAGACTCAATGTATTAGTTTCTTGTAAAAAGAAGAAATGATTAATAATAATTTACAAATAGATCAATTAGAAGAAATGTTTAATAAATTTTATACATAGATGAAGATTCAATCAATTTGCGAAATAAATAAAATAAAGAATAACCTAACTCAAAATTTAGACCAAAATATCCACAAACTCAATTTTATTATCCTAGACCAACTCCTCAAGATCTTTTAATTGAAGAACATGGTGATTGGCAAAATTGTTATCAAATAATGCTATATATGAATGGAATCTGATGGGTTACCACCTTATCAAATTGCTAATATGTGTCATTAAAATATCAATGTATATTAATATTTTAAAAATGGAAAATATTACTGAAGAACAAGCTGTAAGAGCTTGTCTCAAGGTTTTACTGGACAATTACGTGGTTGGTGGGATCATTATCTAAATGAAAATCAAAGAGGTGAAATTATAAAAAGGCTACTAAACAAATAACTAACAACCACACCCATATTTCCAAAACCAGAAAAATAATCAACCACAAGAAATAACTGTTACAACTAATATTCCAGATGCTGCATTTAATCTTGTATGTGCAATAATTAAACATTTTGTTGGAAATAATTACTTAACAAATTCTCATAAAGAATTACTAATGAATTTAAAATGTCCTACACTATCTCATTTTAGATGGTATAAAGATGTTTTCTTGTCAAAATTTATACTCAAGATCTGATTCTCAAGCAGATTTTTGGAAAGAAAAATTTCTTTCTGGTTTACCAACATTATTTGCTGAAAAAGTTAGAGGAAATCTAAGAAATTGTTTTGATGGAATAAATATCCCATTTTCTCAAATTACTTATGGAGAATTAATCAGTGTATGTACTGAAGAAGGTTTAAAATTATGCAATGATATAAAATTAAAAGCACAAATAAAAAGAGAAACTCAAAAAGCAGAATTAGGAGATTTTTGTCACTCAATTTGCTTATAATCCACATGAATTAAAATCACCTCTTAGAAAAATAGAAAAAAAAATTAAAGAAAAACATAAAAATATGAGAGATCATCTGAAAGATCTGAAATTCTGAAGAAAGAATTAAAAGAAAGAAAAAATCTAGAAAGAAATGGATAGAAGAAAATTAACATGTAGAAAATGTGGTAAAAAGGACATTATGCTAATAAATGTACTTCTAGGACAATATTAATGAAATTCTTTTGGAAAATTAGAAGATATATTTAGATAAGAATTAAAAGAATATTTAATACAAACAATAGAAAATAAAATTTACAAAACCGATTCATCAGATAGTGAAGATCTATAGAAATAATACATATAAGTTCAGATGATACTGATGAATTTGTGAAAATTGTAATTCGAAATCAGATTATTACAAAGCAATAATTGAAGCTAATGGATTAAATGAAATAGGAATATTCACATTATCTGAAAAGCATAAAATGATGCTTGATTTAGTTGAAGAAATTCAAGATCCAATAAGAAAAAGACAATATTTAGAAAAATATTTACAATTAGAAGAAGACAATAAAAATTCTTTAAATCATTCTCCATCTACTTCTTATGAAAATTCTCAAATAAAAAGAAAATTAGATAGAATAAATACTTCATTTACAATGCAAGATGTAATAGATCATTTACAAAATCAAAATCCTAAACAAATTACTTTACCAATTTTAAAAGAAGAAGTTAATGAATTAAAAATAGAAATTCAAAAATTAAAAGAAAGAATTTTAATTTTAGAAGAATTAAATTTAACAAATATATTAAATACACAGAATGAAGAACAAATAGAAGAAATTTCTGAACAAAATAATTTTCTTCAAATAAATACCTTAGTCACTTCTCATAAATATTATATTTCTATTACATTAATAATAAATAGAGAATATAAAATTCAAACAATTGCAATGGTTGATTCAGGTGCAGATTTAAATTGTATAAAAGAAGGATTAATTCCTTCAAAATATTTTGAAAATACTCATGTAGAATTACATGCAGCACAAGGTACACAAATAAATATAAAATATAAAATATAAAATATCAGATGTTTGCATATTTTCTGAAGAAAATAATTACATTTGTTCTCCATTTGTAATAACTAATGCAATTGGTCAACATGTAATATTAGGAAATCCTTTTTTAAATTTAATGCATCCTTATCAATGTGATGGTAAAAAATTATCAAAAATAAATTCTAATTTATCATTTCAATTTGTAACTCTTCCTAAAATTAGAGATCTTTAAAATATTTACCTTAATTTGTCTTAAAATCTCACAATATTGTTTTTTGCAGGTTTTAGTTATGATAAAGGAGGAAAAGATTTGGTTCTCTACAATAATATTTTCTTTTTTGCAGGAAATGAGAGGCAGAAGCCGTCAATCCCAAAATAAATTTGGTTACAATATAAATCAAATAAGTCAAAATAGACTTCCTAATTCCTCTTCTCAATGGTCATCTCAAATGAGAGGACAAAATTTCCTTAGTCAGAAAATTACTACACCTTCTATATGTTTTAATCCCAATGTTAAAAGAAATATTTTAGAAGGAACATCCTCAAATCAGGATTATGATTACATTCCAAATGGAGTACAAGTACATGCTTTAACTATATCTACAAGTGATCTTAAATTAGATCCTTATGATGTAGCAAATAAATATTTTAATCATCCTTCTAGTTCTCAATTTGGTTTAAAAGGACCTTTACCCTTAAAAACCCGTCATACATATGCAGATTTTTTAAATTTCACAAAATTTGCAGATGTTAAAGACAAACCAAAAACAAATCAACCTCAAGAATGATCTCCTACTTATGAGGATAGTGAAATAGCCCTTTCTCAAATATATATCCACCAAATTCCTTCATTTTCAGATGAACTTAATACATTGAGTCTTAATTTATTAAATTCTGAATTTAATTTTTCTAATTTTTCTTTAGTAAAACCTGAAGGTAAAGACTTTAACATATTTAAAGGTAAATCAGGCATAGGTTTAAATGAAAATGGTTGAGTTTTACTAGACCCTAAAGAAAAGTGAAGTTAGAAAAATGTCACATCACTTTTGAATGGTTGTCTTTTGTATTATTGTCTTTTACTTTTTTATTTTGTTATTAGTCCTTACTTTTTTGTATTTTATTTAAAAGTCCTTAGGTGGTCTATAAATAGAATCAAAATGGGTTGTAATGGACACCTTTTCATTACTACATCTTTCAATCTTTGAAGAAAGCTCTCTAGCTCTCTTTGTAATTCTCTTTTGTAATCAAGAGTTCTTATGCAATAGAAATTTCTTGGTTTCAAAACTTTCTCTTCTTTTCTTCAAGCAATCTTCCTATCTTCTTTCTTCTTTAAGATTTTATATTTTACAGGTTTATGCTAAGGAGTTAAGAAGTTCTTTCAAGTTCTTCCCTCCTGTTGTAAATTACTTTCAAGTTTTGCACATAAAGCTTGAAAATAAATGCTTCAAGATTAGAGAAAATAAATAGTAAGTCCCTTACTATTTTATTTTTGTTTATTTAATTTTAATGTTGTTTTATTGCATGGTTTTATAATGAAAAAAGAGTAAATTACGTGCATGAATTATCTAGTTTAATTATCATAGATAAGTCTTATCAAATTTGGAAATTACCAAATAATAAATTACTGAAATCAATTTATATTTTGCAAAAACATAAAGAAGAAATTATGAATTACTCTTATGTTCAAAATAAAGAAATTGATATAATTCAAAATAATAATCTCTTTTATGTTGAAAATAAGAAAATTGAAGTAATTGAACAGAATAATGATTCTTTTGTTAATAAAAATGAAATAATAGAACAAGAAGAATTACATAAAATTGAAATAAATTTGAATAAAAGTGACATAGAAGATAATAATTCAAAAGTTAAAATTATTAAATCTAAAAATATTGATGAAATTTGTAATTTTGAAATAGAATTAGTTAATAATAATTTAGATGAAAATATTGAAAATAATAAAAATATTGATAAGGTAAGTGAAACTGATAAAACTAAAATTGTTAAAAATAGAAAATTAAATCAGTTAGAAATTTTTACATTATCTGAAAATCATAAAATGATGTTAAATTTAATTAATGAAATTAAAAATCCTATAAAAAGAAATCAATATTTTGAAATATATTTTTAAAATAATTCTTTACAAAATTATTTTTTTCCATCTAATGAAAATTCTTTTCAAAACAATAATTCTTTAAATATAAAACAAATAGATAAAGTAGACACTTCCTTAAAAGAAGATAAAATTACTTCACCTATATTAAAACAAGAAATTAATGAGTTAAAAACAGAAATTAAAATATTAAAAAATAAGACTTTAGAAGAAAAAGAACTTAATAAAATAGAAAAAAATTTTGATCAAAATTCTCAATTAAATACTTTAATTACTTCTCAAAAATATTACATTTTTGCAACTCTTATAATAAATAAAGAATATAAAATTAATTTTTTAGCAGAAACAACTAAACCATTTTTAACAACTATTTTAATAAAAATATTCAAATGTTTAAAATGTTGTTCAATATTTTGTGAAAAAATTAAAATATCATCAATATAAATAATTATAAATGAATATGATGAAAAAATATCATTCATTATATGTTGAAATTCAGAAGGAGCATTTTTGAGACCAAAAGGCATTACATTCCATTCATAATGACCAAATGGAACAGTAAATGCAGTTTTATATTTATCTTTTTCAGCAATTTGTATTTGCCAAAATCCAGATTTTATATCAAATTTAGAATATATCATTGCTACAAAAGTCCTATTTAATAAATCTTTTTTATTTGGAATTGAATATCTAATCCATTGTAAGACTGTATTTAAGGGTTTATAATTAATAACTAATCTTGGAACACCTCTTTCTATTTCTGAATTTTTATTAACATAAAATGCAGAACAACTCCAAGGAGAGTAACTTTTTCTAATTATTTTCTTTTTTAACAAATCATCAATTTCTTTTTTACAATATTCAACCATTTCTTTATTCATTTGAGATGGTCTTGCTTTTGTTGGTATTTTTTGTTCATCAAAATCTTTTTCATATGGTAATTCAACAATATGTTGTTTTCTTTCCCAAAAAGCATTTGGCAATTCACTACAAATTTTTGTAGTAATTTCTTGCGTAATATTTTTAATTTGATTTTGTAATTTTGGAGATTTTAATTGTTCTTCTATTTTTAAAGATAAAATCTCATTTGAAAGAAAATCAATTTGATTATTTTTTAATTTTATATTTTCTTTTAAAGATGACAAATTTAAAGAACAAAGATCTCTAGTTTTTGGAGAAGTAATAAATTTAAATGATAAATCAGAATCAATTTTTGATAATGTTTTACCATCACATTTATATGGATGCATTAAATTTAGGAAATGAGTTCCCAATATTATATGTTGGTTAATTGTTTTAGCTAAAACAAATGGGCAACAAACATAATTATTTTCTTCAGAAAATATACACACATTTGATAATTTATAATTTACTTGTATTTTTCCCCCTTGTGCAGCATTTAGTATGACTTGGGTTTTTTCAAAATATTTAGAAGGTATTATTCCTTCTCTAATACAATTTAAATCTGCACCTGAATCTACCATTGCTATTGATTTAATTTTATATTCTTTATTTATTATAAGAGTTGCAAAAATGTAATATTTTTGAGAAGTAATTAAAGTATTTAATTGAGAATTTTGATCAAAATTTTTTTCTATTTTATTAAGTTCTTTTTCTTCTAAAGTCTTATTTTTTAATATTTTAATTTCTGTTTTTAACTCATTAATTTCTTGTTTTAATATAGGTGAAGTAATTTTATCTTCTTTTAAGGAAGTGTCTACTTTATCTATTTGTTTTATATTTAAAGAATTATTGTTTTGAAAAGAATTTTCATTAGATGGAAAAGAATAATTTTGTAAAGAATTATTTTGAAAATATATTTCAAAATATTGATTTCTTTTTATAGGATTTTTAATTTCATTAATTAAATTTAACATCATTTTATGATTTTCAGATAATGTAAAAATTTCTAACTGATTTAATTTTCTATTTTTAACAATTTTAGTTTTATCAGTTTCACTTACCTTATCAATATTTTTATTATTTTCAATATTTTCATCTAAATTATTATTAACTAATTCTATTTCAAAATTACAATTTTCATCAATATTTTTAGATTTAATAATTTCAACTTTTGAATTATTATCTTCTATGTCACTTTTATTCAAATTTATTTCAATTTTATGTAATTCTTCTTGTTCTATTATTTCATTTTTATTAACAAAAGAATCATTATTCTGTTCAATTACTTCAATTTTCTTATTTTCAACATAAAAGAGATTATTATTTTGAATTATATCAATTTCTTTATTTTGAACATAAGAGTAATTCATAATTTCTTCTTTATGTTTTTGCAAAATATAAATTGATTTCAGTAATTTATTATTTGGTAATTTCCAAATTTGATAAGACTTATCTATGATAATTAAACTAGATAATTCATGCACGTAATTTACTCTTTTTTCATTATAAAACCATGCAATAAAAGAAATAATAATTTCATTATTTTTAATAAAATCATAATATTCATTTTGAATATATTTTTGTTGATTAGAATCATGAGTTCTAAAGAACCAAGTTCTAAATAATGTATAATAAGGAAGATTAAAATCTTCAATGCATATTTTACTTATTTCTTTTAAATCTAATTTAATTATTTGTTTATTTTCCATAGAAAAATAAAAAATAATACTATCAGATAATAAAATTAAAACAATTCAAAAGAGCAATTTTAAGAAAATTAAAATGAGCTTCGGGTAGGATTACTAACAGAATTTATGGTAGTATACACATAACTTAGTTTCTTTCATATGGAATCACGTATTGAATATCTTAGATTTTCTCCAAACTTGATATCACTTATTGAATATTTTAGATTTCTCCACACTTGATAACTTATTGTGCTAATGAAACTTAGCAAAACTTTGGTTTATATATCAATCTTTTGACCATTTAAAAGATAGAACATGTCTCATTTTTATTATGGATGATCTTGCTCGACTGTCAACGACATATTACCGGCTAAAAAGAGGACTTACAACATCATCAACCGCCTCATGAAACGCCGAACGCGACTTGGGTGTCGACCCACAAGATCATACCATAAGAAATTTGAAACCATTCATTCTTTTAAGAGTCATTAGATTTAACATATAAAATAAGTTTCAACTAAGAAACAACGCCTTATTGTTATCAATATGAATAGATCTAAAACTTCATATTGTGAAGTCAAACTGAATAGATCTAAAACTTCTTGTTGTGAAACCATATGTTCAGATCCAAAGTTACGTTACCATAATTTACAAATAGATCAATTAGAAGAAATGTTTAATAATTTATACATAGATGAAGATTCAAATAGAGGTGAAATTATAAAAGCTACTAAACAAATAACATCTTGAAGCATTTATCTTCAAGCTTTATGTGCAAAACTTGAAAGTAATTTACAACAGGAGGGAAGAACTTGAAAGAACTTCTTAACTCCTTAGCATAAACCTGTAAAATATAAAAACTTAAAGAAGAAAGAAGATAGGAAGATTTGTTGTTTTATTGATAAAACATTTACATTTTCTACATGATAAACATGAGGAAATTCAAAATCCTTAAAGGATCAATTTTTTATTCATCAAGTACAATATTACAGAATGGTAAGAGTAAAGAAATTCATACAAAAATCAGATTCACCAAATAACGAAGCTAAATATTCAATAAGTGATATCAAGTTTGGAGAAAATCTAAGATATTCAATACGTGATTCCATATGAAAGAAACTAAGAACTTAATAAAATAGAAAAAAATTTTGACCAAAATTCTCAATTAGATTTGTAAAATTATTTTGTCTGGCTATTTTTGCTAATTCTGAAGAAAGCTCTCTAGCTAATAACTTAGTTTCTTTCATATGGAATCACGTATAATTACCATAACTGCTAGTAATCCCCCCCCCGAAAGGAGGCTTAGCCTTCCATGGCTCTGATACCAAATTTACACCAGGATATTTTTTAAAACTTCATATTGTGAAGTCAAACTGAATAGATCTAAAACTTCTTGTTGTGAAACCATATGTTCAGATCCAAAGTTACGTTACCATAACTGCTAGTAATCCCCCCCGAAAGGAGGCTTAGCCTTCCATGGCTCTGATACCAAATTTACACCAGGATTTAAACATATTTATTTCAAAATTCATTTCTGATCCAAGGCTTATATCATCTTGTGATTTTTGTGTGTATATTGGTCTTGGAATTTGATTATCTGTTTCTTTAATTCCTTCAAAGTTAAACCTATCAGATCTAGATGCAGAAGAGTATGGAAATGAGGAGTATGAATTTCTTCTAGGAACATGTGTTTCAAATATTATTTCTACATTTCCTTCGTTATCTTCATGAATTTGAGCATCCTTAGATTTTAAAGGAATTGTTGGTCTACTTATTTTTTCTAAGACCCAATTTGATGGCAAAGATATTTCATCCCAATTTATTAATCTAGGTATTTGTAATTTTGATCTTTTTAAATTAGTTTCCATTAATAATGTACTTTTCCCATTATCTGTTATTCTTGCTCCTGGACTTATAGTATTCATTAATTTATAATAAAGTCTATATGTCAAATTAATATTTTCAGATCCAGGTTTCATATCATAACCTTTAGTTTGTAAATTGACAGTTAGTACATCATATAAATTTCTATCAGTTAAAGATACAGAAAAATTTGGATATGTATTAAAATAAATTGGACCATTGCAAAGACTAGACTCAATTAAGCCTAATAAAGAATCATGAAATTTATTATGCCTACAATCTCTTAAAGCAACTAAAATTGTAGTTTCTAATCCTTGTCTATTTAAAGGTTGTACAGCAATTTGTATAAGACCAATATGTAAATAATTATATCATTGTTGTCTAATTTGAGACAAATAATCTAAATCTAGTAAATGTATTTCTTCAAATTGATTTTGTATAGAAATTGTTTTTTCTACATTTTTTATGGCTCTTTTAGTTTTTTGATCAAAAGTTCCATATTTATAAATTTTTTTATGTTCAATTTTTGGAATATGCCAATTTTGTATTTTTTGTTCAATTTCAGAAAATTCAACTAATTCAGAATTTTTAGTATTTTTATTTGAAGATGAAGCAGTAGAATTACTTCTAGATAATATAAAAATTATTAGATGTTTCTTTCAATGTATCTCCTTTCAAAAGAGACAATTTTGTTGAAAATAAGAAAAAAGAAATGATTGAAAAAATGAAAAAAGAAATTGATAGAATTTTTGCTGTCTCTACTCCACTTAAGGAGAAAGAGGAAAAATTAGCAAAAGAAAAAGAAAAGGAAAAAGTTGAAAAAGAAAAAATTGAAAAAGAAAAAATTGAAAAAGAGAAAAATAGAAAAGGAAAAGAAAAAATAAATGCCTCAACATCTTATATATCAAATGAGGATTTAATAAATCTTAATGATGAAGAAGAATTTGATACATCTGTATATCAAAATCATGATCCTTATCCTGATATGACAGAAAAGGAAAAATATAACTTTGAACAATTAATATATGATCTTTATAAAAATAAAGATTATGTATTAAAAGTTTTAGATTCTAATTCTGATAAATCCAGAGCAGTATCTCCAGTATCTACTCAAAAGACATTCTCATCTGAAGAAATTGAAGATGATAAAATGCCGATAAGAAGATCTGCAAGAAAGAAGAAATCAAAAAACTGAAAAGAAATATGAAGACAAGTGGAAGACTTTGCAAGGAAAATTACAAGAAATATCAAGACAAGTGGAAGACAAGTGGAAGATAAAGACAAGTAAAGGATAAAGTGGAGTTAGAAAAATGTCACATCACTTTTGAATGGTTGTCTTTTGTATTATTGTCTTTTACTTTTTTATTTTGTGATTAGTCCTTACTTTTTTGTATTTTATTTAAAAGTCCTTAGATGGTCTATAAATAGAATCAAAATGGGTTGTAATAGAGACCTTTTCATTACTACATCTTTCAATCTTTGAAGAAAGCTCTCTAGCTCTCTTTGTAATTCTCTTTTGTAATCAAGAGTTCTTATGCAATAGAAATTTCTTGGTTTCAAAACTTTCTCTTCTTTTCTTCAAGCAATCTTCCTATCTTCTTTCTTCTTTAAGTTTTTATATTTTACAGGTTTATGCTAAGGAGTTAAGAAGTTCTTTCAAGTTCTTCCCTCCTGTTGTAAATTACTTTCAAGTTTTGCACATAAAGCTTGAAGATAAATGCTTCAAGATTAGAGAAAATAAATAGTAAGTCCCTTACTATTTTATTTTTGTTTATTTAATTTTAATGTTTAAATCCTGGTGTAAATTTATATTTATCTTTTTCAGCAATTTGTATTTGCCAAAATCCAGATTTTAAATCAAATTTAGAATATATCATTGCTCCAAAAGTCCTATTTAATAAATCTTTTTTATTTGGAATTGGATATCTAATCCATTGTAAGACTGTATTTAAGGGTTTATAATTAATAACTAATCTTGGAACACCTCTTTCTATTTCTGAATTTTTATTAACATAAAATGCAGAACAACTCCAAGGAGAGTAACTTTTTCTAATTATTTTCTTTTTTAACAAATCATCAATTTCTTTTTTACAATATTCAACCATTTCTTTATTCATTTGAGATGGTCTTGCTTTTGTTGGTATTTTTTGTTCATCAAAATCAGAAGACTGACCTCTCATTTGAGATGACCAGTATAGTGGAGGATATTCATTTTTATTAACAAAAGAATCATTATTCTGTTCAATTAGGGTTTAGGGTTTAGGGTTTAGGGTTTAGGGTAGATGGTAACATATGAAGTGATATCAAGTTTAAACATTTCCAATTACTTTGGTTTATTTTTGTTTATCATAATAAAAATGAGACATGTTCTATCTTTTAAATGGTCAAAAGATTGATATATAAACCAAAGTTTTGCTAAGTTTCATTAGCACAATAAGTTATCAAGTGTGGAGAAATCTAAAATATTCAATAAGTGATATCAAGTTTGGAGAAAATCTAAGATATTCAATACGTGATTCCATATGAAAGAAACTAAGTTATGTGTATACTACCATAAATTCTGTTAGTAATCCTACCCGAAGCTCTGTTTTAATTTTCTTAAAATTGCTCTTTTGAATTGTTTTAATTTTATTATCTGATAGTATTATTTTTTATTTTTCTACGGAAAATAAACAAATAATTAAATTAGATTTAAAAGAAATAAGTAAAATATGCATTGAAGATTTTAATCTTCCTTATTATACATTATTTAGAACTTGGTTCTTTAGAACTCATGATTCTAATCAACAAAAATATATTCAAAATGAATATTATGATTTTATTAAAAATAATGAAATTATTATTTCTTATATTGCATGGTTTTATAATGAAAAAAGAGTAAATTACGTGCATGAATTATCTAGTTTAATTATCATAGATAAGTCTTATCAAATTTGGAAATTACCAAATAATAAATTACTGAAATCAATTTATATTTTGCAAAAACATAAAGAAGAAATTATGAATTACTCTTATGTTCAAAATAAAGAAATTGATATAATTCAAAATAATAATCTCTTTTATGTTGAAAATAAGAAAATTGAAGTAATTGAACAGAATAATGATTCTTTTGTTAATAAAAATGAAATAATAGATCAAGAAGAATTACAAAAAATTGAAATAAATTTGAATAAAAGTGACATAGAAGATAATAATTCAAAAGTTAAAATTATTAAATCTAAAAATATTGATGAAAATTGTAATTTTGAAATAGAATTAGTTAATAATAATTTAGATGAAAATATTGAAAATAATAAAAATATTGATAAGGTAAGTGAAACTGATAAAACTAAAATTGTTAAAAATAGAAAATTAAATCAGTTAGAAATTTTTACATTATCTGAAAATCATAAAATGATGTTAAATTTAATTAATGAAATTAAAAATCCTATAAAAAGAAATCAATATTTTGAAATATATTTTCAAAATAATTCTTTACAAAATTATTCTTTTCCATCTAATGAAAATTCTTTTCAAAACAATAATTCTTTAAATATAAAACAAATAGATAAAGTAGACACTTCCTTAAAAGAAGATAAAATTACTTCACCTATATTAAAACAAGAAATTAATGAGTTAAAAACAGAAATTAAAATATTAAAAAATAAGACTTTAGAAGAAAAAGACCTTAATAAAATAGAAAAAAAAATTTCATCAAAATTCTCAATTAAATACTTTAATTACTTCTCAAAAATATTACATTTTTGCAACTCTTATAATAAATAAAGAATATAAAATAGTTCGGCGTTTCATGAGGCGGTTGATGATGTTGTAAGTCAGAATTAGTTAGATACTATTCTGGAACAATTTTCAGATTGGAAAATACCATCTACCCAAGCCTTAAAATTCATTTCAAATTACAATAAAATTGAATATCAATTTACCTATTATGATATGGTGGATAGTTTCTCCAAAGTATTCTTATATCAAAATTCCTTGTGTAGACACACTTGGTGGATACGCATTGATGATTCCATTTTTGAAAAACCCATACCAAATTGGTTTATTGAACGGTTAAAAAATATGGGACCAAAACAAGAAAATTTTTTACCTGAAAAATTACAACCATTTTTTAGCCAATTCCAATATATTTATTCCTCAAAATTCCAAAATCCTGAAATCTTTGGAGAATCCTTTCTATTATTCTTAATAAAATTCCAAATACCATGGTTATTTGCATGGAAATATGAAGTAGGATATGCAATTGATGGCATTCCACAGCTTAGAAGAATATTATACACAAAATGGTGGCCGGTAATATGTCGTTGACAGTCGAGCAAGATCATCCATAATAAAAATGAGACATGTTCTATCTTTTAAATGGTCAAAAGATTGATATATAAACCAAAGTTTTGCTAAGTTTCATTAGCACAATAAGTTATCAAGTGTGGAGAAATCTAAAATATTCAATAAGTGATATCAAGTTTGGAGAAAATCTAAGATAGTTTTTTGCAGGTTTTAGTTATGATAAAGGAGGAAAAGATTTGGTTCTCTACAATAATATTTTCTTTTTTGCAGGAAATGAGAGGCAGAAGCCGTCAATCCCAAAATAAATTTGGTTACAATATAAATCAAATAAGTCAAAATAGACTTCCTAATTCCTTAGATTCTAATTCTGATAAATCCAGAGCAGTATCTCCAGTATCTACTCAAAAGACATTCTCATCTGAAGAAATTGAAGATGATAAAATGCCGATAAGAAGATCTACAAGAAAGAAGAAATCAAAAAACTGAAAAGAAATATGAAGACAAGTGGAAAACTTTGCAAGGAAAATTACAAGAAATATCAAGACAAGTGGAAGACAAGTGGAAGATAAAGACAAGTAAAGGATAAACTGGAGTTAGAAAAATGTCACATCACTTTTGAATGGTTATCTTTTGTATTATTGTCTTTTACTTTTTTATTTTGTGATTAGTCCTTACTTTTTTGTATTTTATTTAAAAGTCCTTAGATGGTCTATAAATAGAATCAAAATGGGTTGTAATGGGGACCTTTTCATTACTACATCTTTCAATCTTTGAAGAAAGCTCTCTAGCTCTCTTTGTAATTCTCTTTTGTAATCAAGAGTTCTTATGCAATAGAAATTTCTTGGTTTCAAAACTTTCTCTTCTTTTCTTCAAGCAAGCTTCTCTTCTTCTTTCTTCTTTAAGTTTTTATATTTTACAGGTTTATGCTAAGGAGTTAAGAAGTTCTTTCAAGTTCTTCCCTCCTGTTGTAAATTACTTTCAAGTTTTGCACATAAAGCTTGAAGATAAATGCTTCAAGATTAGAGAAAATAAGTAGTTTATGCTAAGGAGTTAAGAAGTTCTTTCAAGTTCTTCCCTCCTATTGTAAATTACTTTCAAGTTTTGCACATAAAGCTTGAAGATAAATGCTTCAAGATTAGAGAAAATAAATAGTAAGTCCCTTACTATTTTTGTTTATGTAAGTCATCTTTTTAGCTGGTCATCACAATACTGATGGAATTTTACAGCTCACAAGAGTTGGGTACACTAAATGGTGGCCAAAATGTCAAGTAGATTACATTGAAATTGAGAAGTCACTTGTTAATGCAAAAAGTTCTCTTGAAAAAGAAAAAGTGACACAAGAAATTGATAATTTTTCTCAGAAAGAATTAAATGAGAAAAATGACTTGATTTCAAAATTGCAAAATGAATTGAAAAAAGTGAAAGCTGTTTCTTCTCCTGAAAAAGAAAAAGAAGAAAAAATGAAAAAAGGAAAAGAAAAGGAAAAAATTGAAAAAGAAAAAATAGAAAAGAAAAAAGAATGTGAGAAAAGAAAAAAGAAAAAAGAAAAAGAACATCCATTTCAAGATTCTCTTTTGATAAAAATTTGATCAAATTCACTGATGATGAACCTTCAACAGAAGAGGATTTGCAAATTTCTTCAGATGAAAATTCAAGTACCAATTCTGATGGTGAACAATTGCTAGCCTCCTTTCGGGGGGGATTACTAGCAGTTATGGTAACGTAACTTTGGATCTGAACATATGGTTTCACAACAAGAAGTTTTAGATCTATTCAGTTTGACTTCACAATATGAAGTTTTAGATCTATTCATATTGACTTCACAATATGAAGTTTTAGATCTATTCACAATATGAAGTTAGATCTAAAATTTCATATTGTGAAGTCAAACTGAATAGATCTAAAACTTCTTGTTGTGAAACCATATGTTCAGATCCAAAGTTACGTTACCATAACTGCTAGTAATCCCCCCCCGAAAGGAGGCTTAGCCTTCCATGACTCTGATACCAAATTTACACCAGGAATTAAACATTAAAATTAAATAAACAAAAATAAAATAGTAAGGGACTTACTATTTATTTTCTCTAATCTTGAAGCATTTATCTTCAAGCTTTATGTGCAAAACTTGAAAGTAATTTACAACAGGAGGGAAGAACTTAAAAGAACTTCTTAACTCCTTAGCATAAACCTGTAAAATATAAAAACTTAAAGAAGAAAGAAGATAGGAAGATTGCTTGAAGAAAAGAAGAGAAAGTTTTGAAACCAAGAAATTTCTATTGCATAAGAACTCTTGATTACAAAAGAGAATTACAAAGAGAGCTAGAGAGCTTTCAATTCATTTTGCAATTTTGCAATCAAGTCATTTTTCTCATTTAATTCTTTCTGAGAAAAATTATCAATTTCTTGTGTCACTTTTTCTTTTTCAAGAGAACTTTTTGCATTAACAAGTGACTTCTCAATTTCAATGTAATCTACTTGACATTTTGGCCACCATTTAGTGTACCCAACTCTTGTGAGCTGTAAAATTCCATCAGTATTGTATCCAGTTTCATATTTCCAAGCATATAACCATGGAATTTGAAATTTTATTAAAAAGAGTAAAAATGATTGTTTTGGAAATTTTGAATACTGAAATTTTTCAGAATAAACATTTTTAAACTGAATAAACAAATTTTTCAATTTTTCAGGTAAGAAAGTTTCTTCTTTTGGTCCATGAATTTTAAACCAATTAAGAAACCAACCTGGAATAATTTTATTGAAATTGGCTTCATCAATACGAATCCACCAAGTATGCTTGTAAGAAGAATTTTGATATAAGTGGACATTGTGAAAACTTTCCACCATATCTGTGTACGTAAATGCATATTCAAAATTGTTATATCTTGAAATAAAATTTTGAGTTTGAATTAGAGAAGAATTCCAGTCAGAATAAGATGGTATTTTATGAATATACATCTGAGACAAAGCAATTTCATTGTCTTCAGTTGTAGGAAACCAATTTTGGTGACGACTGGTTCTGGGTCTGTCATTTATATCAGCAATTTTGGTAAAATTTAAAAAATCAGCATAAGTATGCCGAGTTTTTAGAGGAAGTGGTCCTCTTAAACTGAAATGAGAATTAGAAGGATTATTGAAATATTTATGAATAATCGCATACAAATCTAATTTGATATCTGTTTCAGAAATGAAAATTGAATGTGCGATTATTCCATTTTTAATATAATCATGGTCCTGATTTGAGGATTCATCAAGAAGGACATTTTTGGCTGTGGGTATCTGACCCAATGGAACAAGAGAATTATTTTTGGAATTTGATTGATTTAAAGAAGACTGACCTCTCATTTGAGATGACCAGTATAGTGGAGGATATTGGGAATTGTAATGGCTAACATAACCAAAATCCATTTGAGGTCTATGACCTCTTCCACCTCTACCTTGCATTTCCTGCAAAAAATTTTAAAAAGATTTTAAATAATAATAGCAATTTCTTTTCTAAAATTTTCAAGACGATTCCATAAAAATTGATTTATTATTGGATGTCTTCTAGTTTTATTTATGTGATATGAAATCAACATTTGGTAGTATTGCATTTGATGTAAAAATACTTGTTGTTTTATTGATAAAACATTTACATTTTCTACATGATAAACATGAGGAAATTCAGAATCTTGTCGAACCCTTTCTTTTAATGAATAAATTTTTCTAATTTTCTTAATTGTAGCTGGATTTTCAATATAATCTTTTAACCATTGTAATTTAAAATTTTCTTCCATTCTTTGATTTTTTAAACAAAATATATTTTCTTTCCAAAAGATTTTATAAATCTATAATAAGCTTCGTTATTTGGTGAACCTGATTTTTGTATGAATTTCTTTATTCTTACCATTCTGTAATATTGTACTTGATGAATAAAAATTTGATCCTTTAAGGATTTTGTATTATAATTTCTTATTCTAATTTCTTTTTTAGAAAATTTTTGAAGATAATCTTTTAAATAATTTTCTTTTAAAATTTCAATTTCTTCTTCAGTTTGTTGTTTCATAACCTGCAAAAAATTTTATCCTTGTAAGAATTCTATAGTAAGAAAATCAGGTAAAGAATTTAATTCACCTTTAATATAAACAATTTTAAAGTCAAATACAGATAAAATAGCTTGCCATCTAGCAAATATTTGTTTAGATGCAATATTTTTTACATCTTTCTGTAAAACTTCTTTTGCAGCACTACAGTCAACTCTAAGTAAAAATTCTTGATTTAATAAATCATCTTGGAATTTAGAAATACAAAGAACTATACTAAGAATTTCTTTTTTAATTGTAGAATAATTTATTTGAGCATTTTTCCATGTTCCAGAATAATATCTAACTAATTCTTCTTTATTAGTTTGTGGATTCTTTTGTTTTAAAATTCCTCCATAACCAATATCAGAAGCATCAGTTTCAACAATTTTAAACCAATCAGGATTTACTAAACTTAAACATGGTAAAAATTTTACTTTTTGTTTAATTAATTTTACTGCATTTGTATGAATTTCAGACCATGCAAAAGGATTTTTCTTTAATCTATCATATAAAGGTTTACTATCAATTGCTAAATTTTTATAATATTCACCAATATAATTTAAACTTCCTAAAAATCTTTGTAATTGTTTTTTATCTATTAATTCATCAGGAAATTTATTTGCAAATTCAATACTTCTAGCAATTGGAGTAATTTGACCATTTTCTAATTCATATCCTAAGAATCTAATTTTAGATTGGAATAATTTTAATTTTTTAGCAGAAACAACTAAACCATTTTTAACAACTATTTTAATAAAAATATTCAAATGTTTAAAATGTTGTTCAATATTTTGTGAAAAAATTAAAATATCATCAATATAAACAATTATAAATGAATATGATGAAAAAATATCATTCATTATATGTTGAAATTCAGAAGGAGCATTTTTGAGACCAAAAGGCATTACATTCCATTCATAATGACCAAATGGAACAGTAAATGCAGTTTTATATTTATCTTTTTCAGCAATTTGTATTTGCCAAAATCCAGATTTTAAATCAAATTTAGAATATATCATTGCTCCAAAAGTCCTATTTAATAAATCTTTTTTATTTGGAATTGGATATCTAATCCATTGTAATACTGTATTTAAAGGTTTATAATTAATAACTAATCTTGGAACACCTCTTTCTATTTCTGAATTTTTATTAACATAAAATGCAGAACAACTCCAATGAGAGTAACTTTTTCTAATTATTTTCTTTTTTAACAAATCATCAATTTCTTTTTTACAATATTCAACCATTTCTTTATTCATTTGAGATGGTCTTGCTTTTGTTGGTATTTTTTGTTCATCAAAATCTTTTTCATATGGTAATTCAACAATATGTTGTTTTCTTTCCCAAAAAGTATTTGGCAATTCACTACAAATTTTTGTAGTAATTTCTTGCGTAATATTTTTAATTTGATTTTGTAATTTTGGAGATTTTAATTGTTCTTCTATTTTTAAAGATAAAATCTCATTTGAAAGAAAATCAATTTGATTATTTTTTAATTTTATATTTTCTTGTAAAGATGACAAATTTAAAGAACAAAGATCTTTAGTTTTTGAAGAAGTAATAAATTTAAATGATAAATCAGAATCAATTTTTGATAATGTTTTACCATCACATTTATATGGATGCATTAAATTTAGGAAAGGAGTTCCCAATATTATATGTTGGTTAATTGTTTTAGCTAAAACAAATGGACAACAAACATAATTATTTTCTTCAGAAAATATACACACATTTGATAATTTATAATTTACTTGTATTTTTCACCCTTGTGCAGCATTTAATATGACTTGAGTTTTTTCAAAATATTTAGAAGGTATTATTCCTTCTCTAATACAATTTAAATCTGCACCTGAATCTACCATTGCTATTGATTTAATTTTATATTATTTATTTATTATAAGAGTTGCAAAAATGTAATATTTTTGAGAAGTAATTAAAGTATTTAATTGAGAATTTTGATCAAAATTTTTATCTATTTTATTAAGTTCTTTTTCTTCTAAAGTCTTATTTTTTAATATTTTAATTTCTGTTTTTAACTCATTAATTTCTTGTTTTAATATAGGTGAAGTAATTTTATCTTCTTTTAAGGAAGTGTTTACTTTATGTATTTGTTTTATATTTAAAGAATTATTGTTTTGAAAAGAATTTTCATTAGATGGAAAAGAATAATTTTGTAAGGAATTATTTTGAAAATATATTTCAAAATATTGATTTCTTTTTATAGGATTTTTAATTTCATTAATTAAATTTAACATCATTTTATGATTTTCAGATAATGTAAAAATTTCTAACTGATTTAATTTTCTATTTTTAACAATTTTAGTTTTATCAGTTTCACTTACCTTATCAATATTATTTTCAATATTTTCATCTAAATTATTATTAACTATTTCTATTTCAAAATTACAATTTTTATCAATATTTTTAGATTTAATAATTTTAACTTTTGAATTATTATCTTCTATATTATATAATTTATTAATATTTTTAGAACTATTTTCTTCTATGTCACTTTTATGCAAATTTACTTCAATTTTATGTAATTCTTCTTGTTCTATTATTTCATTTTTATTAACAAAAGAACCATTATTATGTTCAATTACTTCAATTTTCTTATTTTCAACATAAAAGAGATTATTATTTTGAATTATATCAATTTCTTTATTTTGAACATAAGAGTAATTCATAATTTCTTCTTTATGTTTTTGCAAAATATAAATTGATTTTAGTAATTTATTATTTGGTAATTTCCAAATTTGATAAGACTTATCTATGATAATTAAACTAGATAATTCATGCACGTAATTTACTCTTTTTTCATTATAAAACCATGCAATAAAAGAAATAATAATTTCATTATTTTTAATAAAATCATAATATTCATTTTGAATATATTTTTGTTGATTAGAATCATGAGTTCTAAAGAACCAAGTTCTAAATAATGTATAATAAGGAAGATTAAAATCTTCAACGCATATTTTACTTATTTCTTTTAAATCTAATTTAATTATTTGTTTATTTTCCATAGAAAAATAAAAAATAATACTATCAGATAATAAAATTAAAACAATTCAAAAGAGCAATTTAAGAAAATTAAAATGAGCTTCGGGTAGGATTACTAACAGAATTTATGGTAGTATACACATAACTTAGTTTCTTTCATATGGAATCACGTATTGAATATCTTAGATTTTCTCCAAACTTGATATCACTTATTGAATATTTTAGATTTCTCCACACTTGATAACTTATTGTGCTAATGAAACTTAGCAAAAATTTGGTTTATATATCAATCTTTTGACCATTTAAAAGATAGAACATGTCTCATTTTTATTATGGATGATCTTGCTCGACTGTCAACGACATATTACCGGCTAAAAAGAGGACTTACAACATCATCAACCGCCTCATGAAACGCCGAACGCGACTTGGGTGTCGACCCACAAGATCATACCATAAGAAATTTGAAACCGTTCATTCTTTTAAGAGTCATTAGATTTAACATATAAAATAAGTTTCAACTAAGAAACAACGCCTTATTGTTATCAATATGAATAGATCTAAAACTTCATATTGTGAAGTCAAACTGAATAGATCTAAAACTTCTTGTTGTGAAACCATATGTTCAGATCCAAAGTTACGTTACCATAACTGCTAGTAATCCCCCCCCCCCCCCGAAAGGAGGCTTAGCCTTCCATGGCTCTGATACCAAATTTACACCAGGATTTAAACATTAAAATTAAATAAACAAAAATAAAATAGTAAGGGACTTACTATCCTCATAAGTATTAGAATGAATGAATGGTTTGATACCACATTTTCAATTTGGTGGATATATATTTGAAGAAAATCCATTTGAGGTCTATGACCTCTTCCACCTCTAAAGGTCTCCATTACAACCCATTTTGATTCTATTTATAGACCATCTAAGGACTTTTTTCATTCATATCATGGTTTAATACTGAACAAAAAGCAAAATACATTGATGATCTATATAGTCTAAATGTTCTAGAAGAAGCTCATCAGACTTGGAAATTATCTGATGATAAATTATTAAAAGCAATTCATCCTCCTTCACAGTTAATAAAAATAGAAGCTGCAAATACTTCAACTGAGGCTTGTCCTTATATTGATGTTAATAATGTTGAATTAGCAAAAATAGCCAGACAAAATAATTTTACAAATCTTAATTTAAATACCATTTCTAAACAATTATGTCGTATTGAAGATAAAATTAATCTTCAAACCCCAAAAAATGTTTTTTCTTTAGAAAATATAAAATTAGGGTCTAGTAAAACTCAACCATTTTCTCCTTTCGGGGGGGGATTACTAGCAGTTATGGTAACGTAACTTTGGATCTGAACATATGGTTTCACAACAAGAAGTTTTATTTTAATCATCCTTCTGCTTCAAGATTAGAGAAAATAAATAGTAAGTCCCTTACTATTTGAGGATATTGGGAATTGTAATGGCTAACATAACCAAAATCCATTTGAGGTCTATGACCTCTTCCACCTCTACCTTGCATTTCCTGCAAAAAATTTTAAAATAAAAAGATTTTAAATAATAGCAATTTCTTTTCTAAAATTTTCAAGACGATTCCATAAAAATTGATTTATTATTGGATGTCTTCTAGATTTATTTATGTGATATGAAATCAACATTTGGTAGTATTGCATTTGATGTAAAAATACTTGTTGTTTTATTGATAAAACATTTACATTTTCTACATGATAAACATGAGGAAATTCAGAATCTTGTCGAACCCTTTCTTTTAATGAATAAATTTTTCTAATTTTCTTAATTGTAGCTGGATTTTCAATGTAATCTTTTAACCATTGTAATTTAAAATTTTCTTCCATTCTTTGATTTTTTAAACAAAATATATTTTCTTTCCAAAAGATTTTATAAATCTATAATAAGCTTCGTTATTTGGTGAATCTGATTTTTGTATGAATTTCTTTACTCTTACCATTCTGTAATATTGTACTTGATGAATAAAAATTTGATCCTTTAAGGATTTAGTATTATAATTTCTTATTCTAATTTCTTTTTTAGAAAATTTTTGAAGATAATCTTTTAAATAATTTTCTTTTAAAATTTCAATTTCTTCTTCAGTTTGTTGTTTCATAACCTGCAAAAAATGTTATCCTTGTAAGAATTCTATAGTAAGAAAATCAGGTAAAGAATTTAATTCACCTTTAATATAGACAATTTTAAAGTCAAATACAGATAAAATAGCTTGCCATCTAGCAAATATTTGTTTAGATGCAATATTTTTTACATCTTTCTGTAAAACTTCTTTTCCAGCACTACAGTCAACTCTAAGTAAAAATTCTTGATTTAATAAATCATCTTGGAATTTAGAAATACAAAGAACTATACTAAGAATTTCTTTTTTAATTGTAGAATAATTTATTTGAGCATTTTTCCATGTTCCAGAATAGTATCTAACTAATTCTTCTTTATTAGTTTGTGGATTCTTTTGTTTTAAAATTCCTCCATAACCAATATCAGAAGCATCAGTTTCAACAATTTTAAACCAATCAGGATTTACTAAACTTAAACATGGTAAAAATTTTACTTTTTGTTTAATTAATTTTACTGCATTTGTATGAATTTCAGACCATGCAAGAGGATTTTTCTTTAATCTATCATATAAAGGTTTACTATCAATTGCTAAATTTTTATAATATTCACCAATATAATTTAAACTTCCTAAAAATCTTTGTAATTGTTTTTTATCTATTAATTCATCAGGAAATTTATTTGCAAATTCAATACTTCTAGCAATTGGAGTAATTTGACCATTTTCTAATTCATATCCTAAGAATCTAATTTTAGATTGGAATAATTTTAATTTTTTAGCAGAAACAACTAAACCATTTTTAACAACTATTTTAATAAAAATATTCAAATGTTTAAAATGTTGTTCAATATTTTGTGAAAAAATTAAAATATCATCAATATAAACAATTATAAATGAATATGATGAAAAAATATCATTCATTATATGTTGAAATTCAGAAGGAGCATTTTTTGAGACCAAAAGGCATTACATTCCATTCATAATGACCAAATGGAACAGTAAATGCAGTTTTATATTTATCTTTTTCAGCAATTTGTATTTGCCAAAATCCAGATTTTAAATCAAATTTAGAATATATCATTGCTCCAAAAGTCCTATTTAATAAATCTTTTTTATTTGGAATTGGATATCTAATCCATTGTAAGACTGTATTTAAGGGTTTATAATTAATAACTAATCTTGGAACACCTCTTTCTATTTCTGAATTTTTATTAACATAAAATGCAGAACAACTCCAAGGAGAGTAACTTTTTCTAATTATTTTCTTTTTTAACAAATCATCAATTTCTTTTTTACAATATTCAACCATTTCTTTATTCATTTGAGATGGTCTTGCTTTTGTTGGTATTTTTTGTTCATCAAAATCTTTTTCATATGGTAATTCAACAATATGTTGTTTTCTTTCCCAAAAAGCATTTGGCAATTCACTACAAATTTTTGTAGTAATTTCTTGCGTAATATTTTTAATTTGATTTTGTAATTTTGGAGATTTTAATTGTTCTTCTATTTTTAAAGATAAAATCTCATTTGAAAGAAAATCAATTTGATTATTTTTTAATTTTATATTTTCTTGTAAAGATGACAAATTTAAAGAACAAAGATCTCTAGTTTTTGGAGAAGTAATAAATTTAAATGATAAATCAGAATCAATTTTTGATAATGTTTTACCATCACATTTATATGGATGCATTAAATTTAGGAAAGGAGTTCCCAATATTATATGTTGGTTAATTGTTTTAGCTAAAACAAATGGGCAACAAACATAATTATTTTCTTCAGAAAATATACACACATTTGATAATTTATAATTTACTTGTATTTTTCCCCCTTGTGCAGCATTTAGTATGACTTGAGTTTTTTCAAAATATTTAGAAGGTATTATTCCTTCTCTAATACAATTTAAATCTGCACCTGAATCTACCATTGCTATTGATTTAATTTTATATTCTTTATTTATTATAAGAGTTGCAAAAATGTAATATTTTTGAGAAGTAATTAAAGTATTTAATTGAGAATTTTGATCAAAATTTTTTTCTATTTTATTAAGTTCTTTTTCTTCTAAAGTCTTATTTTTTAATATTTTAATTTCTATTTTTAACTCATTAATTTCTTGTTTTAATATAGTTGAAGTAATTTTATCTTCTTTTAAGGAAGTGTCTACTTTATCTATTTGTTTTATATTTAAAGAATTATTGTTTTGAAAAGAATTTTCATTAGATGGAAAAGAATAATTTTGTAAAGAATTATTTTGAAAATATATTTCAAAATATTGTTTTCTTTTTATAGGATTTTTAATTTCATTAATTAAATTTAACATCATTTTATGATTTTCAGATAATGTAAAAATTTCTAACTGATTTAATTTTCTATTTTTAACAATTTTAGTTTTATCAGTTTCACTTACCTTATCAATATTTTTATTATTTTCAATATTTTCATCTAAATTATTATTAACTAATTCTATTTCAAAATTACAATTTTTATCAATATTTTTAGATTTAATAATTTTAACTTATGAATTATTATCTTCTATGTCACTTTTATTCAAATTTATTTCAATTTTATGTAATTATTCTTGTTCTATTATTTCATTTTTATTAACAAAAGAATCATTATTCTGTTCAATTACTTCAATTTTCTTATTTTCAACATAAAAGAGATTATTATTTTGAATTATATCAATTTCTTTATTTTGAACATAAGAGTAATTCATAATTTCTTCTTTATGTTTTTGCAAAATATAAATTGATTTCAGTAATTTATTATTTGGTAATTTCCAAATTTGATAAGACTTATCTATGATAATTAAACTAGATAATTCATGCACGTAATTTACTCTTTTTTCATTATAAAACCATGCAATAAAAGAAATAATAATTTCATTATTTTTAATAAAATCATAATATTCATTTTGAATATATTTTTGTTGATTAGAATCATGAGTTCTAAAGAACCAAGTTCTAAATAATGTATAATAAGGAAGATTAAAATCTTCAATGCATATTTTACTTATTTCTTTTAAATCTAATTTAATTATTTGTTTATTTTCCATAGAAAAATAAAAAATAATACTATCAGATAATAAAATTAAAACAATTCAAAAGAGCAATTTTAAGAAAATTAAAATGAGATTCGGGTAGGATTACTAACAGAATTTATGGTAGTATACACATAACTTAGTTTCTTTCATATGGAATCACGTATTGAATATCTTAGATTTTCTCCAAACTTCATATCACTTATTGAATATTTTAGATTTCTTCACACTTGATAACTTATTGTGCTAATGAAACTTAGCAAAACTTTGGTTTATATATCAATCTTTTGACCATTTAAAAGATAGAACATGTCTCATTTTTATTATGGATGATCTTGCTCGACTATCAACGACATATTACTGGCTAAAAAGAGGACTTACAACATCATCAACCGCCTCATGAAACGCCGAACGCGACTTGGGTGTCGACCCACAAGATCATACCATAAGAAATTTGAAACCATTCATTCTTTTAAGAGTCATTAGATTTAACATATAAAATAAGTTTCAACTAAGAAACAACGCCTTATTGTTATCAATATGAATAGATCTAAAACTTCATATTGTGAAGTCAAACTGAATAGATCTAAAACTTCTTGTTGTGAAACCATACGTTCAGATCCAAAGTTACGTTACCATAACTGCTAGTAATCCCCCCCCCGAAAGGAGGCTTAGCCTTCCATGGCTCTGATATCATCTGAAATTTTGGATCTTAAATTTTACCAAAATTGCTGATATAAATGACAGACCCAGAACCAGTCGTCACCAAAATTGGTTTCCTACAACTGAAGACAATGAAATTGCTTTGTCTCAGATGTATATTCATAAAATACCATCTTATTCTGACTGGAATTCTTCTCTAATTCAAACTCAAAATTTTATTTCAAGATATAACAATTTTGAATATGCATTTACGTACACAGATATGGTGGAAAGTTTTCACAATGTCCACTTATATCAAAATTCTTCTTACAAGTATACTTGGTGGATTCGTATTGATGAAGCCAATTTCAATAAAATTATTCCAGGTTGGTTTCTTAATTGGTTTAAAATTCATGGACCAAAAGAAGAAACTTTCTTACCTGAAAAATTGAAAAATTTGTTTATTCAGTTTAAAAATGTTTATTCTGAAAAATTTCAGCATTCAAAATTTCCAAAACAATCATTTTTACTCTTTTTAATAAAATTTCAAATTCCATGGTTATATGCTTTAGATAAAATCTCATTTGAAAGAAAATCAATTTGATTATTTTTTAATTTTATATTTTCTTGTAAAGATGACAAATTTAAAGAACAAAGATCTCTAGTTTTTGGAGAAGTAATAAATTTAAATGATAAATCAGAATCAATTTTTGATAATGTTTTACCATCACATTTATATGGATGCATTAAATTTAGGAAAGGAGTTCCCAATATTATATGTTGGTTAATTGTTTTAGCTAAAACAAATGGGCAACAAACATAATTATTTTCTTCAGAAAATATACACACATTTGATAATTTATAATTTACTTGTATTTTTCCCCCTTGTGCAGCATTTAGTATGACTTGAGTTTTTTCAAAATATCTACTTATGAGGATAGTGAAATAGCCCTTTCTCAAATATATATCCACCAAATTCCTTCATTTTCAGATTGGAAAATACCATCTACCCAAGCCTTAAAATTCATTTCAAATTACAATAAAATTGAATATCAATTTACCTATTATGATATGGTGGATAGTTTCTCCAAAGTATTCTTATATCAAAATTCCTTGTGTAGACACACTTGGTGGATACGCATTGATGATTCCATTTTTGAAAAACCCATACCAAATTGGTTTATTGAATGGTTCAAAAATATGGGACCAAAACAAGAAATTTTTTTTATAATTTCACCTCTTTGATTTTCATTTAGATAATGATCCCACCAACCACGTAATTGTCCAGTAAAACCTTGAGTACAAGCTCTTACAGCTTGTTCTTCAGTAATATTTTCCATTTTTAAAATATTAATATACATTGATATTTTATGACACATATTAGCAATTTGATAAGGTGTAAACCCATCAAGATTCCATTCATATATAGCATTATTTTGATAACAATTTTGCCAATCACCATGTTCTTCAATTAAAAGATCTTGAGGAGTTGGTCTAGGATAATAAAATTGAGTAATTGAGAAGTCACTTGTTAATGCAAAAAGTTCTCTTGAAAAAGAAAAAGTGACACAAGAAATTGATAATTTTTCTCAGAAAGAATTAAATGAGAAAAATGACTTGATTGCAAAATTGCAAAATGAATTGAAAAAAGTGAAAGCTGTTTCTTCTCCTGAAAAAGAAAAAGAAGAAAAAATGACAAAAGGAAAAGAAAAGGAAAAAATTGAAAAAGAAAAAATAGAAAAGAAAAAAGAATGTGAGAAAAGAAAAAAGAAAAAAGAAAAAAGAACATCCATTTCAAGATTCTCTTTTGATAAAAATTTGATCAAATTCACTGATGATGAACCTTCAACAGAAGAGGATTTGCAAATTTCTTCAGATGAAAATTCAAGTACCAATTCTGATGGTGAACAATTGCAAATGACAGAAAAAGAGAAAAATGAATTCGAACAATTAATACATAATCTGTATAAAAATAAAGACTATGTATTAAAATTGTTGGATTCCAGTTGTTCAGAAAAATCCAGAGCAAATACTCCTTCATTTAAAGTCAAATACAGATAAAATAGCTTGCCATCTAGCAAATATTTGTTTAGATGCAATATTTTTTACATCTTTCTGTAAAACTTCTTTTGCAGCACTACAGTCAACTCTAAGTAAAAATTCTTAAATAGAATCAAAATGGGTTGTAATGGACACCTTTTCATTACTACATCTTTCAATCTTTGAAGAAAGCTCTCTAGCTCTCTTTGTAATTCTCTTTTGTAATCAAGAGTTCTTATGCAGTAGAAATTTCTTGGTTTCAAAACTTTCTCTTCTTTTCTTCAAGCAAGCTTTCTTCTTCTTTCTTCTTTAAGTTTTTATATTTTACAGGTTTATGCTAAGGAGTTAAGAAGTTCTTTCAAGTTCTTCCCTCCTGTTGTAAATTACTTTCAAGTTTTGCACATAAAGCTTGAAGATAAATGCTTCAAGATTAGAGAAAATAAGTAGTTTATGCTAAGGAGTTAAGAAGTTCTTTCAAGTTCTTCCCTCCTGTTGTAAATTACTTTCAAGTTTTGCACATAAAGCTTGAAGATATTTTTCTAAATATTGTCTTTTTCTTATTGGATCTTGAATTTCTTCAACTAAATCAAGCATCATTTTATGCTTTTCAGATAATGTGAATATTCCTATTTCATTTAATCCATTAGCTTCAATTATTGCTTTGTAATAATCTGATTTCGAATTACAATTTTCACAATTTTCATCAGTATGATCTGAACTTATATTATTTATTTCTACAGATTCTTCACTATCTGATGAATCGGTTTTGTAAATTTTATTTTCTATTGTTTGTATTAAATATTCTTTTAATTCTTTATCTAAATTTATATCTTCTAATTTTTCCAAAAGAATTTCATTAATATTTGTCCTAGAAGTACATTTATTAGCATAATGTCCTTTTTTACCACATTTTCTACATGTTATATTTTCTTCTATCCATTTCTTTCTACTTTTTGTTTAATTAATTTTACTGCATTTGTATGAATTTCAACATATAATGAATGATATTTTTTCATCATATTCATTTATAATTGTTTATATTGATGATATTTTAATTTTTTCACAAAATATTGAACAACATTTTAAACATTTGAATATTTTTATTAAAATAGTTGTTAAAAATGGTTTAGTTGTTTCTGCTAAAAAATTAAAATTATTCCAATCTAAAATTAGATTCTTAGGATATGAATTAGAAAATGGTCAAATTACTCCAATTGCTAGAAGTATTGAATTTGCAAATAAATTTCCTGATGAATTAATAGATAAAAAACAATTACAAAGATTTTTTGGAAGTTTAAATTATATTGGTGAATATTATAAAAATTTAGCAATTGATAGTAAACCTTTATATGATAGATTAAAGAAAAATCCTCTTGCATGGTCTGAAATTCATACAAATGCAGTAAAATTAATTAAACAAAAAGTAAAATTTTTACCATGTTTAAGTTTAGTAAATCCTGATTGGTTTAAAATTGTTGAAACTGATGCTTCTGATATTGGTTATGGAGGAATTTTAAAACAAAAGAATCCACAAACTAATAAAGAAGAATTAGTTAGATACTATTCTGGAACATGGAAAAATAATCTTCATCTATGTATAAATTATTAAACATTTCTTCTAATTGATCTATTTGTAAATTATTATTAATCATTTCTTCTTTTTCAGAACTTAATACATTGAGTCTTAATTTATTAAATTCTGAATTTAATTTTTCTAATTTTTCTTTAGTAAAATTAGAGATCTTTGTAAGTTCAGATGATACTGATGAAAATTGTGAAAATTGTAATTCGAAATCAGATTATTACAAAGCAATAATTGAAGCTAATGGATTAAATGAAATAGGAATATTCACATTATCTGAAAAGCATCAAAAAATGTTTTTCCTTTAGAAAATATAAAATTAGGGTCTAGTAAAACTCAACCATTTTCATTTAAACCTATGCCTGATTTACCTTTAAATATGTTAAAGTTAATTTTCTTAAAATTGCTCTTTTGAATTGTTTTAATTTTATTATCTGATAGTATTATTTTTTATTTTTCTATGGAAAATAAACAAATAATTAAATTAGATTTAAAAGAAATAAGTAAAATATGCATTGAAGATTTTAATCTTCCTTATTATACATTATTTAGAACTTGGTTCTTTAGAACTCATGATTCTAATCAACAAAAATATATTCAAAATGAATATTATGATATTTCGGGGGGGGATTACTAGCAGTTATGGTAACGTAACTTTGGAGAACTAGAAGGATGATTAAAATATTTATTTGCTACATCATAAGGATCTAATTTAAGATCACTTGTAGATATAGTTAAAGCATGTACTTGTACTCCATTTGGAATGTAATCATAATCCTGATTTGAGGATGTTCCTTCTAAAATATTTCTTTTAACATTGGGATTAAAACATATAGAAGGTGTAGTAATTTTCTGACTAAGGAAATTTTGTCCTCTCATTTGAGATGACCATTGAGAAGAGGAATTAGGAAGTCTATTTTGACTTATTTGATTTATATTGTAACCAAATTTATTTTGGGATTGACGGCTTCTGCCTCTCATTTCCTGCAAAAAAGAAAATATTATTGTAGAGAACCAAATCTTTTCCTCCTTTATCATAACTAAAACCTGCAAAAAACAATATTGTGAGATTTTAAGACAAATTAAGGTAAATATTTTAAAGATCTCTAATTTTAGGAAGAGTTACAAATTGAAATGATAAATTAGAATTTATTTTTGATAATTTTTTACCATCACATTGATAAGGATGCATTAAATTTAAAAAAGGATTTCCTAATATTACATGTTGACCAATTGCATTAGTTATTACAAATGGAGAACAAATGTAATTATTTTCTTCAGAAAATATGCAAACATCTGATATTTTATATTTTATATTTATTTGTGTACCTTGTGCTGCATGTAATTCTACATGAGTATTTTCAAAATATTTTGAAGGAATTAATCCTTCTTTTATACAATTTAAATCTGCACCTGAATCAACCATTGCAATTGTTTGAATTTTATATTCTCTATTTATTATTAATGTAATAGAAATATAATATTTATGAGAAGTGACTAAGGTATTTATTTGAAGAAAATTATTTTGTTCAGAAATTTCTTCTATTTGTTCTTCATTCTGTGTATTTAATATATTTGTTAAATTTAATTCTTCTAAAATTAAAATTCTTTCTTTTAATTTTTGAATTTCTATTTTTAATTCATTAACTTCTTCTTTTAAAATTGGTAAAGTAATTTGTTTAGGATTTTGATTTTGTAAATGATCTATTACATCTTGCATTGTAAATGAAGTATTTATTCTATCTAATTTTCTTTTTATTTGAGAATTTTCATAAGAAGTAGATGGAGAATGATTTAAAGAATTTTTATTATAAATATATTGGAATTGGCTAAAAAATGGTTGTAACAGTTATTTCTTGTGGTTGATTATTTTCTGGTTTAACTTGATGAGAAATATGTAATCTAGCGATTTGTGTGCAAAAACAAATATGAAATTAATACTTTTCAAAAATCAGTATTTTTTTCGTTGAGCAATAACTCACTATTTTAAAAAAAAATAAAAAATAAACAAATACAGTTCGCAAGTGCACTATTACCTTTTTTTTGCTTGACTCATTAAAAAGTATGCAATCTAGAGATTTGTGCACAAAAAATAGAAAATTTTTAAAAATTACCATTTTTAATGGATTCACAATTTTTAGTCAAAAGTAGAAAATTATAAATATTTCCCCAGAAAATTATTTTTATTCACATTTTTCTTCCGACATGACTAAAATGATGTTATCCCATTATTTGTAGCAAGTGAAATTAAAATAAAAAATTCTAGAAAGAATAATTATTTTTCTTGAACGATATATAAAACTCACGATATTTGAAAAAAACAAGATATAAATTAGCGAAATTATTGTCGATGGATTTTATTTCTGGTCTACTATTTCTATTCAATTTAAAAAAACACATATAATCTAATGACGCGTGTAAAAAAATACAACAATTGTACATCATAATTTTTGGTGATCTATAACTCACGATTTTTAAAAAAAAGTTATAAAACCACAAAAAATACTGGCTGCATTTTTTCTTTTTGGATTGTTTTTTGCACATAAATTGATAAGAAATACGTAATCCATAGATTTGTATATAAAAAAATGAGAAAATTAAAAATTTTCAAATATCAGCATTGTCGGTGAATTATAAATCACTATTGTTTACAAAAATAGAAAATCACAAACAATAGTTAGCAAATGCTCTATTTGGTAATTGTTTTGCCGAACTCAATGAAAAGTATGTAATGTAGTGATTTGTGCACAAAAAAAGGAAGTTTAAAATTTTCAAAAAATCACCATTTTCTGGGGTAATTACTTTTAGATTTTTGTGAAAATTAGAAAATTGTAATATATTGGCCACAAGATTTATTCGTATTGATATTTTGCACCCAACATATCAAAAAACAATTGCTCTTTTTTAATCGTTTCTTGCTCGTAACTTGATGAGAAATATGTAATCTAGCGATTAGTGTCCCGAAACAAATATGAAAATTAAAAGTTTTCAAAAAAAAAAAAAAAAAAAAAGAGAAAAGAACAAAAAAAAATATATAAATTCGGACTCCAATTTATTTTATTGTTATTATTTTCTGTTATTTAATTATTTAATTTATTTTTGAAAAGAACACATTGTTCTTAACTTGTTTCTTGAAAACCACCTTGGATTAAAAGTGCCATAACTTTTTCAATACAACTCGGAATTAGTTGATTCAAAAACCAATCTCTTTGTCTTGAAATCTAGTTTCTGAATTTCTTAATTTCTGGTGGTAAATCAAATTATAACTTTCACGTGTTCTAAACACTCTTGACGTGATTTCTTGTTACATCTCTTGATTTGATTTGTGAAAATTTGTGTGTGGAACTTGCTGATTGAGATCTTGCTATTAAAGTAATTGAACTTTGGTGAATCTTAATAACCCCACATATTCATTAATTGAGAGTAGTAGCTAGGTTAAACAAGAGAGAACACTACCCAAAAAGAGAGGAGAGTACCTACTACCCCAAAGTGAGGAACCCGTGAGGATCATATACATATTCTTGCGCTTTTTTTTTCTTCACTAACTTGCAGGTACAAATGGAGGACGAACAAAGTAAGTCCCAAACTGAACAACAACAAAAGAGGACCGATCCGTCACTTGCCCAAATTTTGCAAGATATCAACCTTCGCCTTCAATTCTTAGAGTCGGTAACACCACCTCCAAAATCAAAGAAATCCCGAAAACTAGAGTCCCAAGAAGATAGTGAATCTAGTGAGGAAAAAGAGGAGGAATACTCGAGCTCTTCTAAAGGTGATAAGTCTAAAGTTTCCATTGAATCTGTTAAACTCACCATCTCTACTTTTCATGGTAAATCAGATCCCGAAGCTTTCTTTGATTGGGTTCGAGATTTGGAACACTATTTTGAAGGTAATGATGTCCCCGAGAAAAGGCAATATCGGATTGCTTTTATGCATCTTAAAGACTATGCTAGTCTTTGGTGGGATCAAGTTGTTCGTTCTAGGAGACAAGATGGTGAAAGGCCAGTTAAGACTTGGAATCAAATGAAGGCAATCATGAGAAAGAAGTATGTTCCTTCACACTTTAATAGAGAGCTCAACCGAAAATTGCATACTCTTGTGCAAGGTAGCCGAACAGTTGAAGATTACTATCATGAGATGGAATCTTTGATGATTAAAGCCAATATTCAAGAAGACCCCGACACAACCATTGAGAGATTTCTTAGAGGTATGAATCCCGAATTGGCTTATCAAGTTGATCTTCAAAGTTACATTGATATTAATGAACTTGTTCACAAAGCTATCAAAATTGAGAAGCATATGAAGGGTAAAGGGCGAAATTTTCAACAACCATTGCCGCCTTGGAGGAGAGATCAAAAGCCGACTTTTACACCTCCACCAAAACCGAAAGTTTTCAACCAAAATCAGCCTTCAAACACTTCAAGTAATGCTCCCAAAACAGTCCGCAACCTTGCTGAATCTTCAACTAAGGTGACGCCTAAACCAAATGAAAGATTGAGGGACATTAGATGTTACAAGTGTCAAGGTTATGGCCATTATCAAAGTGACTGCCCAACCAAAAAGTTGATGATAATTCGTGATAATGGAGAGGTTGAAAGTGATGAAGAATGTGCCGACATGCCACCACTTGAAGAGAAGTACCAAAGTGATGAAGATAGTGAAGATCTTATTTACAATGTTGGTGATTTCTCATTGGTTACTCGCCGAGTCTTGAATGCACAACCACGAGTTGAAGATGATTTGTCTCAAAGGGAAAACATCTTTCACGCTAGATGCATGGTTCAAGGTAAGACTTGTAGCTTGATTATTGATAGTGGAAGTTGTACCAATGTGGCAAGCACATTAATTGTTAAGAAGCTTAACTTGACTTGCATGAAACATCCAAATCCATATAAGCTTCAATGGCTTAATAACACTGCCGAGAGTAAGGTGACTAAACAAGTTAAATTTTCTATGTCCATTGGAAAGTATGTTGATGATATTGTTTGTGATGTTGTACCAATGGAAGCTAGTCACATATTACTTGGTCGTCCATGGCAATTTGACCGAGATGTTACATATCATGCAAGGAAGAATTATTATTCTTTTGATTATCATGGCCGAAAGTACAATCTAAGGGCTTTGAGTCCGAGCCAAGCTTTTGAAGATCAATCAAGGATTGTGCAATCTTGCCGTGAAATGGAAGCAAAAGAGAAGAAAGTTCAAGGGAAAAGTAATGTAATAGCTAGCTCAACCTGTAATAGTGTAGGCCGAGATAAAGATTCTTTGTCTTCTTCTAGCATAGGCCGAGAGTTAGTTGTTAAGCAACCTTGTTATTTTACTTCTTCTAGCGAGATTGAGAGAGGAATACTAGATAGGCAATCAATGTACTTACTTGATGATAGTGATCACCATTTGAATTGTTTGCTGCCTAGTTCCTTTGTTTTGCAGGTTTTTGGAGTTCCTAGACATATAATGGAGTTAGAAACAACTCATTATCGAATGAAAGGAATCCAATCTGCCTTAGCTTGTTTTCCACAAGGTAAGCAAGGTAAGTTAGGTAAGTATGAAAGCTTATTGGTTGATTTCAATGGTTTTAAAGTAAAGAACTTTGTTAACGTCAATGCTATTGATTTTCAAAGTTTGATTTCTATTTTGAATCAATTTCAATGTCTTTCACACACCTTTGAAACATTAGTTCGAAATTCTTTAACATGTGCATTAAAATCCGATGGTTTGTGTTTTGGTAAGCAAATTCTTTCACATAATTCTTCAATTATGAAATCACATTATTTTGTATTGAATGGATTTATGTATAGTTTCTTCACATGTTATGTTGCTTTTCTAATACATGAACTATATTTTGAGTTTAATCTTTATAATTTCGAACTGCCCAAAATCCTTGTGTACAAAAGTGTTGATTATAATTGCTGGAATAACCTTCAATTTGATTCTTTGGTTCGTGACTTTATTCAAAGCTATCAAGATCAACGAGGTAATTTAATAGTTCAACACTTGTTTGGTAAGTTATCTCAGTTCTTAATTTCTTTTCAATTCCACAAGGTAAAATATTGTGTTACCATCTATTTATTAGATTGTTTACATTCTGTTTTTATTCTTTGGGATTGTATTTTTATATTTGATAACTTTAACATGTTTTTAAAGGTATTAATACGTTCATGTGATTTACACTTTGTCAAGGATGCATATATGTTTTCTTGTTATGAATTTTCGTGTCTTTGTGATTCTATTCATATATGTTTACATCCTTTGCTTAAATTACATGTTAATAACGTAAATAATGTGTTCATGAATGTTGTTACTGAATTCATATTGATTAGTTCTTTAATTAAGAACATACGATTTTCTGATTTGCATAAACTATATGATAGTTATTTGCATAATTGTTTTGAATTCATTGACTTCAACATTATGACTCATGCAAAATTTGTTACGACTAATCATGTTATATGTATTTCGATTTTGCATACATATTCTGCCCGTTCTATTCTTTTGGTGAAAGGAAATTATTCTACGAATTGTTTTAGATTATTGTGCTTTCTTTTACCTTTTACATTTGTCTTGTTTTGGCAGGATATAACTTCTTGTTGCTCGAGATGTGCATCTTCCCAATTTTATTTGGCTCGAGTTTGCATTGAGTTCATCATATTGGTGTTTGATCCAGGAACTCAAATTCAAGATTCGAGGACGAATCCTTTCGAGGAGGGAGGGAATGATGAGAATAAGCCCGTGTCCATGTCCGTGGTGTTAAAGTCAAATTGTCATCCTGAAAGTTTCTGTCACGTTTTGGTATTCTTGCTATAAATCTTTCGATATAACTCGAAATTGCATGATTCAAGAAGCCCTGGAACGATAAGAGATAGAGCTACAACTTTCGTGTTTTAAGTTTTTCAAGATTTTGACGTTATCACCGTTGGAAATGCCTTACAAAGTTGATGACGGGATTCTGGCCGAGTTTTCATCTCGAATTTCATGGACTACATTGAAGACCAAGATGGCGTGCTTGGGCTTTGTCATTAATGGATCACGCCATTGTTTAATCTTTAGGATTTATTTTGTTGTTAATAATTAAGTCCATTAAACATTTAATTATGGGCTTAAGTCTTTGTGTTATTAATTATGGGCTAAGTAAATTACTTGATCCAATTATCTTGTATGATAATGGCAAGTAAAACAAATCCTTTTTGGACAAGGATTTGGTAGTTAGTTGTAGTTTCCTTTTCCAATTTGGAAAGTTGATTAGTTTACAACTTGGATTAGTTAGTTAGCTAAAGTCCATTGAATGTTAATTAATGGGCTTATTTACTTTTTAAGTTAAGTAGTTATTGTTATTCGTTTAGGAAAGTAGTTCCCTAAATTATAGGTTACTATTCACGTCACTATTCACGTGAATAGTACTGGTTAGTTTGTTAGTTAAGTTAGCAATCAATCCCACATTGGAATTGATCTAGGTTTTTGGCCAAAGTATTTCCTATATAAAGGAAAGGCCTTGTAACGTTTTTAAAGAAGTTGGTGAATAAAATTGAGTTTTTAGCTTTGCTAAAATTCGTGAATTAACTCCTTGAGTTGTTCAAAGCCTTGAAGAGTTATTTAACTGTTCATTGTAGTTAATCCCCTTTAGCGTGACCTATAGGAGATTACACCAATTGTTCTTTATTTAAAGAGCAGGCCTAATTAACTTGTTTAACTGATTGAATTTTCATAGGTTAAATTAAGTTCATTAGTAATAAAACGTGAAGTTTTGATTTACTCAATTCCTAGCGTTTTTCCTTTGATTTCGTTCCATCCAATTTTGTGTTCTTGTTGTGGATTATCTTGGTAAGAGCAACACGGTCCTATAGCTTGTGTGGGAGATTCGAATTTGGTCCAGGAGTTGGAGCCTCGGCCATACAACATTCGCATCAGTGGACAAGATAAAGAATCAAACGCAAAAAAAAAATCAAGAAACGGATAAGAATCAAGAAAGTTATGAAAACTTGACCTAGAAACCCTAGTTATGAAACCCTAGTTTGACACACGAAACCCTAACAATGTTATGACGTGAAAACAGCAAAGAAAACTTCAAGAATCCTACACTATGATTATGACAAAAGAGTGCAGAATTTAGACACGAAGAACAGCAAGAAAACGCAACAAGAAACAACACAAAAAGATCACAAAAACACAAAACGCAAGAGACACAATTTCGGGCAGATTTGAGTATGCAATGTTCATGCGATTTTGACGAAATTTAGAGACTAGATAATGACGACCTAGGACAGCAAGAAGGACACCAAATAACAGCAAGAAAGATGGACGAAAAACTGCAGAAAATAGACGCAAAAATACGGGCAGAAAAGACACGAACAAAACAGAATTTTCGCGGAAAGATTAGAACGGATTAACCTGAATTTTCTTGGGCAACAACTTGTGCTTTGATACCAATTGATGCGAATGTTGTATGGCCGAGGCTCCAACTCCTGGACCAAATTCGAATCTCCCACACAAGCTATAGGACCGTGTTGCTCTTACCAAGATAATCCACAACAAGAACACAAAATTGGATGGAACGAAATCAAAGGAAAAACGCTAGGAATTGAGTAAATCAAAACTTCACGTTTTATTACTAATGAACTTAATTTAACCTATGAAAATTCAATCAGTTAAACAAGTTAATTAGGCCTGCTCTTTAAATAAAGAACAATTGGTGTAATCTCCTATAGGTCACGCTAAAGGGGATTAACTACAATGAACAGTTAAATAACTCTTCAAGGCTTTGAACAACTCAAGGAGTTAATTCACGAATTTTAGCAAAGCTAAAAACTCAATTTTATTCACCAACTTCTTTAAAAACGTTACAAGGCCTTTCCTTTATATAGGAAATACTTTGGCCAAAAACCTAGATCAATTCCAATGTGGGATTGATTGCTAACTTAACTAACAAACTAACCAGTACTATTCACGTGAATAGTGACGTGAATAGTAACCTATAATTTAGGGAACTACTTTCCTAAACGAATAACAATAACTACTTAACTTAAAAAGTAAATAAGCCCATTAATTAACATTCAATGGACTTTAGCTAACTAACTAATCCAAGTTGTAAACTAATCAACTTTCCAAATTGGAAAAGGAAACTACAACTAACTACCAAATCCTTGTCCAAAAAGGATTTGTTTTACTTGCCATTATCATACAAGATAATTGGATCAAGTAATTTACTTAGCCCATAATTAATAACACAAAGACTTAAGCCCATAATTAAATGTTTAATGGACTTAATTATTAACAACAAAATAAATCCTAAAGATTAAACAATGGCGTGATCCATTAATGACAAAGCCCAAGCACGCCATCTTGGTCTTCAATGTAGTCCATGAAATTCGAGATGAAAACTCGGCCAGAATCCCGTCATCAACTTTGTAAGGCATTTCCAACGGTGATAACGTCAAAATCTTGAAAAACTTAAAACACGAAAGTTGTAGCTCTATCTCTTATCGTTCCAGGGCTTCTTGAATCATGCAATTTCGAGTTATATCGAAAGATTTATAGCAAGAATACCAAAACGTGACAGAAACTTTCAGGATGACAATTTGACTTTAACACCACGGACATGGACACGGGCTTATTCTCATCACCCAACATATCAAAAAACAATTGCTCTTTTTTAATCGTTTCTTGCTCGTAACTTGATGAGAAATATGTAATCTAGCGATTAGTGTCCCGAAACAAATATGAAAATTAAAAGTTTTCAAAAACCAGTATTTTCGTTGAACTATAACTTGCTATTTTTAAGAATAATAAAAAATAAACAAATAATGTTCGCAAATGCAATATTATTTCCAATTTTTTTTGCCTAACTCAATGAAAAGTATGCAATCTAGTGATTTGTGCATAAAAAATAGAAAATTTTTAAAAATCACCATTTTCAATGGATTCAAAAATTTAGGTCAAAAGTCGAAAATTATAAATATTTCCCCAGAAAATATATTTTTATTCACATTTTGCTACTGACATGACTAAAATGATGTTATCCCATTATTTAGAGCAAAAGAAAATAAAATAAAAAATATTAGAAACATTAATCATTTTTCTTGAGCAGGATATAAAACTCACGATCTTTGAAAAAAACAAGACATAAAATTGCGAAATTATTGTCGACGGATTTTTTTTATGGTCTACTTTTTCTATTCAATTAAAAAAGAACACATATAATCTAACGATGTGTGTAAAAAACATAAAACACTTGTAAATCATAATTTACAATTGTTTTTTGCTCATAACTTGATAAGAAATATGTAATCTATAGATTTGTATATAAAAATAAAGAGAAAACTAATATTTTTCAAAATTCAGCATTTTCTGTTAATTATAAATCACTATTTTTTACAAAAATAGAAAATCACAAACAATTGTTAGAAAATGCTCTATTTGGTAATTTTTTTGCCCCACTTAATGAAAAATATGTAATGTAGTGATTTGTGCACAAAAAAACGAAAGTTTAAAATTTTCAAAAATCACCACTTTCAGGAATTTTTACTTATAGGTTTTTGTCAAAAATAGAAAATTGTAATATATTGCCCACGAGATTTATTCGTATTCACATTTTGCACCCAACGTAACTAAAACAAAGTGCTCTTTTTTTTTATCATTTCTTGCACATAACTTGATGAGAAATATTTAATCTAGCGATTTGTGTGCAAAAACAAATATGAATTTAATACTTTTCAAAAATCAGTACTTTTTTAATTGAGCAATAACTCACTATTTTTTAAAAAAATAAAAAATAAACAAATACAGTTCGCAAGTGCACTATTACCTTTTTTTTTGCTTGACTCATTAAAAAGTACGCAATCTAGAGATTTGTGCACAAAAAATAGAAAATTTAAAAAATTACCATTTTTAATGGATTCAAATTTTTAGTCAAAAGTAGAAAATTATAAATATTTCCCCAGAAAATTATTTTTATTCACATTTTGCTTCCGACATGACTAAAATGATGTTATCCCATTATTTGTAGCAAGTGAAATTAAAATAAAAAATTCTAGAAAGAATAATTATTTTTCTTGAACGATATCTAAAACTCACGATATTTGAAAAAAACAAGACATAAATTAGCGAAATTATTGTCGATGGATTTCATTTCTGGTCTACTATTTCTATTCAATTTAAAAAAACACATATAATCTAATGACGTGTGTAAAAAAAATACAACAATTGTACATCATAATTTTTGGTGATCTATAACTCACGATTTTTAAAAAAAAGTTATAAAACCACAAAAAATACTGGCTGCATTTTCTCTTTTTGGATTGTTTTTTGCACATAAATTGATAAGAAATACGTAATCTATAGATTTGTATATAAAAAAAATGAGAAAATTAAAAATTTTCAAAAATCAGCATTGTCGGTGAATTATAAATCACTATTGTTTACAAAAATAGAAAATCACAAACAATAGTTAGCAAATGCTCTATTTGGTAATTGTTTTGCCGAACTCAATGAAAAGTATGTAATGTAGTGATTTGTGCACAAAAAAAGAAAGTTTAAAATTTTCAAAAAATCACCATTTTCTTGGTTATTACTTTTAAATTTTTGTGAAAATTAGAAAATTGTAATATATTGCCCACGAGATTTGTTCGTATTGATATTTTGCACCCAACATATCAAAAAACAATTGCTCTTTTTTTATCGTTTCTTGCTCGTAACTTGATGAGAAATATGTAATCTAGCGATTAGTGTCCCAAAACAAATATGAAAATTAAAAGTTTTCAAAAACCAGTATTTTTGTTGAACTATAACTCGCTATTTTTAAGAATAATAAAAAATAAACAAATAATGTTCGCAAATGCAATATTATTTCCAATTATTTTTGCCTGACTCAATGAAAAGTATGCAATCTAATGATTTGTGCATAAAAAATAGAAATTTTTTAAAAATCACCATTTTCAATGGATTCAAAAATTTTGGTCAAAAGTAAAAAATTTTAAATATTTCCCCAGAAAATATATTTTTATTCACATTTTGCTACTGACATGACTAAAATTATGTTATCCCATTATTTAGAGCAAAAGAAAATAAAATAAAAAATATTAGAAACATTAATCATTTTTCTTGAGCAGGATATAAAACTCACGATCTTTGAAAAAAACAAGACATAAAATTGCGAAATTATTGTCGACGGATTTTTTTTATGGTCTACTTTTTCTATTCAGTTAAAAAAGAACACATATAATCTAACGATGTGTGTAAAAAACATAAAACACTTGTAAATCATAATTTACAATTGTTTTTTGCACATAACTTGATAAGAAATATGTAATCTATAGATTTGTATATAAAAATAAAGAGAAAACTAATTTTTTTCAAAATTTAGCATTTTCTGTTAATTATAAATCACTATTTTTTACAAATATAGAAAATCACAAACAATTGTTAGAAAATGCTCTATATGGTAATTTTTTTGCCCCACTTAATGAAAAATATGTAATGTAGTGATTTGTGCACAAAAAAAAAGAAAGTTTAAAATTTACAAAAATCACCACTTTCAGGAATTTTTACTTATAGGTTTTTGTCAAAAATAGAAAATTGTAATATATTGCCTACGAGATTTATTCGTATTCACATTTTGCACCCAACATAACTAAAACAAAGTGCTCTTTTTTTATCGTTTCTTGCACATAACTTGATGAGAAATATGTAATCTAGCGATTTGTGTGCAAAAACAAATATGAATTTAATACTTTTCAAAAATCAGTATTTTTTTCGTTGAGCAATAACTCACTATTTTTAAAAAAAATAAAAAATAAACAATTACAGTTCGCAAGTGCACTATTACCTTTTTTTTTACTTGACTCATTAAAAAGTATGCAATCTAGATATTTGTGCACAAAAAATAGAAAAATTTTAAAAATACCATTTTTAATGGATTCACAATTTTTAGTCAAAAGTAGAAAATTATAAATATTTCCCCAGAAAATTATTTTTATTCACATTTTGCTTCCGACATGACTAAAATGATGTTATCCCATTATTTGTAGCAAGTGAAATTAAAATAAAAAATTCTAGAAAGAATAATTATTTTTCTTGAACGATATATAAAACTCAAGATATTTGAAAAAAACAAGACATAAATTAGCGAAATTATTGTCGATGAATTTTATTTCTGGTCTACTATTTCTATTCAATTTTAAAAAAACACATATAATCTAATGACGTGTGTAAAAAAATACAACAATTGTACATCATAATTTTTGGTGATCTATAACTCACGATTTTTAAAAAAAAAGTTATAAAACCACAAAAAATACTGGCTGCATTTTCTCTGTTTGGATTGTTTTTTGCACATAAATTGATAAGAAATACGTAATTTATAGATTTGTATATAAAAAAAATGAGAAAATTAAAAATTTTCAAAAATCAGCATTGTCGGTGAATTATAAATCACTATTGTTTACAAAAATAGAAAATCACAAACAATAGTTAGCAAATGCTCTATTTGGTAATTGTTTTGCCGAACTCAATGAAAAGTATGTAATGTAGTGATTTGTGCACAAAAAAAGAAAGTTTAAAATTTTCAAAAAATCACCATTTTCTGAGGTAATTACTTTTAAATTTTTGTGAAAATTAGAAAATTGTAATATATTGCCCACGAGATTTATTCGTATTGATATTTTGCACCCAACATATCAAAAAACAATTGCTCTTTTCTTATCGTTTCTTGCTCGTAACTTGATGAGAAATATGTAATCTAGCGATTAGTGTCCCAAAACAAATATGAAAATTAAAAGTTTTCAAAAACCAGTATTTTTGTTGAACTATAACTCGCTATTTTTAAGAATAATAAAAAACAAACAAATAATGTTCGCAAATGCAATATTATTTCCAATTCTTTTTTGCCTCACTCAATGAAAAGTATGCAATCTAGTGATTTGTGCATAAAAAATAGAAAATTTTTAAAAATCACTATTTTCAATGGATTCAAAAATTTTGGTCAAAAGTAGAAAATTATAAATATTTCCCTAGAAAATATATTTTTATTCACATTTTTCTACTGACATGACTAAAATGATGTTATCCCATTATTTAGAGCAAAAGAAAATAAAATAAAAAATATTAGAAACATTAATCATTTTTCTTGAGCAGGATATAAAACTCACGATCTTTGAAAAAACAAGACATAAAATTGCGAAATTATTGTCGACGGATTTTTTTTATGGTCTACTTTTTCTATTCAATTAAAAAAGAACACATATAATCTAACGATGTGTGTAAAAAACATAAAACACTTGTAAATCATAATTTACAATTGTTTTTTGCACATAACTTGATAAGAAATATGTAATCTATAGATTTGTATATAAAAATAAAGAGAAAACTAATATTTTTCAAAATTCAGCATTTTCTGTTAATTATAAATCACTATTTTTTACAAAAATAGAAAATCACAAACAATTGTTAGAAAATGCTCTATTTGGTAATTTTTTTGCCCCACTTAATGAAAAATATGTAACGTAGTGATTTGTGCACAAAAAAAAGAAAGTTTAAAATTTTCAAAAATCACCACTTTCAGGAATTTTTACTTATAGGTTATTGTCAAAAATAGAAAATTGTAATATATTGCCCACGAGATTTATTCGTATTCACATTTTGCACCCAACATAACTAAAACAAAGTGCTCTTTTTTTATCGTTTCTTGCACATAACTTGATGAGAAATATGTAATCTAGCAATTTGTGTACGAAAACAAATATGAAATTAACACTTTTCAAAAATCAGTATTTTTTTCATTGAGCAATAACTCACTATTTTTTAAAAAAAATAAAAAATAAACAAATATTGTTCGCAAGTGCACTAGAGATTTGTGCACAAAAAGTAGAAAATTTTCAAAAATCACCATTTTCAGCGGGTTCACAAATTTTTGACAAAAGTGGAAAATTATAAAAATTTCCTAGGAAATTTATTTTTATTCACATTTTCCTACCGACATGACTAAAATAATGTGATCTTAGTATTTGTAGCGAGAGAAAATAAAATAAAAAATTCTAGAAACAATAATCATTTTTCTTGAGCGAGATATAAAAGTCATGATCTTCGAAAAAAACAAGACATAAAATTGCGAAATTATTGTCGGTGAATTTTATTTCTGGTCTAGTTTTTATATTCAATTTAAAAAGAGCACATATAATCTAATGACGTGTGTAAAAAAATAAAACAATTGTACATCATAATTTTTGGCAATTTATAACTCACGATTTTTCAAAAAAAGTTATAAGATCACAAAAAATATTGGATGCATTTTCTCCTTTTGGATTGTTTTTTGCACATAACTTGATAAGTAATACGTAATTTATAGATTTGTATACAAAAAAATGAGAAAATTAAAAATTTTAAAAAATCAGCATTTTCAGTGAATTAAAAATCACTATTGTTTACAAAAATAGAAAATCACAAACAATAGTTAGCAAATGCTCTATTTGGTATTGCATATTTGAATTGATTTGGCCACAGCCTGCTGAAGTTAGGGCTGTTTGCCTCTAAAGTCTCCCAATTGATTCTGATGTCGAGCTGCACTTTGATGTCCTGCTTAGTTTGTTGAATGGATGTATGTTGCTACTGTGGTTTGAGGACACATACTGGGGTTATGCTGCCCAAATTTCGCTGTTTGGCACTTGTAGCTTATGTGAAGTGCAGTTTGCCATACTTGCTTGGGACAATGTAAGAAACCAGCAGGTCATGGCTACTTGCTTTGTTCTCTGAGCTCATGGCAAGCTGGGGGATCTTTTTGGACTGATTGGCTGCTGTTGCTATACTTGCTCTGTTATTGCTTTGTTGTGGAATGAGGGACAGCTCGGATGCAAAGAGTATAATTACTTTTGGTATTGCTTTTGGTCAACATAGTGGCTGCCTATTTTATGGGCAGCAATCTTATTGCACATATTGGCTCGGTTGCAATTTAACAAGATTTGAGAGTTCTTAGAATTTGAGTTGCCTACTTGGTTTCAAATTATCTGGACTCTTAAACTCCACACATACTCCTACTTTTAGTTCCTTTATTATACTATAGGAGTTTTGTTTTGCTCTTAGAATGTAAAGGAGTAGTACTCCTCGTTTATGGCTTTCCTTTTGTAACGGGTGGCCGGAAAATCCGGCCTCGTATCTTTTGTTGATGTTATAATAAAACTGTTACCTTAAAAAAAATGCTCTATTTGGTAATTGTTTTGCCGAACTCAATGAAAAGTATGTAACGTAGTGATTTGTGCATAAAAAAAGAAAGTTTAAAATTTTCAAAAATCACCATTTCAGGGGTAATTACTTATAGGTTTTTGTCAAAAATAGAAAATTGTAATATATTGCCCACGAGATTTATTCGTATTCTTATTTTGCACCCAACATAACAAAAAACAAGTGCTCTTTTTTTATCGTTTCTTGCTCGTAACTTGATGAGAAATATGTAATCTAGCGATTAGTGTCCCAAAACAAATATGAAAATTAAAAGTTTTCAAAATCCAGTATTTTCCTTGAACTATAACTCACTATTTTTAAGAATAATAAAAAATAAACAAATAATGTTCGCAAATGCACTATTAGGTCCAATTTTTTTTGCTCGACTCAATGGAAACTATGCAATCTAGTGATTTGTGCACAAAAAATAGAAAATGTTTAAAATTCACCATTTTCAGTGGATTCAGAAATTTTGGTCAAAAGTAGAAAATTATAAATATTTCCCCAGAAAATTTATTTTTTTTCACATTTTGCTTCCGACATGACTAAGATGATGTTATCCCATTATTTGTGGAAAGAGAAAATAAAATAAAAAATTCTTGAAACAATAATCATTTTTCTTGAGCGGGATATAAAACTCACGATATTAGAAAAAAACAAGACATAAAATTGCGAAATTATTGTCGACGGATTTTTTTATGGTCTACTTTTTCTATTCAATTTAAAAACAACACATATAATCTACCGATGTATGTAAAAAAATAAAACACTTGTAAATCATTATTTACAAGTGTTTTTTGCACATAACTTGATAAGAAATATGTAATCTATAGATTTGTATATAAAAAAATGAGAAAACTAATATTTTTCAAAAATAAGCATTTTCTGTGAATTATAACTCACTATTTTTTACAAATATAGAAAATCACAAACAATTGTTAGCAAATGCTCTATTTGGTAATTTTTTTTGCCCCACTCAATGAAAGTATGTAATGTAGTGATTTGTGCACAAAAAAAGAAAGTTTAAAGTTTTCAAAAATCACCACTTTCAGGAATTTTTACTTATAGGTTTTTGTCAAAAATAGAAAATTGTAATATATTGCCCACGAGATTTATTCGTATTCACATTTTGCACCCAACATAACTAAAACAAGTGGTCTTTTTTTATCGTTTCTTGCTCGTAACTTGATGAGAAATATGTAATCTAGCGATTAGTGCCCCAAAACAAATATGAAAATTAAAAGTTTTCAAAATCCAGTATTTTCCTTGAACTATAACTCACTATTTTTAAAAATAATAAACAAATAATGTTCGCAAATGCACTATTATGTCCAATTTTTTTGCCCGACTCAATGGAAACTATGCAATCTAGTGATTTGCGTGCAAAAAATTGAAAATTTTAAAAATTCACCATTTTCAGTGGATTCAGAAATTTTGGTCAAAAGTAGAAAATTATAAATATTTCCCCATAAAATTTATTTTTTTCAAATTTTGCTTCCAACATGACTAAGATGATGTTATCCCATTATTTGAGGAAAGAGAAAATAAAATAAACAATTCTTAAAACAATAATCATTTTTCTTGAGCGAGATATAAAACTCACGATATTTGAAAAAAACAATACATAAAATTGCGAAATTATTGTCGACGGATTTTTTTTATGGTCTTCTTCTTTTATTCAATTTAAAAATAACACATATAATCTACCGATGTGTGTAAAAAAATAAAACACTTGTAAATCATAATTTACAAGTGTTTTTTGCACATAACTTGATAAGAAATATATAATCTATAGATTTGTATATAAAAAAAATGAGAAAACTAATATTTTTCAAAAATAAGCATTTTCTGTGAATTATAACTCACTATTTTTTACAAATATAGAAAATCACAAACAATTGTTAGCAAATGCTCTATTTGGTAATTTTTTTTGCCCCACTCAATGAAAGTATGTAATGTAGTTATTTGTGCACAAAAAAAGAAAGTTTAAAGTTTTCAAAAATCACCACTTTCAGGAATTTTTACTTATAGGTTTTTGTCAAAAATAGAAAATTGTAATATATTGCCCACGAGATTTATTCGTATTCACATTTTGCACCCAACATAAATAAAACAAGTGCTCTTTTTTTATCGTTTCTTGCTCGTAACTTGATGAGAAATATGTAATATAGCGATTAGTGTCCCAAAACAAATATGAAAATAAAAAGTTTTCAAAAACCAGTATTTTCCTTGAACTATAACTCACTATTTTTAAGAATAATAAAAAATAAACAAATAATGTTCGCAAATGCACTATTATGTCCAATTTTTTTTGCCCGACTCAATGGAAACTATGCAATCTACTAATTTGTGCACAAAAATATAAAATTTTTAAAATTCACCATTTTCAGTGGATGATGCGTGTAGTCGTATCAGCAAAATTTTACCCTAAAACTACTAATGTAGTAGTAGTGAGAGGGATCGTATCCACAAGGAAGGGGATGGTCTCAAGAATTCAAGAATTGTTCTAAGAATTGTCACAGTAGCAAGTCACAAAATAGAATGAAATGTCCACACCAAAGGGAACAAGAACAAAGGAATAAAAGGGAGGCTACTAACAAGTATAAACAGATATCGTAGGGTTTTTGTATCGGATGAACACAGACCTAGCCAATCTATGCTATGCAATCAACTAGCAAACAAATCTCAAGGAGACCTAAGTTGCCTAGAAGCTCAAGTTATGGTTAGCATGGCGACCACACCACTTCCTGTACTTCTTGACACCATCCTCTCCCATGGCGAGGCCTGAGAATGGTGAAATTCACTCCGCAACTTCTCAACTCTCCAAGCTAACTACTATAACATGCGAAACCTAGGAAATCCCATGGCGAGGCCCGACATAAGCTTGAAATTCTTCGTTTATTAACACAGAGAGCTTATTTAACACTTTTCCTAATGTTTCAATTCATCGAAGCTTCCCATGGCGAGGCCTGAATCTCAGAAATGAAATAATCATAGAAAGCAAGTGTAAAGACTCAGAAAATCACACTTTAATTCTCATATCATGAATCTTCACTAACGTTGGTGAATCAAACCTCAACTCTGCATGGTGACCACAATCGAAGCTTGATCCATTCAAAATCAGTGTAGAGCTATGAAATTCAACAGATTTCAAGTAATAAATTCAAGTGCAATTTCAATCTTTATCAATTACGTCAATTACATAGCATCAAATCTCCTAAATCATGTATTCATCCGTTTAGAACCCTAAGATATCACACAATTAGTCAGAAATTCCATATTCAACTCATATTCATCAAATTCCATCATAAACAGTCCTCAATTCCCATCAAAATTGAGAGAATTCACCGATTAAAGTGTAGAGGAATGTCAAATATTCCTTCGATTGAGTTCAATATGTAATCTCCGTACAAAGTCGCGATCGAAATGAAAACGGGAGAACAATTTCTAGAGAGATAAACTAGAGAGAGAAAGAGAAAACGAGAGAGAAAATTCCGCTCTCCAAAATCAAAAGTTGAGCTATTGAAACTAGAATCTGGAATCTTCTCTTAGAAATGTTAACTAACCCTCTATATATAGAGGTTTATACATCGTAACTAATACGCAACAGAAAAATACTACAAGATTACAAGAATGCCCCAACAAAGAATGTCTACAAACATCAATAAAAGAAAATCCCAAACTTAACATTATTTCAATCGTTCAGCGCTTTCAACCCATTCTGGAGTGCGCTTTCATAGCAGCTCCAGCGCCTTGTGCCATAAGGAATCACGCCTCCAATCCATGCCAAAGTCTCTTCTCGATCCAGCAATCACCACGCCTTCATAAGCTAGGCAGAACACGCCTTCGGGCTCCCAGAGGGCTTTAGCCTCCCTTCCTCAACTCCGATTCCGTGCGCCTTCGGGCCAACAGCTTCCACGCCTTCACTGCTACCTATACCAAGAACACACGATCAAAACACTTAACCAACTTTTCAGCGCCACAAAATCTTTATTGCCTACGATGCATCGTGGCGAGCATCGTAGTGCAAATATCCACAACCAACCACACAACCACGATGCATCGTGGTTGAAATTTTCAAGCCCTCAAGTGTACACTACGATGCATCTTGGTGTAAACTTCATTCCAAACAAATACACTACGATGCATCGTAGTGTAAGCTAGAATCGTGAGCTACTTGTGTGATTCCTATGAGTTGCTAGGTTGAGTGAATTTCTGTGAGGTTTGTGTTGAGTGAGTGATGAAATGAGTGAAAAGGTGAAGTGAAGTACGAAGTGAAATGAAGTGAAAGCAATGAAGAATGCAAAAGAAGAATGAATGCCATGGAAGAACTCATGAACTCTAAGCTAAATGCAATCCATGTTTGCCGAAGTTTTGGGACACAACATCAATGCAAATTTATCATGTAAATGTGTGTACCGAAGCTGTTGTGAAGTGAGTGAGAAGTGATGTGAACAAGTGTTGTGAAGTCAAAGCAAAGATGCAAATGAAGGAAGTTGGAAAAATGAAACCGAAAGGCATGAAATGTGTTGTGAAGTTTAAGTATAGCAAGCATGAATGTTGTGAAGTGAAGATTAACACTACGATGCATCGTAGTGTTAAAATGTGTGTGTGTAAATTTGCACTACGATGCATCGTAGTGCAAATGTGTGCTGAGCAAAATCCTTCCCTTGTTTCCTCACTTGAATTCACACATTTGTACCATTTATCCCTCATTCTTGACAAATTCCTTCATTTTAGCACTCTAACCTTCAAACCACAGAATTGCACAAACCAACACAAAACAATTCAAAATCGTATGAAAACAAGCCAAAAGGCTAAATGAAATCATATATTTGAGTTGGTATAAAACCAACTCATCAAATTCCCCCACACTTGTCCTTTTGCTTGCCCTCAAGCAAAGACACAAAATGTCATTTAAACTCACACTTCTTGCTTGCGAATTGAACACGACCATAACAACACACTCCACACAAACACCGTGCTTCATTATGACCCTTCGGTGGAAAAAACCTTCCCATCCATTTCAAACACATTTCACACTATTATTAAAAACCTACCTATCCACTTCAAATACATTTCACACTACTATTGGATGTGCATGTTCTTAGTTAACCAGTTATACTCTAGTGGTAGGGATATACTCAATTCTTCATAGCAATCATCAAAACCAAGCTGTACTCATTTGAAGCTCTAACATAGATTTGTGAGTGGTGTGCAAATGTTTACATACAAATCAAGTTTCACTTATGATCAAAGAAATAGTATAGAATGCAAAGATTTTACTATTACTCCTTTACAAGTCCTCAACTTGCAAACACTGTATAGACATAAATGCACCATTTTAAGGATCATTGGTTGCCCTCGTTTCTTAACACTCTTTCCCCAGGTTGTCATCCTTTAGTGCTTTACCTTCGTTTCGCACATGACATTATTATACCGGGGTACTCCTTGGCCTTTCCAATTGTTGCCTTGGGTTTTATGGCTTTTGAATTCCGTCCCCACTCATGCGGATTATTCTCTTAAAATGCACACTTAGTGTGATAGAGCAGCCCCGTAGAGGAGTGGTTCATAAATGTGTGCTTTTGGAATATTGTCCACTCACTTAGCATCCAGCATATTTCATATTGGCATAACCTGCCTTTTTTCCAAATCATTTCCCCTGGTGCCTAAATGTCACTACAGATTTCCAAGGATTACTTAACATTATTCAAGAAAATTTCCAAAAATTCTCTATTTCTCACCTTTTCTCATAAGTTCAACCATCCTTGTATGTAATCCATTTTAGTGCTTGAAATCAACTATGTTAAGTTCAAACTTTCCCACTATGTTTTAACTCCTACCACTTAGCATTGAACTATCCTCAACACTGAGCATTTTTATTCAAGTTTTAAACACACATCCAACTCTAGTGCTAGTGCACTCTCCATGGATAGACAAGTTCTTCCACAAAAATGTCAACTACACATAACTTGTGTTCAAAAACATCACTTATTCACAAAAAGTCCAAAATGTTGCAAAAAAATTAAAACTTGCACACAAATGAGGAACACAACATATACGGGGTATACTATGCAAAAGCTCAAGATTACACAACAAAACTAAAAAGTAACATGCTTTGCATCACATAGCACAAAAAACTTCATGCACGAAAGAAAATAAGCATAAAAAGTGCAAAAGACACAAACCAAAGCAAACATTCCCTCCCCCACACTTAAAACTTACATTGTCCTTAATGTAAAGTAAAGATAGGTTTAGGGGCTCCCTGGTTTTGGTATATCATGAATTCTAATGCATAGTTCCCTCTCACGCATGAAAAATTTCAGTATGGGAGTGGTTCACGGCACCACTCCCCCACACTTAGCCTCATGTGCATAGTCCATTCCTCTTGCAACTTTTTTCATGTACATGCCCCTACAACATGAGTGGCCGAGTGAGTATCACAAAAACATGAAAACGTAAAGATTACCAAATTACTATATTAAAGCTAAGAGAAAAGAAGTAGTTCTGGGTTTTGTAAGTCCCCAGCTAGACTATCCTCCTCAATCCGTTTCCTTCACAATTCGGAGTATCCATCCCTGCAAAATTCGGAATAACCATCTCTATACCATAAAGAAGAAATCTCATAAGCATTCTTCTTCCTTTTGTAGGGCACTTGAGGAGTATCTTCAAGGAGTTGTTCAAGCTCATACACATGGGGCACAACCACTATGAATTTCACTTTAAACCACTGAGGGTCCCCTATTAGAGGTACCTCCTGGAATTCTTCTATCATTGGAAGCACATCATCTACCTCTTCCAACACACTTACCATTTTGGTGCTGCAAGAACCAAGAATTTTGTATCCATGGTCTCAACAATCCCATCAGTAAGTTCAAAAATTGATGTATTAATAAAGCAATTTTCCACCATGTTAGCGATGTCATTCACAATTCGCACATCTTCCTCATCTAAACTAACATGGGAAATTTCTGGAGTCTATACTATCCTATCAACACCGAAATCATTGTCATTAGTTAACAAGAGGATTTCATTTAGCACTTCTCCTGAGTCACCAGTAAGATCCCTAGATTCAATTACCGTTTCAAGAGTTGGTGGCTCAACAAGAGTTTCAATCAATGTTTTGACATTTTCTTTAGCATGCTCAATTTTATCTTCATTCCTCATGTCACAATGTTCATCAAGATGAGACTCTATGCAATCTATCAGGACATCAAGAAAAGACATATCCAGAGAACGACTATCAGCATCATCAAGTATAGCTTGGCACTCATTACCATTTGAGAAATTCTTAACACATGCTGCTTCTGAGCTCTGTTCTACCAAAACTTCATCTTGCATTTCAAAGATTGATTCATCTATAAAACAGCATTCTACCATGTTTCCAATTTCAAATAAAATCACTTTATCTTTCTTATCTAACTCTACACTCTTAGTTTCTTCTTCACATGCAATTAATGCCTTAACCGGAATGCAACTTTGTTTCACATCTTCATTTATCACATGCATGCTCTGTGCTAAGACTCTAATGGCAAAACAAGGTTCCACAGGCAAAGGATTATTCATAGCATAGTTAACATCAAAGACTACATGCTCATTGTTAATGCGAAATGTTACCGTTTTGCTTCTTACTCCAATCAGCGCATCACCAGTAGCAAGAAATGGTCTCCCAAAGATAATAGGCACTTCTGGATCCTCCTCCATGTCCAGCACAATGAAATCTACTGGCAAAGTGAATTTATCTACCATTACAAGCACATCTTCTACCATGCCCGTAGGCTTCACCAATGATCTGTCTGCGAGTTGCAAAGTGATCGCCACAGGACGAATTCTTTCACCCAAACCAACATTGATAGCAATTGAGAGAGGCATGAGATTGATTACAGCACCAAGATCACAAAGTACTTTCCCAAAATTTCTCGTGCCTATTTTGCATGGTATGGTGCAACTGCCAGGATCCTTCAATTTGGGTGGCAAATTGTGCTCTATTGAAGCCTCAAGTGACTCTAAAAGCATTGGTTGCATCTCACACCTAAGAATTTGTTCTTCGTTGGATATAATATCCTTGAGAAATTTTGCGTATTTAGGTACTGCAGTCACCAAATCAAGAAGAGGTAGGCTCACGTTCACTTGTTTTACCATATTCAAGAAACGATCAAATTGAGGTCCTTTCTTTGGTGGTGGTTTCACCCTTTCTGGAAATGGAGCCTTTGAAGCATACTCAGGATAATTGTAAGGACTTGGTGGTCCTCTTACCTTCTTAGTCACCTTATTCACTTCATTGTTTTTCCGCTCTTCCTTTTTAGATGTCTCGGCCTCTTGCGCTCCAATGTCCTCTAATTCACCTCTGGTTGCCTCTTCATTCTGGGCAATCTCACATCCTGAATTGTTATTCCCTGGCAAAAGCTTGCCACTCCTCAAAGTGATGGCATTACAAATTGCCTTGTTCTTAGGATTCGGCACTGTATCACTAGGAAGTGATCCGTTGGGTCTTTGATGTACTGCATTGGCTAGTTGCCCTAACTGCATTTCAATATTTTTGAGTGTGGCATCATAATGTCTTGCAGTTGTCTCCAAAGCAACAAATCTCTCCTCATTTTTATCCATCCTTTCTATAAGGCGATGGAGCACATCTTCAACTGAAGGCCTCCTTGGCTCTTGAGTACTTGCTTGATGGTCAAAGCCAGGAGGTGGATTAGCAGATCTCCGTTGGTCTTGTTCTTGAAAATATTCCCCTCCTTGACCTTGAGCATGTTGTACCCAATTATTTTGGCCACCTCCATAAGGTTTGTTACCACCAGAATAATTCCCAGAGTATTGTGGTCTATTGTAGTTACTGACATATTGAAGAGACTCAGTTGTGATGGCGCATTCATCATTATGATGATCGCCCTTACATAGACCACATGATGTCGAGTGTCATGGCTCTTCAATTTATCCTAATTTCACTGAATATAGTAGCAGTGAGCTAGGTTTCGTTCCTCAGGGAAATAATCGATTCAAGAAGTTTGATATGCTCAATTATGTCACCAAAATATAACAAGATTAAAAGAACACTGATTACAAAATTTAACTGGAAGTAAATTGGTTTAACTCCACACGAATACGAATTGAAATGAACACACAAGTAAGACTTAGAGAAGTAAAAGCAAAGTTCTCAAGAAAATTAAGCTGATAATCTAGGCTACTTCCGGGTGAATGCAACTCCTAATACATGCAGTATTACTAACGTACAATCAAAGCAGATGATGAGAATCACAAATAGAGACCGAAATTATAGTTAGCATGGTCACTACACTACAATTTTAGTCTCCCGCCACCATCCTATCCTATGATCGGGCCTAAGAATGGTGAAGTAATACAGTGTCATCTCAATTTCCACTCAAATTACTCAGGTATGAACACCTAGAATCTCCCATGGTGAGGCCCGATCCTAGCATGTAAATTCATCATTTAAGTACGAGAATCTCTTATCACCTTGTTCTCAGGATTATACAGACTCAAAGCTTCCTATGGTGAGGTCTAGACTTAAGATCTGTGCAAATTCAAACAGGTTTAAGAACTCATGCATTCTCAGGTTCTTATTCATGATTTTCATCCAAATCTTACAAAAGTAGACTCAATTCAGCATGACGACCGCAATCAAATCTCATTTCATCAAATTCAGATCAAAAGCATGCATTTAACAAGTTTTACAAATTCACTGCTGAGAATTTTCATTTCGTATATTAGATTGTTAGTTCTACTGCACATTTACAATTTCAACCTAGCATTGACCCTCAGTATCCTAGATTATCAGACAATTAGCCACAAATCTCCATTTCAGCTTCACGATCAACAAATTGGAAGGTTAAACATTTCATAATCATTAATTGGAAGAGTTTACCAATTAAGAGTCTTAAAAGCTTCCAAATGCCGAGAGGATTGTCACTTTTCTTCTCAATTTCAAGGAGATGTACGATGATGAGAGCAAATCTTTGATCGAAATCAAAAATGAAGCAACAAACTTAGAGAGATAAAGTAGAGAGAGAAAGTAGATCTCAAGAACACTTCCCGCTCTTCAAAATCAAAAGTCGGTTACACTATGGAAAACGTGAATAGTGAATAATGAATCGGATCCTCTAAAATGTTGACTAATCCTCTATATATAGAGGTTACAAAAGAAATGTAAATGGTACGCAAACGATCAATAACTAAAAAGTATTACATGAACACCATTACTAAAACTGTCTAAGTAATGTGGAAGACAAAAACCAAAGTGGGAAGCTTTTATTATTGCGCCAGCGCCTCTGAGCCAAAGTATCTGCGCTTTCAAAACTTCATAACGCCTTCCTACCAAATGTATTGCTCCTTCAAGCATCTGCCACAATTTCTTCTTCTCCAGCAAGCACTACGCCTTCATAAGTGGAGCGAAGCACGCCTTCAGGATCACAACTCCAGCGCCCTTCTTTTACTCTGCTACTTGCGCGCGCCTTCAAGCTCAGATGCCTCACGCCTTCCCGCCATCTGCACAAGACTAACAAAATCACTTAGCCATTTCAGCAACAAAAACCGAGAATCAGACTTCAAGCCTACGATGCATCGCCGCGATGCATCGTAGCATAAACTCATTGCACGACGATGCATCGCGGCGCGATGCATCGTCGGCAAAACGCATCACAATGGTGATGCATCGCCATGTATTCTGAACTTCAATATGTGTGTGATGTTTTCTTTGTAGCTTGTGGTGAAATTGTGTAATAAGATGAGTGTAATGAGATGAGTGAAATAAATGGTGAAGGAGCTGAAGTGAGATGAAGTGAAATCGATGAAGAAAGCACAAGGAGATTGAATGAATGAAATAGAAAACTCATGAATTTAAGCTCACAGCCATGAATACTCACCAAGTAATGGAACATTTAACACAATGAAAACAATTCGAGTAAATAAGTGTATCTAGTCTATTGTGAAGTGAGTGAAAAGTGTGGTGAACAAATGTTGTGAAATTGAAATTGAAATGAACAAAGCAAAGGTGCAAATGAAAGAATTTGGAAGCTTAAAACCGAAATGCATAAAATGTGGTTTGGAAATCTAAGTACAGCAAGCATGGATGTATGAAGTGAAAATTTACACTACGATGAATTGTTGTGTTAAAGTGTGCGTGTGTAAATTTGCACTACGATGCATCGTCAATTTCTAGCATCGGGCTTTAGCTAACAAAATGTGCCAATTTCTTCAAATTTAGTACCAAAAACAAAAAATTTTCACATGCAATATCAAAAAGATATAATAAAGATGAACTTGGAATAAGCCAAAGTGGACTAAGAACAAAGTTTCACATACAAAGTGACTACTCATTCTCCTAAAATTTGATTAGGTTTGTTCACTCCTTTTTCCGTTTCATTCCTCTTTTTGCATTTATTCATTGCACTTTCAGCACACATTTTTTTCTTCGCACAACACTTTCAATTCCACAATTTGCATGCAGGATGACAAATTATTCTTTTTTTTTCACACAAATTCACATCGCAATTCATACTTTCCACACAACACAACACACTCTAATTTCGTTGAAAGAGCAAGGATCCGAGTACTAGTACAAAGTTGTCCTACACTTCTACTTATCACAAGCCAAACCCTACTCCATGATCTAAAATTTTATTCAACACATACCACGCTAAACACAAATTAAACAAAGTAGACAGAATAGGCAATCTTCTTAGCACTTCTTCACAAGGCTTCAACTTCTCCCAACTTCACAAGGCATATCATTCTTCAAAAGAAAACTTCTCAACAAAAATCTTCAACTCATCATCACTTCACAAGTCATCAACACAAAACAACTTCCAATCTTCAACTTCAAGAACTTCACACAAATTTTCAACTCAGAATATTACACATGAAATCTTCACCGAATCCCCCCTTTTCAACAATATTAAGCACCCACATGCAATAGAAAAAAAAATGCAATCAATCAATCAATCAACACACCGAGTATCAAGCAACATAGCAACCACATCACACATCACACAACTGCCTCCCCCCACACTTAAATTAAACATTGTCCTCAATGTAATAGGCTAAGAGGGAGGAGGAACTCCTTGAGAGAACGATGATGAAGCTGATGAAGAAGGAGATCCGAACGCAACTGTACATGGCAAAGACTGTCCATCCAATGGTGCTATAACAAATGAGGAAGTACCAAACGATGATGGAGCAAAGGAAGAAGGGAATTCAAATGCCGCTGTAGATGACAATGATGCTGTAGCAAATGTGGGAGCAACAAAGGGCTGATGCACATACTGAAAAGGGCCATGAGTTGGACCTTCAATAATTTGATCAGTTGCTAACAATGGAAATCTTGTAGCAAGTATGTGGGAGTATAAGGCATTGAAGGAATTCTACCAAATGTAGGTAAAGACGGAAGGGACGGCATCGCAGCTAACTGTACCGAGGTCGGAGTTGGTTTCGGAGGTCCTGCATCCGAATGATAATAGACTGTCATCTTGTTGCTCCTATCGATCTCCTGTTGCATGCACCATTGCCTATGATAAAGCACTTCAAATTGCTGCTGGGCTACTGTGGTCATGTCATCCAATCAGTGATCCATGCTCGAGGCATGAGTTGTCCATTCCTGATGCATAGTCTCTATGCCCTCGTGCATCCTTTCCGTCCTTTCATCCATGTTCATGAAGCGATGTTCAATAGATTGTAGCCTCCCATCCATATCATCAAAACGACTTCCAATGTTATCAAAACGACTTCCAATTGAATGCTGAAAATCATTAAGACTATTCTAGAAAGCACTGAAATCATATACATTCTGCTGGTGCCCATATTGGTCATTATGTCCTGAAAACTCAACATTAGCTCGACGAACTCCCCGTCCAGCTGCCTGTGCTTTCACTTTCTCATGATCAATATTGAGGTACTTCTTGTATAAATGAGGTGCAATAGGCAGCATAGTTGGTCTCCAATCGCCACCAAGCTCATCATTCACTCCCTGAGCTTTGCATATTTCCTCAAGAAGCAATGGATAATAGATAACAGCTGACTCATCCTCAATCCCCTCTTTTATGTCGTTCAGAATAACTCGGCCCACGTCAATAGACCTGCACCCCCTAATTGTTGAGATTAGATACAACCACTTCAGTCACTTGCGAACTTGGCATCAAACGTGAGAGCACAAATGACAACCACAACTTAACATCAGCCTTAAGGAATTGGTGGCGAACATGCTTGTGCTCCCCTCGCAGATTTACTACCCATTCGGCCCCAGGATGTGCAAGCTCGTTGAGTAACTCTTGATCTCCATCTTCCTCCATTGGACATGCAAAAGGATCTATTGGAAAACTCGGTGTACCCAAATATTCATTGATTATCTCATGGTGATTTTCACCCATTCTCCCCTCACATAGATAGCACCTTCCTTATTTCGAGATTTACCATTCGCATAAAGTTCCCGAGCAATACTGACATTGCAAAAAGGAGGGGCTATCGTCAACTTCTGGTCAAATTTATGGAAATCCATGAGCTTCTTGAAAGGTCCCGTATCCACAGTGAAAGCTCTCTCCAGATGAAGTTTCTTTATGGGCAATCCCATCTCCCAGCGTCGCTGTGCTTCATCATCAACCCACATTGATGGTGTATCAACACCCTTCCTTTTCTTGGGGGTCGGATCTTGGATTGTAACTCTGGGAGGGTCTTCAAAAATTAGGAGATCTTTGGCAAAATATTCTGAGTCCGTGTCTTCATGCAATGGTGCTTTTCCTTTCGTCCTTGCTTTTCCTTTCTTAGAACTTTCGCCCTTTGAAGTTGATGTTGCCTTCTTAGAAGCTGTGACCTTTTGTGAACTCAAGTCCTTCTTTGGGGCCATATCTGTAAGAATAACAAACACCATGAATACCATAAAAACATTTTTAGACAATCCAAATCATAACCGCACATTTTAAGAGTTAGCTCAGAATGTATAAACTATCAACATCAAGTAGCAGTATTGGATCGATTTTCTCAAATGAAATTTCCAGCTTACACTCATTGAAAACCGAATGAATACCCTGTTAAGCATGAAGAATTTCACAATACTTCAAACCTGAAAATTAGCGAGCATGATCTGAGCTAAAAAATGTGGACAAAAATCAACCCATTTGGACTTATCATGAGCAAGTTACGGTGAAAATACCAAAGGCTACCAAAATGGGCCATTTCAGTATTCATAGCACTATTCCCTAGCTTCAGCTCTACTTTCCTCTATTCATTAGCCTATCTTCCGATTTCAATTAGCCAAAGTGGTAAACACCAACATTGTAGGTTATCCTATAGGCTAAAATCTGCAATTGGTCTCATTCCATTTGGATTTGAATTTAGGAAATTACAACCAGAAAACCGAGAAGTGTAAAAAAAATGGTCAATTCAGCAATTTCAGCAGCATGAACATTTATTGTCTTCCAAAATGGACAATGATCCAGCTAAATCCAGTGTATAACATAAACAATGAAGCCCTTCCTCCTAGCTAAACCCCACCACCGGAATCAACATATTTGGACATTTCATTTGCAAGTTCTACTCAAAATACCGAGACATGTCAAGCTGGGCAGATTCATCAAACTCAATTCCTGATTTCAACATGTACTTCACATTCTAAGCTTTTTTAGCCTATGTGCCAGCCACAATTAACAAAAATGTACAAAATAAACATTGAAGGCTATCATATTGGCTAAAAGACGCAACAAGAAGCACATCATTTCAACGCACCTAACTCATGTTATGCCCTAAAAATAGAGATGTGGCAAAGCTGGAATTCTTGAAAATCAAAATTTTTAAATCATGCTTCCCCACACTTAACATACATTGTCATTTGGCTATCAACATCATGTTTTCCATGTTCATCAATCCATTTTCTAGCTACATCATAATCAAAATCATGCCTCCACTTTCATTACTTGAACATTTCAATGTACACAAAAGGAATCACAAAGATTCAAGAAGGTTTAAAAACATACCTTAGTGGAGAACTTTTGGAGAACTAGACTTAAGTCTTGGAAGAAAAGGAAATGAAAAACCAAATGTAAGCCCTATGCTCTTGCTAATGCTGTCTTTGTTCTCAGCTTTTGTTATCTTGACACAACAAGCAAGACCACTTGCACTTATACCCACACGAGAAAGGGATACCAAAATATGACATTAAGTTGGTCAAAATGAGAAGTTAATACTCCCACCCAACACATGCAACCAATTTCTTGTCATTCAAAGGTGAGACCCACTTCCTTTCAATGCATGTGAATGTTTCAGCTCCTCAAAAATAGTAATGCAATCATATCACGCAAAACATCAACACAAAGCTGCACTCACTCTATTCAATTCAACCCAACACTTCTCAATCATGCTCTCAAAAATAATGAATAGCAAGAACAAACAGGGAGCTTTTATATTTTCCATGTGAACTTAACCTGTTATACATAGAAATGTCCACCCAAAATGCCAGCCTTTTTTCTTTCATTTCATATCAATTTCCTATTCATGACTCAATAGCAATCCACTCTCCACGTCAATTTTTTTTCAGCTTTTCAGAAAATTGAATTCATGTTCAGAAGGGTTCAGAAGTGCAGATATTCTCTTCATCAATGCATGTGTGAATAAAACCAAACATTACACCCAAGAAATTTTATTAACACGAAATACAGAAAACAACACAAAATTTAGACATCACAACCAATCGAGTAACAAAATCACAAAAGGCTAATACTACTAATACTATACTCAATTCAATCATGGCAATTAATCTCCTTAAACTTAATCATGGTACCCCCCCACACTTGCAAAAGACACGGTCCCCGTGATAAAACAATAACAATCAAGAACAAAAGAACCTGGTCATCCACGTTTCACAAACCACGAGACAATCTTGCAATTCTATCTTCCTCTTGTAACACAAGCCATTGAAGAGGTCCCAAAAGACCAAGAGGATGTTGAGGATTATCAGCTGAAGTGATATCAACACCCTTCTCACGAGCCATGGCTGTTATCAAAGCTGGAAAGTACATTGGTCCAAACTCACTTCTTTGTGCTCGCCTGATGAACTCTAACACCAACTTCCCAACATCAATAGAGAAATCATGTAAAATAGCATAAATCAAAAGAACGCGTTCTCTAGATGCAATATCTGCACGGTTAGTAGGTAACAGCCTGGAATTGATAAACATTAACCATAATTTTGCCTCGGTTGTGAGTTCACTGGTAGGTACATATAAAGCCTCGCGTCGAGCATTCCTCACCCATCTAGCACAAGGTAAAGTCACTGAAGCCAACAAGCGATCAGTATCGGCAGCCCGAAGCAACCTACAATAAGTATTACGAGGAAAATCATCAAGGCGATAAAGCATATTGATACTATGTCTGGTGACCCTCAAATATTTCCCCCTCACAAACACTGAGTGAACTCCATTAGCTCGTGAATTAGCATAAAATTCTCTAACTATATCCATATTCACTACTACTGAAACTCGTGCAAAACGAGACCACGATTGCCTAAAGATCACATCCTTAAATCTCCTGGAAGGGACCTCGAATGGCCTCTCAATCATAACAGCTCTATTGCTAAAACCATGCTACAAATTCTCAGCATTAGCATTAATAAAATGAGGAAAGTTAGCTGGTTCAACATCAAGCACCACACCATCATCATTAGAAGATGAAGAAGAGGAAGAAGTAGTTCCTGGATCTTCACTAAAGATAGCATATTCATAAGGATTCTGATGAGGATAATAATCAGCCATGATCAAGAAATGAAAAATGTCTAATAAGAAAAACAATGTAAAGAAGAATAATGAGCATGCAAAAGAACGAAATTCAATGTATAGATTTGCCATCGAGCTACCCAACAAACGCATGTGAATGATTCTGAAAAACGAAAGCCTACATGTCTGAGCTTATTGTCCGCATTATTCTATTATTGAATCCATCCAAACCAGCAATGCATCAATAATGCTCTCAAGTTCACGGGGCTAGAATCAATTCTTACCATCAGAACTTTTACCTGAGTTGTAGAAAAATACACTCATTTACCCAAATGAATAAAAAAACCAAAGATTCATTTCCTGCTTTTAGCAATAATGCCCATCCTCATCCTCATGCAAATCTGCCAAAGGATAACCCTGAGTTATGTTCGAAGATTTTGCCACAATTTGAAACCAAATTCGACACAAACTAAAAATTAACAAAGAAAAATAATTCCAACCAAACAAAAGAAAAGAAACAATGGAAAGAAACACTGGGTTGCCTCCCAGGAGCGCTTGGTTTACAGTCCACAGCCCGACTGTGCTTCATAGCTCAATTGGAGATGATAGGATCATCAAGGAATAGCTCATGTGGATCTCGTTCCACATTAGTGCTAACCTTGTCCTGAGAAGTTAAGTAAGGCTTGAGACGATGGCCATTCACCTTCCACACATTGCCATTCTTGTCATTCTTGATTTCCACTACCCCATAAGGTTTGACATCAACAACTCTAAAAGGACCACTCCACCTTGATTTCAATTTTTCAGGAAACAATCTAAGTTTAGAGTTATAAAGCAATACCAATTGCCCTGGAACAAAAATCTTGGACTGAATCTTGGCATCATGAATTCTTTTAGTCCTCTCCTTGTACATCTTGGCACTCATGTAAGCATTGAATCTGAATTTATCCAGTTCATTCAATTCCAACATTCTTTTTGATTGAGCCTCAGACAGATTCATGTTCAATATTTGAATAGCCTAATACGCCTTATGTTCAAGTTCCACTGGCAAGTGACACTCTTTACCAAAAACCAATCGAAAAGGAGAAGCTCCAATTGGGGTCTTGTAGGCTATTCTATATGCCCATAATGCATCATCTAACTTCAAAGACCAATCTTTCCTTCCTGGATTTACCACTTTTTCAAGAACTCTCTTGATCTCCCGATTGGAAATTTCAGCTTGACCAGAAGTTTGTGGATGGTAAGCTGTGGAAACTTTGTGAGTAACACCATATTTTGCTAACAAAGATTCGAAGAGCTTGTTACAGAAATGAGTCCCACCATCACTTATTATAGTCCTGGGAGCTCCAAACCTATTAAAGATTTATTTCTTCAAGAAGGCAGTTACACTTTTTGCATCATTATGAGCCAAAGTCACAGCTTCCACCCATTTAGAAACGTAATCCACTGCCACCAAGATGTACTCCATTCCTCTTGACTTAGGGAATGGCCCTATGAAATCAATCCCCCATACGTCAAAAATCTCTACCTCCAAGATGTTGTTCAAGGGCATCTCATTTCTTGAAGAGATGTTGCCAGTTCGTTGGCAACGATCACATTTTCCAACCCAGATTCTGGCATCCATGAAGATATGTGGCCAATAGAACCAACATTGCAAGATTTTGAAGCCTATCCTAGTTGATCCAAAATGACCACCACAGGGTCCTTCATGGCATGCCTTCAAGATGTCCTCCTTTTCTTCTTCCTTGATGCATTTTCTTATCACTTGATCACTGCATATTTTATATAAAGAATTGTCTTCCCAGAAGTAATATTTAGCATCACTTCTCAGTCTTTTCTTCTGATCACTGGAGTAATAAGATGGAATTTTTCCAGCAACAACAAAATTTGCAATCTCAGCGTACCAAGGCAATGTCCTTTCAACCACTTTGAACACCTGCTCATCAGGGAAATGCTCCTTAACCAAAATATTTGAATCATCTTGAGCCTCTGATTCCAGTCTTGAGAGATGGTCAGCAACCACATTTTCAGAGCCCTTCCTATCTTTGATTTCCACATCGAATTCCTGGAGCAACAACACCCATCTAATCAAACGTGGTTTTGCCAAGATTAAGCAGGATCGGATGAACAAATAACAATGTTAAATAAATTAATTAATTTAGCAAATAATTAATTTGTAAAATACCTTGATATTTAAGTGATATGAAAGATATTTAAAGTGTAGAGAGTAGTTAAACCAAAGGGAGTGAATGAAAGGATTATTTTTATTAAAGAAAATCGATGATCCTTTTGAATACATGAGTAGCCTATTTATAATTACATTTGAAATGAAAACGTAAGCAATGACCTAATCTTGATTTGACAAAAAGTTTGAAATGAAAGCTTGAATAGACTAAAGTAGACTAAAGTAACATTATTGCTAGTAACATTATTGCTATGGTCCTTCTTGAATTGACTTTTGTGGTCATCATATGGTCTTCACGTGAATTAGGAATCTTCACTTTTGAATTTTCTCTTCATGGCCTCTACTTTAATAGCACTTAAGTCTTTCTTCTTGATGTGATATGTCCACCATTCTTGAATGTCTTTATCTTTTCCGGAATGATTGCCTTCAATTGAACTTAATGGATATGGAATATTTTGTTGAATAAAGTGTGGGTTTGAACCGCCCACTTCCCTTCTGGCAATTAATGTTGTAATATGAGTGTGATTGAAATCTACTGTTCTTGCCTTGGCGTCCATGTCATGGCGTTTTTTAATAAAAGCCATTAATTGATGTCTTGATGGCAGCTGAACTTCCTGCAGAAAATTGTTAATATTAAACTTTTTCTTTCTTTTTTCTTTCTTTTTTCTTTCTTTTTTTTTTTTTTTTTTTTTTTTTTAATATTCGAAGGGATCCTGAGCCATAGGTCCTCCGAAGTAATCTTCTGAGCTTTGTGTGGATTCTAAAGATACTTGTGTTTGATTCTGTTTTTTCATGTTCTTGAATGCTAAAAACTGTTGAAATTCTTCCCATGCTTCGTTAGTGGATTCCTCTGTCTTCGGAATGTTTGGGTTCTTTGGAATTGACTGAGTTTTTGGGATCTGCTGTTTTGGGCTTGAATTTTGTGCATTATTAATCCATATTGTTGTTCCTGTCTCAAAATATCTTTTTACCGCCTGTTCACAGCAGCTTGATGGATCAAATTTTTCCCACCATTTAATCTTGAATTGTCTTACTAAGGACATTGGTTTGGGCTTTGGATGGGCTTGAATAATTTGGAATTGCCAACACCAAATCCAGGGGACTCTGAGCTCACAGTGGAATTGAACTTCTTTCATATACAGTTGCATACTGGATTCAGAATTGAACTTTTTGAGACCTTCTTTTGCTTTGAGTGGCAGAATACTTTGATTGGATCCATGAGTATCCCACCAGTCGTAAAACCACATTGGAAAACTATTTTTGCAATTTTTTACAAAATTAAAATACCATGAATGATCAAATGCTCGAAAATAGAATGCTTTTTTGAAAGCTTGTTTATAATCTTGATAATTATATCCAGATGGATTATATGGTCTGGAAAATGATTGAATATTGTATATATTGCCAAAATCATTTGAATTTAAAACCTTTTTAATAATACATTTTGAATGAGTCACATATCCTGATTCAGTTTTATTATGAACTATATCACATGAACCAGAATCTACCAAGATGTATTCATAAAAATTTTGTGTTTTACTTGAATCATCAGAAAACCATGATATTGAATTCGTAAAATATTTTGAATAGAATGAACGTAGGATTGAAATTTCTGGTGTTTCAGTAAATTTTGTTAGTACTAAATATTCATATCCTGGTTTATCAACATAAAAAGGTTTTTGAATCTGAGTTGAGGAAGATGCTTGAATATTTTTGGATGAAGATGCTATCATAGTAATAGGTTTGGTAGAAGGAGATGGAACTAATTGAGTCTTTACTGGTGGTTGAAGTTTATTAAATGGTGTTGCTGCTACTTGAACATAGGGTAATGGAGGAAAATCCTCAATTTGAATGAATTTATTACTTGTTTGAATGCTTGGAGATTGAATTATTGATTTTGAATCTATTACCTTTGCGTAATCATCTGGACTTTACATCTTTTGTTTGTTTGACATCTTGATCAGTACCTGTATACAAAATAAAAATAATTAGATAAAGGCTATTTCTTTTCTAAAATTCTCTAATCTTTGATATATGGCCCTATTTACTTCTGGGATTCTTGTAGATTTGTGTGTGTGATATGAGACTAACATACTGTAATAATGTATTTGATGCAAAAAGACTTGATGTTTTATTGACAAAGGATTAGTATTGTATATATGATAAATGTTTGGAAATTCAGAATCTTGAATAATGTGTTCTTTTAGTGAATAGATCTTGAGTATTTTCTTTTTAGTTGTAGGATGATTAATGTAATCTTTTATCCATAACCAATCTTCATATCTTGAATTCTGTGACATTCTCCTGCTTTCCTGTAAGAAATTCCCGAGTCAAAAAATCAGGTAATGAATTTTCCTCTCCTTTTATATATTCTATATCAAAATCAAAAATAGATAAAATTCCTTGCCATCTAGCAAATATTTGTTTAGACACTAAATTTTGAATATCCTTTTGTAAAATATCTTTTGCTGATTTACAATCTACTTTTAAAAATTTCTTATTATATAAATCATCTTGAAATTTAGAAATACATAAAACTATAGCTAAAATTTCTTTTTTGACTGTTGAATAATTTTTTTGAGCTCCTATCCATACTTTTGAAGTATACCGAACTAATTCTATTTTGTTGTTTAATTTTTGTTTCAGAATACCTCCATATCCTATTTCTGAGGCATCTGTTTCTACTATCATGAATGCATCAGGATGAGGAATACCTAAACAAGGTAAAGACTTAATTTTCTTTTTTGCTTCTTGTACTATCTTAGTATGTTCATTTGTCCATGCAGGTGGATTCTTTTGTAATCTTTGATATAAAGGTGCACATATAGTTCTTAATTTTGGGAAAAAATCTGCTACATAATTTAAACATCCTAAAAATCTCTGTAATTGATTTTTATCCTTAATTTCATCTGGAAATTTTTCTCCAAATTCTAATGCTCTATTAATAGGTTTTATTGTTCCTTTATAAATATCATGACCTAAAAATCTTATTTGATTTTGAAATAATTTCATTTTTGAGGCTGATATAACCAATCCATTTTGAATTACCAATTTTGAAAATATATTCAAATGTTTAAAATGTTCATTAATATTTTGAGAATAAACTAAGACATCATCTATATATACTATCATAAATGTGTATGCAGAAAATATATTATTCATAATATTTTGAAATTCCGAAGGGGCATTTTTTAATCCAAATGGCATCACATTCCATTCATAATGACCAAATGGTACTGTAAATGCTGTTTTATACTTGTCTTTTTCCGCTATTTGTATTTGCCAATATCCTGATTTTAAATCAAATTTTGAATATATCTTTGCATTAAATAATCTATTCAACAAATCTTTTTTGTTTGGTATTGGATATCTAATCCATTTAAGTACTTTGTTTAATGGTTTGTAATTGATGACTAATCTAGGAACACCTCTTTCTTTTTCAGCTTGCTTATTGACATAAAATGCTGGACAACTCCATGGGGATTTTGAATTTCTTATTAATTTTTTATCTAGTAAGGATTGTATTTCGATTCTACAATGTTGTAATAGTTCAGAATTCATTTGAATTGGTCTAGCTTTTGTTGGTATATTTCTTTCATTAAATTCTTCTTCATAAGGTAATTCTATTATGTGAGTTTTTCTTGACCAAAATGCTGATGGATGTTCAGCACATAGCGTTTCTTTAAATTTCTTTTCTAATTCTTCAATTTTCTTTTTTATTTCTTCTCTATTTAATTGAAATTCTATTTTTTGATATGTAATTTCTTCTTTGATATAATTTATTTGGTTTTCTTTTTGCCTAATTTGATAAGATATACTATTAGTTTGTAACAAATTTAATTCTCTTTGCCTTACCGGAGTAATAAATTGGAATAATATTTTACTTCCCATTATTTTTAAACTTAATCCTTCTGTAGTCTTTTTAAACGGAGTAATTTGATATAAAAAAGGATTTCCTAATATAACATCTTGAGTTAAATCTTCTACTATGATGAATGTATGCCTAAAACAATAATTATTATTACATATAAATCCATTTTTTAACTTATATTTAACTTTTAATGGATTACCATTTGCTGTTTGTAATTTATGATTTGTTTTAGAACAATATTTAAGTGGTATGATTCCTTCTTTAATACAACTTTGATCTGCGCCACTATCTACCATAGCAATACAATTTGTATGATAATCTTGAATTCCAATGGTAACATAAACATGCCATTTTTCTATATTAATTTTTTCAATTATATTTAAATATTCTTCTTCATTTGTTTGTTCTGGAATATGAATTCCTTTATCATTATTACTACTTTCTGGAATATCATTATACTGTTTATGTAAAGTAAGTTTTGTTTGGATTTCTAATTCATTGAATTGCAGAGTTTTAATATCATTTCTTATTTCTCTAATGTCTAACTTTAATTCTTGAATTTGTTGTTGTATTACATTTGTATTGTTGTGAGAAACTATTCCTTGAGAGTTTTGTTCTGAGTATTTGTTATATAATTTTGTAATATTAAATGGTTCTAAAAATTCAGGTTTTTTATCTTCTTTTAATATCAAATCTTTTAATTTTATTAAATATTGTCTTTGTTCTTCAGGGTTTTCTATTTTAGTGATTAATTCAAATAATAAATCTTTATTGGTTCTTTCATTAGATATCATATTAATACAATGACATGGTGAGGATTTATCTGAATATTCTTCTTCACTATCCGAATAAATTTCATTAATGTTTTCTTCACTTTCTTCTGTGTCACTATTAATCATAATTTTCATGATTTTTAATCTTAATTCTTTATCTTCATCTTTATCAAAAATTTCATTTATTCGTTTTTGAGTTTTACAATTTGTTGCTATATGACCTGGTTTACCACATTTATAACATATTAATTTTCTCTTTCTATATTTCTTTTTCTTAAAATCTCTTGCCTGATTGAAATTATTAGAATATTGTTGATATTTTTTACTTCTTCTTTTGTATGGTTTATATGGATATGTAATTCTTTTATTATTTCTAGAAGGGGCTTTTATTCCTGTTATTCCAAATGCATCACAAAATGAACCTATTTCTTTCTTTTCTGAACCATATTTTGATTATAATTTTAACTCTTGACATAATTTTAAACCTTCTGACTTGATGAATGAAATTAATTGACCATAACTCCAATCATAAAAATTAATATCTTCTTTTCCTGTTGATGTTTTAATAGCATTGAAAATTCTATATGAAAATAAAGTAGGTAAACCTGAAATGAATTTTTCTTTCCAAAAAGGTTGATTACAATCATCTCTTTTAAATACATAGGTTAAAAACATATCTTTATACCATCTAAAATCTGTTAATTTTGGACATCTTAAATTAGTTAAAAATATTTGAGAACTTTTTGAATCATGAGATGGATTTCCTATAAAATGATGAGCTAAAGCATATATTAAATATTCTGGTGCATCCGATATTTTAATTTTCTTTGGATTTCCTTGAGCATTTCTTACTATATTTCCATTAACATCTAGTTCATCTTCTTCAATTGTATGTTCTATTACTTCATTTCGTTGATCTTTTGTTATCATATTATCCCACCAATTTTTTAATTGTCCTGAAAATCCTGCAGTAAAGGCTACAGCTATATCTTTTGGTTTATACCCTTCTTGTCTATAAGCTACTCTAGCCATTCCCATTTCTTGTAGTAATCTTAATATTTCATATTCTGATCTACCATCTATATTCCATTCATAAACTGCTCTACCATCATATTGACTAGATGTAAATTTTGCTCTTTCTTCAATTTGTATATCTGGAGGTGTTAATTTTGGATAATAATTTTTTCGTTGATACGGTGCATAATTTGTTTTTCTATAATTATAATTTTTTCTTCTATATTGTTTTCTAATTCTATTTATATTATCATCTTGTAGTTCATCTTCAATTTCTTCTATTATATCTTTAATTTCGCTTGAATCACTACTGCTGCTATCATCTGTTTGCTCTAAATTGTTTTCTTCAATATTTTGTATATTACCTGTAGTTTCTGTACTAGTAGTAGATGTTGTTTCTTGTAACTTTTTAAATATTTTATTTAATGTATCATTTTCCCTTTGAGGGAGTTGAATATTATTTAATTGAAAATGCGGTTTAGATATTTCATTTGGAAAATTATTTTTAAATGGATTATTTATAATATTTGTTGAAATATTTAATTTTTCTTTTTTAATAGGGTTAATAATATTATTATTTTCTTTAGGTATACTATCTATTTTTGTTGAGACTACTTCTAATTGTTGTGCTACTGTTGATAATATTTGATTTGAATAATTTAATTGTTGATTAACCTTTTTAATATCTTCTAGTTCTACTGGTCCTTTATCTATTCTAGCTTCTCTAAATGGAGTTGCTACTATATCTCCTTTAGGTGTATTAATTACTATGTTTAATAGAGGTGGGTGTACCGAAGTAACTACCTCTCCTCCTACTAAATTCCATTTTTTATATAATGATGTTTGGACATTTATTGATTGGGTGGAATAAACATCTATAATATTTTCTTTTTGAGTAATGAATTCTAGCCACGAAAAGAATGGGTAATTAAATTTTCTCTTATACAATTCCTGTTTCCATTGGTCTTGAAGATTTTCTTGAAATGATTTATCTAAAGAATTATACCATTCTCTTTTTTGATTATTTTCCTCATCATTAAATAATTCATCTAAATAGCTAAACTTAGGTTTAAATTCATCATTAATAACACGAATAGATTCGGGTTTCATTTCGGAATATGTTGGTGAATTTCTTAATGAATTAGTATTTATTACCTCTGGTAATGGTGACATATAATGTATTCTTTGACTTCCTGATAGAGGGACTGAATAAATTTCTGAATTATTTTCTAGATTTGTATGTTGACTGAATGTTCTTCTTAAATTAGGAATATCCGATACTGAATGTCTTGACTCTAGTAAATAATCATTCCTAATAGATTTATTTGCTCCGTATTTATTGAATTTAACATTATTAAATTGAACTAAAATACTACCATCTTTCTGTTTGAGTATACTAGAAGCATTTGTTTGTTGTATATTTCTTGATTGATGCTGTGGAATAATTGTAAAATTTTCTGGAATAGTGATTTCATTCCATTTTAATAATTTTGGGGTAATAACAGATGATTTGATTGAATCTTCTTCAAATATGACAGTTTCATCTTTATTTGTTTGTTCTAATTTTAATTTAGGATCAATTAGAGTTTTCATTAATTTAAAACATACTTTGTATAATATTGCAAAACTTCTACTTTGTTTATTGACTTTATTCTGATCTATTTGAATATCCATTACTAATGAATCTAATATCATTTCATCCATCAAACTAACTACAAAATTAGGTACACAATTGAATGTTATCGCACCATCACATATATTTGTTTGTAACAAAGATAATATTGAATCTTGATAATCTATTAATCTTCTATCTCTTAATGCTATGAATATAGGGTTATCTATACCTAATCGATGCATTGGTTGAATTTTTACTTTTACTAACCCATAATGAATATATTTAAATCCTAGTTCTCTATATTTTTTAATAGCTACGTTAGAGAGTAATTGAATAGTATTTGAAGTTTCTGTAAAATTTATATCTTGTTCATGAATCTTTACTGAATATGCATTACTGAAATTTAAACTACCTATATGATATATTGAACTTAAAGATCTAGAATTAATATCAAATAAAATTTCATGACATTGATTTATACTTTCTGATTCTGCTATATTAGTACTATTGCCAAAATTAAACAATTTCTTAAAATTATTCAAATTCATAACTTAAAACGTACCTGGATTGCTTAATGCAATTAATAGAATGCAGAGTGTATGGGGAACGCAGGAGTGCCTAACCGGGAACACCTTAAGCTGACCTCGTATTGGCTTACCAACGGATTTCCAGACTACTCAACCGCTTACCATGCCTTACAACTCCTTACTCTAATAATTGGTTAAGTAATTTAAGTAAATTAAAAGTTTAGAATCTAAAATTTTATAAAACTTGTTTAAAATATGGCTCTGATACCAAGATTAAGCAGGATCGGATGAACAAATAACAATGTTAAATAAATTAATTAATTTAGCAAATAATTAATTTGTAAAATACTCATGTAAGCATTGAATCTGAATTTATCCAGTTCATTCAATTCCAACATTCTTTTTGATTGAGCCTCAGACAGATTCATGTTCAATATTTGAATAGCCTAATACGCCTTATGTTCAAGTTCCACTGGCAAGTGACACTCTTTACCAAAAACCAATCGAAAAGGAGAAGCTCCAATTGGGGTCTTGTAGGCTATTCTATATGCCCATAATGCATCATCTAACTTCAAAGACCAATCTTTCCTTCCTGGATTTACCACTTTTTCAAGAACTCTCTTGATCTCCCGATTGGAAATTTCAGCTTGACCAGAAGTTTGTGGATGGTAAGCTGTGGAAACTTTGTGAGTAACACCATATTTTGCTAACAAAGATTCGAAGAGCTTGTTACAGAAATGAGTCCCACCATCACTTATTATAGTCCTGGGAGCTCCAAACCTATTAAAGATTTATTTCTTCAAGAAGGCAGTTACACTTTTTGCATCATTATGAGCCAAAGTCACAGCTTCCACCCATTTAGAAACGTAATCCACTGCCACCAAGATGTACTCCATTCCTCTTGACTTAGGGAATGGCCCTATGAAGTCAATCCCCCATACGTCAAAAATCTCTACCTCCAAGATGTTGTTCAAGGGCATCTCATTTCTTGAAGAGATGTTGCCAGTTCGTTGGCAACGATCACATTTTCCAACCCAGATTCTGGCATCCATGAAGATATGTGGCCAATAGAACCAACATTGCAAGATTTTGAAGCCTATCCTAGTTGATCCATAATGACCACCACAGGGTCCTTCATGGCATGCCTTCAAGATGTCCTCCTTTTCTTCTTCCTTGATGCATTTTCTTATCACTTGATCACTGCATATTTTATATAAAGAATTGTCTTCCCAGAAGTAATATTTAGCATCACTTCTCAGTCTTTTCTTCTGATCACTGGAGTAATAAGATGGAATTTTTCCAGCAACAACAAAATTTGCAATCTCAGCGTACCAAGGCAATGTCCTTTCAACCACTTTGAACACCTGCTCATCAGGGAAATGCTCCTTAACCAAAATATTTGAATCATCATGAGCCTCTGATTCCAGTCTTGAGAGATGGTCAGCAACCACATTTTCAGAGCCCTTCCTATCTTTGATTTCCACATCGAATTCCTGGAGCAACAACACCCATCTAATCAAACGTGGTTTTGCTTCCTTCTTTGCAAGCAGATACTTCAATGCAGTATGGTCTGTATGAACAATGACCTTTGACCCCAAAATATAGGCACGGAATTTATCAAATGCGAAAACCACTGCTAACATTTCCTTTTCTGTAGTTGTATAATTCATTTGAGCCTCATTCAGTAGCCTGCTAGCATAATAGATAGAATGAAAAATCTTGTCTCTCCTCTGGCCTAAGACAGCTCCTAAAGCATAATCACTGGCGTCGCACATAATTTCAAAGGGTTCACCCCAATGAGGAGTGACTATCACAGGAGCTTCTACCAATTTCGTTTTCAAAGTTTCAAATGCCTCAACACATTCTGTTCCAAACTCAAACTTGACATCTTTTTCTAGGAGGCTGCACAAGGGTCTAGCTATCTTTGAAAAATCCTTAATAATCCTTCTATAAAACCCAGCATGTTCAAGAAAGCTTCTGATACCCTTAACATTTGTAGGTGGAGGAAGTTTGGCAATGACATCTATCTTAGCTCGATCTACCTCCATCCCAGCATGAGAAATTTTATGGCCTAACACAATACCTTCTTGAACCATGAACTGACATTTTTCCCAATTCAACACAAGGTTCGTTTCTTCACACCTTCTCAACACCTTAGCCAAATTTTCCAAACATCCATCGAATGTCATTCCAAACACAGAGAAGTCGTCCATGAAGATCTCAATAATTGATTCAACCATATCGTGAAAAATGGCCATCATGCACCTCTGAAAGGTAGCTGGGGCGTTGCACAGACCAAATGGCATTCTTTTATAAGCAAATGTGCCAAAAGGACAAGTGAAAGTTGTCTTATCCTGGTCCTTGGGATCAATTGCAATCTGGTTGTAACCAGAGTATCCATCCAAAAAGCAATAGAAAAGGTAGCCAGCAATTCTATCCAATAATTGTTCCAAGAATGGAAGAGGGAAATGGTCTTTTCTAGTTGCCTTATTTAGCTTCTTGTAGTCCATGCAAACTCTCTAGGCACTGACCACTCTTGTTGCTAGAAGTTCATTAGCCTCATTCTTTATAACCATGACCCCTCCTTTTTTCGGAACGCATTGAACAGGACTAACCCACTCACTGTCTGAAATTGGAAAAATCATCCCAAAGTCAAGCAATTTGATAACCTCTTTCTTCACAACTTCCATCATCTGGGGATTTAGTCTTCTCTGTCTATCCCGTATTGGCACAGCATTTTCCTCAAGCAAAATCTTGTGCATACATAAACCTGGACTTATGCCTTTTATATCAGCAATTGTCCATCCAATGGCCAACTTATGTTTTCTAAAAACTTCCAAAAGCTTTTCCTCTTGCCAACCTTCAAGTTTTGAAGATATAACAACTGGCAATGTCTCATTTTCTACCAAGAAAGCATATTTGAGATAAGGTGGAAGTGGTTTCAACTCAAGCTTTGGTGCCACCACAATGGAAGGTAAAAGCTTTTCATTTCTGCAAAGAAATTCTTCCTTCCTCACCTCATTGGGATTACAAATTTCGTTAGTCAAAACATGTGACAACATAAACAAATCATGTTCATTTTCCTTCACAGTTTCATGCATTTTAACTTCCACAACATCACTTTGCATTTCACAAATCGATTCTTCCAAATAGCAACATTCAATAATATCCTCAATTTCAGAAATAATTTTCTTGTCCTCATCATCTAAGTCAATTCCATCAAAATCATCCTCACAAACACTTAACTCATCAACAACAGAGAAATCATGCATATTGTTCAAATTATTCAAAGAAGAACATGTTATGGATTTGATAGCAAAACAAGACTCCATATTTAGAGGTTGCTTCATAGCATAGTTTACATCAAAAACCACCTCCTCATTGTTAATCCTAAATGTGACTGTCTTGTTTCTCACTCCAATTAAAGCATCACCAGTAGCTAGAAAAGGTCTTCCAAAAATGAGAGGAACCTCAGGGTCCTTTTCCATATCAAGTATGATGAAATCAACAGGCAAGGTAAATTTATCAATACTTACTAACACATCCTTCCCCAAGCCTGTAGGAGTCACCAAGGATCTATCTGCCAACTGTAGTGTCACTGCAACTGGTCGAATCCTTCCGCTCAAGCCCACATTTATTGCAATGGATAATGGCATCAGGTTGATTCCAGCTCCAAGGTCACAGAGGGCCTTTGCAAAATATCTGGTTCCAATCTTACAAGGTATGGTACAGCTACCTGGATCCTTAAGCTTTGGAGGTAATTTATGAACCATCCATGCTTGACTGCACTCTGACAGCATCATTGGAACTTCACATCTCAAGATTTGCTCCTTGTTTGAAATGAGATCCTTTAAATACTTAGAATATTTAGGCATGGCTGTCACCAAATCTAACAAAGGAACATTGACATTCACTTGTTTGATCATATCCAAGAAACGATTGAATTGAGGTCCCTTCTTAGGTGGAGGTTTCTTCCTTTATGGAAATGGAGCTTTTGGAGCATAATCTGGGAAGTTATAAGGATTGGAATTTCTGGTGATTTCATTCCCCACCCTTGCTGGTATTTCCTTCCTCTTAGACTTATTTTCCTCTTGCACAACATTCTTCTCAGGTTCCAAAACTTTCTCAGCTTCATCTTTTTGGTCCTCCTCTAAGCCATCACTCTTGTCTTCTGCATGTTTGCTTCCAGGCAACAATTTTCCACTCCTCAAAGTAATAGCACTGCATGCTTCTCTCCCCTTGGGATTTGGTACTGTGTCACTAGGAAGTGCTCCTTTTGGCCTCTGGTGTACAGCATTGGCCAACTGACCAAGTTGCATCTCGATATTCTTCAGAGTGGCTTCGTGATGCTTCACAGTGGACTCCAAACCTCCAAATCTCTGTTCGTTCTTATCCATCTTTTCCATAAACTTTTGAAACATATCTTCCACAGTTTGCTTCTTTTGTTCTGATGTACTAGCCTGATTATCAAAACCAGGAGGTGGTTAATTAGTTTCTCTCTTTTGATCATTACCTTGATAGTAATTTCCTCCTTGGTTCTGCTGTTGATTCCAATTGCCTTGGTTTCCACCATATTGTCTGTTTCCTCCATTGTAATTGTTCCCAGAATAGTTTCCAGCATAATGGGGCTTGTTACTATAGTTATTCACATACTGAATTGATTCAGTAGTGATTGCACATTCATCCGTGTGATGTTCCCCTTTGCATAATCCACATGAAAGTACTGGGGCTTTGGTTTGAGTCACCTTTAAAGTCTGCACCTGCTTGGCCAATGCTTCAAACTTGGCACTAAGTGAAGTCTCCTCATCTACATCAAGAACTCCTCTTTGTCTCCTGACATGTGGCTTTCTAGTCTCTGGAAAAAGGTATTCATCCTCAGCTATCTGATTGAACAATTCACGCACCTCAGGCACAGATTTGTCTTTAAATGCCCCATTAGCACAAGCTTTAACCATCAAAGAGGATTCAGGAGTTAGGCCCTATAAGAAGGTATTTAATTCTCTAATCTCGCCCAAGTCATGATTGGGGCATTGCCTAATCAAATCGTTGAATATCTCCCAAGCTTCCCTAAATGACTCACTGTCTTGTTGTTGGAAGTTCATAATTTCCAACCTTCTCTTTTCAAGCTTAGCTGGAGGGAAATAATTAGACAAGAACCTTTTCTGTAGATCATCAAATGACATTCCAGCATTAGCTCCCCCAATACTTTTGAACCAATGTTTAGCCTTTCCACGCAGAGATAATGGAAACAAAATTTTGTGAACCTCACTCCTGTCGACCCTTGGTAACTTGAAAGTGCTACATAACCCAAGAAACCAATCAAGGTGGTCATTAGGATCCTCGTTGTCAAGACCTTGGAAGAATTGGCCCTATGTGATCATTGACACGATTTGTGGAGGAATGTGATAACTTTCCACATCGATGTCCTGATGACCAAATCGATTGTCAAAGTTTACTGCATAGTGGTCTCCAAACCTTGGTGCTTGTGCTCCTTGTGCAGCCATATCTCTCTGCTTTGCTTGAATCCTTAGAGTTCTTTCCAATTCAAGGTCCAATTCAAATTCGGGATCTCCTCTAGATCTTACAGACCTGGGCATACACAAACAAAAACAGCAAGTGATATCGAGAAAAGAAACAACAACAAACACAGTAATAAAGATTCCAAATTTTAACTATAAAGGTAACAACAATATAAACTCAAATCAAGAGAAGTAAAATTCAACACTCAAGTACACCAAATGAAACCGAACAAAAGGATCAAACTGTAAATCAAACCAATACCACAAATTCCAAGAACAACAACAAATTCCAAGAACCGTGTCTAGTTCCCCGGCAACAGCGCCAAAAATTGATGTCGAGTGTCGTGGCTCGTCAATTTATCCTAATTTCACTGAATATAGTAGCAGTGAGCTAGGTTTCGTTCCTCAGGGAAATAGTCGATTCAAGAAGTTTGATATGCTCAATTATGTCACCAAAATATAACAAGATTAAAAGAACACTGATTACAAAATTTAACAAGAAGTAAATTGGTTTAACTCCACACGATTACGAATTGAAATGAACACACAAGTAAGACTCAGAGAAGTAAAAGCAAAGTTCTCAAGAAAATTAAGTTGATAATCTAGGCTACTTCCGGGTGAATGCAACTCCTAATACATGCAGTATTACTAACGTACAATCAAAGAAGATGAGGAGAATCACAAATAGAGACCGAAATTATAGTTAGCATGGTCACTACACTACAATTTTAGTCTCCCGCCACCATCCTATCCTATGATCGAGCCTAAGAATGGTGAAGTAATACCGTGTCATCTCAATTCTCCACTAAAATTACTCAGGCATGAACACCTAGAATCTCCCATGGTGAGGCCCGATCCTAGCATGTAAATTCATCATTTAAGTAGGAGAATCTCTTATCACCTTGTTCTCAGGATTATACAGACTCAAAGCTTCCTATGGTGAGGTCTAGCCTTAAGATCTGTGCAAATTCAAATAGGTTTAAGAACTCATGCATTCTCAGGTTCTTATTCATGATTTTCATCCAAATCTTACAAAAGTAGACTCAATTCAGCATGACGACCGCAATCAAATCTCATTTCATCCAATTCAGATCAAAAGCATGCATTTAACAAGTTTTACAAATTCAGTGCTGAGAATTTTCATTTCTTATATTAGATTGTTAGTTCTACTGCACATTTATAATTTCAACCTAGCATTCACCCTCAGTATCCTAGATTATCACACAATTAGCCACAAATCTCCATTTCAGCTTCACAATCAACAAATTGGAAGGTTAAACAGTTCATAATCATTAGTTGGAAGCGTTTACCAATTAAGAGTCTTAAAAGCTTTCAAATGCCGAGAGGATTGTCACTTTTCTTCTCAATTTCAAGGAGATGTACGATGATGAGAGCAAATCTTTGATTGGAATCCAAAATGAAGCAACAAACTTAGAGAGATAAAGTAGAGAGAGAAAGTAGATCTCAAGAACACTTCCCGCTCTTCAAGATCAAAAGTCGTTTACACTATGGAAAATGTGAATAGTGAATAATGAATCGGATCCTCTAAAATGTTGACTAATCCTCTATATATAGAGGTTACAAAAGAAACGTAAATGGTACGCAAACGATCAATAACTAAAAAGTATTACATGAACACCATTACTAAAACTGTCTAAGTAATGTGGAAGACAAAAACCAAAGTGGGAAGCTTTTATTATTGCGCCAGCGCCTTTGAGCCAAAGTATCTGCACTTTGAAAACTTCATAACGCCTTCCTACCAAATGTATTGCGCCTTCAAGCATCTGCCACAATTTCTTCTTCTCCAGCAAGCACCATGCCTTCATAAGTGGAGCGAAGCACGCCTTCAGGATCACAACTCCAGCGCCCTTCTTTTACTCAGCTACTTGCGCGCCTTCAAGCTCCGATGCCTCACGCCTTCCCGCCATCTGCACAAGACTAACAAAATCACTTAGCCATTTCAGCAACAAAAACTGAGAATCAGACTTCAAGCCTACGATGCATCGCCGCGATGCATCGTAGCATAAACTCATTGCACGACGATGCATCGTGGCGATGCATCGTCGGCAAAACGCAACACAATGGCGATGCATCGTGGCGATGCATCGCGATGTATTCTGAACTTCAATATGTGTGTGATGTTTTCTTTGTAGCTTGTGGTGAAATTGTGTAATAAGATGAGTGTAATGAGATGAGTGAAATAAATGGTGAAGGAGCTGAAGTGAGATGAAGTGAAATCGATGAAGAAAGCACAAGGAGATTGAATGAATGAAATAGAAAACTCATGAATTTAAGCTCACAGCCATGAATACTCACCAAGTAATGGAACATTTAACACAATGAAAGTAATTCGAGTAAATAAGTGTATCTAGTCTATTGTGAAGTGAGTGAAAAGTGTGGTGAACAAATGTTGTGAAATTGAAATTGAAATGAACAAAGCAAAGGTGCAAATGAAAGAATTTGGAAGCTTAAAACCGAAATGCATAAAATGTGGTTTGGAAATCTAAGTATAGCAAGCATGGATGTATGAAGTGAAAATTTACACTACGATGAATTGTTGTGTTAAAGTGTGCGTGTGTAAATTTGCACTACGATGCATCGTAGTGCAAATTTGTGCTTGGGAAAAATTACACTACGATGAATCGTAGTGAAATTCCCATCTTTGTGCACACAATTCAGCAATCATCCAACCAAAATTCCACTGTGATACGTTGGGAATTTGGAAAACCTTAAAGAAACAATATTGTAGCTCTTGATCTCAGCTTTCCATAGCCTTTTGAATCATCCAAATCGGAGCTCAGGTGAGAGAGTTATGCCCAAAATACCAACACAAGGCAGAATGTGCATTTTAAGCCTACGATGCATCGTAGGCTTAAAACCCTAATTTGATTTTGCCATTTCCCACTTTGAATTACCAACTTTCCTTTCCGAACTGGCCTTCACCTTGAACAACAAAGTTATAGATCGCACTCTTGGCTTTCCATAGGATTTTGAATCACCCAAATTGGACTCCGAATGAGAAAGATATGGCCGCAATACCAAGACATGGCAAAACTGGACATTTGCACTACGATGCATCGTAGTGCAAATTTTTTCTTAGCAATTCATAGCTAAAATTCTCCCTTTTATATTCCAAGTTAGAAATTGAGCTCAACAAAAGAATTGTAGAGTTTCCTCTTGCCTTTCCCTGAGTACAAGAAACAACACCAATGGACAATTAGAGCTCAAGATGTCAGCAATCTCCAAAGCTGTGACAGTAAAGGCAACATTGAAACCTAATGTAGTGTCTACAAAGAAGTCCTCGTTTCATGACCGCAACAGAAATTGGACAAAGTTAAAACATAATAGATGAAGTCCATGCTAAGAGCTTTTCATAACATCCAAGATCTCACCAATTGGATTAGAATTGAACAAGTTACACTCAAAACAATTTGTATACTCAACTCTGCCCAAAAACCCTAATTTATCCAAGAGATCATATTAAGTTTCTCCAATTTTTTCCTTAACACATTTCACTTCATTTCCATCATTTTTCACTCTTTTTGCATCATTTAAACATTATCAACTTGCAAATCACAAACATGCATAAAACACATAAAATACCACTCATTTCATTAAAAACAAGACAAAAGCCAAGATTTCTTAGTATAAAATAGTTGGTATAAGACCAACTCATCACCACATGACAACACTGGTGCCTTCGCTTGAGTCGCCTTCAATGTTTGGACTTGTTTAGCTAGTGCCCCAAACTTAGCACTCAAAGAAGTTTCCTCATTAAGATCTAGCACTCCTCTCTGCTTTCTATTATGAGGTTTCCGAGTCTCAGGGAACAAATATTCATCTTCAGCAATTTGGTTGGCACACTTTTATCTTTTAATGCACCGTTAGCACAAGCTTTCACCATCATAGAAGACTCAGCTGTGACGCCCTTGAAAAACGTATTCAATTCTCTGATTTCATCAAGGTCATGGTTAGGACATTGACGAATTAGGTCATTGAAACGCTCCCATGCTTCTCTGAATGATTCACTATCTTGCTGTTGAAAATTCATAATCTCCATTCTCCTCTTCTCAAGCTTAGCTGGTGGAAAATATTTCGCCAAGAATTTCTTCTGAAGTTCCTCAAAAGAAATTGTTGCATCTACTCCCCCAATAGTCTTAAACCAATGTTTTGCTTTAACTCTCAAGGAAAGAGTAAAAATGATTCTGTGCACTTCACTTCTCTCCACCCTTGGAAGTTTAAACGTACTGCACAAGCCTAAGAACCAGTCCAGATGATCATTAGGGTCTTCATTGTCTAATCCTTGGAAAAATTGACCTTGAGTAATCATCGATACAATCTGAGTGGGGATGTGGTAACTTTCAACATCAATATCTTGCTGTCCAAATCCATTGTCAAAATTCACAGCACAATGATCACCAAAACGCGGTGCTCTCACTCCAGGATTAGCCATGTCTCTTTGTTGTCTTTGTTGCACCCTCAGAGTTTTTGCCAATTCAAGATCTAATGGAAATTGCGGTTCTCCTACAGACCTGAGAGATCTTGACATACACAACACACTATCGTGAAGTATAATAGAAAAGAATTAAGAAACTCAAATGTGCACCAAAGAAGTAAACCACAACTCACAACACGAATTTGAAAATGCAAAGAACAGAACACAACAAAAGAGTAAAAATTAAAGTAAATGACACGAACAGAACAACACAATATAGAACAAGTAAAATTCAAGAAACAATTCAACAAATTTCAGAAACCGTGCCTTTCACGGCAATGGCGCCAAAAATTGATGCGTGTAGTCGTATCAGCACAATTTTACCCTAAAACTACTAATGTAGTAGTAGTGAGAGGGATCGTATCCATAGGAAAGGGGATGGTCTCTAGAATTCAACAATTGTTCTAAGTATTGTCGCAGTAGCAAGTCACAAAATAGAATGTAATGTCCACACCAAAGGGAACAAGAACAAACGAATAAAAGGGAGGCTACTAACAAGTACAAACAGATATCCTAGGGTTCTTGTATCGGATGAAAACATACCTAGCCAATCTATGCTATACAATCAACTAGCAAGGAAATCTCAAGGAGACCTAAGTTGCCTAGAAGCTCAAGTTATGGTTAGCATGGCGACCACACCACTTCCTGTACTTCTTGACACCATACTCTCCCATGGCGAGGACTGAGAATGGTGAAATTCACTCCGCAACGTCTCAACTCTCCAAGCTAACTACTATAACATGCAAAACCTAGGAAATCCCATGGCGAGGCCCGACCTAAGCTTGAATGTCTTCGTTTATTAACTAAGAGAGCTTCTTTAACACTTTTCCTAATGTTTCAATTCATCGAAGCTTCCCATGGCGAGGCCTGAATCTTAGAAATGAAATAATCATAGAAAGCAAGTGTAAAGACTCAGAAAATCACACTTTAATTCTCATCTCATGCATCTTCACTAACGTTGGTGAATCAAACCTCAACTCAGCATGGCGACCACAATCGAAGCTTGATCCATTCAAAATCAGTGTAGAGATATGAAATTCAACAGATTTCAAGTAATAAATTCAAGTGCGCGATTTCAATCTTTATCAATTACGTCAATTACATAGCATCAAATCTCCTAAATCATGTATTCATCCGTTTAGAACCCTAAGATATCACACAATTAGTCAGAAAATTCCATATTCAACTCATATTCATCAAATTCCATCATTAAACAGTTCAATCCCATCAAATTGAGAGAATTCACCGATTAAAGTGTAGAGGAATGTCAAATGTTCCTTCGATTGAGTTCAATATGTAATCTCCGGTACAAAGTCGCGATCGGAAATGAAAACAGAGAACAATTTCTAGAGAGAGAAACTAGAGAGAGAAACTAGAGAGAAAGAAAAAATGAGAGAGAAAATTCCCGCGCTCTCAAAATCAAAAGTTGGTTATTGAAACTAGAATCTGGAATCTTCTCTTAGAAATGTTAACCAACCCTCTATATATAGAGGTTTATACATCGTAACTAATACGCAACCGAAAAATACTACAAGATTACAAGAATGCCCCAACAAAGAATGTCTACAAACATCATAAAAGAAAATCCAAACTTAACATTATTTCAATCGTTCAGCGCTTTCAACAAATTCTGGAGTGCGCTTTCATAGCAGCTCCGGCGCCTTTGTGCCATAAGGAATCACGCCTCCAATCCATGCCAAAGTCTCTTCTCGTCCAGCAATCACCACGCCTTCATAAGCTAGGCAGAACACGCCTTCGGGCTCCCAACTTCAGCCTCCCTTCCTGAACTCCGCTTCTGTGCGCCTTCGGGCCAACAGCTTCCACGCCTTCACTGCTACCTATACCAAGAACACACGATCAAAACACTTAACCAACTTTTCAGCCCACAAAATCTTTATTTGCCTACGATGCATCGTAGTGAAAATTCCACAACCAAACCTCACAACCACGATGCATCGTGGTTGAAATTTCAAGCCCTCAAGTGTACACTACGATGCATCTTGGTGTAAACTTCATTCCAAAAAATACACTACGATGCATCGTAGTGTAAGCTAGAACCGTGAGCTACTTGTGTGAGTCCTATGAGTTGCTGGTGTTGAGTTAATTTCTGTGAGGTTTGTGTTGAGTTGAGTGATGAAATGAGTGAAAATGTGAAGTGAAGTACGAAGTTAAATGAAGTGAAAGCAATGAAGAATGCAAAAGAAGAATGAATGCCATGGAAGAACTCATGAACTCTAAGCTAAATGTAATCCATGTTTGCCGAAGTTTTGGGACACAACATCGATGCAAATTTATCATGTAAATGTGTGTACCCAAGCTGTTGTGAAGTGAGTGAGAAGTGATGTGAACAAGTGTTGTGAAGTCAAAGCAAAGATGCAAATGAAGGAAGTTGGAAAAATGAAACCGAAATGCATGAAATGTGTTGTGAAGTTTAAGTATAGCAAGCATGAATGTTGTGAAGTGAAGATTAACACTACGATGCATCGTAGTGTTAAAATGTGTGTGTGTAAATTTGCACTACGATGCATCGTAGTGCAAATGTGTGCTGAGCAGAATCCTTCCCTTGTTTCCTCACTTGAATTCACACATTTGTACCATTTATCCCTCATTCTTGACAAATTCCTTCATTTTAGCACTCTAACCTTCAAACCACAGAATTGCACAAACCAACACAAAACAATTCAAAATCGTATGAAAACAAGCCAAAAGGCTAAATGAAATCATATATTTGAGTTGGTATAAAACCAACTCATCAAATTTTCCCACACTTGTCCTTTTGCTTGCCCTCAAGCAAAGACACAAAATGTCATTTAAACGCACACTTCTTGCTTGCGAATTGAACACGACTATAACAACACACTCCACACAAACACCATGCTTCATTATGACCCTTCGGTGGAAAAACCTTCCTATCCATTTCAAACACATTTCACACTATTATTAAAAAACCTACCTATCCACTTCAAATACATTTCACACTATTATTGGATGTGCATGTTCTTTGTTAACCAGTTATACTCTAGTGGTAGGGATATGCTCAATTCTTCATAGCAATCATCAAAACCAAGTTGTACTTATTTGAAGCTCTAACATAGACGTGTGAGTGGTGTGCAAAGGTTTACATACAAATCAAGTCTCACTTATGATCAAAGAAATAGTAGAGAATGCAAAGATTTTACTATTACTCCTTTACAAGTCCTCAACTTGCAAACACTGTATAGACATAAATGCACCATTTTAAGGATCATTGGTTGCCCTCGTTTCTTAACACTCTTTCCCCCAGGTTGTCATCCTTTAGCGCTTTACTTCATTTCGCACATGACATTATTATACCGGGGTACTCCTTGGCCTTTCCAATTTTTGCCTCGGGTTTTATGGCTTTTGAATTCCATCCCCAGTCATGCGGATTATTCTCTTAAAATGCACACTTAGTGTGATAGAGCAGTCCCGCAGAGATGTGGTTCATAAATGTGTGCGTTTGGAACATTGTCCACGCACTTAGCATCCAGCATATTTCATATTGGCATAACCTGCCTTTTTTCCAAATCATTTCCCCTGGTGCCTAAATGTCACTACAGGTTTCCAAGGATTACTCAACATTATACAAGAAAATTTTCAAAAATTCTCTATTTCTCACCTTTTCTCATAAGTTCAACCATCCTTGTATGTAATCCATTTTAGTGCTTGAAATCAACTATGTTAAGTTCAAACTTTCCCACTATGTTTTAACTCCTACCACTTAGCATTTAACTATCCTCACCACTGAGCATTTTTATTCATGTTTTAAACAAACATCCAACTATAGTGCTAGTGCACTCTCCATGGATAGACAAGTTCTTCCACAAAAATGTCAACTACACATAACTTGTGTTCAAAAACATCACTTATTCACAAAAAGTCCAAAATGTTGCAAAAAATGTAAAACTTGCACACAAATGAGGAACACAACATATACGGGGTATACTATTCAAAAGCTCAAGATTACACAACAAAACTAAAAAGTAACATGTTTTGCATCACATAGCACAAAAAACTTCATGCACGAAAGAAAATAAGCATAAAAAGTGCAAAAGACACAAACCAAAGCAAACATTCCCTCCCCCACACTTAAAACTTACATTGTCCTCAATGTAAAGTAAAGATAGGTTTAGGGGCTCCCTGGTTTTGGCATATCATGAATTCCAATGCATAGTTCCCTCTCACGCATGAAAAATTTCAGTATGGGAGTGGTCAACGGCACCACTCCCCCACACTTAGCCTCATGTGCATAGTCCATTCCTCTTGCAACTTTTTTCATATACATGCCCCTACAACATGAGTGGCCGAGTGAGTATCACAAAAACATGAAAACGTAAAGATTACCAAATTGCTATATTAAAGCTAAGAGAAAAGAAGTAGTTCTGGGTTTTGTAAGTCCCCAGCTAGACTATCCTCCTCAAGCCGTTTCCTTCACAATTCAGAGTATCCTGATAAGTTGATTTTATACCAACTTATATGTGTTAAATTACTTAGCTTCTGTCTTGTGTTTATGCAAATGTGTGATGTTTTGTGCAATTTTGTGCATTAAGGTGGTTTGCAAATTGAAAGTGTTTAAATGGTGAAAGAGACCAAAAATGATGTTCAAATGAGTCAAGTATGTATTTGAGGTTCAAGAACAAGGAAAGAATTGGAAAAGGTTGGAAATGATGCATTGAGAAAACCCTAACATTTTTTTTAAGGCAAATAACCCTCTCTGCGGGCTGGGATCGCCACTCCCATCATTTTATTAAATATAACCAAACAACCAGTACAAATAAAAATTACGCAAAACAGGAGGGATACTATCCCTTGATACATCAAGCATTCAAATACTTAACAAACAAAATTACCTACGCATTAATCTGAAATTAGGTAATTTATCAAGTTCAAGCAAACCCTTCACCCACAATGGAAGCAAAGTAAAATACAGAAACTCAGTCCGATTCTACCAAGCCAATCCCAATGGCGCAAAAATTTGTGCCAGACGATTACCTTCAATGAATATGCATGAGCAGTTCCCTAGCGACGCACGCCAAATCTCCTCCAAATAAACCCTAACATGTTAATAGGCTTGTTTTAGTGTTTGGGCAAAATATAGGTTGAATTTCATTTGAGTGTAACTCTTTCAATACTAATCCAAATGAGGCGATCGTGGATGTTCTGGAAAGCTCTTTGAGTGTACTTCATTTCTTATGTTTTAACTTTCTTCTAATTCTGTGTACAAGTAGGCGAAACAGGGGCATTTTTATGATTGCTGATTTAGAGTTTTGCATTGTTGAGCCTTTTGCCACAGTTTGGTAGAATGTGCATATCTTGAGCAACAGACCTCCAAATTCAATGATTCGTGATGAATTAGAAAGACAGGAGGCAGGGCTACAATTCTTATGCAGACCAAAACGCCCGATTCGGCACGGAAGACATTCAAAATCGCGTCTAAATATCATCAAAGTGTTCTGTCTGAAATCCTGAAAAAGTGGCTACGGGACCAACACTTTCGAAAATTGCATTTCGGCCCCTATTTTAGAATAAGCGGGGTACTTTATGTAAATATTAATTTTTAGTCATTTTACTAACTATATAAGATTTCTTAAACACTAATATAGGGATCTAGGACACAATTAGCAATAGCTCATAAGAACACACCTTTTAGTGTGAGTTCTTGGTGTTTCATTTCTTTGGATAGAATTCTATGAACTTTTGGCTAATTGGAGTGGAAATCAAAAGGAAGCTTGGACCTTTAGCTTGGAATCAACATTTGGAAAGACCACATATATTTGGTTGTCTCTTTCCTTGCACTTTCTGATGAGAATGAGCCCGTGTTCATGTCCAAGGTGTTAAGTCAATTCTTCATCCTGAAAGTTTCTGTCACATTTTGATATTCTTGACATAACTCTTTCGATATAACTTGAAATTGCACCATTCAAGAAGCCCTGGAACGATAAGAGATAGAGCTACAACTTTCGTGTTTTACGTTTTCCAAGATTCTGAGGTTATCACCGTTGAAAGTTCCTTGCAAAGTTGATGACGGGATTCTGGCCGAATTTTCATCTCGAATTTCATGGACTACATTGAAGACCAAGATGGCGTGCTTGGGCTTTGCCATTAATGGATCACGCTATTATCTATTTAAGTCATAGGATTTATTTATGAGTTGTAATAATTAAGTCCATTAAACATTTAATTATGGGCTTAAGTCTTTGTGTTTTTAATTATGGGCTAAGTAAATTACTTGATCCAATTATCTTGCATGATAATGGCAAGTAAAAGTTTAGGAAACTTAAGAAGTAAAATTGAGTTTTGCTACTTCATAGTTTAGGAAACAAAGGTAGCCAAATCGTGTTTGGCCACCTTTGGAATAACCGTTTGCCCTAATCCTTTTTGGAAAAGGATTAGCTTATTAGTTGTTAGTTTGTTAGTTTAGAAGTCAAGTTGTACTTTACAACTTCTAGGGTTTTATTTCCTTTTCCCTTTAGAAAAGCCGAAACTACTCCCTATAAAAGGGAAAGCTATGTAACGTTTTTTAAGCATGTTGAATTGAAAGAATTTTGGCTTTGCTAAATTAAATTTGACATCATCAACGTGAGTTATTCTTGAATAATTCATAAGACCCGCCAAACCTTAAGTGAGGAACTTTAGGTAAAGCTTACAAGCTCTAGATTTATAGAACCGGCCAAACTGATAGGTTTAATTTATTGATTTACAATTGTTAAACTGAATCAATTTGTGTTAACGTTGGGGTTAGGTTAACTTTAATCTTGCCTTTGCGTTTCATACTTTCTTTTCCGCCAATTTGTTCTTGTCGTGATTGAATTTGGTGCACAACGATCTCAAGTATTTGTGGAAAATTCGTGTGGATTGGGACTTCATCCTACTCCATTCGTATCAATTGGTATCAGTGCAGCCAGGTTGTTCATCAAATTCGGTAATCAAATCTTTTTATTTGAGTCTTGTTCTTGTTTTTCTCTTCTCGGATCTTGTCCTTCTTTTGGCGTCCTTCTTGCTGTTTTGTTGCGTCAATTTCTGCAGTTTTTGTGGTGTCTTTTTGTTGCTGTTTTCGTGTCTTTATTGCTGTCCAAGGTTGTCATAGTTCAGCCTTTAAATTACGTCAAAATCGCATGCAATTTGTTTGCTAAAATCTGTCCAATTCGTGTTCATCTCTTGCTCGGATTTTTGCGATTTTTGTTTTGTTGTTCTTGCTGTTTTGTGTCGTGTTTTGCTGCTATTTTTCTTCATAATTCTGCATTGTTTTTGTTCATCATCATAGTGTGGAATTCTTGAGTCATTCTTGCTGAAATCACGTCCAAAGAATTAGGGTTTGTCAAACTAGGGTTTGTGAAATTAGGGTTTCTTATTCAAAATTTCATAACTTCCTTGTTTCTCATCCTTTTCTTGATCTTTCTTTTTTGTTATCTTCATCATTCTATTGCCATTAAAGTGTGTTTTGATCAAACTTTTTCACCATCTCAAAAAGACGAGTTCTTGACCACTTTCTTGAAAATCTTGATTTTCTTGAAAATCCGAAAGTGCTCAAATTTGAATCTTGAAGACATATTCTTGCTCTTTGTGATATTTCTTGAATCTTTGGTAAAAGTGGTATCTTCAAAATCCGAAATTTTGTTGACTTCTTGATACATTGAAGTGGTTGAAAATTTAGGGTTTATCAACAACCTCAAAAACCCTAGTTAAGCTTTATGTCAAAAAAAAAAAAAGAGGCCATTACAAAAAAAAAAAAAAGACCAAGTAAAAATCAGCCCAAAGGCATTTGGTCTAAAGTGAAAAAAAAACAAAAAAACAAAAATTTTTTTTGTATTTTTTTCGTATTTAATTTTATAGTTTCGGACGCCACTTTCGGACCCCTTACCCGTCCGAAACTACCGTCCGAACCTCGACAGAGAAGTCACAAATTTTCACAAAATTTCGGACGCCACTTTCGGACCCTTGATCCGTCCGAAACTACCGTCCGATCCTCGACAGAGATTTGAAATTTTTTTTAACAAAGTTTCGGACGCCACTTTCTGCCGTCCGAACCTTTGATCTACCGTCCGAAACTCGGCAGAGAGGTTATATACACTGTAACTTCAAACCTTCATAACTTTCTCATTTTTAATCGGAATTGAGTGATTCAAAAACACATCTTCTTGTTATCTTCTCTAGTTTCTGAATTCGTAGCTTTCTGAAGTTAATCTGTTTATACCCCATACATGATCTAAAAATCTTCTTGTGATGTGAAATTTTCTTTTCAAACTTCTTTGGTTTTGCTTTTGTGAATTGATTTGTTTGAACTAAGTGGTTGAGACTTGTTCTTAAAATCGACAAACAGTAAGCTTTAATTAGTTTGAGAGATTCATTGTTGAGTGTTTAGATAGGGTATACACGAGAAAAGCCATTACACTAGAGAGGAGTGTACCAACTCATCATATAGTGAGAACCCGAGAGGACTTCAATTGTGTTCTTCTTGTTTTCTTACTAACTTGCAGGTACCATGGAGGAGAATTTTTTTCGTGCACGTTGTATGGTTCAAGATAAAATTTGTTGTGTCATCATTGATAGTGAGAGTTGGTCTAATTTGGCAAGCACTCTACTTGTCAAGAGGTTTAACTTAACGTGTATGAAACATCCAAAGCCATATCAACTTCAATGGCTTAACAATTCCGCCGAGGCTAGAGTAACTAAACAAGTAAAGGTTCCATTCAAAATTGGAAACTATGTTGATGAAGTCTTGTGCGACGTGGTGCCAATGGAGGCTGGTCACATCCTTCTTGGAAGACCTTGGCAATTTGATAGAAATGCTTTTTATCATGCCAAGAAGAATTACTACAGCTTTGTACATAAAGGTAAAAAGTTTAATCTTCGAGCCATAACCCCAGCACAAGTCTTTGAAGATCAAACTCGAATCATTCAAGCTACTAGAGATATGAATGCCGCCAAAGGGAAGAAAGTTCAAGGGAAAAGCAATGTAATAGCTAGCTCAACTTGTAATAGTGTAGGCCGAGATAAAGATTCTTTGTCTTCTTCTAGCATAGGCCGAGAGTTAGTTGTTAAGCAACCTTGTTATTTTACTTCTTCTAGCGAGTTTAAGAGAGGAATACTAGATAGGCAATCAATGTACTTACTTGATGATAGTGATCACCATTTGAATTGTTTGCTGCCTAGTTCCTTTGTTTTGCAGGTTTTTGGAGTTCCTAGACATCTAATGGAGTTAGAAACAACTCATTATCAATTGGAAGGAGTCCAATCCGCCTCAGCTTGTTTTCCACAAGGTAAGCAAGGTAAGTTAGGTAAGTATGAAAGCTTATTGGTTGATTTCAATGGTTTTAATGTAAAGAACTTTGTTAACGTCAATGCTATTGATTTTCAAAGTTTGATTTCTGTTTTGAATCAATTTCAATGTCTTTCACACACCTTTGAAACATTAGTTCGAAATTCTTTAACATGTGCATTAAAATCCAATAATTTGTGTTTTGGTAAGCAAATTATTTCACATAATTCTTCAATTATGAAATCCAATTATTTCGTTTTGAATGAGTTTATGTATAGTTTCTTCACATGCTATGTTGCTTATCTCATACATGAATTATATTTTGAGCCTAATATTTATAATTTCGAACTACATCAAACCTTTGCATGCACTCATTCAAGTGTTAATTATATTGACTATACTTGTTGGGTTAATGATTCTTTTGATTCTTTATTTCGTGATTTTGCTCACATCCATCAAGTTCAAAGAGGTCCTTGGATAATTCAACACTTGTATGGTAAGTTATCTCCGTTCCAAATTTCTTTTGAATTCCAAGAGGTAAAATTTTCTGTTTACAACTATTCAATAGATTGTTTACATTCTAGTTTTTGGAATTACACTCTCATATTTGATAACTTTTGCATGTTTTTAGAGGTCTTAATACGTTCATGTGATTTTCACTTTCTCAAGGATGCATATATGTTTTCTTGTTATGAATTTTCGTGTCTTTATGATTCTATTCATAAATGTTTACATCCTTTGCTTACATTACATGTTAATAACGTAAATAATGTGTTCATGAATGTTGTTAGTGAATTCATATTGATTAGTTCTTTAATTAAGAACATTCGATTTTCTGATTTGCATAAACTATATGATAGTTATTTGCATACTTGTTTTGAATTCATTGACTTCAACATTCTGACTCATGCAAAATTTGTTACGACTAATCATGTTATATGTATTTCGATTTTGCATACATATTCTGCCCGTCCTATTCTTTTGGTGAAAGCAAATTATTCTAAGTATTGTTTTAGATTATTGTGCTTTCTTTACCTTATACATTTGTCTTGTTTTGGCAGGATATAATTTCTTGTTGCTCGAGATGTGCATCTTCCCAATTTTATTTGGCTCGAGTTTGCATTGAGTTCATCATATTGGTGTTTGATCCAGGAACTCAAATTCAAGATTCGAGGACGAATCCTTTCGAGGAGGGAGGGAATGATGAGAATGAGCCCGTGTTCATGTCCAAGGTGTTAAGTCAATTCTTCATCCTGAAAGTTTCTGTCACATTTTGGTATTCTTGACATAACTCTTTCGATATAACTCGACATTGCACCATTCAAGAAGCCCTGGAACGATAAGAGATAGAGCTACAACTTTCGTGTTTTACGTTTTCCAAGATTCTGAGGTTATCACCGTTGAAAGTGCCTTGCAAAGTTGATGACGGGATTCTGGCCGAATTTTCATCTCGAATTTCATGGACTACATTGAAGACCAAGATGGCGTGCTTGGGCTTTGCCATTAATGGATCACGCCATTATCTATTTAAGTCATAGGATTTATTTATGAGTTGTAATAATTAAGTCCATTAAACATTTAATTATGGGCTTAAGTCTTTGTGTTTTTAATTATGGGCTAAGTAAATTACTTGATCCAATTATCTTGCATGATAATGGCAAGTAAAAGTTTAGGAAACTTAAGAAGTAAAATTGAGTTTTGCTACTTCATAGTTTAGGAAACAAAGGTAGCCAAATCGTGTTTGGCCACCTTTGGAATAACCGTTTGCCCTAATCCTTTTTGGAAAAGGATTAGCTTATTAGTTGTTAGTTTGTTAGTTTAGAAGTCAAGTTGTACTTTACAACTTCTAGGGTTTTATTTCCTTTTCCTTTTAGAAAAGCCGAAACTACTCCCTATAAAAGGGAAAGCTATGTAACGTTTTTTAAGCATGTTGAATTGAAAGAATTTTGGCTTTGCTAAATTAAATTTGACATCATCAACGTGAGTTATTCTTGAATAATTCATAAGACCCGCCAAACCTTAAGTGAGGAACTTTAGGTAAAGCTTACAAGTTCTAGATTTATGAACCGGCCAAACTGATAGGTTTAATTTATTGATTTACAATTGTTAAACTGAATCAATTTGTGTTAACGTTGGGGTTAGGTTAACTTTAATCTTGCCTTTGCGTTTCATACTTTCTTTTTCGCCAATTTGTTCTTGTCGTGATTGAATTTGGTGCACAACGATCTCAAGTATTTGTGGAAAATTCGTGTGGATTGGGACTTCATCCTACTCCATTCGTATCACTTTCTTTCTAATTCATCGCTTAATCTACCATTTGGGTTTGCTCTAATTAGCCATGATGGGCTAAATTGTGTGGTGTCTTTGGAATTAGGCTATGGGCTTTTGATAATTTGTATATATGGTGATGAAATGTTATGTACTTGATTATATGTTTCATATGCTTGATTTTAAGGTCACATTTCTTGTGCAATATCCTTAACTTGAAAGTGAGAATTGGGTCATGTTGTGAGTAGAATATTAATCCATTGCATGTTGTGATGAAGAGACGTCTTTGTCCATGATAATGTTGATTGAATCTATTCCATGAATTAGCCCTAAGCATATGAAAACTAAGTCAACACTAGTATGATAACCTAGTTGGGGACTTGGCTTGGAAGTTGTGGATTTGAAATGACATAGAATCAATTTGCTTTGATTGATCTATTAATTGTGGTTGAGTTTGGTCCGGTTATAGTCTTAACCACCAAATTTCCACTAGACAACATTAAACCACATTCTTCAAGCTATCACATAAATCACCAATGCTACAAATGATTGAGAAACCTAGTCTTAAATTCCAATGATACACTTATATACTTGATTTCTACTCTCTAATTTTGAAGCTAAAGTCCTAGATCAATTAGGCTGACTTTAGTGTAGGTTTAAGACACGAACTCTTAACAAGACCCCCCTCTCCGTGGAATTTGACCCCTTGCTTCCAAGTGCTACATATTTAGAGTTAGGGTATTGTTTGTTTGGGTTGCAAGACGAACTCACTCAACAAAATGGCGCCGTTGCCGGGGAGGGGCTATTTGTGTTGAGATTAGTGTTTGGTATTTTGAGTAGTTTGCATATTTTTTTGTGTTTTTCATTTGTGCATAGTTTTCGCATTTTGTGTTGTCTTAAATTTTTTTTATTATCTTGTTTTCGTTTTTGACTTTCTATTTTACATTAAGTCCATTTTACTCGTTTGTGTTTTGTGGTCTTTTGAATCTTGTGATTATATAGTTTGGTGTTTTACTTTCTCTTTTGTCTTTGGTGTATTTTTACTTGTTATTGTTTTGTGGCTATTGTAGGTTAATTTGGAGGCACTTGAGGATTCCTTTTTGTGTTAAGGTTCAATCTTAGAAAAGATGGCTACCCATGATGAACAACGTCCAAGAACGTTTGGGGAGCTATATGAGCCTCGATTTGTAGATCGTAATAACTTGTGTGAACTTGATGTTGAAAACTTCCTCATTCCTCCCGATCTCATATGTTTGATTCAAGAGAAGGTTGTTTTCCAAGGTTTCGAGAATGAAGATCCTTATGACCATATTGAGGATTTTCTCCATATATGCAACACATTTATGATACAAGGAGTTTCTCGAGATGCGGTGAGAAGAATTCTCTTTCCATTTTCCTTGGAAGGGAAAGCAAAAAAATGGTACAAGGTCGAGCCTCTTCTTTGGCAACATTTGAGGGCTAAGAAGGAGGTTTATCATGAAATTCTTTCCCCCTAGCAAGGTTGAGAAGTTGAGGATGGAAATCCTCATGTTTTGTCAAGATGAAAGAGAATCTCTTGGTGAAGCTTGGGAAAGGTTTGGAGAGATGTTGAGGAGATGCCCAAATCATGGTTTTGATAATGGAAGACACCTTCAAGTGTTTTGCAAAGGGTTGACTTATGATACTATGAGAGAGGTGAGAATGAGTGCGGGGGGCTCTTTATCATCCATGTCCATTCAAGGAGTTGAGGAGCTCTTGACACGCATAGCCGAAGAGGAGGAATTTTGGCCAAAGACTAGAATCTCTCAACAAAAGACACAGCAAGGAGCAATAGAACGGGATGTTATTTCATTCTATGGGGAAAATTTGGAATCGGGAGATCATAGGCATCTTGGGAGCAACTTTGAGAGACAATCTCAAAAGGAGGTTTCACCTTTGAAGCAAGAAGAGAAGAAGCCTATTGTTGAGGAAATGTTTTGTAACATCTTGGATAAGATTGTCACAAGGATAGAGTTAATGGAGCAAAGGTTGAATTAAAATGATATAAGCATCATGAACCTTGAAGCTATGGTAAGGTGATGAGAATAAGCCCGTGTCCATGTCCGTGGTGTTAAAGTCAAATTGTCATCCTGAAAGTTTCTGTCACGTTTTGGTATTCTTGCTATAAATCTTTCGATATAACTCGAAATTGCATGATTCAAGAAGCCCTGGAACGATAAGAGATAGAGCTACAACTTTCGTGTTTTAAGTTTTTCACGATTTTGACGTTATCACCGTTGAAAATGCCTTGCAAAGTTGATGACGGGATTCTGGCCGAGTTTTCATCTCGAATTCCATGGACTACATTGAAGACCAAGATGGCGTGCTTGGGCTTTGTCATTAATGGATCACGCCATTGTTTAATCTTTAGGATTTATTTTGTTGTTAATAATTAAGTCCATTAAACATTTAATTATGGGCTTAAGTCTTTGTGTTATTAATTATGGGCTAAGTAAATTACTTGATCCAATTATCTTGTATGATAATGGCAAGTAAAACAAATCCTTTTTGGACAAGGATTTGGTAGTTAGTTGTAGTTTCCTTTTCCAATTTGGAAAGTTGATTAGTTTACAACTTGGATTAGTTAGTTAGCTAAAGTCCATTGAATGTTAATTAATGGGCTTATTTACTTTTTAAGTTAAGTAGTTATTGTTATTCGTTTAGGAAAGTAGTTCCCTAAATTATAGGTTACTATTCACGTCACTAATCACGTGAATAGTACTGGTTAGTTTGTTAGTTAAGTTAGCAATCAATCCCACATTGGAATTGATCTAGGTTTTTGGCCAAAGTATTTCCTATATAAAGGAAAGGCCTTGTAACGTTTTTAAACAAGAAGTTGGTGAATAAAAATTGAGTTTTTAGCTTTGCTAAAATTCGTGAATTAACTCCTTGAGTTGTTCAAAGCCTTGAAGAGTTATTTAACTGTTCATTGTAGTTAATCCCCTTTAGCGTGACCTATAGGAGATTACACCAATTGTTCTTTATTTAAAGAGCAGGCCTAATTAACTTGTTTAACTGATTGAATTTTCATAGGTTAAATTAAGTTCATTAGTAATAAAACGTGAAGTTTTGATTTACTCAATTCCTAGCGTTTTTCCTTTGATTTCGTTCCATCCAATTTTGTGTTCTTGTTGTGGATTATCTTGGTAAGAGCAACACGGTCCTATAGCTTGTGTGGGAGATTCGAATTTGGTCCAGGAGTTGGAGCCTCGGCCATACAACATTCGCATCAATTGGTATCAGAGCACAAGTTGTTGCCCAAGAAAATTCAGGTTAATCCGTTCTAATCTTTCCGCGAAAATTCTGTTTTGTTCGTGTCTTTTCTGCCCGTATTTTTGCGTCTATTTTCTGCAGTTTTTCGTCCATCTTTCTTGCTGTTATTTGGTGTCCTTCTTGCTGTCCTAGGTCGTCATTATCTAGTCTCTAAATTTCGTCAAAATCGCATGAACATTGCATACTCAAATCTGCCCGAAATTGTGTCTCTTGCGTTTTGTGTTTTTGTGATCTTTTTGTGTTGTTTCTTGTTGCGTTTTCTTGCTGTTCTTCGTGTCTAAATTCTGCACTCTTTTGTCATAATCATAGTGTAGGATTCTTGAAGTTTTCTTTGCTGTTTTCACGTCATAACATTGTTAGGGTTTCGTGTGTCAAACTAGGGTTTCATAACTAGGGTTTCTAGGTCAAGTTTTCATAACTTTCTTGATTCTTATCCGTTTCTTGATTTTCTTTTTGCGTTTGATTCTTTATCTTGTCCACCATATATTGAGTTTTGATCAAACTTTTACTCCACTCGAAAAAGATAAGTTCTTGATAACTTTCTTGAACTTCTTGATTTTCTTGAAAACTCAAAGTGGTCAAAATTGAATTCTTGAGTTGGATTCTTGATCTTTGTCTTGAATCTTGATATTCTTGTTAAAGTGGCACATCCGAATTCATTGTCCTTGGTGAGTTAATAAAGTTTGAAGTTTTTAAGGTTGTTAAGACAAGAAGACAAAACATTCTTAAACTTAAATCCTAGGTTGTTGTCTTCAAACCTTAATTTTTGTGGTGTTTAAGGTTCTTGTCCGAACCTAGTATTTTGATTGGTCCAAGGTTTATGTTCAAACCTTAAAAGTGTAATTTTGTCCTTTGTTGTCCGAAGTTAAAAAAAAAAAAAAAAAAAAAAAACTCACGGTCAAAAAAAAAAAAAAAAAAAAGAGTGACCGAATCAAAAAAAAAAAAAAAAAATAGTCGGACTTTATTTATTGTTATTATTTTCTGTTATTTAATTATTTAATTTATTTTTGAAAAGAACACATTGTTCTTAACTTGTTTCTTGAAAACCACCTTGGATTAAAAGTGCCATAACTTTTTCAATACAACTCGGAATTAGTTGATTCAAAAACCAATCTCTTTGTTTTGAAATCTAGTTTCTGAATTTCTTAGTTTCTGGTGGTAAATCAAATTATAACTTTCACGTGTTCTAAACACTCTTGACGTGATTTCTTGTTACATCTCTTGATTTGATTTGTGAAAATTTGTGTGTGGAACTTGCTGATTGAGATCTTGCTATTAAAGTAATTGAACTTTGGTGAATCTTAATAACCCCACATATTCATTAATTGAGAGTAGTAGCTAGGTTAAACAAGAGAGAACACTACCCAAAAAGAGAGGAGAGTACCTACTACCCCAAAGTGAGGAACCCGTGAGGATCATATACATATTCTTGCGCTTTTTCTTCACTAACTTGCAGGTACAAATGGAGGACGAACAAAGTAAGTCCCAAACCGAACAACAACAAAAGAGGACCGATCCGTCACTTGCCCAAATTTTGCAAGATATCAACCTTCGCCTTCAATTCTTAGAGTCGGTAACACCACCTCCAAAATCAAAGAAATCCCGAAAACTAGAGTCCCAAGAAGATAGTGAATCTAGTGAGGAAAAAGAGGAGGAATACTCGAGCTCTTCTAAAGGTGATAAGTCTAAAGTTTCCATTGAATCTGTTAAACTCACCATCTCTACTTTTCATGGTAAATCAGATTCCGAAGCTTTCTTTGATTGGGTTCGAGATTTGGAACACTATTTTGAAGGTAATGATGTCCCCGAGAAAAGGCAATATCGGATTGCTTTTATGCATCTTAAAGACTATGCTAGTCTTTGGTGGGATCAAGTTGTTCGTTCTAGGAGACAAGATGGTGAAAGACCAGTTAAGACTTGGAATCAAATGAAGGCAATCATGAGAAAGAAGTATGTTCCTTCACACTTTAATAGAGAGCTCAACCGAAAATTGCATACTCTTGTGCAAGGTAGCCGAACAGTTGAAGATTACTATCATGAGATGGAATCTTTGATGATTAAAGCCAATATTCAAGAAGACCCCGACACAACCATTGAGAGATTTCTTAGAGGTATGAATCCCGAATTGGCTTATCAAGTTGATCTTCAAAGTTACATTGATATTAATGAACTTGTTCACAAAGCTATCAAAATTGAGAAGCATATGAAGGGTAAAGGGCGAAATTTTCAACAACCATTGCCGCCTTGGAGGAGAGATCAAAAGCCGACTTTTACACCTCCACCAAAACCGAATGTTTTCAACCAAAATCAGCCTTCAAACACTTCAAGTAATGCTCCCAAAACAGTCCGCAACCTTGCTGAATCTTCAACTAAGGTGACGCCTAAACCAAATGAAAGATTGAGTGACATTAGATGTTACAAGTGTCAAGGTTATGGCCATTATCAAAGTGACTGCCCAACCAAAAAGTTGATGATAATTCGTGATAGTGGAGAGGTTGAAAGTGATGAAGAATGTGCCGACATGCCACCACTTGAAGAGAAGTACCAAAGTGATGAAGATAGTGAAGATCTTATTTACAATGTTGGTGATTTCTCATTGGTTACTCGCCGAGTCTTGAATGCACAACCACGAGTTGAAGATGATTTGTCTCAAAGGGAAAACATCTTTCACGCTAGATGCATGGTTCAAGGTAAGACTTGTAGCTTGATTATTGATAGTGGAAGTTGTACCAATGTGGCAAGCACATTAATTGTTAAGAAGCTTAACTTGACTTGCATGAAACATCCAAATCCATATAAGCTTCAATGGCTTAATAACACTGCCGAGAGTAAGGTGACTAAACAAGTTAAATTTTCTATGTCCATTGAAAAGTATGTTGATGATATTGTTTGTGATGTTGTACCAATGGAAGCTAGTCACATATTACTTGGTCGTCCATGGCAATTTGACCGAGATGTTACATATCATGCAAGGAAGAATTATTATTCTTTTGATTATCATGGCCGAAAGTACAATCTAAGGGCTTTGAGTCCGAGCCAAGCTTTTGAAGATCAATCAAGGATTGTGCAATCTTGCCGTGAAATGGAAGCAAAAGAGAAGAAAGTTCAAGGGAAAAGTAATGTAATAGCTAGCTCAACCTGTAATAGTGTAGGCCGAGATAAAGATTCTTTGTCTTCTTCTAGCATAGGCCGAGAGTTAGTTGTTAAGCAACCTTGTTATTTTACTTCTTCTAGCGAGATTAAGAGGGGAATACTAGATAGGCAATCAATGTACTTACTTGATGATAGTGATCACCATTTGAATTGTTTGCTGCCTAGTTCCTTTGTTTTGCAGGTTTTTGGAGTTCCTAGACATCTAATGGAGTTAGAAACAACTCATTATCGAATAAAAGGAATCCAATCTGCTTTAGCTTGTTTTCCACAAGGTAAGCAAGGTAAGTTAGGTAAGTATGAAAGCTTATTGGTTGATTTCAATGGTTTTAAAGTAAAGAACTTTGTTAACGTCAATGCTATTGATTTTCAAAGTTTGATTTCTATTTTGAATCAATTTCAATGTCTTTCACACACCTTTGAAACATTAGTTCGAAATTCTTTAACATGTGCATTAAAATCCGATGGTTTGTGTTTTGGAAAGCAAATTCTTTCACATAATTCTTCAATTATGAAATCACATTATTTTGTATTGAATGGATTTATGTATAGTTTCTTCACATGTTATGTTGCTTTTCTAATACATGAACTATATTTTGAGTTTAATCTTTATAATTTCGAACTGCCCAAAATCCTTGTGTACAAAAGTGTTGATTATAATTGCTGGAATAACCTTCAATTTGATTCTTTGGTTCGTGACTTTATTCAAAGCTATCAAGATCAACGAGGTAATTTAATAGTTCAACACTTCTTTGGTAAGTTATCTCAGTTCTTAATTTCTTTTCAATTCCACAAGGTAAAATATTGTGTTACCATCTATTTATTAGATTGTTTACATTCTGTTTTTATTCTTTGGGATTGTATTTTTATATTTGATAACTTTAACATGTTTTTAAAGGTATTAATACGTTCATGTGATTTACACTTTGTCAAGGATGCATATATGTTTTCTTGTTATGAATTTTCGTGTCTTTGTGATTCTATTCATATATGTTTACATCCTTTGCTTAAATTACATGTTAATAACGTAAATAATGTGTTCATGAATGTTGTTACTGAATTCATATTGATTAGTTCTTTAATTAAGAACATACGATTTTCTGATTTGCATAAACTATATGATAGTTATTTGCATAATTGTTTTGAATTCATTGACTTCAACATTATGACTCATGCAAAATTTGTTACGACTAATCATGTTATATGTATTTCGATTTTGCATACATATTCTGCCCGTTCTATTCTTTTGGTGAAAGGAAATTATTCTACGTATTGTTTTAGATTATTGTGCTTTCTTTTACCTTATACATTTGTCTTGTTTTGGCAGGATATAACTTCTTGTTGCTCGAGATGTGCATCTTCCCAATTTTATTTGGCTCGAGTTTGCATTGAGTTCATCATATTGGTGTTTGATCCAGGAACTCAAATTCAAGATTCGAGGACGAATCCTTTCGAGGAGGGAGGGAATGATGAGAATAAGCCCGTGTCCATGTCCGTGGTGTTAAAGTCAAATTGTCATCCTGAAAGTTTCTGTCACGTTTTGGTATTCTTGCTATAAATCTTTCGATATAACTCGAAATTGCATGATTCAAGAAGCCCTGGAACGATAAGAGATAGAGCTACAACTTTCGTGTTTTAAGTTTTTCAAGATTTTGACGTTATCACCGTTGAAAATGCCTTGCAAAGTTGATGACGGGATTCTGGCCGAGTTTTCATCTCGAATTCCATGGACTACATTGAAGACCAAGATGGCGTGCTTGGGCTTTGTCATTAATGGATCACGCCATTGTTTAATCTTTAGGATTTATTTTGTTGTTAATAATTAAGTCCATTAAACATTTAATTATGGGCTTAAGTCTTTGTATTATTAATTATGGGCTAAGTAAATTACTTGATCCAATTATCTTGTATGATAATGGCAAGTAAAACAAATCCTTTTTGGACAAGGATTTGGTAGTTAGTTGTAGTTTCCTTTTCCAATTTGGAAAGTTGATTAGTTTACAACTTGGATTAGTTAGTTAGCTAAAGTCCATTGAATGTTAATTAATGGGCTTATTTACTTTTTAAGTTAAGTAGTTATTGTTATTCGTTTAGGAAAGTAGTTCCCTAAATTATAGGTTACTATTCACGTCACTATTCACGTGAATAGTACTGGTTAGTTTGTTAGTTAAGTTAGCAATCAATCCCACATTGGAATTGATCTAGGTTTTTGGCCAAAGTATTTCCTATATAAAGGAAAGGCCTTGTAACGTTTTTAAACAAGAAGTTGGTGAATAAAAATTGAGTTTTTAGCTTTGCTAAAATTCGTGAATTAACTCCTTGAGTTGTTCAAAGCCTTGAAGAGTTATTTAACTGTTCATTGTAGTTAATCCCCTTTAGCGTGACCTATAGGAGATTACACCAATTGTTCTTTATTTAAAGAGCAGGCCTAATTAACTTGTTTAACTGATTGAATTTTCATAGGTTAAATTAAGTTCATTAGTAATAAAACGTGAAGTTTTGATTTACTCAATTCCTAGCGTTTTTCCTTTGATTTCGTTCCATCCAATTTTGTGTTCTTGTTGTGGATTATCTTGGTAAGAGCAACACGGTCCTATAGCTTGTGTGGGAGATTCGAATTTGGTCCAGGAGTTGGAGCCTCGGCCATACAACATTCGCATCATAAGGAGTATGCGAGATCAATTGGGGCAATTAGCCCAAGTTACCCAAAGTAAACCTCAAGAGATTACCTCTAGTAACTCTTTGCCTAGCCAAGATGTTGAAGATCAATGTAATGCCATCTACTTGAGAAGTGGAGAGAAAGTTGAAACCACGAGTGAGAGAAAGAGGAAAAGTGGTGAAAAAGATAATGTGGAAGATGTGGCCATTAAAGGAGAAGAGTTGGAGTTTGAACCGGAATTGATGGAGACTATGAAGGAAGGTCCCAACTCTCTTGAATTTGAGAATGATTTGCCATGTCCTCCATATCCTTTTAGGCTTGTGAAAAGAACTAAGCATGATGCGCAATTTGCTACGTGGGTGAAAATGCTTGAAAAGATTAATGTGAATGTGCCCCTTGTTGAGCTCTTGAGCAATATACCAAAATATTCAAAGTTCTTTAGGAAACTCATTACCATCAAAGAGAAGCTTCAATGTGAGGGGGTGATATCTTTGATGGAGATTTGTAGTTGTTTGATCAAACGAGAGATGCCTAAGAAGTTGAAAGATTCGGGTAGTTTTACTATTCAATGTTTGATCGGTACAAGGTATTTTCCTAAAGCCTTATGTGATTTGGGAGCGGGAGTTAGTTTAATGCCCCTCTCAATCGCTTTGAGTATTGGGCTAAAGGAAAGAATTAGGCCTACCTTGATAAATCTTCAACTTGCCGATCGATCATTGGTAAGTCCAATTGGGAAAATTGAAGATGTCTATGTGACCGTTGATGAATTTGTGTTCCCGGTAGACTTTGTGATTTTGGACATAGAGGAGGATAGAGATATTCCCATTATACTTGGGAGACCATTCTTGGCTACCGGTGATGCAACTATTGGGGTGCAAAGTAGAACAATAACATTCAAGATTGAAGATCAAGCTATCACTCTCAAGGTTGGTGAAGAAGAGAAGAACCCTAATAGAGGAGGTCAATGCTTCATGGTAGGGATTCATCCAATGACTAGTGGCACATTCATACCAAAGCCCAAACATCGAAAGAGGAAAAGAAAATGAAGGAGAGGAGTTAACAAGGGAAAAGTGCCAAACCAAACTTGGATGGCCATGAGTGAATCACAAAAAAATGGTAATAGTGTTGGCATGGAGAGGAAAATGAACAAAGCAAAGAGGAAGAAGGAACTCCAAGGAAACAAACCATGACAATAGCAATAAAGTCTAGCTAGGGACTAATAAACCTAGAACTACTTGTAATCTCTTGTTCTTTTCTTTTGACTTTAGTTATTTTTCCTTTGCTTTGAGTTGTTGATTTTCTTTTTTTGTAGTGAATTAGGTTGAATTCTTTTGAAGGACTCCAAGAGGATGCCACAAAAAGAATGAAGAAAAAAAAAGGAGGACATTTCAACAAGTATGGAGCTAGGAGCAAGCCAAATCAACTTAGCGAACATTGGAGTTCATTGCCTACTAAAAAGGGAGTTCTTTACCTTATTCTTTGACTTACATTGAGGACAATGTGAGTTTTAAGTGTGGGGGAGGGAATGTTTGCTTTGGTTTGTGTCTTTTGTACTTTTTATGCTTATTTTCTTTCGTGCATGAAGTGTTTTGTGCTATGTGATGCAAAGCATGTTACTTTTTAGTTTTGTTGTGTTAAATTTGAGTGTTTGGATATTATTTCCCGTTATATGTTGTGCCTTTCATTGTTGTGTAAGTTTAAAATTTTTTGTGGAAATTTTGAAATTTTTTGTGAATAAGTGATGTTAAGAACACAAGTTTTGTGTAGTTGATCTGTGGCAAAATGTGACTGTCCATGGAATGTGTGAAGTGTTGAGTGTTGCTGTTTTGGTTGGTTAGTTCTTTTAAGTTTCAGGAGTGTGAGTGTGCTAATAAAGGGTAACGTGTGAAAAAAAATGAAAGAGGTGTAGTGATAGTGTGGGCAATGAATTGAATGAGATGAAGTATCACTTTACATTTTGACCTTTGTTCCTTTGTTTTGCTATGTTCAACCTTTGGTTCATCAAATTTTTATGTTGATGCATGCGAAAATATTTTTCATTTCCGGTTCTAAATTTGAAAGAAATTGGCACGTTTTGTTGGCCAAGGCATGATGTTAAAGTAAGATAGATATGCCATGCAAGATGATCAATGACATAGGAGGTAATTCGGTTTGAATTGTTCTTTGGTATGCATTTCCTTGGAATTCTAGTGTTCTTGCATATAAAGTCCCTTAAAGACATATATGAACTAGTGGTTACACAAGAGAGGATATGGAGAAAAAGCTTTGGCAATTGGGAATGAAAAGCCGAAATACCCTGGGCAAGTGATTATGGGAAAAAATAGCCATAAAACCCAGGCGAAAAGTGGAAAAAAAGAGCCACAAGACCCAGGCAAAAACACCAATGTGTGCGATAAAAGAAAGGACCAAAGTGCAATTTGAATGTGAATGATCTAATAGAAGCACCAATGTGCGCCATTGATCTTGTGTGCTATTTGTTCTTATGTGTGGATAAGGAGATTGATATGTAGTGAATCGTAAGATAGAATTAAAGGGTTATGCATACATGAAGAGCACTAAGACAGTATTCCTCAGCACACACTTGCACGTATGACGTTTTGGTCTTTATTCATTGTGCCTTGGTTGATAATGTGTGTTGAAATCTAAAACATTTTGGAACGGGGGAACCTTTTACAGTTTTTGTGTGAAAAATATTTTGATGAACTTAGAGATAGACTTAGTAAACAAGGGAGTAACGGTTTGAATGTGAGTGATTAACTTGAGTTGTGTAAGTGTGATGTTGTGTCTTTGCTTAAGGGCAAGCAAATGTTCAAGTGTGGGGGAATTTGATAAGTTGATTTTATACCAACTTATATGTGTTAAATCACTTAGCTTTTGTCTTGTGTTTATGCAAATGTGTGATGTTTTGTGCAATTTTGTGCATTAAGGTGGTTTGCAAATTGAAAGTGTTTAAATGGTGAAAGAGACAAAAAATGATGTTCAAATGAGTCAAGTGTGTATTTGAGGTTCAAGAACAAGGAAACAATTGGAAAAGGTTGGAAATGATGCATTGAGAAAACCCTAACATGTTAATAGGCTTGTTTTAGTGTTTGGGAAGAATGTAGGTCGAACTTCATTTGAGTGTAACGCTTTCAATACTAATCCAAATGAGGCGATCGTGGATGTTCTGGAAAGCTCTTTGAGTGTACTTCATTTATTATGTTTTAACTTGCTTCTAATTCTTTGTGCAAGTAGGCGAAAAGGGGGCATCTTTATGATTGCTCATTTAGAGTTTTGCATTGTTGAGCCTTTTGCCACAGTTTGGTAGAATGTGCATTTCGTGAGCTACAGACCTCCAAATTCAATAATTCTTGATGCATTAGAAAGACAGGAGGCAGGACTACAATTCTTATGAAGACCAAAACGCCCAGTGTTGCACCGAAGACATTCAAAATCGCATCCAAATAGCATCAAAGTGTGCTGTCTGAAATCCTGAAAAAGTGACTGCAGGACCAACACTTCCGAAAATTGCATTTCGGCCCCTATTTTAGAATAAGCGGGGTACTTTATGTAAATATTGATTTTTAGTCATTTTACTAACTATATAAGAATTCTTAAACACTAAGTTAGGGATCTAGGACACAATTAGCAATAGCTCATAAGAACACACCTTTTAGTGTGTGTTCTTGGTGTTTCATTTCTTGGTATAGAATTCTATGAACTTCTGGCTAATTGGAGTGGAAATCAAAAGGAAGCTTGGACCTTTAGCTTGGAATCAACATTTGGGAAGACCACATATATTGGGTTGTCTCTTTCATTGCACTTTCTTTCTAATTCATTACTTAATCTACCATTTGGGTTTGCTCTAATTAGCCATGATGGGCTAAATTGTGTGGTGTCTTTGGAATTAGGCTATGGGCTTTTGATAATTTGTTTGTATGGTGATGAAATGTTATGGGCTTGATTATATGTTTCATATGCTTGATTTTAAGGTCACATTTCTTGTGCAATATCCTTAACTTGAAAGTGAGAATTGGGTCATGTTGTGAGTAGAATATTAATCCATTGCATGTTTTGATGAAGAGACGTCTTTGTCCATGATAATGTTGATTGAATCTATGATGCGAAAGGTTGGCCGAGGCTCCAACTCTTGGACCAAATTCGATCTCCACAAGCAAAGGATCGTGCAGCACAAACAAGATAATCCACGGACACAAGCAACAATTCGGGCGGAAAGAAACTCAAGGGGAAAAAAGCCAAGAATGAGTAAATCAAACCCCACGTTTTTAATACAAACGAACTCAATTTAACTTATGAAAATTCAATTAGTTAAACAAGTTAATTTGGCCTGCTCTTTAAATAAAGAACAATGGTGAAGTCACCTAAAGGTCACGCTAAAGGTAATCTTCTACAATGGACAATTAAATAATTCTCCAAGGCTTGAACAACACAAAGTGTTAATTCTTAATTTCAGCAAAGCTAAAACTTTCATTCATCAACTTCATATGTAAAACGTTACAACCATCTCTCAATTTATAGAGATGAATTTCGGCTATGCTTGGGAAACAAGGAAAGAGAACCCTAGTAGTTGTAAAATACAACTTGACTTCTAAACTAACTAACTTTCCAAATTGGAATAGGAAACTAACAACTAACAAACTAATCCTTTTCCAAAAAGGATTAAGGAAAACGTTTCAAAGGTGGCCAAATCCAATTTGACTTCCTTTCTTTCCTAAACTTTTACTTGCCATTATCATGCAAGATAATTGGATCAAGTAATTACTTAGCCCATAATTAAAAAAACAAAGACTTAAGCCAATAATTAAATGTTTAATGGACTTAATTATTACAACTCAAAAATAAACCCAATTGAAACATTAAAAGTGGCGTGAACAATTAATGAAGCCCAATACGCCATTACTTGGTCTTCAATGTAGTCCATGGATTCGCGATGATAATCTGCCAGAATCACATCACTCATCTTGGTAGGCACTTTTGACAATGCTAACGTCCGAATCTCGAAAAATGTAAAACATAAAAGTTGTAGCCCTATCTCTTATCGTTCAAGGGCTTCTTGAATCTCGTAATTTGGAGTTATATTGAAAGAGATATGTCAAGAATACCAAACAGTGGCAGAATCTTTCATCACATAAAATTTGTCTTTGACACCATGGACATGGACACGGTTCATTTGCATCATTCCCTCCCTCCTCGGAAAGAATTCGTCCTCGAATCTTGAATTTGAGTTCCTGGATCAAACACCAATATGATGAACTCAATGCAAACTCGAGCCAAATAAAATTGGGAAGATGCACATCTCGAGCAACAAGAAATTATATCCTGCCAAAACAAGACAAATGTATAAGGTAATAGAAAGCACAATAATCTTAAACAATACTTAGAATAATTTCCTTTCACCAAAAGAATAGAACGGGCAGAATATGTATGCAAAATCAAAATACATATAACATGATTAGTCGTAACAAATTTTGCATGAGTCATAATGTTCAAGTCAATGAATTCAAAACAATTATGCAAATAACTATCATATAGTTTATACAAATCAGAAAATCGAATGTTCTTAATTAAAGAACTAATCAATATGAATTCACTAACAACATTCATGAACACATTATTTACGTTATTAACGTGTAATGTAAGCAAAGGATGTAAACATATATGAATAGAATCATAAAGACACGAAAATTCATAACAAGAAAACATATATGCATCCTTGAGAAAGTGCAAATCACATGAACGTATTAAGACCTCTAAAAACATGCAAAAGTTATCAAATATGAGAGTGTAATTCCAAAGACTAGAATGTAAACAATCTATTGAATAGTTGTAAACAGAAAATTTTACCTCTTGGAATTCAAAAGAAATTTGGAACGGAGATAACTTACCATACAAGTGTTGAACTACATGATTACCTCTTGGAACTTTATGAAATTGGCTATGGAGCGGATTGACAACAATATGTGCAAACTCTCGATCCCAATATTCAAAGGAAAAGTCATTCCAACAAGTATATCCAATATAATTAACACTTTTATACACAAGAATTTGATTATGGTTGAATTTATTAACATAAAATTCTGAATTTAACTCATGTAATAAATAAGCAACATAACACACTAACAAACTATACATAGATTCATTCAATTCAAAGTACCTTGAAGTAACCATTGAAGAATTATGTAAATTAATTTGCTTATTAAAACACAATATGTTAGACTCTAAAACACACTTAACAAAATTCCAAACCATTTGTGTTAAAGTATAGGGAAGCTTTTGAAATTGATTAAAAACAGTTTGAAAACTTTGAAACTCAACCGAATTGATAATAACAAAGTTCTTAACATTTTTAAGATCAAAATCAAGTGAAAACTTACCTAACTTACCTTGCTTACCTTGTGGAAAACAAGCTAAGGCAGATTGGACTCCGTCCAATTGAAAACAAGTTTGCAACTCCATTAGATGTCTAGGAACTCCATAATCCTGCAAAACAAAAGAACTAGGCAGCAAACAATGTAAATTGTGATCACTAGAATTCATAAGTACAAGATGTTGTTGTTTGTCTTTCAATGAACTCTCATTCTCACACTTTCCATTACACTTATTTTGCTCATGGCCTATACTAACTAAATCACTCTTTTGATTTTCTTTTTCAGCTTTTTCTATCTTTTGCTTTTCTAACTCACTCTTTTCTTTCTCTTTTTCATCCCACAATTTAGCACAAGATTGTGCAATTCTTGCGAGATCTTCAGAAATTTCACAAGGTGTTGAAGCTCGGAGATTAAACTTTTTACCATCCTTCATGAGTGAATAACAATTTTTGAGATCATTATAAGCACCCTTGCAATCAAGCTTCCACGGTTTTCCCAATAAAATATGGGCTGTTTACATAGGAAATATATCACATAGTACCTCATCTTTGTACTTTCCAATTGAGAATGTAACCTTGACTTGCATTGACACCCATACTTTATCACAATTATCACTCCATTGCAGCAAGTAAGGATTTGGATGTGGAGTGGTTTGCATATTCAACCTTTCTACCATTAGCTCACTTGCAAAGTTAGAGCTTTTCCCGCTATCAATCACTATAGCACACACTTTATCGCGGACATTGCACCTTGTATGAAACTCTTGTGGAGTGGTTGCCGACTCCTTGATTTCATCATGAGGGTATATCATCTTTCGGAGTTTTTCCATCAATTCATCAATCTCCAACTTAAGAGTATTTGTACTTTTTTCACCATTTTTCTTGCAATATTAGTAAAGAAAAACGCAAGAAAATATATAGATTCCTCACGGGTTCCTCACTATTTGATAGTAGGTACTCTCCACTCTATTTATGTAGTGTTCTCTCTTGTTTATCCTATCTAATACTCTCAATTAATGAATTTGTTGGGGTTATTAAGACTCACCAAGTTCAATTAATTCAAATAGCAAGTCTCAATCAACAAGTTCCACACACAAACTTTCACAAGAAAAATCAAGAGAGTTAAACAAAGATAATCACGTCAAGAAGTTTAGAACACGTGTGGGTTATAAACTAATTTACCACCAGAAACTACGAAATTCAGAGACTAGGTTCAAAGATGAAGAGATTGGTTTTTGAATCACCTAATTCCGAGTTGTATTGAGAAATTTGTGGCACTTTTAATCCAAGGTGGTTTTCAAGTAACAACTTAAGAACAATATGTTCTTCAAAATAAAATAAATTAAATAACAGAAATAAAAAAAATTAAAAGTCCGAATTCTGAATATATTTTTTTGTTCTTTTCTCTTTTTTTTTTGAATCGGTCACACTTTTTTTTTTACCGTACCTTTTTTTTTGTTCGGACAAGATAAGACAAAAACAAACTTTTAAGGTTTTGAACACAAACCTTGGACAAACAAAAACTACTAGGTTCGGACAAGAACCTTAAACAATGCAAACTTTAAGGTTTTTTTAAGACAAGAACCTAGTACAAAGTACTTTAGGTTTAATGTTTGAAGACAACAACCTAGGATTTAAGGTTTATAATGTTTTGTCTTCTTGCCTTAACCTTAACAACCTTAAAATTATCAAACTTTAATATCTCACCAAGGAAAACAAATTTGCATGTGCCACTTTCACAAAAGATTCAAGATTTTCAACAAGGAACAAGAATATGGCTCAAGATTCAAATTTGGACACTTTTGAATTTTCAAGAAAATCAAGAAGTTCAAGAAAGTGTTCAAGAACTTGTCTTTTTGAAGTGTGATAAAAGTTTGATCAAAACACACTATATCAAGAATGAGATAAAGAAACTAACACAAAAAGAAGATCAAGAAACGGATAAGAATTGAGCAACTTATGAAAATTGGACCAAAAAAACCCTAGCTTGGAAAACCCTAGTTTTGACACTAAACCCTAGCAATGCTTTGACGTGAAAAACAGCAAGGACAACTCCAAGAATTCCACACTATGATGATGAACAAGACAATGCAGAATATTGACACGAAAAAAAGCAAGAAACGCAATAAGAAACAACACACAAAAGACGCTAAAGATGCAAAACAAGATGAGGTTCAATTCGGGCAGATTGTGTGCATTCAATGTTCATGCGATTTTGTCGATTTTAATGGATGAATTAGAGACGACCTAGGACAGCAAGTAGGACACAATATAGCAGCAAGAAAGATGCACGAAGAACTGCAGAATATGACGCAATAAAACGGCAGAAAAAGACGCACAAAAACAGAAATTTTCGCGGAAGATATTAGACGGATTAACCTGAAATTTTTGGGCAACAACTTGTTCTCTGATACCAATTGATGCGAAAGGTTGGCCGAGGCACCAACTCCTGGACCAAATTCGATCTTCACAAGCAAAGGATCATGCTGCACAAACAAGATAATCCACGGACACAAGCAACAATTCGGGCGGAAAGAAACTCAAGGGGAAAAATGCCAAGAATGAGTAAATCAAACCCCACGTTTTTAATAAAAACGAACTCAATTTAACTTATGAAAATTCAATTAGTTAAACAAGTTAATTTGACCTGCTCTTAAAATAAAGAACAATGGTGAAGTCACCTAAAGGTCACGCTAAAGGTAATCTTCTACAATGGACAATTAAATAATTCTCCAAGGCTTGAACAACACAAAGTGTTAATTCTTAATTTCAGTAAAGCTAAAACTTTCATTCATCAACTTCATATGTAAAACGTTACAACCATCTCTCTATTTATAGAGATGAATTTCGGCCATGCTTGGGAAACAAGGAAAGAGAACCCTAGTAGTTGTAAAATACAACTTGACTTCTAAACTAACTAACTTTCCAAATTGGAATAGGAAACTAACAATAACAAACTAATCCTTTTCCAAAAAGGATTAAGGAAAACGTTTCAAAGGTGGCCAAATCCAATTTGACTTCCTTTCTTTCCTAAACTTTTACTTGCCATTATCATGCAAGATAATTGGATCAAGTAATTACTTAGCCCATAATTAAAAACACAAAGACTTAAGCCCATAATTAAATGTTTAATGGACTTAATTATTACAACTCAAAAATAAACACAATTGAAACATTAAAAGTGGCGTGAACAATTAATGAAGCCCAATACGCCATTACCTGGTCTTCAATGTAGTCCATGGATTCGCGATGATAATCTGCTAGAATCACGTCACTCATCTTGGTAGGCACTTTTGACAATGCTAACGTCCGAATCTCGAAACATGTAAAACATAAAAATTGTAGCCCTATCTCTTATCGTTCCAGGGCTTCTTGAATCACGTAATTCGGAGTTATATGGAAAGAGATATGTCAAGAATACCAAGCTGTGGCAGAATCTTTCAGCACATAGAATTTGTCTTTGACACCATGGACATGGACACGGTTCATTTGCATCAATCTATTCCATGAATTAGCCCTAAGTATATGAAAACTAAGTCAAAACTAGCATGATAACCTAGTTGGGGACTTGGCTTGGATGTTGTGGATTTGAAATGACATAAAATCAATTTGCTTTGATTGATCTTTTAATTGTGGTTGAGTTTGGTCCGGTTATAGTCTTAACCACCAAATTTCCACTAGACAACATTAAACCACATTCTTCAAGCTATCACATGAATCACCAATGCTACAAATGATTGAGAAACCTAGTCTTAAATTCCAATGATACACTTATATACTTGATTTCTACTCCCTAATTTTGAAGCTAAAGTCCTAGAATCAATTAGGTTGACTTTAGTGTAGGTTTAGTCTTGTTGCATTTTTTCTTGTTTCCTTTCCTTAGTTACATTTTTTATTACTCTACATACTAGACATGAACTCTTAACAAGACCCCCCTCTCCGTGGAATTCGACCCCTTGCTTCCAAGTGCTACATATTTAGAGTTAGGGTATTGTTTGTTTGGGTTGCACGACGAACTCACTCAACATATCCATCCCTGCAAAATTCGGAATAACCATCTCTATACCATAAAGAAGAAATCTCATAAGCATTCTTCTTCCTTTTGTAGGGCACTTGAGGAGTATCTTCAAGGAGTTGTTCAAGCTCATACACATGGGGCACAACCACTATGAATTTCACTTTAAACCACTGAGGCTCCCCTATTAGAGGTACCTCCTGGAATTCTTCTATCATTGGAAGCACATCATCTACCTCTTCCAACACACTTACCATTTTGGTCCTGCAAGACTGATGAGGTGAATTTATTCACCTTTTATTTGTTGTTTACACCTGATTTATTGCTTGTATTTGTTCCGTTTGAGGCGTTTTAAGTGTTTGTTTGTAGGTTTGTTGTCCATGGCATGTACTTGGAGAAGAAATCATGTGAAAGTCGAATTGGAGGCAAGAGTTGGGAAAAAGATGAAGAAAATCGTAAGAAGTGCAGAACAGTGATGCTTTAATTTTGCTATGATGATGTTTGATTTAGCCATGCTAGGCTAAATCTATTGTGCTCCCGAGATTATGAATAAGGGTTTTTGTGCTTAATTTACATTCTAAGTCCTATTCTATGGTCTGTGCTAGATAAGTTTTGCTGTGTTCTTCATAGTTATGCATGATTTAGGCCTGAATTATGTATGATGAATATTTGCTTAAAGAACAGTGAATTATTTAGAGACAACTCGCGTTAGTCTTGCCTCTCACACATAGGGGGGTTATAGTGGGTTGTTTAGAATCTATGGTGGGTTCGCAGTACATGTGTTAGATTGACTAAACTTAATTCTTGCCTCTTACCACAATAGGAGGAATTAGGGGGGTTAGTTTAGAATTAGCGTGACTGTTCCAGCGTTGCCTTTTACCACAAAGGACAGCGGTCGAACTTGAGGTTTGGTTGAGTTGGTAGTTGAAGTAGATTCTGGGTTAATTAATTAAAGTAAACCTTGCCTCGTTACCATATAGGAAGGTTTACAAATTAGTTAACGTCTAAGTAGGTAAGTAGCTAAATCATTCCTTGCCTCTCTACCACATAGGAGGGCGTGAGTTATGTTATTTACTCTTGTTCTGCATGATCCATAGATAGGATGTATGTGTATGCCTTTTATGCAACCCTATAATATAATCTCGGGAGTACACTTGACTTAACCTGAAGTTCAACCCAATCACCATTTTCGTTTCAGTTATTGTTATTCCAATTGTTATTTTTAGTTTGATAATTATAAAAACGCAAAAAGATTTTCTTTTGACCTTCAACACAGTCCTTTCCCTGAGAGAACGAACTCGCTTTACTATCACCTTTAACGGGGGTTGTTAAGCATTATTTTTGAGAAGGGGGTAATAGCAACCACGGTGCATATTTTATATCATATTTGCTCCCATCAAATTTTGGCGCCGTTGCCGGGGAAAGCAGTCGTGTTGAAGTTTAATTTTTATTCATTTTTATTTATTTTCCATATTCTTCCTACTTTTCCTTATTTTTCCTTGTATGCACAGGACGAGATCATCTGGACCCGCTGAACATCAGTATGATCCAGAACTTGCTAAGACTTTACGTGCTAAGAAGAAGCTGGATTGTGCGGCAATGGCTGGGTTAGAAAATCAAGGAGATCAGCGTAATGTGGTTGACCCTCCAAGGGAGCAACAGAGAGTTCCACTAGCCCAACCAGAAGCACCTCGTCGTCGATATGGTGATCATTATGAGCCTCGAATGGACAACTTGGATTCACCATTCATTAACACTAGAGAGCATTTTCAAATCCCACCAGCTTTCATTAATTTGGTTCAAAATGGCCAGATTTTTCATGGGATGAGTTCTGAAGATCCACACGCACATTTAAGGACATTCCTTAAAGTGTGTAACACAAGTAATCTCCCACATATCCCCCATGATGTTTTGAAGAGAATGTTGTTCCCTTTCTCCCTTCAAGGAACAGCTGAGAGATGGTATGACTCTATTAATTGGGCGAGAATTGAAACTTTTGATGAGATTGCAAAGAGATTCATGACCAAATACTTCCCTCCTTCCCGAATGGACAAGATCAGAATGGATTTTATGCAGTTCCGTCAAGGTGATGGTGAGTCATTCACAGAAGCTTGGGACCGATTCCGGGAACTGTTCAATAAATGCCCAAACAATGGGTTGGAGTCGGGACGAGAACTGAATTTCTTTTGCAATGGACTGAATGTGGATACTATGCATTTAGTGAATCTTTCAGCTGGCGGAAACCTGCGAGATAAAACCCCAGAACAGGTTGAAGAGATTTTTGATCATATAGTAAGCAATGAGCTGATGTTGCCTTCTGGGAGAAGCACCCATGGAAGACGGCAGATTGGTATGTTGGAGTTGGATAAAACATCCAACTGGGAAGCACAGATGACAGCTATGCAGAACCAATTGGCTAGTATTCAAGCCGCTGTGACAAACAAAACCACGCTAAATTGTGGTTTATGTCAAGGCGGACATCACATGGACCAGTGTCCTCAAGTCACTAGTGAACAAGTGCAGTATGTCAACTATGATCGGAATAATAATTCGAATTAGTGGAAGCCTTCTGGGGGGAATCAAGGGTACCAAGGGTATCAAGGAGGACAGAATCGCCAGCAATATACAGCAAGACCAACTTATCCACCTGGTTATGGAAACCAACAGAACACACAGAATGTTAAAGCCCAACCTTCAATGGAGGATGTTATTACAGTGTTGGGGGAAAAGATGGACAAGCTGTTTGGAGAATGTCAAAATAGAACAGCCAATTTGGAGAAAACAGTGGAGCTTCAAGGAGGTATTTTAAGGGAGCACAGCGCTATCCTTAAGAATGTAGAGGTTCAATTGGAACAACTGGCAAAGCAAGTTCATAATAGGCCAGATGGAGTTTTACCCAGTGATACTCTTCCCAACCCCAAGGGAAGAGAGAATTGCAATGCTGTGACATTACGAAGTGGTAAGAAATTGCAATCTCCAGAAATTTCTGAAGAGGAGTCTCCGAAGAATGATTAGGAGGGGGTCGAGAATCAAGGTAAGAAGGTAGATGCTCTCAAGCAAGTAGAACACAAGGGAGAGAATCTTAGTAAGTGGCAAAAGAAAAAGCCCCCAAGTGGTTTCAATTTTCCTGATTGCGTCCCACCATTGCCTTTTCCTCAAAGGATGCAGCCATCTAAGAAGAAGATCTTGTTCAGCAAATTTACTGAGATGATTAAGCAACTCCACGTGGACATACCTTTGATAGACTTGGTCAAGATATCACCTACCTGCACAAAATTCTTGAAGGATCTTATCTCTAATAAGGAGCAAATTTTGCAATGTGAGGAGGTGGTCCAATTGAATGAGGTTGACAAATGTCTGAGGAAATCAAATCTTCCACCTAAGCTCAAAGATCCAGGAAGCTGCACCATCCCATGCAAGATTGGCTCGAGATATTTTGCCAAGGCATTATGTGATTTGGGAGCTGGCATTAATTTAATGCCTTATTCTATTGCTGTCAGTGTGGGCATCAGTGAGTTGATAAAACAAGTGGGGATAACTCTTCAGTTGGCTGATAGATCCATCATTACTTCTATGGGCATAATTGAGGATGTCTTGGTAGTTGTTGATAAGTTCACAATTCCAGTGGACTTTATTATCATAGACATGGAGGACGATGAAGAGGTTCCTCTCATATTCGGCAGACCTTTCTTGGCTACTGGTGATGCTTTAATTGGTGTTCGCAACAAGACCATTACATTTCGTGTCAATGGCGAAGAGGTAACATTTAATGTGAATTACGCTACGAAGCATCATAGAGACATTAATGCTTGTTTTTTCGTGGATATTGTCGAATCTACAGTTATTGCATGCAACCCCCTGAAAAGATGTGGTGTTAATGATAATGAATCTGTGATCCATATTTTTAATTCTGAGCAGTGTAACATTGATGAAATTATTGCATTAGATTTAGAAAAGATGGTGGAAAGTGTTTTCATAAATGCTTCTAGTGTTGCAATAACTGATGATGTCTGTGAGGAGCCCATTGCGATGAGGCCTGTTGCAGTTCTTGAATGCTGGGAAAATAAACTGAAACCTTCAGTTGAAGAAGCCCCAAAGTTGGAGCTTAAACCACTCCCTTCCAATCTCAAGTATGCTTTCTTGGGCGATAACCACACTTTGCCCGTAGTGATTTCCGCGACATTGGAACCATGGCAAGAAGAGAAGCTTCTTATCTTGCTGAGACAGAATCAAGGAGCAATTGGGTGGACTATAGCTGATATTAAGGGAATTAGTCCGTCAATCTGCATGCACAAGATCCTTCTAGAAGATGGTACAGTTCCAGCGCGTGATAGGCAATGCCGGTTGAACCCGGTAATGATGGATGTAGTGAAAAAGGAGGTAATCAAACTGTTGGACTTTGGGATGATTTATGCTATATCTGACAGTGAATGGGTAAGTCCGGTCCAATGTGTACCAAAGAAGAGTGGAGTAACAGTGGTCAAGACTGAGAATGACGAGTTGTTAGCAACACGGATCGTTAATGCATGGCGGGTTTGTATGGATTATCGCAAGCTCAACAAGGCAACCCGCAAGGACCATTTTCCTCTACCATTCCTTGATAAAGTGTTGGATAGAATAACTGGGTATCTATTTTATTGCTTCTTGGATGGATACTCCGGATACAATCAGATCACCATTGACCCAAAGGATCAGGACAAGACAACCTTCACTTGCCCTTTTGGTACTTTTGCATTTAAGAGGATGCCTTTTGGGTTATGCAACGCACCCGCGACCTTCCAAAGGTGTATGATGGCCATCTTCCATGACATGGTGGAAGACATTATTGAGGTATTCATGGATGATTTCTCAGTTCTTGGACATTCATTCGATCAGTGCTTGGATAATCTGGCTAAGGTTCTTGCAAGATGTGAAGAGACAAATTTGGTTTTGAAGTGGGAGAAGTGTCAATTTATGGTGCAAGAAGGAATTGTCCTAGGCCACAAGATTTCTTCTAAAGGTTTGGAGGTCGATAAGGCAAAATTGGATCTCATTGCCAAGCTACCTTATCCAATAAATGTCAAAGGAGTTAGAAGTTTCTTGGGCCACGCTGGGTTCTACCGCCTATTCATTAAGGATTTCTCGAAGATCACGAAGCCTTTATGCCATCTTCTAGAGAAGGATGCCCCATTTAAATTTGAAAATGATTGTAAGGCTGCTTTTGATTTTCTTAAGAGCCAATTGGTAGCAGCTCCGGTGATTCAATCACCAAATTGGGGTGCCCCTTTTGAGATTATGTGTGATGCAAGTGATTTTGCTGTGGGGGCAGTTCTTGGTCAGAGGACAAATAGAATTTTCCACACTATACATTATGCTAGCCGTCTACTTGATCCAGCTCAGTGTAATTACACTACAACGGAAAAGGAAATGTTTGGCGGTTGTTTTTGCGGTGGACAAATTTCGTTCTTATCTGCTGGGAGCCAAAGTGATTATTTACACAGATCATACAGCAATTCGGTATTTAATGGCTAAGAAGGATGCAAAACCGAGATTAATCAGATGGGTTCTACTGTTCCAAGAGTTTGATTTGGAAATCCGAGATAAGAAGGGTGCTGAGAATCATGTGGCCGATCATCTTTCTCGTCTGGAAAAGCATGAGCATTTGAAAGAGGACATTAATGTACAAGTTCACGAGGTCTTTCCGGATGAGCAGTTATTTCAGGTTGGAGAAGCAGCACAAGTTCCTTGGTATGCTGACATTACCAATTATGTTGTCTCACAGAAAGTTCCACCTAATTTGTCCACTCAACAAAGGAAAAAACTCATCCATGATGCAAGCTACTACTTCTGGGATGAGCCTTATCTGTTCAAGGTATGCAGTGATCAAATGATAAGAAGATGTGTTCCTGAGGAACATCAAGCGGACATTCTCCGTTCATGTCATGAATCTGCTTATAGAGTACATTTTGGAGGGCGAAGGACAACTTATAAAGTATTGCAATCGGGGTATTATTGGCCACGACTTTTCCATGACACTCAGGAATGGATCAAACACTGTAATGAATGCCAAAGAACCGGAAATATTTCCTGGAGGAATGAGATGCCATTAAACAACATTATGGAGGTGGAAATTTTCGATGTTTGGGGCATAGACTTCATGGGACCATTCCCAAAATCTTATGGTAACTCATACATTCTTGTAGCTGTGGACTATGTTTCTAAATGGGTTGAGGCTATTGCTTTACTGACTAATGATGCGAAGAGTGTTGTGGGGTTTATTAAGAAGTATATTTTCACACGTTATGGAACCCCCAAGGCCATCATCAGTGATGGAGGCTCTCATTTTTGCAACAAATTTTTTCAAGCATTATTGTCCAAATATGGAGTCCGGCACAAAGTGGCGACACCCTATCATCCTCAGACAAGTGGTCAAGTGGAGGTATCAAATAGGGAGATAAAGAGAATCTTGGAGAAAGTTGTGAGACCTTCCCGCAAGGATTGGGCAATGAAATTGGATGATTCTCTATGGGCTTATCGGACAGCTTTCAAAACCCCTATTGGTACATCTCCATATCGCATGGTTTTTGGTAAGGCTTGTCATTTACCTATTGAGCTTGAGTACAAGACTTTCTGGGCCTTAAAGGAGTTGAAAATGATTTATGGAAAGGCAGCTGAGCAAAGGTTACTGGAATTCAATGATTTGGATGAGTTTCGATTTGATGCATACCATAGTGCATCTCTCTATAAAGAGAGAACTAAGAAATGGCATGATAAACGCATCTTACATAAGACGTTTGAGCCGGGGCAGCTGGTTTTACTCTATAACTCTAAGTTGCGACTTTTCCCTGCAAAACTCAAGTCAAGATGGTATGGTCCATATAGAGTGAAGACAGTGTTTTCGTATGGTACTGTTGAGCTACTGAATGAGCGGGAGGGAAATTCTTTTATCGTCAATGGCCATAGACTGAAGATCTATTTCTCTCAAGGCGAAAAGATCATCCGAGATATTGAAAAGGTGACTCTTGATGAGTCACCAAGGGAAGAATGAGCAACAGGCGTCGAGCTATCGACAATAAAAAAAAAGCGCTTCTTGGGAGGCAACCCAAGTTTATTTTTATGTTTTTTTAATTACATTTATTTTGCTGTTTCTAGTTAGCTTTTAGGTTAAATTTCCATTAACTAATAGTGTCTTTTATGCAAATTTGTGTTTTGTAGATTGGAGAAGAGAATGAGGGAGATCTTGAGGTTGGAAGTTGCAAAAACGTGGAGACAGACGCCCACGTCGCGATGTGCACGGGTTTGCATATGGCGACGTCCAGATTTGGCAAAGAAAAAAAATGATCAGACACTCACATCGCGACGTGCACAGTCGCACGTCATGACGTCCAGGTTTGCAAAAGGAAAATTTTTTTTCTGACACCCACGTCGCGACGTCCAGGGTCTCCCACGTCGCGACGTCGGGAAATTTCACGCTTAAATCAGGAACATGTCATTGTTCTTCACACGCACACACAAAAAAATAAAACCCTAAAATTCTCTCTACTCCATTTTTTTTCTTTTTCGTTTTTTCTGTTAATTCTCTCCATCGTAGTGTCATAGTTAAGTTTAGATCACTTTAACAACACACCCACACACATTCACCGATTGAAAAAAGGAAAATTGGCCAAATTTTGAAAATTTTCACAAAACCCAAAACCTTCCAAATCCGGATTTCAAGTGGAATTCGTGAAAGTGTGGTGCTTCCATTGCGTTCGAAGACACATTTGGAAGGTGTAGGGGGTTTCAAATCATCACATTACACAAGTATTGTTGAATTTCGATTTTGTCTTCAAGAGGTACTTTCGAAATTTTTGCTCTTAATGTTGTTATAATCTTGTGTTTAATTGTGTTCTATGCATTCTATATCATCTATTTGGTGCATTGTGATGATGAATAGCTTCAATGTTGGATTGGGTTGAGTTTTTGGATGTTTTAGCGTGTTTTGTCATAGGTTGCACAATTTGGAATTCCTTTGATTCGTGTTACGACATACGTGTTGTTATTCAATTACATTGGTGAATTCGATGATGTTGTTAATTGTTGTGATAGTTGTTGGGTGATTGTAATTGCGAATTGGTGTTACAAGGGATTAAAATAGAGGTGCATGCTAGGTGTTTGTTTAAATGCTTCAATGCTTCATACCTTGAATTAAACACACCTTTGCATGCTTAGAATGTCATGCATCTTACCTATTCGTTACAATGCGTGATTAGCTTCTCGTGGAGTTAACACCGAGTCTTGATTGTTTCAAGGTTATACAAAAATGTGATCTTGTTCTTAGTCATATTGCGGAGTTTGTTTTGATTGTTGTTATGTGTTATGTGTTAAATTGTTATGTTTCACTCGTAGTTGTGTTTATGTTTGTTCTCGTGTGACCTGGTTTATGCCTTACATGTTTCGGCTTGTGGATTTTGTTTGCATCAAGTGTGGGGGCATTTTATTCACTGTTGGTGATGTTTACATGTTGTGATATTCATAGTCACATTGTTTGGTCGATGGTTTTTCTGGTTTGTTCTCATTGTAATACAATTGGTAGGAATGGCACCTAAGCGACCACGCCGCAATGTTGAGGTCCCACCAATACCACAACATGCCCCACAGTCGCAGCCGAACCCCGCCGTCTTTGATGACTTCCGATTTATGTGCTTAGAGGCGGAGACATTCCATAATGAGAAGCTGGCACTTAAAGCCATGGTGGAGGAGCGTGGTATAGCAATCACCGCTACGCCTATTAGCACTCAGATCCGGCAACGTCGTTGGCAAACACTCTGCCAACAACCAGGCGGCGGGAATGCTACCTTGGTGCGTGAATTTTATGCAAATTATCCTTTTGCCCGGCAAGGAGTTCTGCGGTTGCGTGGAGTTGATGTTCCTATCGGCCGTACTCGCTTCAATGAGTACTATGGCCTGCATGACATTATTGATAGTGGTTATCGAGGATTGGCAGGAGGTGGGTTTCGGTCGTCCATTCCATAGATCTACTCTCGTATCACTGGCAAGCCTCTTGCCTCCGTCCGGCTGCACTTCAAAATTGCGGAGCCGAAGATAGCCAAGATGACCAAGATCACCAAGGCATGGCATTATTTCATAATTGGGATGCTAATCCCCAGTACCCATAACGCCTCCTGTGATAATGACAAGGCTGTGCTAAATTATGCCATTCAGACGGGCCTCACCATCGATGTTGGCGAGATCATGCATATTGGGATCGAAAAGGCCCGTCGATTTAAGCGCACAGGCTTGTATTATCCCTCAGCGATCAAGGTCATCTGTTATGCGGCAGGGGTGCCTGCCTTAGGTACTATATTAAAGATTACCAAATTACTATATTAAAGCTAAGAGAAAAGAAGTAGTTCTGGGTTTTGTAAGTCCCCAGCTAGACTATCCTCCTCAAGCCGTTTCCTTCACAATTCGGAGTATCCATCCCTACAAAATTCGGAATAACCATCTCTATACCATAAAGAAGAAATCTCATAAGCATTCTTCTTCCTTTTGTAGGGCACTTGAGGAGTATCTTCAAGGAGTTGTTCAAGCTCATACACATGGGGCACAACCACTATGAATTTCACTTTAAACCACTGAGGCTCCCCTATTAGAGGTACCTCCTGGAATTCTTCTATCATTGGAAGCACATCATCTACCTCTTCCAACACACTTACCATTTTGGTCCTGCAAGACTCAACCAAGAATTTTGTATCCATGGTCTCAACAATCCCATCAGTAAGTTCAAAAATTGATGTATTAATAAAGCAATTTTCCACCATGTTAGCGATGTCATTCACAATTCGCACATCTTCCTCATCTAAACTAACATGGGAAATTTCTGGAGTCTATACTATCTTATCAACACAAAAATCATTGTCATTAGTTAACAAGAGGATTTCATTTAGCACTTCTCCTGAGTCACCAGTAAGATCCCTAGATTCAATTACCGTTTCAAGAGTTGGTGGCTCAACAAGAGTTTCAATCAATGTTTTGACATTTTCTTTAGCATGCTCAATTTTATCTTCATTCCTCATGTCACAATGTTCATCAAGATGAGACTCTATGCAATCTATCAGGACATCAAGAAAAGACATATCCAGAGAACGACTATCAGCATCATCAAGTATAGCTTGGCACTCATTACCATTTGAGAAATTCTTAACACATGCTGCTTCTGAGCTCTGTTCTACCAACACTTCATCTTGCATTTTAAAGATTGATTCATCTATAAAACAGCATTCTACCATGTTTCCAATTTCAAATAAAATCACTTTATCTTTCTTATCTAACTCTACACTCTTAGTTTCTTCTTCATATGCAATTAATGCCTTAACTGGAATGCAACTTTGTTTCACATCTTCATTCATCACATGCATGCTCTGTGCTAAGACTCTAATGGCAAAACAAGGTTCCACAGGCAAAGGATTCTTCATAGCATAGTTAACATCAAAGACTATATGCTCATTATTAATGCGAAATGTTACCGTTTTGCTTCTTACTCCAATCAGCGCATCACCAGTAGCAAGAAATGGTCTCCCAAAGATAATAGGCACTTCTGGATCCTCCTCCATGTCCAGCACAATGAAATCTAATGGCAAAGTGAATTTATCTACCATTACAAGCACATCTTCTACCATGCCCGTAGGCTTCACCAATGATCTGTCTGCGAGTTGCAAAGTGATCGCCACAGGACGAATTCTTTCACCCAAACCAACATTGATAGCAATTGAGAGAGGCATGAGATTGATTCCAGCACCAAGATCACAAAGTACTTTCCCAAAATTTCTCGTGCCTATTTTGCATGGTATGGTGCAACTACCAGGATCCTTCAATTTGGGTGGCAAATTGTGCTCTATTGAAGCCTCACTACACTCTAAAAGAATTGGTGGCGTCTCACACCTAAGAATTTGTTCTTTCTTGGATATAATATCCTTGAGAAATTTTGCGTATTTAGGTACTGCAGTCACCAAATCAAGAAGAGGTAGGCTCACGTTCACTTGTTTTACCACATTCAAGAAACGATCAAATTGTGGTCCTTTCTTTGGTTGTGGTTTCACCCTTTCTGGAAATGGAGCCTTTGAAGCATACTCAGGATAATTGTAAGGACTTGGTGGTTCTCTTACCTTCTTAGTCACCTTATTCACTTTATTGTTTTTCCCCTCTTCCTTTTCAGATGTCTCAGCCTCTTGTGCTCCAATGTCCTCTAATTCACCTCTGGTTGCCTCTTCATTCTGGGCAATCTCACATCCTGAATTGTTATTCCCTGGCAAAAGCTTGCCACTCCTCAAAGTGATGGCATTACAAATTGCCTTGTTCTTAGAATTTCGCACTGTATCACTAGAAAGTGATCCGTTAGGTCTTTGATGCACTGCATTGGCTAGTTGCCCTAATTGCATTTCAATATTTTTGAGTGTGGCATCATAATGTCTTGCAGTTGTCTCCAAAGCAACAAATCTCTCCTCATTTTTATCCATCCTTTCTATAAGAAGATGGAGCATATCTTCAACTGAAGGCCTCCTTGGCTCTTGAGTACTTGCTTGATGGTCAAAGCTAGGAGGTGGATTAGCAGATCTCTGTTGGTCTTGTTCTTGAAAATATTCCCCTCCTTGACCTTGAGCATGCTGTCCCCAATTATTTTGGCCACCTCCATAAGGTTTGTTACCACCAGAATAATTCCCAGAGTATTGTGGTCTATTGTAGTTACTGACATATTGAAGAGACTCAGTTGTGATGGCGCATTCATCATTATGATGATCGCCCTTACATAGACCACATGACAACACTGGTGCCTTCGCTTGAGTCGCCTTCAATGTTTGGACTTGTTTTGGACTTGTTTAGCTAGTGCCTCAAACTTAGCACTCAAAGAAGTTTCCTCATTAAGATCTAGCACTCCTCTCTGCTTTCTATTATGAGGTTTCCGAGTCTCAGGGAACAAATACTCATCTTCAGCAATTTGGTTAAACAGCTCTCTAACCTCAGGCACACTTTTATCTTTTAATGCACCGCTAGCACAATCTTTCACCATCATAGAAGACTCAGCTGTGACGCCCTTGAAAAACGTATTCAATTCTCTGATTTCACCAAGATCATGGTTAGGACATTGACGGATTAGGTCATTGAAACGCTCCCATGCTTCTCTGAATGATTCACTATCTTGCTGTTGAAAATTCATAATCTCCATTCTCCTCTTCTCAAGCTTAGCTGGTGGAAAATATTTCGCCAAGAATTTCTTCTGAAGTTCCTCAAAAGAAATTGTTGCATCTGCTCCCCCAATGGTCTTAAACCAATGTTTTGCTTTACCTCTCAAGAAAAGAGGAAAAATGATTCTGTGTACTTCACTTCTCTCCACCCTTGGAAGTTTAAACGTACTGCACAAGCCTAAGAACCAGTCCAGATGATCATTAGGGTCTTCATTGTCTAATCCTTGGAAAAATTGACCTTGAGTAATCATCAATACAATCTAAGTGGGGATGTGGTAACTTTCAACATCAATATCTTGCTGTCCAAATCCATTGTCAAAATTCACAGCATAATGATCACCAAAACGCAATGCTCTCACTCCAGGATTAGCCATGTCTCTTTGTTGTCTTTGTTGCACCCTCAGAGTTTTTGCCAATTCAAGATCTAATGGAAATTGCAGTTCTCCTGCAGACCTGAGAGATCTTGACATACACAACACACTATCGTGAAGTATAATAGAAAAGAATTAAGAAACTCAAATGTGCACCAAAGAAGTAAACCACAACTCACAACACGAATTTGAAAATGCAAAGAACAGAACACAACAAAAGAGTAAAAATTAAAGTAAATGACACGAACAGAACAACACAAAATAGAACAAGTAAACTTCAAGAAACAATTCAACAAATTTTAGAAACCGTGCCTTCCCCGGCAACGGTGCCAAAAATTGATGCGTGTAGTCGTATCAGCACAATTTTACCCTAAAACTACTAATGTAGTAGTAGTGAGAGGGATCGTATCCATAGGAAAGGGGATGGTCTCAAGAATTCAACAATTGTTCTAAGAATTGTCGCAGTAGCAAGTCACAAAATAGAATGAAATGTCCACACCAAAGAGAACAAGAACAAACGAATAAAAGGGAGGCTACTAACAAGTATAAACAGACCTAGCCAATCTATGCTATGCAATCAACTAGCAAGCAAATCTCAAGGAGACCTAAGTTGCCTAGAAGCTCAAGTTATGGTTAGCATGGCGACCACACCACTTCCTGTACTTCTTGACACCATACTTTCCCATGGCGAGGCCTAAGAATGGTGAAATTCACTCCGCAACGTCTCAACTCTCCAAGCTAACTACTATAACATGCAAAACCTAGGAAATCCCATGGCGAGGCCCGACCTAAGCTTGAATGTCTTCGTTTATTAACACAGAGAGCTTCTTTAACACTTTTCCTAATGTTTCAATTCATCGAAGCTTCCCATGGCGAGGCCTGAATCTCAGAAATGAAATAATCATAGAAAACAAGTGTAAAGACTCAGAAAATCACACTTTAATTCTCATCTCATGCATCTTCACTAACGTTGGTGAATCAAACCTCAACTCAGCATGGCGACCACAATCGAAGCTTGATCCATTCAAAATCAGTGTAGAGATATGAAATTCAACAGATTTCAAGTAATAAATTCAAGTGCGATTTCAATCTTTATCAATTACGTCAATTACATAGCATCAAATCTCCTAAATCATGTATTCATCCGTTTAAAACCCTAAGATATCAAACAATTAGTCAGAAAATTCCATATTCAACTCATATTCATCAAATTCTCATTAAACAGTTCAATTCCATCAAATTGAGAGAATTCACCGATTAAAGTGTAGAGGAATGTCAAATGTTCCTTCGATTGAGTTCAATATGTAATCTCTGGTACAAAGTCGCGATCAGAAATGAAAATGGAGAACAATTTCTAGAGAGAGAAAGAGAAAACGAGAGAGAAAATTCCCGCGCTCTCAAAATCAAAAGTTGGTTATTGAAACTAGAATCTGGAATCTTCTCTTAGAAATGTTAACTAACCCTCTATATATAGAGGTTTATACAACGTAACTAATACTCAACCGAAAAATACTACAAGATTACAAGAATGCCCCAACAAAGAATGTTTACAAACATCATAAAAGAAAATCCAAACTTAACATTATTTCAACCGTTCAGCGCCTTCAAGCCATTCTGGAGTGCACTTTCACAGCAGCTCCAGCGCCTTTGTGCCATAAGGAATCACGCCTCCAATCCATGCCAAAGTCTCTTCTCGTCCAGCAATCACCACGCCTTCATAAGCTAGGCAGAACACGTCTTCGGGCTCCCAACTTTAGCCTTCCTTCCTGAACTCCGCTTCCGTGCGCCTTCGGGCCAACAGCTTCCACACCTTCACTGCTACCTATACCAAGAACACACGATCAAAACACTTAACCAACTTTTCACCCCACAAAATCTTTATTTGCCTACGATGCATCGTGGCGATGCATCGTAGTGCAAATTCCACAACCAAACCTCACAACCACGATGCATCGTGGTTGAAATTTCAAGCCCTCAAGTGTACACTATGATGTATCGTGGTGTAAACTTCATTCCAACAAATACACTACGATGCATCGTAGTGTAAGCTAGAACCGTGAGCTACTTGTGTGAGTCCTATGAGTTGCTAGTGTTGAGTGAATTTCTGTGAGGTTTGTGTTGAGTTGAGTGATGAAATGAGTGAAAAGGTGAAGTGAAGTACAAAGTGAAATGAAGTGAAAACAATGAAGAATGCAAAAGAAGAATGAATGCCATGGAAGAACTCATAAACTCTAAGCTAAATACAATCCATGTTTGCCGAAGTTTTGGGACACAACATCGATGCAAATTTATCATGTAAATGTGTGTACCCAAGCTGTTGTGAAGTGAGTGAGAAGTGATGTGAACAAGTGTTGTGAAGTCAAAGCAAAGATGCAAATGAAGGAAGTTGGAAAAATGAAACCGAAATGCATGAAATGTGTTGTGAAGTTTAAGTATAGCAGGCATGAATTTTGTGAAGTGAAGATTAACACTACGATGCATCGTACTGTTAAAATGTGTTTGTGTAAATTTTCACTACGATGCATCGTAGTGCAAATGTGTGCTGAGCAGAATTGCACTACGATGCATCGTAGTGCAATTTCCATAGATGTGCAAACAATTCAGCAACTTCCAACCAATATTCCGACTCGATGCGTTGTGAATCTGGAAATACTTAAAGCACAAAAGTTGTAGTCCCTGATCTTAGCTTTCTGATAAGTTGGTGTTATACCAACTATTATGTGTTAAAATGCTTGGCTTTTGTTGTGTGTTTTATGTGCATATGTGATGTTTTGGAAGGTTTTAGGCATTTATGTGTTTGCAATATGAAAATGATCAAATGGTGCAAAAAGAGCAAAAATTGTGATAATTGAAGTGAAAATTGTCAAAAGGCAAATGGAGGAACCGAAAATGCATATTTGGCCAAATTAGGGTTTTGGCAGCTTTGAGTGTGAATTTGTTTTGAGCATAACTTCTTCAATATTAATCCAATTGGGGAGTTCTTTGGTGTTCTGAAAAGCATTTTGAATGCACTACATTTCTTATGTTTTAACTATTTTCTAATTGTGCGTGCAAGACTATGAAATATGAGTTTCGTTTCGGAATATCATGTTTTTAGGGTTTTAGGGTTTTATCTGCCTGCCACAGTTTGGTGTTTTGATGATATCTTGAGTTACAGGTACCCAATGGTGCTGATTCTTGAACTGGTGGAAAGCTAAGAGGATTAGCTAGAACTTTTATGTGTACCACTGGGTCTAATTCAGAGGCTAAGACGCATGAATCTGGCATGGAAGTGGAGCTTGGTGCTGGAATGAACACTAAGTCACACATGGTCTTGCATTGTATCGTTTGGCATGCCATCCTTGCACGAGCCTTGCCAACACCTTGCCACACCTTGCCGAACCATGCCAAGACTTGCCAAACCATCCTTGCTAAGATTTGCAAAACACACCTTGCCAAGCACCACCTTGCCACACTTGGCACCTCACTATGCACTTACCTTGGCACACCATTTCAACACACAACCTTGGCACACCATTTGCACACTTTGGCACGACACTTGCATATTCTTGGCACGCCATCCATACACCTTGAACCACCATCACTTAGCATACTCTCTTTGGCACATCACTTGGCATGAAACTTGGAATTGAGTTCAGCAAGCACAACACCCTTGGCACACTACTTAAGCAGTCTTGGCACAACATTTACACACTCTAAACATGATTGCACTCACATTGGCATAGGAAAGAACTAGGTAGCCAAGCATGTTTTGCCCACGACATGTCGTGGGTAAACTTTGATGACAGGAATATGGCCTACGACATGTCGTAGGCCAAATTTGAGAGAACAAAAAATGGCCTACGACATGTCGTAGGCCATTCTTGAAGGAAAATGATTTGCCCACGACATGTCGTGGGCAAGAATTTTGGTGAAAAAAATTGCACTACGACATCTCGTAGAGCAATTTGTGTGATGTTTCCTTTTGGTCTTGAAAATCAGTAAAGTATTGAGATGTTTTGATAAGAAGGAAAAGCAACTAAGTGATTAAAGGTTTGTTCCATGAAGATTTTCAGTTTTGTTGCACTGCATTGATTTGGTCATAACTCTTTCGTCTTAGGTCCAAATTGGGTGTTTCAAAGGGCTATGGAAAGCTAAGACAAAGTGTTACAATTTTCATGTTTTACGTTTTCCCTAATTCATAGTGTATTATGATCAAATCCTGGTGGGAATTCGCTGCTATGAAGTGTTTTGTTCTTGTTTCCAGAAAAATGGCTAAGTATTGGAGCTTCTGATTTTCAGGTTTTGGCTGGGCAGCTGAAGGCGTGAAGTCTCAAGGCAAGAAGGCGTGACTTGTCAAAGGCTGGTCTGCTTGGAAGCTCGCGGGGAAGCTGAAGGCGTGAAACGACTCTGATTTCTTCGCTTGAAGCTTTGAGCAGTGAAGGCGCAGACGCTTAAGCCTGGAGGCGTGTTGCTAGTGGCTGGGGTTGACGAAGGTGCAGGAAATCAACACCAAAGGCGCTGGAATGCTAGAGGAATCCTTCAACTTCGAATTTTCACATTTTTGGGCTGATTTTGGTTCTTCCTTTCAAGGACACTTTTGTAATATCTTTAGATATTTTTAGTTAGCGTATTGGTTACATTTCTAATCCTTTATATATAGGAGATGTAGCTAATGTAAAGGGGAGGATTCTAGATTTTAGAACTATCTTTTGAATTTTAGCGGGAGCTTTTCTCCCTCTCATTTTCTCTCTCTAGATCTACTTTCTCTCACTAAACATTTATTCTCCGATCTCAACTCCGATTGTGAATTTGGACTGGATTCTTCTTTCTTATTCTCAATTGACAAAGGAATCGAGATCTCTCTTGATTTAATCGGTAAATTCTTCCAATTAAATGAGAATGAGCTTATCAATGTTGGAATTTGTTGATTTTGAAATGAGAAAGATGTTTTCTGGCTAAATCTATGATATCTTAGGATTCTTAATGGATGAATGCGTGATTTAGTAGATTGTATGCTATGCAATCAATCCAATTGTTGAGTATTGAAATCACATTTGAATTATGCATAGACATATGTTGAATTTCATAATTCTTAGATATTTTTGAATGGATCAAGCTTCAATTGTGGTCGACATGCTAAATTGAGGGGTGATTCATCAAAGTTAGCGAAGTTGCATGAACTGAGAACTAAATTGTGATTGTTTAAGTCTTTGCACTTGTTTTCTGTAATCAAATCAATTCTGAGACTCAGGCCTCGCCATAGGAAGTGTTAATGAATTGAAACATTAGGAAAAGTGTTAAAGAAGCTTTCTGTGTTAACAACGATGATATGTAAACCCTAGGATGGACCTCGCCATGGGAGTTCTTAGGACTTTGCATGTTAGAGTAGTTAGCTTGGAAAGTTGAGACTTTGCGGAGCTTATACCACCATTCTCGGGCCTCGCCATGGGAGAGGATGGTGATTTGGGGGTACAAGCAGTGGTGTGATCGCCATGCTGGCCACAGCTTGCACTTCTTGGCAATTTAGGTCTCCATTGCATTTAATTGTTTACTGATTGCATAGCATAGATTTACTAAGCCTGTGTTCATCCAATACAAGAATCCTGAGATATCTGTTTCGTCCTTGCTTGTTGCTATATTTTGCATCTTTGTTTTCGTTCTTTTGTGTTGAATTTTCCTTTTTCTAGTACTTAAATTCCGAGACTAAGACTTTTAGAACAAATTTTGTTCAATTTTCTTGACCTACGCCTTCCCTGTGGATTACGATCCCTACTTACGCTACTACATTAGTGTTTAGGGTAAAATTGAGCTGAGACGACTTTAGGCTATCAATTTTTGGAAGCTCGTCTCAGCTCAATTTTACCCTAAACACTAATGTAGTAGCGTAAGTAGGGATTGTAATCCACAGGGAAGGCGTAGGTCAAGAAAATTGAACAAAATTTGTTCTAAAAGTCTTAGTCTCGGAATTTAAGTACTAGAAAAAGAAAAATTCAACACAAAAGAACGAAAACAAAGATGCAAAATATAGCAACAAGCAAGGACGAAACAGATATCTCAGGATTCTTGTATTGGATGAACACAGGCTTAGTAAATCTATGCTATGCAATCAGTAAACAATTAAATGCAATGGAGACCTAAATTGCCTAGAAGTGCAAGCTGTGGCCAGCATGGCGACCACACCACTGCTTGTACCCCCAAATCACTATCCTCTCCCATGGCGAGGCCCGAGAATGGTGGTATAAGCTCCGCAAAGTCTCAACTTTCCAAGCTAACTATTCTAACATGCAAAGTCCTAAGAACTCCAATGGCGAGGTCCATCCTAGGGTTTACATATCGTCGTTGTTAACACAGAAAGCTTCTTTAACACTTTTCCTAATGTTTCAATTCATTAACACTTCCTATGGCGAGGCCTGAGTCTCAGAATTGATTTGATTACAGAAAACAAGTGAAAAGACTTAAACAATCACAATTTAGTTCTCAGTTCATGCAACTTCGCTAACTTTGATGAATCACCCCTCAATTTAGCATGTCGACCACAATTGAAGCTTGATCCATTCAAAAATAGCTAAGAATTATGAAATTCAACATATGTCTATGCATAATTCAAATGTGATTTCAATACTCAACAATTGGATTGATTGCATAGCATACAATCTACTAAATCACGCATTCATCCATTAAGAATCGTAAGATATCATAGATTTAGCCAGAAAACATCTTTCTCATTTCAAAATCAACAAATTCCAACATTGATAAGCTCATTCTCATTTAATTGGAAGAATTTACCAATTAAATCAAGAGAGATCTCGATTCCTTTGTCAATTGAGAATAAGAAAGAAGAATCCAGTCCAAATTCACAATCGGAGTTGAGATCGGAGAATAAATGTTTAATGAGAGAAAGTAGATCTAGAGAGAGAAAATGAGAGGGAGAAAAGCTCCCGCTAAAATTCAAAAGATAGTTCTAAAATCTAGAATCCTCCCCTTTACATTAGCTACATCTCCTATATATAGAGGAGTAGAAATGTAACCAATAAGCTAACTAAAAATATCTAAAGATATTACAAAAGTGTCCTTGAAAGGAAGAACCAAAATCAGCCCAAAAATGTGAAAATTCGAAGTTGAAGAATTCCTCCAGCATTCCAGCGCCTTTGGTGTTGATTTCCTGCGCCTTCGTCAACCCCAGCCACTAGCAACACGCCTCCAGGCTTAAGCGTCTGCGCCTTCACTGCTCAAAGCTTCAAGCGAAGAAATCAGAGTCGTTTCACACCTTCCTGCTTGCGCTTCTCACGCCTTCAGCTTACCCGCGAGCTTCCAAGCAGACCAGTCTTTGACAATTCACGCCTTCTTGCCTTGAGACTTCACGCCTTCAGCTGCCCAGCCAAAACCTGAAAATCAGAAGCTCCAATACTTAGCCATTTTTCTGGAAACAAGAACAAAACACTTCATAGCAGCGACTTCCCACCAGGATTTGATCATGATACACTATGAATTAGGGAAAACTTAAAACATGAAAGTTGTAACACTTTGTCTTAGCTTTCCATAGCCCTTTGAAACACCCAATTCGGACCAAAGACGAAAGAGTTATGACCAAATCAATGCAGTGCAACAAAACTGAAAATCTTCATGGAACAAACCTTTAATCACTTAGTTGCTTTTCCTTCTTATCAAAACATCTCAATACTTTACTGATTTTCAAGACCAAAAGGAAACATCACACAAATTTCACTACTTTCTATATCCTTTTGAATCACCCAATTTGGACCTAGGATGAGAGAGTTATGACCAAATTACGGAAGCGTGGCAAAGCTGGATTTAACCCCACGACCTCATCGTAGTGTAAATGCAATTATGCCACGATCTCATCGTAGTGCAAACTCCATTTTGCTACTTCATGGCGATAAATCTCCATTTTCTCCTCCAGATTAGAGCTTGGGGTCAACACAAAGATTGTAGAGCTTCCTCATTTCTTTCCATGAGTATAAGAATCAACACCATTGGTCATCTGGAGCTCAAGATATCAACAATCTCCCAATCTATAGCAATGAAGACAACATCAAAACCCTAATGTAGTGTCTACAAAGAAGCCCCTATTTCATGACCTTGCACACAGAATTTTAAGAAGGTTAAAACATGAAAATTTAAGTTCATACAAAGATCTTTCGATAGCATCCAAGATCTCCCCATTTGGATCAAAACTAAGGAAGATACATTCAAATGAAATTCAGCACTCAAATCTGCCCAAAACCCAATCAAGCACACATTAAGGAACCTCAAACTTCACAAGCAATATTTCAACTCATTAAATCCTTCCCTTGTTTACTCACTTGAATTCACACATTTGTACCATTTATCGCTCATTCTTGACAAATTCCTTCATTTTAGCACTCTAACCTTCAAACCACAGAATTGCACAAACCAACACAAAACAATTCAAAATCGTATGAAAACAAGCCAAAAGGCTAAATGAAATCATATATTTGAGTTGGTATAAAACCAACTCATCAGTGGATTCAGAAATTTTGGTCAAAAGTAGAAAATTATGAATATTTCCCCAGAAAATTTATTTTTTTTTCACATTTTGCTTCCTACATGACTAAGAGGATGTTATCCCATTATTTGTGGAAAGAGAAAATAAAATAAAAAATTCTTGAAACAATAATCATTTTTCTTGAGCGAGATATAAAACTCACGATATTTGAAAAAAACAAGACATAAAATTGCGATATTATTGTCGACGGATTTTTTTTATGGTCTACTTTTTCTATTCAATTTAAAAACAACACATATAATCTACCGATGTGTGTAAAAAATTAAAACACTTGTAAATCATAATTTACAAGTGTTTTTTGCACATAACTTGATAAGAAATATGTAATCTATCGATTTGTATATAAAAAAAATTAGAAAACTAATATTTTTAAAAAATAAGCATTTTCTGTGAATTATAACTCACTATTTTTTACAAATATAGAAAATCACAAACAATTGTTAGCAAATGCTCTATTTGGTAATTTTTTTTGCCCCACTCAATGAAAAGTATGTAATGTTGTGATTTGTGCACAAAAAAAGAAAGTTTAAAGTTTTCAAAAATCACCACTTTCAGGAATTTTTACTTATAGGTTTTTGTCAAAAATAGAAAATTGTAATATATTGCCCACGAGATTTATTCGTATTCACATTTTGCACCCAACATAACTAAAACAAGTGCTCTTTTTTTATCGTTTCTTGCTCGTAACTTGATGAGAAATATGTAATCTAGCGATTAGTGTCCCAAAACAAATATGAAAATTAAAAGTTTTCAAAAACTAGTATTTTCCTTGAACTATAACTCACTATTTTTAAGAATAATAAAAAATAAACAAATAATGTTCGCAAATGCTCTATCATGTCCAAATTTTTTGCCCAACTCAATGGAAACTATGCAATCTAGTGATTTGTGTACAAAAAATAGAAAATTTTTAAAATTCACCATTTTCAGTGGATTCAGAAATTTTTGTCAAAAGTAGAAAATTATAAATATTTCCCCAGAAAATTTATTTTTTTTCACATTTTGCTTCCGAGATGGCTAAGATGATGTTATCCCATTATTTGTGGAAAGAGAAAATAAAATAAAAAATTCTTGAAACAATAATCATTTTTCTTGAGCGAGATATAAAACTCACGATATTTGAAAAAAACAAGACATAAAATTGTGAAATTATTGTCGCCGGATTTTTTTATAGTCTACTTTTTCTATTCAATTTAAAAACAACACATATAATCTACCGATATGTGTAAAAAAATAAAACACTTGTAAATCATAATTTACAAGTGTTTTTCACACATAACTTGATAAAAATATGTAATCTATAGATTTGTATATAAAAAAAATCAGAAAACTAATATTTTTCAAAGATAATCATTTTCTGTGAATTATAACTCACTATTTTTTTCAAAAATAGAAAATCACAAACAATTGTTAGCAAATGCTCTATTTGGTATTTTTTTTTTGCCCCACTCAATGAAAAGTATGTAATGTAGTGGTTTGTGCACAAAAAATGAAAGTTTAAAGTTTTCAAAAATCACCACTTTCAGGAATTTTTACTTATAGGTTTTTGTCAAAAATAGAAAATTGTAATATATTGCCCACGAGATTTATTCATATTCACATTTTGCACCCAACAAAACTAAAACAAAGTGCTCTTTTTTTATCGTTTCTTGCACATAACTTGATGAGAAATATGTAATCTAGCAATTTGTGTACAAAAACAAATATGAAATTAATACTTTTCAAAAATCAGTATTTTTTTCGTTCAGCAAAAACTCACTATTTTTAAAAAAAAATAAAAAAAATAAACAAATACTATTCGTAAGTGCACTATTACGTTTTTTTAGCGACTCATTGAAAAGTATGCAATCTAGAGATTTGTGCACAAAAAATAGAAAAATTTCAAAAATCACCATTTTCAGCGGGTTCACATAGTTTTGTCAAAAGTAGAAAATTATAAAAATTTCCCCAAAATATTTATTTTTATTCACAATTTGCTACCGACATGTCTAAAATAATGTGATCTTAGTATTTGTAGCGAGAGAAAATAAAATAAAAAATTCTAGAAACAATAATCATTTTTCTTGAGCGAGATATAAAAGTCACGATCTTTGAAAAAAACAAGACATAAAATTGCGAAATTATTGTATGTGGATTTTATTTCCGGTCTACTTTTTCTATTCAATTTAAAAAGAACACATATAATCTAATGACGTGTGTAAAAAAATAAAACAATTGTACATCATAATTTTTGGTGATTTATAACTCACGATTTTTCAAAAAAAGTTATAAGATCACAAAAAATATTGGATGCATTTTCTCCATTTGGATTGTTTTTTGCACATAACTTGATAAGGAATACGTAATTTATAGATTTGTATACAAAAAAATGGGAAATTAAAAATTTTAAAAAATCAGCATTTTCGGTGAATTATAAATCACTATTGTTTACAAAAATAGAAAATCACAAACAATAGTTAGCAAATGCTCTATTTGGTAATTGTTTTGCCGAAGTCAATGAAAAGTATGTAATGTAGTGATTTGTGCATAAAAAAAGAAAGTTTAAAATTTTCAAAAATCACCATTTCAGGGTAATTACTTATAGGTTTTGGTCAAAAATAGAAAATTGTAATAGATTGCCCACGAGATTTATTCGTTTTCTTATTTTGCACCCAACATAACGAAAAACAAGTGCTCTTTTTTTATCGTTTCTTGCTCGTAACTTGATGAGAAATATGTAATCTAGCGATTAGTGTCCCAAAACAAATATGAAAATTAAAAGTTTTCAAAAATCAGTATTTTCGTTGAACTATAACTCGCTAGTTTTAAGAATAATAAAAAATAAACAAATAATGTTCGCAAATGCAATATTATGTCCATTTTTTTTTGCCCGACTCAATGAAAAGTATGCAATCTAGTGATTTGTGCACAAAAAATAGAAAATTTTTAAAAATCACCATTTTCAGTGGATTCAGAAATTTTGGTCAAAAGTAGAAAATTATAAATATTTCCCCAGAAAATATATTTTTATTCACATTTTGCTTCTTTCATGACTAAAATGATGTTATCCCATTATTTAGAGCAAAAGAAAATAAAATAAAGGATTCTAGAAAAAATAATCATTTTTCTTGTGTGAGATATAAAACTCACGACCTTTGAAAAAAACAAGACATAAAATTGCGAAATTATTGTCGGTGGATTTTATTTCTGGTCTACTTTTTCTATTAAATTCAAAAAGAACACATATAATCCAATGACGTGTGTAAAAAATTAAAACAATTGTCCATCATAATTTTTGCTGATCTATAACTCACGGTTTTTAAAAAAAGTTATAAAACCACAAAAAATACTGGCTGCATTTTCTATTTTTGGATTGTTTTTTGCACACAACTTGACAAGAAATACGTAATCTGTAGATTTGTATACAAAAAAAATGAGAAAATTAAAAATTTTAAAAAATCACCATTTTCAGTGGTAATTACTTTTAGGTTTTTGTGAAAAATAGAAAATTATAATATATTGCCCAAGAGATTTATTCGTATTGATATTTTGCCCAAGAGATTATAATATGTAATCTAGCGATTAGTGTCCCAAAACAAATATGAAAATTAAAAGTTTTCAAAAACCAGTATTTTCGTTGAACTATAACTCACTATTTTTAGGAATAATAAAAAATAAACAAATAATGTTCGCAAATACAATATTATGTCCAATGTTTTATGCCCGACTCAATTTTTTTTTCTCAACTCAATGGAAACTATGCAATCTAGTGATTTGTGCACAAAAAATAGAAAATTTTTAAAAATCACCATTTTCACTGGATTCAGAAATTTTGGTCAAAAGTAGAAAATTATAAATATTTCCCCAAAATTGTTTTTTCACATTTTGCTTCCGAGATGACTAAGATGATGTTATCCCATTATTTGTGGAAAGAGAAAATAAAATATAAAATTCTTGAAACAATAATCATTTTTCTTGAGCGAGATATAAAACTCACGATATTTAAAAAAAACAAGACATAAAATTGCGAAATTATTGTCGACGGATTGTTTTTTATGGTCTACTTTTTCTATTCAATTTAAAAACAACACATATAATCTACCGATATGTGTAAAAAAATAAAACACTTGTAAATCATAATTTACAAGTGTTTTTTGCATATAACTTGATAAAAATATGTAATCTATAGATTTGTATATAAAAAAAATGAGAAAACTAATATTTTTCAAAAATAAGCATTTTCTGTGAATTATACTCACTATTTTTTACAAAAATAGAAAATCACAAACAATTGTTAGCAAATGCTCATTTTGGTAATTTTTTTGCCCCACTCAATGAAAAGTATGTAATGTAGTGGTTTGTGCACAAAAAATGAAAGTTTAAAGTTTTCAACAATCATCACTTTCTGGAATTCTTACTTATAGGTTTTTGTCAAAAATAGAAAATTGTAATATATTGCCCACGAGATTTATTCGTATTCACATTTTGCACCCAACAAAACTAAAACAAAGTGCTCTTTTTTTATCGTTTCTTGCACATAACTTGATGAGAAATATGTAATCTAGCAATTTGTGTACAAAAACAAATATGAAATTAATACTTTTCAAAAATCAGTATTTTTTTCGTTGAGCAAAAACTCACTATTTTAAAAAAAAAATAAAAAAATAAACAAATACTATTCGCAAGTGCACTATTACATTTTTTTAGCGACTCATTGAAAAGTATGCAATCTAGAGATTTGTGCACAAAAAATAGAAAAATTTCAAAAATCACCATTTTCAGCGGGTTCACAAAGTTTTGTCAAAAGTAGAAAATTATAAAAATTTCCCCAGAAAATTTATTTTTATTCACATTTTGCTACCGACATGACTAAAATAAAGTGATCTTAGTATTTGTAGCGAGAGAAAATAAAATAAAAAATTCTAGAAACAATAATTATTTTTCTTGAGCGAGATATAAAAGTCACGATCTTTGAAAAAAACAAGACATAAAATTGCGAAATTATTATCGGTGGATTTTATTTCTGGTCTAATTTTTCTATTCAATTTAAAAAGAACACATATAATCTAATGACGTGAGTAAAAAAATAAAACAATTGTACATCATAATTTTTGGTGATTTATAACTCACGATTTATCAAAAAAAGTTATTAGATCACAAAAATTATTGGATGCATTTTCTCCTTTTGGATTGTTTTTTGCACATAACTTGATAAGGAATACGTAATTTATAGATTTGTAGACAAAAAATGAGGAAATTAAAAATTTTAAAAAATCAGCATTTTCGGTGAATTATAAATCACTATTGTTTACAAAAATAGAAAATCACAAACAATAGTTAGCAAATGCCCACGAGATTTGGTAATTGTTTTGCCGAACTCAATGAAAAGTATGTAATGTAGTGATTTGTGCATAAAAAAAGAAAGTTTAAATTTTTTAAAAATCACCATTTCAGGGTAATTACTTATAGGTTTTGGTCAAAAATAGAAAATTGTAATATATTGCCCACGAGATTTATTCGTATTCTTATTTTGCACCCAACATAACAAAAAACAAGTGCTCTTTTTTTATCGTTTCTTGCTCGTAACTTGATGAGAAATATGTAATCTAGCGATTAGTGTCCCAAAACAAATATGAAAATTAAAAGTTTTCAAAAGCCAGTATTTTTGTTGAACTATAACTCGCTAGTTTTAAGAATAATAAAAAATAAACAAATAATTTTCGCAAATGCAATATTATGTCCAATGTTTTTTACCCGACTCAATGAAAAGTATGCAATCTAGTGATTTGTGCACAAAAAATAGAAAATTTTTAAAAATCACCATTTTCAGTGGATTTAGAAATTTTGGTTAAAAGTAGAAAATTATAAATATTTCCCCAGAAAATATATTTTTATTCACATTTTACTTCTTTCATGACTAAAATGATGTTATCCCATTATTTAGAGCAAAAGAAAATAAAATAATAAATTCTAGAAAAAAAAATCATTTTTCTTGTGCGAGATATAAAACTCACGACCTTTGAAAAAAACAAGACATAAAATTGCGAAATTATTGTCGGTGGATTTTATTTCTGGTCTACTATTTCTATTAAATTCAAAAAGAACACATATAATCCAATGACGTGTGTAAAAAATTAAAACAATTGTCCATCATAATTTTTCCTGATCTATAACTCACGATTTTTAAAAAAAGTTATAAAACCACAAAAAATACTGGCTGCATTTTCTATTTTTGGATTTTTTTTTGCACATAACTTGATAAGAAATACGTAATCTGTAGATTTGTATACAAAAAATGAGAAAATTAAAAATTTTCAAAAATCACCATTTTCCGGGGTAATTACTTTTAGGTTTTTGTGAAAAATAGAAAATTATAATATATTGCCCACGAGATTTATTCGTATTGATATTTTGCACCCAACATAACAAAAAACAAGTGCTCTTTTTTTATCGTTTCTTGCTCGTAACTTGATGAGAAATATGTAATCTAGCTGATATGATCTTGGGCGAGGCTCGAACACCTGGACCAAAAGCATATGCCGAAACGTGGGGATCTTGTTGATGATTCAATTTCAAGATTCAAAACACAAACACAAAAACGAAACAATAAAGCGGAATAGATGTCAAGGGGAACGTGTAGCTGATTTCAAACATGAACCAACCCTAACGTTAATACAAATAGATTGATTAAACCCGTGATAAATTCACGTGTTCAACTAACCAATTTGGCGCGTTCTTTAAATAAAGAACAGGTTCGAAATTCACCTATAGGTCACGCTATGGCTAATTTCGTACAATTAAGAAGTAAATCTTCTTAAAGGTTTTTGTCAACTCAGAGAGCATAGACAATACTTTAGCAAAGCTAAAACTTTTCATTCATCAATTCTATTTAAAAACGTTACAAGGCCTTTCCTTTATATAGGAAATACTTTGGCCAAAAACCTAGATCAATTCCAATGTGGGATTGATTGCTAACTTAACTAACAAACTAACCAGTACTATTAAAAAGGCCCAAATCAAAAAAAAAAAAAAAAAAAAGGCCTGATATTAAAAAAAAATAAAATAAAGGCCCAATAAAAGAAAATAATCTCGGACTTTTAATATTTCTGTTATTTAATTTTTAGTATTTTTTTTTTAATTAATTTTCGTAAATTAAAAAGAACACTGTTCTTGAGTTTTGATTTGAAACCACCTTGGATTAAAAGTGCCATAACTTTTGCTATACAACTCGGATTTTGGTGATTCAAATTGTGTTGTTCTCGTCTTTGATTCCTCTTTCTAAATATCATAGTTTCTGAATCAATCAAATTATACCCACACGTGCTCTGAAATACTCTTGTGACGTGAATTATTTGAACTTCTTTGATTTGACTTGTGTGAATCTTGTTGTTGAAAATCTCGGTTGAGACAATCTCTTAAAGTCATTGCAACAGTAAGTTCTCTATAGTTTGAGAGTATTAGACTAGGGTATACACGAGAGAAACATATATCAAAGAGAGGAGAGCTCCTACTATCCACATAGTGAGAACCCGAGAGGAATTCAATTGTTGTTTTCTTTTGTTTCTTACTAACCTTGCAGGATAATGGAGGACGAAACTAATACACCAAGAGGTTCTAAACCTCAAACCGAAGCTGAGCAAAAGTTTGCTAATGATTCTCTTGCACAGATACTACAAAAGATCAACCTCCGCCTTGATTTCTTGGAGTCATCAACTTCTAAGCCATCAAAGAAATCTTCATCCAAGAAGTTTAAATATAATGCTGCTTTTGAGTCCGAAAGTGAAGACAATGAGCCCTACACGTATGGTGACGGTAAATTTTCTTTAGTCTCTCGCCGTGTTCTAAATGTCCAACCTTTAGTTGATAATGATGATTTGATGCAACGAGAAAACATATTTCACACACGTTGCTTAGTGCAAGACAGAATTTGTAGTGTGATAATTGATAGTGGAAGTTGCACAAATGTGGCGAGCACTTTGTTTGTAAATAAGTTGAACTTGAATTGCACGAAACATCCTAAACCCTACCGACTACAATGGTTGAATAATTCAATGGATGCTAGGGTCACAAAACAAGTAAAGTTCACTTTAACCATTGGGAAATATGTTGATGAAGTTATATGTGATGTTGTTCCAATGGAAGCAAGTCATATCTTGCTTGGCCGTCCTTGGCAATATGATTGTGATGTTCTTTATCATGCCAAGAAGAATTACTACAGCTTTGTACATAAAGGTAAAAAGTTTAGGCTTCATGCCTTAACTCCCGCACAAGTCATTGAAGACCAAGTAAGACTTGCAAAAGCTTGGAGTGATTTAAGAGATCAAGAAGCAAAGGAAAAGATTGAACAAGAGAAACAAAAGAAGGAAATAGCTGGCTTAGGCCGAGAGAGTGATTCTTCATCTTGTAATAGCCGAGAATTAGTTGTTTCAAAATCTTGTAGTTTTGCTTCTTCTAGTGAGATAAAGAGAGTAATACTAGATAGGTATCACTTGTATTTGATGATCCGTAAGGATTTTGTACTTATCATTAATAGTGATCACCTTAATTCTTTGTCTAGTGTTGTTTTGTTTTTTTTGCAGAGTTTTGGAGTTCCTAAAAGCTTAATGGAGTTCGAACCAACTCATTATCAATTGGAAGGAGTCCAATCTGCCTTAGCTTGTTTTCCACAAGGTAAGCAAGGTAAGTTGAGTGCTTATAATTTCGATCATTACAAAACCCTTGTGAACACTAAACAAAGTGTTAAATCTATTGATTATCCTAACTGGAATACACTTTATTTTGATGATTTGATTCATAACTTTGCTCTTACTGTTTTCAATTCATTCCAAAATCAAAAGTATCCACTTCGACAAGGTAATCTGATTGTTCAACACTTGTTTGGTAAGTTATCTCAATTTCGAATTTCTTTTCAATTCCCGAAGGTACAATATTCTGTTCTTATTCTTTGGAATTGTAAGTTCTTAATCTTTCATAACTTCAACATGCTTGTAAAGAATGTACAACTTAGTTTTTGTGATTTACATTTAATCCGGGATGTCTATATATATACTTGCTTTGCAAATTCTTATGAATCCTTGGATAATATTTGTAATTACATTAATATATGTTTACTTTCTTTTCATTCTTTACATGTTAACATCATTGATTTTCATGTTATTATTAGTGTGTCCAAGCATGACGTTAATAAATTTCTCTTGAATACTTTCTTGTTGTTCAAAACATTATGTTCATCTTTATTTGAAGTATTCTTTTTAAAGTTGTTTAATATTGCATATCATCATAAGTTTTCTGATTTGCATTTATTAAATGATGTTTATATGCATAATTATTTTGAGTTTTCTTTAACTTACACATTTATTTTCTTATTGCAGGATTTGTTTTACTTGGCTCGAGTTTGTAATGAGTTTTTCTTATTGGTGTTTGATCCAGGAGCTCAATTTCCAGATTCGAGGACGAATCCTTTCGAGGAGGGAGGGAATGATAGGAATCCGTACAAGCAATCTACTCCAAATCCTAATGGGAATAGGATTACCAAGCCAAATCCTAATAGGAATAGGATTTCCAAGACAAATCCTAATGGGATTAGGATTTCCAAGCTCAATCCTAATAGGATTAGGATTCATCAATCCTCATCTTGTCCAAGTTCCATAAGAGTTCCATAAAGGCAAATCCAAATGAGACTAGGATTCACAATCCTAGTGGGATTAGGATTCACTAATCCATGGACATTATTTATTGAAGACCAAGATGGCGTGCTTGGGCTTTTGCCAAATTGGATCGCGCCTTTTCTTAAGTAGTTAGAATTAATTAATGTTTTAATAATTAAGTCCAAAACATTTTAATTGGGCTTATTATTAGTATATTTTCGTTTTTAATTACATGGCCCAAGTTATCTTGCATGATAATGGCATGTAATGGGCTTTAATTTGTTAGGAAAGTAGTTCCCTAAATTATAGGTTACTATTCACGTCACTATTCACGTGAATAGTACTGATTAGTTTGTTAGTTAGTTAGTTTAGAAGTCAAGTTGTACTTTACAACTTTTAGGGTTTTATTTCCTTGTTTACCAAGCAACATGGCCGAAACTTGTCCTATTTAATGGCCATTCCTTGTAACGTTTTTTTAATGAATGATTGAATTTTGAAGAAACCTTTTAGCTTTGCTAAATTATTTGCAGCCTTAAACAAGTTGTGAAAAACGTGATTAATCAATTAGGGTTAGTTGATTATTCATAGGACCGGATTGTTTAAGCTAGGACCTTAAAGAGAACGTATTGTTTCTTGATTTCAAGAGCGAGCCAAACTGAGATCTTTTTAACCATTGATTTACATAGGTTAGATTGAAATCACTTTGTGGTAATGTGTTGGGTTTGATTGATTTACAATCAAATACATCCCATTCGATATCCATCTTTTCTTCTTGTGATGTTTCCGTGTTTGATCTTACTTGTGATCGTGTTGGTTTCTGAATTTTGGTGCACAACGATCCTAAGTGTGTGGAATTCGTGTGGAGCTGGATTCTCACCCTACTCCATTCGTATCACTAGCGATTAGTGTCCCAAAACAAATATGAAAATTAAAAGTTTTCAAAAACCAGTATTTTCGTTGAACTATAACTCACTATTTTTAGGAATAATAAAAATTAAACAAATAATGACGTGTGTAAAAATTAAAACAATTGCACATCATAATTTTTGGTGATCTAAAACTCACGATTTTTCAAAAAAAGTTATAAAATCACAAAAAATATGGGCTACATTCTCTCTTTTTGGATTGTTTTTTGCACATAACTTGATAAGGAATACGTAATCTATAGATTTGTATACAAAAATATGAGAAAATTAAAAATTTTGAAAAATCAGCATTTTTGGTGAATTATAAATCACTATTGTTTACAAAAATAGAAAATCACAAACAATAGTTAGCAAATGCTCTATTTGGTAATTGTTTTGCCGAACTCAATGAAAAGTATGTAATGTAGCGATTTGGGCACAAAAAAAGAAAGTTTAAAAGTTTCAAAAACCACCTTTTTCAGGGGTAATTACTTATAGGTTTTTGTCAAAAATAGAAAATTGTAATATATTGCCCACGAGAGTTATTCGTATTTACATTTTGCACCCAACATAACTAATACAAAGTGCTCTTTTTTTATCGTTTCTTGCTCGTAACTTGATGAGAAATATGTAATCTAGCTGATATGATCTTGGGCGAGGCTCGAACACCTGGACCAAAAGCATATGCCGAAACGTGGGGATCTTGTTGATGATTCAATTTCAAGATTCAAAACACAAACACAAAAACGAAACAATAAAGCGGAATAGATGTCAAGGGGAACGTGTAGCTGATTTCAAACATGAACCAACCCTAACGTTAATACAAATAGATTGATTAAACCCGTGATAAATTCACGTGTTCAACTAACCAATTTGGCGCGTTCTTTAAATAAAGATCAGGTTCGAAATTCACCTATAGGTCACGCTATGGCTAATTTCGTACAATTAAGAAGTAAATCTTCTTAAAGGTTTTTGTCAACTCAGAGAGCATAGACAATACTTTAGCAAAGCTAAAACTTTTCATTCATCAATTCTATTTAAAAACGTTACAAGGCCTTTCCTTTATATAGGAAATACTTTGGCCAAAAACCTAGATCAATTCCAATGTGGGATTGATTGCTAACTTAACTAACAAACTAACCAGTACTATTAAAAAGGCCCAAATCAAAAAAAAAAAAAAAAAAAAAGGCCTGATATTAAAAAAAATAAAATAAAGGCCCAATAAAAGAAAATAATCTCGGACTTTTAATATTTCTGTTATTTAATTTTTAGTATTTTTTTTTTAATTAATTTTCGTAAATTAAAAAGAACACTGTTCTTGAGTTTTGATTTGAAACCACCTTGGATTAAAAGTGCCATAACTTTTGCTATACAACTCGGATTTTGGTGATTCAAATTGTGTTGTTCTCGTCTTTGATTCCTCTTTCTAAATATCATAGTTTCTGAATCAATCAAATTATACCCACACGTGCTCTGAAATACTCTTGTGACGTGAATTATTTGAACTTCTTTGATTTGACTTGTGTGAATCTTGTTGTTGAAAATCTCGGTTGAGACAATCTCTTAAAGTCATTGCAACAGTAAGTTCTCTATAGTTTGAGAGTATTAGACTAGGGTATACACGAGAGAAACATATATCAAAGAGAGGAGAGCTCCTACTATCCACATAGTGAGAACCCGAGAGGAATTCAATTGTTGTTTTCTTTTGTTTCTTACTAACCTTGCAGGATAATGGAGGACGAAACTAATACACCAAGAGGTTCTAAACCTCAAACCGAAGCTGAGCAAAAGTTTGCTAATGATTCTCTTGCACAGATACTACAAAAGATCAACCTCCTCCTTGATTTCTTGGAGTCATCAACTTCTAAGCCATCAAAGAAATCTTCATCCAAGAAGTTTAAATATAATGCTGCTTTTGAGTCCGAAAGTGAAGACAATGAGCCCTACACGTATGGTGACGGTAAATTTTCTTTAGTCTCTCGCCGTGTTCTAAATGTCCAACCTTTAGTTGATAATGATGATTTGATGCAACGAGAAAACATATTTCACACACGTTGCTTAGTGCAAGACAGAATTTGTAGTGTGATAATTGATAGTGGAAGTTGCACAAATGTGGCGAGCACTTTGTTTGTAAATAAGTTGAACTTGAATTGCACGAAACATCCTAAACCCTACCGACTACAATGGTTGAATAATTCAATGGATGCTAGGGTCACAAAACAAGTAAAGTTCACTTTAACCATTGGGAAATATGTTGATGAAGTTATATGTGATGTTGTTCCAATGGAAGCAAGTCATATCTTGCTTGGCCGTCCTTGGCAATATGATTGTGATGTTCTTTATCATGCCAAGAAGAATTACTACAGCTTTGTACATAAAGGTAAAAAGTTTAGGCTTCATGCCTTAACTCCCGCACAAGTCATTGAAGACCAAGTAAGACTTGCAAAGCTTGGCAGTGTATTTAAGAGATCAAGAAGCAAAGGAAAAGATTGAACAAGAGAAAACAAAGAAGGAAATAAGCTGGCTTAAGGCCGAGGAGTGATTCTTCATCTTGTAATAGCCGAGAATTAGTTGTTTCAAAATCTTGTAGTTTTGCTTCTTCTAGTGAGATAAAGAGAGTAATACTAGATAGGTATCACTTGTATTTGATGATCCGTAAGGATTTTGTACTTATCATTAATAGTGATCACCTTAATTCTTTGTCTAGTGTTGTTTTGTTTTTTTTGCAGAGTTTTGGAGTTCCTAAAAGCTTAATGGAGTTCGAACCAACTCATTATCAATTGGAAGGAGTCCAATCTGCCTTAGCTTGTTTTCCACAAGGTAAGCAAGGTAAGTTGAGTGCTTATAATTTCGATCATTACAAAACCCTTGTGAACACTAAACAAAGTGTTAAATCTATTGATTATCCTAACTGGAATACACTTTATTTTGATGATTTGATTCATAACTTTGCTCTTACTGTTTTCAATTCATTCCAAAATCAAAAGTATCCACTTCGACAAGGTAATCTGATTGTTCAACACTTGTTTGGTAAGTTATCTCAATTTCGAATTTCTTTTCAATTCCCGAAGGTACAATATTCTGTTCTTATTCTTTGGAATTGTAAGTTCTTAATCTTTCATAACTTCAACATGCTTGTAAAGAATGTACAACTTAGTTTTTGTGATTTACATTTAATCCGGGATGTCTATATATATACTTGCTTTGCAAATTCTTATGAATCCTTGGATAATATTTGTAATTACATTAATATATGTTTACTTTCTTTTCATTCTTTACATGTTAACATCATTGATTTTCATGTTATTATTAGTGTGTCCAAGCATGACGTTAATAAATTTCTCTTGAATACTTTCTTGTTGTTCAAAACATTATGTTCATCTTTATTTGAAGTATTCTTTTTAAAGTTGTTTAATATTGCATATCATCATAAGTTTTCTGATTTGCATTTATTAAATGATGTTTATATGCATAATTATTTTGAGTTTTCTTTAACTTACACATTTATTTTCTTATTGCAGGATTTGTTTTACTTGGCTCGAGTTTGTAATGAGTTTTTCTTATTGGTGTTTGATCCAGGAGCTCAATTTCCAGATTCGAGGACGAATCCTTTCGAGGAGGGAGGGAATGATAGGAATCCGTACAAGCAATCTACTCCAAATCCTAATGGGAATAGGATTACCAAGCCAAATCCTAATAGGAATAGGATTTCCAAGACAAATCCTAATGGGATTAGGATTTCCAAGCTCAATCCTAATAGGATTAGGATTCATCAATCCTCATCTTGTCCAAGTTCCATAAGAGTTCCATAAAGGCAAATCCAAATGAGACTAGGATTCACAATCCTAGTGGGATTAGGATTCACTAATCCATGGACATTATTTATTGAAGACCAAGATGGCGTGCTTGGGCTTTTGCCAAATTGGATCGCGCCTTTTCTTAAGTAGTTAGAATTAATTAATGTTTTAATAATTAAGTCCAAAACATTTTAATTGGGCTTATTATTAGTATATTTTCGTTTTTAATTACATGGCCCAAGTTATCTTGCATGATAATGGCATGTAATGGGCTTTAATTTGTTAGGAAAGTAGTTCCCTAAATTATAGGTTACTATTCACGTCACTATTCACGTGAATAGTACTGATTAGTTTGTTAGTTAGTTAGTTTAGAAGTCAAGTTGTACTTTACAACTTTTAGGGTTTTATTTCCTTGTTTACCAAGCAACATGGCCGAAACTTGTCCTATTTAATGGCCATTCCTTGTAACGTTTTTTTAATGAATGATTGAATTTTGAAGAAACCTTTTAGCTTTGCTAAATTATTTGCAGCCTTAAACAAGTTGTGAAAAACGTGATTAATCAATTAGGGTTAGTTGATTATTCATAGGACCGGATTGTTTAAGCTAGGACCTTAAAGAGAACGTATTGTTTCTTGATTTCAAGAGCGAGCCAAACTGAGATCTTTTTAACCATTGATTTACATAGGTTAGATTGAAATCACTTTGTGGTAATGTGTTGGGTTTGATTGATTTACAATCAAATACATCCCATTCGATATCCATCTTTTCTTCTTGTGATGTTTCCGTGTTTGATCTTACTTGTGATCGTGTTGGTTTCTGAATTTTGGTGCACAACGATCCTAAGTGTGTGGAATTCGTGTGGAGCTGGATTCTCACCCTACTCCATTCGTATCACTAGCGATTAGTGTCCCAAAACAAATATGAAAATTAAAAGTTTTCAAAAACCAGTATTTTCGTTGAACTATAACTCACTATTTTTAGGAATAATAAAAATTAAACAAATAATGACGTGTGTAAAAATTAAAACAATTGCACATCATAATTTTTGGTGATCTAAAACTCACGATTTTTCAAAAAAAGTTATAAAATCACAAAAAATATGGGCTACATTCTCTCTTTTTGGATTGTTTTTTGCACATAACTTGATAAGGAATACGTAATCTATAGATTTGTATACAAAAATATGAGAAAATTAAAAATTTTGAAAAATCAGCATTTTTGGTGAATTATAAATCACTATTGTTTACAAAAATAGAAAATCACAAACAATAGTTAGCAAATGCTCTATTTGGTAATTGTTTTGCCGAACTCAATGAAAAGTATGTAATGTAGCGATTTGGGCACAAAAAAAGAAAGTTTAAAAGTTTCAAAAACCACCTTTTTCAGGGGTAATTACTTATAGGTTTTTGTCAAAAATAGAAAATTGTAATATATTGCCCACGAGAGTTATTCGTATTTACATTTTGCACCCAACATAACTAATACAAAGTGCTCTTTTTTAATCGTTTCTTGCACATAACTTGATGACAAATATGTAGTCTAGAGATTTGTGTACAAAAACAAATATAAAATTAATACTTTTCAAAAATCAGTATTTTTTTTCGTTAAGCAATAACTCACTATTTTTTTAAAAAATAAAAAATAAACAAATACTATTCGCAAGTGCACTGCTACGTTTTTTTTGCTTGACTCATTGAAAAGTATGCAATCTAGAGATTTGTGCACAAAAAATACAAAATTTTTAAAAATCACCATTTTCAGTGGATTCAAAATTTTTTGTCAAAAGTAGAAAATTATAAATATTTCCCCAAAAAGTTTATTTTTATTCATATTTTGCTTCCGACATGACTAAAATGATGTTATCCCATTATTTGTAGCAAGCGAAAATAAAATAAAAAATTCTAGAAACAATAATCATTTTTCTTGAGCGAGATATTAAACTCACGATCTTTGAAAAAAACAAAACATAAAATTGCGAAATTATTGTGGACGAGTTTCTTTTATGGTCTACTTTTTCTTTTCAATTTAAAAAGAACACATATAATCTAACGATGTGTGTAAAAAAATAAAACACTTGTAAATCATAATCTACAAGTGTGTTTTGCACATAACTTGATAAGAAATATGTAATCTATAGATTTCTATATAAAAAAAGAGAAAACTAATATTTTTCAAATATCAACATTTTCTATGAATTATAACTCACTATTTTTTACAAAAATAGAAAATCACAAACAATTGTTAGCAAATGCTCTATTTGGTAAATTTTTTGCCCACGCCAATGAAAAGTATGTAATGTTGTGATTTGTGCACAAAAAAAAAGCAAGTTTAAAATTTTTAAAAATCACCACTTTCAGGACTTTTTACTTATAGGTTTTTGTAAAAAATAAAAAATCGTAATATATTGCCCCACGAGATTTATTCGTATTCACATTTTGCACACAACATAACAAAAAATAAGTGCTCTTTTTTATCGTTTCTTGCTCAAAACTTGATGAGAAATATGTAATCTAGCGATTAGTGTCCCAAAACAAATATGAAAATTAAAAGTTTTAAAAAACCAGTATTTTCCTTGAGCTATAACTCACTATTTTTAAGAATAATAAAAAAATAAACAAATAATGTTCGCAAATGCACTATTATGTCCAATTTTTTTGCCCTACTCAATGAAAACTATGCAATCTAGTGATTTGTGCAGAAAAAATAGAAAATTTTTGAAAGTCACCATTTTCAGTGGATTCAAAAATTTTGGTCAAAAGTAGAATATTTTAAATATTTCCCCAGAAAATTTATTTTTTTTCACATTTTTGCTTCCAACATGACTAAAATGATGTTATCCCATTATTTGTGGCAAGAGAAAATAAAATAAAAAATCCTTGAAACAATACTCAATTTTCTTGAGCGAGATATAACTCGCGATCTTTGAAAAAAACCAGACATAAAATTGCGAAATTATTGTCGACGGATTTTTTTATGGTCTACTTTTTCTATTCAATTTAAAAAGAACACATATAATCTAACGATGTGTGTAAAAAAATAAAACATTTGTAAATCATAATTTACAAGTGTTTTTTGCACATAACTTGATAAGAATATGTAATCTATAGATTTGTATATAAAAGAATGAGAAACTAATATTTTTCAAAAATTAGAATTGTCTATGAATTATAACTCACTATTTTTTACAAAAATAGAAATCAAAAACAATTGTTAGCAAATGCTGTATTTGGTATTTTTTTTGCCCCACTCAATAAAAAGTATGTAATGTAGTGATTTGTGCACAAAAAAAGAAAGTTTAAAGTTTTCAAAAATCACCACTTTCAGGAATTTTTACTTATAGGTTGATAATGTGAGGATTTTCACATTATTGGATTCATTTTACTTATCTTTTGAGCGTCCTTGTTGCATGTTTCTATGTGTTTTGATGTGTTTTTAATGTATTTGTAGGACATTATGGCATGGAAGAGCAACGGAGTAAAAGGACGATGAAAGGAGCACGGTTTGAAGCGAGTCGGACACTGGAAGAAGCCCAACGGCACGCCGGAGAAGTCTCTCCAGCGCGCCAAAAATTCAGCAATTAAGATGGCCAAATAATGCAACTTCCAGAACCCTCCGGCGCGCCGGAGAGCTGAGGCAAAATCCAGTGTTTAGTAATTCGATCATATCTCGCTCAATTTACGTCCGAATGGAATGATTCTAGTTCCATTGGAAAGCTAAGACAACGAGCTACAACTTTCATGTTTTTGTTTTTGCCTAATTCGTTCTGGATCATATCGAAAAACGGCTCACAAACTAGCGCCGGAACAACTTCTCCGGCGCGCCGCTGGCGTCGCGGGAGTGCAGAATTCTTCCTGTTTTGTCCTCCATTTTGAGAAGACTTCAAGGGCATTTTGGGAACTCAGTCAACACACATTTTGCAACCCTAATCTTCTCTAATATATGCCAATTCTGCAGCCAAGAGGGGGAAAGGGGGAGAAGAAGAAGAGATCAAGAGGAAGCCACCTTTTGTTAGTTTAGGTTAGATTAGTTTATTTTGTAACTTTTCCTCCCTAGAAACTCCACAAGAACACACAACTAGTGTGTGTTCTTGGTGTAAATAGCATCAATTGGAGAGGATTTCATATAAAGTCATTGGCTCTAAGGACTTGTTTTGATTGAAGAAAGCTTGGAGCTTGGGCTTGAATCATCAAAGGGGAGTACTACTCTTTGTATATCTTTGTTGAATTCCTTGCTCTAATTCATTATTGTGATGTTCTTAGTAGCTTTGATGTGCTAAATTGCTAGTTCCCTTGGAGATTGGTTATTGATTGTTGAATTCTTGTGCTTTATTATGGATTTTATGTTATGGGTAATCAAGAATTAGAAACTTCAAGCTAGTCTAATATTCCATACTAGTAATGCTTAAGGTAGATTAGTATGTGGGTAGTGGATTCGTGGTGGTGTTCTAGCCTTTTCTTGCCTCCGCCATGAAGGGGGAATTGGTTAGGACATTGAGATACCGATGTTAGGGTTGGTGAATTCGGGTAGCATGAACTAACTTAGACCTTGCCTCCGCCATAAAGGAAGGAATAGGTTAAGGAGTGATATTCGAAAGAGTGAATAGGTTTTGGCTCTTGCCTTCGCCATAAAGGAGGAGCCGAGCTAGAGTGCGATAAGCTTGGGAGAACATAGGGCTCTAGATTGACCTAAATTGGTAAATCTTTGCCTCCGCCATAAAGGGGGGATTAGCTATGAAGTCAATTTCCCTTAGGTGTCAACGTTATTAGGTTCTAGCTTCCGCCATAAAAGTGGAACTTGATTGATTTTGTCACACTCTTAGTTCGTTAACCCATACTTGTAAACCACATAAAACACTAATGTTTAGGAAAACCAATACTCCAAGGGTACACTTTATTGCATGATTCCTTGTCCATGATGCATTTATTTCTTGTTGTTGTTCTTTTCTTTAGTTTGTAGTTTAGGTCATTTTATTGCTTGTTTGTAATTCCACTACTTCACACACATTCACACTAATTCCATAGACTCATCCCCTCCCTGTGGGTTCGACCCCTACTTCCTCTAGCTATAAAACATCGGTGTCTCGATGCACCTTAAATGTCGTGAGGATTAGGGCTATAAATGTATTTGATTCGGTTAAGCCTTAGCTTTTGACTCTAGCTCCAAAACCGTTATCAAATTGGTGCGCCGGGAATTAAGGTTCAATTTTCACGCCTATCATAGGTTTTTGTGAAAAATAGAAAATTGTAATATATTGCCCACAAGATTTATTCGTATTCACATTTTGCACCCAACATAACTAAAACAAAGTGCACTTTTTTATCGTTTCTTGCACATAACTTCATGAGAAATATGTAATCTAGCAATTTGTGTACAAAAACAAATATGAAATTGATACTTTTCAAAAATCAGTATTTTTGTCGTTGAGCAATAACTCACTATTTTTTAAAAAAATAAAAAACAAACAAATACTATTCACAAGTGCACTATTACGTTTTTTTTACCGACTCATTGAAAAGTATGCAATCTAGAGATTTGTCCACAAAAAATAGAAAATTTAAAAAAAACACCATTATCAACGGGTTCACAAATTTTTGTCAAAAGTATAAAATTATAAATATTTCCCCAGAAAAGTTATTTTTATCACATTTTGCTCCCGACATGACTAAAATAATGTGATCTCAGTATTTGTAGAGAGAGAAAATAAAATAAAATATTCTAGAAACAATAATCATTTTTCTTGAGCGAGATATAAAACTCACAATATTTGAAAAAAACAAGACATAAAATTGCGAAATTAATGTCGGTGGATTTTATTTCTGGTCTACTTTTTCTATTCAATTTAAAAAGAACATAATCTAATGACGTGTGTAAAAAAATAAATAAATTGTACATCATAGTTTTCGGTGATCTATAACTCAAATTTTTCAAAAAAAGTTATAAAATCACAAAAAATATGGGCTGCATTTTCTCTTTTTGGATTGTTTTTTGCACATAACTTGATAAGGAATACGTAATCTATAGATTTGTATACAAAAAAATGGGAAAATCACTATTGTTTACAAAAATCAGGGTTCACAAATTTTTGTCAAAAGTAGAAAATTATAAATATTTCCCCAGAAAATTGTTTTTTATTCACATTTTGCTAACTATTGTTTTATTTTTTTACACACGTCATTAGATTATATGTGTTCTTTTTAAATTGAATAGAAAAAGTAGACCATAAAAAAAATCTGTCGACAATAATTTTGCAATTTTATGTCTTGTTTTTTTCAAAGATCGCAAGTTTTATATCTCGCTCAAGAAAAATGAGTATTGTTTGTAGAATTTTTTTTTTCTCTTGCCACAAATAATGGGATAACATCATTTTAGTCATGTTGGAAGCAAAATGTGAAAAAAATAAATTTTCTGGGAAATATTTATAATATTCTACTTTGGACCAAAATTTTTTAATCCACTGAAAATGGTGACTTTCAAAAATTTTCTATTTTTTGTGCACAAATCACTAGATTGCATAGTTTTCATTGAGTCGGCAAAACAATTGGACATAATAGTGCATTTGCGAACGTTATTTGTTTATTTTTTTTATTATTCTTAAAAATAGTGAGTTATAGTTCAAGGAAAATACTGGTTTTTGAAAACTTATAATTTATATATTTGTTTTGGGACACTAATCGCTAGATTACATATTTCTCATCAAGTTTTGAGCAAGAAACGATAAAAAAGAGCTATTGTTTTTTGTTATATTGTGTGCAAAATGTGAATACGAATAAATCTCGTGGGGCAATATATTACGATTTTTTATTTTTTACAAAAACCAATAAGTAAAAGTCTTGAAAGTGGTGATTTTTGAAAATTTTAAACTTGCTTTTTTTGTGCACAAATCACAAAATTACATACTTTTCATTGAGGTGGGCAAAAAAATTACCAAATAATGGGATAACATCATTTTAGTCATGTCGGAAGCAAAATATGAATAAAAATAATTTTTTTGGGGAAATATTTATAATTTTCTACTTTTGACCAAAATTTGTGAATCCACTGAAAATGGTGATTTTTGAAAATTTTGTATTTTTTGTGCACAAATCTCTAGATTGCATACTTTTCATTGAGTCGGGCAAAAAAAACGTAACAGTGCACTTGCGAACAGTATTTGTTTATTTTTTATTTTTTAAAAAAATAGTGAGTTATTGCTCAACGAAAAAAATACTGATTTTTGAAAAGTATTAATTTCATATTTGTTTCTGTACACAAATCTCTAGACTACATATTTGTCATCAAGTTATGTGCAAGAAACCATAAAACAAGAGCACTTTGTATTAGTTATGTTGGGTGCAAAATGTAAATACAAATAAATCTCGTGGGCAATATATTACAATTTTCTATTTTTGACAAAATCTTATAAGTAATTATCCCTGAAAATGGTGATTTTTGAAAATTTTAAACTTTCTTTTTTTGTGCACAAATCACTACATTACATACTTTTCATTGAGTTCGGCAAAACAATTACCAAATAGAGCATTTGCTAACTATTGTTTGTGATTTTCTATTTTTGTAAACAATAGTGATTTATAATTCACCGAAAATGCTGATTTTTTAAAATTTTTAATTTTTTCATTTTTTTGTATACAAATCTATAGATTACGTTTTCCTTATCAAGTTATGTGCAAAAAACAATCCAAAAAGAGAAAATGCATCGAATATTTTTTGTGATTTTTTTTAAAAATCGTGAGTAATAGATCACCAAAAATTATGATGTACCATTGTTTTATTTTTTTACACACGTCATTAGATTATATGTGTTCTTTTTAAATTGAATATAAAAAGTAGACCAGAAATAAAATTCAATGACAATAATTTTTGCAAATTTTATGTCTTGTTTTTTCAAAGACCGTGAGTTTAATATCTCGCTCAAAGAAAGAATGAATATTGTTTGTAGATTTTTTTTTATCTTCTCTTGCTACAAATAATGACATCACATTATTTTATTCTTGTAGGGAGCAAAATGTGAATAAAAATAAATTTTCTAGGGAAATATTTATAATTTTCTATTTTTGACAAAAATTTGTGAACCCGCTGAAAATGGGGATTTTTTAAAATTCTCTATTTTTGTGCACAAATCTCTAGATTGCATACTTTTCAATGAGTCATGCAAAAAAACGTAATAGTGCACTTGTGAACAATATTTGTTTATTTTTTATTTTTTTAAAAAACAGTGAGTTATTGCTCAACGAAAAAAATACTAATTTTTGAAGAGTATTAATTTCATATTTGTTTTTGTACACAAATCGCTAGATTACATATTTTTCATCAAGTTATGTGCAAGAAACGATAAAAAAAGAGCATTTTGTTTTAGTTATGTTGTGTGCAAAATGTGAAAACGAATAAATCTCGTGGGGCAATATATTACGATTTTTTATTTTTTACAAAAAACTATACGTAAAAAGTCCTGAAAGTGGTGATTTTTGAAAATTTTAAACTTGCTTTTTTTTGTGCACAAATCACAACATTACATACTTTTCATTGAGGTGGGCAAAAAAATTACCAAATAGAGCATTTGCTAACAATTGTTTGTGATTTTCTATTTTTGTAAAAAATAGTGAGTTATAATTCACAGAAAATGCTGATATTTGTAAAATATTAGTTTTCTCATTTTTTTTATATAGAAATCTATAGATTACATATTTCTTATCAAGTTATGTGCAAATCCTAATCTCATTCATTAAGCTTATGTGCACTTGAGTCCTAATGAATTCATGCTAGGTAAATCATGAATGTGCCATTAACCACATATATGAACATTGCACACATCAAGCTTTTGAAACCTCAACACATATGCTAACCCATGCAATTTAACATTGAAAATCATGAAGTGATTTAGAGTGAAAAATGTGTTTGTGTGCCATTGACATGAGAGTGAAAAAGAAGAAAGAACTAAGCAAGTGTTGGGAGGGGTATGCATCCCCTCCACACTTAGCTCTTTTTATCACTTAATGCACATTTTTCAATCTCTCATATTCATTTTTTCAAATTTCTTGTTCTCTTTGAACTCCTACAAGAAAACAAACCTAATTACTCTAAAAACACAAATCAAACACAAAAACTAACATGTAACTAAAAATAAAAAGAAATGGCAAGAAATTGTAGTTCTAGGTTTATTTAGTCCCTAGCTAGACTTTATTCTTGTGGTTATTCCCTCAAGATTCGGAATAACCATCTCGGTACCAAAAGAATGCCATTTCATAGGCACTCCTATGCCTTTTGTAAGGCACCCTTTTAAAGCTTTTAAGGAGGTACTTGAGCTCCAGTACATGAGGAGCAATGTCAACAAATTCTATCTTGTACCATTGTTGCTCCTCCTTTGTAGGTACCTCCTTCTTCTCTTCCACTTTGTCTATCGGGATCACCAATGACTTATCTTTCCCTAAGACTTCCTCAAATTTTACCATGCTAAGCAATGACTCTCTACATGGCTTGTCTAAAGGCTCCACATCCAAGGTCTCTTCACCATCATAAGACATTTCAAATATGGATGCATCAACAAAGCTATTTTCAACCAAGTTAGCTATTTCACAAAAAATATTCATATCTTCCTCATCAAAGCTAACATGGATTTCATTTTGAGATTCATCCTCATCTATATCACATTGAGCATCACAATCATTTAAGTGTTTCTCATTGTACATATACCTAATGACATCTACATTTCATGCAAATCATTAAATTCCATGTAAGATGTCAATATCACACATGAATGCATTATGTTAGCTAGCTCTTGACAACTTAACAAATCATTTTCATCCAAGCCATCATATGCATCAATAAGTGGTGTCTCCTTATTCCTAAGGTGTTCAAACTTAGGAGGGAGGGTGTACTCAAAGCTTTGTCTATGCTAAACCCTTGTTCATTATAGTCCAATTGACCTACAAGACTTGAGTGAGAGTAAGGTAAAAAATTTTGGTCCCATTGGCTATCACCTTTCATCATGTTATGTGAATAACATTGAAATGTGTGATTGCCTCCTTGGCACCAATTACATGAATGTGCATCCCTACTCAATTGAACTCATATATCATTCAAAGTTTGGGTTATTCTGGCCATTTGAGCCTCAAGCCTAGAATGTCTAACCTCAAGTTCATCATTCACAAAGCATGAAAGAGGGGAATATCCTAAAGGTTCATTTTGTCCCCATTCATTGGTGTCCCAATACTCCAATAGAGAGAAGTCTCCAAACATCATAGGTTGTGGTCTTGTATCATTAACCACAAATGGTAGGTCATTATGATCTAGTTCAAGAAAGTCCCCAAACAACCTAGGCATATTTGGACAAACCTCAACACAACTAAAAAAAACTAAAAATGAAAAATAACACAAGAAACAAATATACACAATATCACAAGCTATATATTTACAACTACTTAACAAACATAAACACCAATCCTAAAACCAATTGCCTCCCCGGCAACGGCGCCAATTTGATAAGCGTTAAAGATTAGACCTTAAGTCCCGACACCAATTTGATAGCAGTTTTGGAGCTAGGGTTAAAAGCTAAGGTTTAACCGAATCAAATAAATTTATAACCCTAATCCTCACGACATTTAAGGTGCATCAAGACACCGACGTTTGTGCAGGAAGAGGAAGTAGGGGTCGAACCCACATGGAGGGGATGAGTTTATGGAATTAGTGAAAATGTGTGTGTTGTAGTGGAAGTGAAAACAAGTAGCTAAAAAGGAATGTTAATTAACAAGTAAAATATGCTAAAGCGTCAATCTTAAGTCAAGAAGGGTACGATGTGCTCCCGGGTGTTGTCGGCTATGGTTACTAAGGATTCTCTATCTAGGGTTCGTCCTAAAGTGTCACTAGGGCTAGGGACAACCACTCCCTTTGAGCTCCACTTTTATGGCGTAAGCCAGAGCTAAAGGGGCGTCTATCTAGAGGATTTAGCTAGGTGAAGTTGTTTTTCTTTATGGCGGAGGCAAAACTACTCAATCCTAGCTAACCGTATCATCTACGTTCTCCCAATCTTACCACTCTCAAGACCCGTTCCGCCTTTATGGCGAAGGCAAGAACCGGTCCTAGTCACTCCCCTCTAAAGTCTCTTCCTAAGTTCACTCTCCCTTTATGGCGGAGGCAAGAATTAGCTTAGTTCTTGACTCCGGGTGCACAAACCAACGTATTGCACGAATGCCATTCATTTTCCCTCATGTATGGTGGATGCAAGGTCAACTTAAGCATTTCCTCTATTCTACTTCCAACCCCAAGGCTTAGAGGTTCGCTCAAGCCTTTTATCAAACACTTACTAGTCAACAATTAAGCTAATTGAAGCTTGATCCATTCAAAAATAGCTAAGAAATATGAAATTCCACAGATTTCTATGATTAATTCCAATGTGATTTCAACATTCAACAATTAGATTGCATAGCATATAATCTACTAATTCACATATTCATCCATCTAGAATCCTAAGATATCATATACTTAGCCAGGAATCATCTTTCTCATCTCAAAATCAACAAATTGCAACATTGATAAGCTCATTCTCATTTAATTGGAAGAATTTACCGATTTAATCGAGAGAATTGTCGATTCCTTTGTCAATTGAGAATAAGAAAGATTAATCCAGTCCAAATTCACAATCGGAATTGAGATCGGAGAAGAAATATTTAGTGAGAGAAAATAGATCTAGAAAGAGAAAATGAGAATTCCCGCTTTAATTCAAAAGATAGTTCCAAAATTTGGGATCCTCCCCTCTACATATTAGCTACATCTCCTATATATAGAGATATGAAAATATAACTAATACGCAACCGTAAAATATCTAAAGTATTACAAAAGTGTCCTCCAAAGAAATGACTAAAAATCAGCCTAAGAAATGAAAATTCCAAGTTTGAAGAAACCCTTCAGCAATCCAGTGCCTTTAATACAACGAAAATGCGCCTTTGTCGCTCCTTCCACTTGCAGCACGCCTTCTGCTTTAGCTCTTCACGCCTTCGTTGCTCAGCAATCCAGGCACGCGAATCAGACCAGCCCAGCTCCTTCAGGCTATTCATTATCACGCCTTCAACATCTCCGCGAACCTTCAAGAATCCAGCGTTTCCAAATCCACGCCTTTCCGCAAAAGCAAACCAAGCCTTCAGCTGCCTGGAAATTCAGAAAATCAGAACTTCAACACTTAGCCAAATTTCCAAAACCAAAAACAAACTCCTGAAACCATTATGCTATGCCGCATTTTCCAACCAGATTTTGGCCCCGATTCACTGTGAATCTGGAAAAACTTAAAACACCAATATTGTAACCCTTGATCTCAGCTTTCCACAGCCGTTCGAAACACCCATTTCGGAGCTAAGACGAGAGAGTTATGACCCAATCACTTTAGCGCACAAAGCTGAACATTTCATGAAACAATTGTATGGCGAGACCTCGTGGCGAGGTCTCGCCGTGAAGTGTGTGTGTGAGGCGAGACCTCGTGGCGAGGTCTCGCCGTGTTATGCATTTGGTGGCGAGGTCTCGCGGCGAGACCTCGCCGTGCATTATGTTTGCTGGCGAGACCTCACCGCGAGGTCTCGCCGTGATGTGCGAGTGTGTGAGAGTGAGTGATGAGTGTTTTAGTGTTATGAGTGTTTGTGAGTTTAATGAAGTGTAGATGTGTAGTGAATGTGAGTGGTATTAGTGGTGTGAATGGATGGATAACAAAATGCAGTCAAGCAATCAAGCATGAATTGTGTGAAATGCCTTGAACCAAATATAGCAAAAATGTTATGTAGAAGCTATATGTGAATGAAGTTGCCAAAGATTGAAATGTTTGTGAAAGATTGTCAAATGATGAAACCAAGTATGGTGATGTGGGTGTATGAAATGGTATGAGTAGTTGAGTGAAAAGTATGTTGCAAGTGTGCATGAAGTATGTGAAGAAGTGAGTGTTGTGAAAATGTGCAAGTGTGCATGTGCGGCAAGGTGACCTCGCCGCACATTGTGTGTGCAAGGTGCATGCGACGAGCCGAGCTCATCGCATGAAGTGTGTGCGAGATTATTGCAGCCAGGTGACCTCGCCGCATAGTGTGTGTGAAGTGTTTGTGCGAGTGATGCAGTGAGAGTGGTGCTAGTGTGCGAGAGTGTTACGGCGAGGTGACCTCGCCGCATGTGAGGTGTGTGCGAGAGTGTGCGAGTGATGGTGAGTGTTGCTAGTGCTTGTGTGCGAGTGATGTGCGAGGTGGTGTGCGTGTGTGCTTGTGGGGCGAGGTGACCTCGCCGCATTAGTGTGTGCGAGAGTGTAGCGAGGGTGTAGTGTGATTGTGCGAGTGAGGATGTGCGGCGAAGTGACCTCGCCGCACAAGTGAGTGAGTGCTAGTGTGCGAGTGTGGTGAGGTGAGTGTAGTGATAGTGTGCGAGAGTGTTTGTGCAGTGAGTGCATATGGGTGAAGTGTAGTGAGTGCTAGAGTATTGTGCTAGAGTGTTGTGCGATGAGTACAAAGAAACCCAAATGCAAGAAAATCTGAAATGGCAAAGTGTTCGTGTCATTCAAATGCTTTCCTTCCATGCCGAATTCATATACCTTAACTCCTGAATTAGACTAAATGATAAACATAGAAGTTCTAGGTCTATCTCTTGGCTTTACATTGGTTCAAGAATCACTGAAATTAGAGGTCTATAGCTCAAGTTATTATTAATTAACCAAACTATGGCAGAAAGGTAAAACCTTAAAAACCCTAATCCAACCATAACAAAGATACCTTCGTTTCTCATAAAAACACAGAATTAGAAGAACGTTAAAACACAGGAAATGAAGTACAATCAAAGAGCTTTCCAGAACATCCAAGATATCATCAATCGGATTAGAATTGAGAAAGATTTACTCTGATGAAGTTCATATACCCATTCAGCCCAAAACCCTAAATCAAGCACATTTTTGGCATTTTTTTTCCTCATTTAACACTTTCAACTTGCAAACCACATTATTGCACAAAATCACCCAAAACATCACTCATTCGCATAAAACACAAGACGAAAGCTAAGTTAACACATATACGTTGGTATAAAACCAACTTATCAAATTCCCCCACACTTGAACTTTTGCTTGTTCTCAAGCAAACTCACACTTCACAAACACTAATTCTAGACTTCACTCCTCTGTCAAACTTGTTCTCATCTGATTTCATCAAAACAAATTTTTCATGCTTGAAATTCATATCTTGTCTTTAATCCCCACCTATCAAATTTAAGCACAAGTTATCAATCAAGGCACGATGAATAAAGACCAAAATGTCATGCGTTCAAGTGTGTGCTGAGGTACTCTGATTCGTCCATTCTCTATGCATGCATTATTTCTTTTGTTCCAAAACTTTTCCCTTTCATACACAATCACAATGTCCACACTCAAGAACTCAAAATCACACAAGATCAATGGTGCATATTGGTGCTTTTCTATTGATTTCACATTTCCATTGCTTTTGCTCTTTACTGTTTTTGCTAACTTTTTACACACATTGGTGTGCTTGCCTTGGGTTTTATGGCTCTTATTTCCCTTTAGCTACCTGAGTTTTATGGCTATTTTTTCTCAATTATGCTTGCCAAGGGTATTTCTGATTTTCATTCCCAATTGCCAAAGGCTTTTTCTCCATATCCTCTCTTGTGTGACCAAAAGTTCTTAAATGTCTCTAAAAGTTTATGCATGCAAGAGCATCCAAAACAATCGAAATAATGCACAACAATAAGAATGTATTGAATCATTTTCCTCCTATGTCCAAGAGCAAGTTGCATGGCATATCTATCTTACTTTAACATGATGCCTTGACTAACAAAATGCACTGATTTCATCAAGATTGGAATTAAAGAAACAAAAGCATTTTCGCATGCAAGAAAAAAAAATAAAGATGGATGAACTTCAAATTTTAAACAAGATCTCCAAAGGAGCCAAGCATAGTACAAAGTGTTCTACATTTAATTGCTCTCACTAACACCACCCTCTTTTCCTAATTTTGACACTTTCTAGCACACTCACACTCCTTAACACTTAGAATTTCAACCCACCAAAACAGCACCACAAACATCACAACTTTCCATGGTTATGAACATTTTTCCACAGAAATATCAACTACACAAAACTTGTGTTCAAACATCACTTATTCACCAAAAATTTCAAAACTTCCACAAAAATTAAAAATGTGCACAACAATAAAATCACCACATATAACTAGACATAATATGCTAACACTTAAAATTCACCACAAAACTTAGAAAATAGCATATTCTTCATCACATAGCACAAAAAACTTCACAAAAAATTTCATCAAAATTTCATCACTCATGCAAGACAAATAAGCATCTAAAGTCCAAGAGATACAAACAATAGCAAACATACACTCCCCCACACTTAAAACATACATTGTCATCAATATAAAGAAAAGATAGGTTTAGGAGCTCCCTGGTATTGATATTGTCATGAATTCCAATGTTTGCTTTGTGGAGATGTCTTGGTCCATCTTTCTCATATGAAAAATTCCATAGCATCACTCCCCCACACTTAGCCTTTTGAGTACATGGCTAATCTCTTGCAATGTCCTTCCTGGGCAAACACCTTTAACATGAGTGGTTTTGATGAATGAATTCCAAAATGAAAGAAACGTAAAGACAAAACGAAAAGAAGAAAACAAACTACTTATTAAAACTAAAGGAAAAGAAGTAGTTATGGATTTAGATAGTCTCCAGCTAGACTTTATTCATCCACAACGTATGTCTTGGTCATAAAAAGAACTCAGTAAATCCATCTCTGCACCACACAAAAAATGAACTCTTATAAGCATGCTCCTTCTTCCCAGAAGACACTGGAGTGTTGAGGAGATGTGTAAGCACAGGATCATGAGAAGAACTTTCTCCAAATATCACATTCATTTGAAGCACATCATAGCCCTCTTCTACCACACTATCCATAGTAGTCCTGCAAAGCTCAACCAAGAAATGCACATCCATGGTCTCAACAAGCTCATCAGAAAGTTCAAAAGTAAAAGTCTCAAATTCACAATTGTTCACCATGTTATCATTATCATTCAAAATGTTAACATCTTTATCATCAAAACTAACATTATTGACTCCACAAATTTTCTCAAAATTATCATCACAAACAACATTGTCATTTTGTAACAAAAATTTCTCATTATGCACTGGAGGTGAAGTACCAATTACACACTCAGATTCATTCACAGTTTCAAAAGTTGATGTTTTACAAAGAGTCCCAACAATTCCCACTTTATCATGATTCATGGTATCATAATGTTCTTCCAGATGTGACTCTATGCAATTTATCAAAGTATCAAGAAAAGAACAACCGTCAGCATCAACAAACATAGCATGACCTCCACCATCATTTGAACAATTCTTAACACATGCTTCCTGTGAGGTATGTTCTACAAACGATTGACTTGGCAAATCAAAGCTTGATATATCTATGAAACCACATTCTTCTATGTATGCACTCTCTGATCAAATCATGCAATCTTCTTCATCAAAATCATCACAACCAATCTCTGCATCACCAACAATGCTATCAACAGACATATAGTCATGCTTAACACCATTATCAACTAAAACTGGGGAACATTCTACAACCTGAATGGAACAACAAGACTCTAAAGGCATAGGGTGTTTCATTATTAATCCACATCAAAAACTACTTCCTCATTATTAATCCTAGAGGTGACAGTTTTAATTTGAACTCCAATTAATGCATCACCAGTAGCTAAAAATGGTATACCAAAGATGAGTGGTACCTCGGGGTCTTCCTCCATATCAAATACGATGAAATTAATAGGCAAAGTAAATTTGTCAATTTTTACCAGAACATCTTCTACCAAGCCAGAAGGAGTAACCAAGGACCTGTCTGCAAGCTGAAGTGTAACAGCTACTGGTCGAATCCTGCTTCCCAATCCAACATTAATGGCAATGGACAATGGCATTAAGTTTATTCCAGCTCCCAAATCACACAAAACCTTTGCAAAATGCCTTGTGCCTATTTTGCATGGGATAGTACAGCTCCCAGGATCCTTAAGCTTCGGAGGAAGATCATGAACCATCCATGCTTGAGTGCACTCAGAAACCATCATGGGAACCTCACATCTCAAGATTTGCTCTTTGTTGGAGATGAGATCCTTGAGATACTTAGCATACTTTAGCATTGAAGTCACTAAATCCATTAGGGGAAGATTCACATTTACTTGCTTGAGTACTTCCAGAAACTTATTGAACTGAGGGCCCTTTGTTGGTGGTGGTTTCTTTCTCTCTGGAAAAGGAGGTTTGGGGGCATACACAGGGTAGTTGTAAGGATTGGAGTTCTTGGTGATCTCATTTCCTACCCTAGCTGGTATTTCCTTCTTCACAGTCTTACTAGCCTCTTGCTCATTATCCTTCTTAAGTTCCAAAACTTCCTCAGCTTCATCTTTCTAGTCTTCTTCTGTACAATCACTCTTAACTTCTGAAGGTTTGTTCCCAGGCAAAAGTTTTCCACTCCTCAAGGTTATAGCCTTACATCCAATATTGTTCTTAGGATTTGGCACCGTATCACTAGGAAGAGATCCACTAGGTCTATGATATATAGCATTCGCGAGTTGACCCAATTGCATCTCAATGTTTTTGAATGTGCCATCATGATGTCTTACAGATGTCTCCAAAGCAACAAATCTTTCCTCACTTTTATCCACCTTTTCTATAAGACTCCGGAGCATTTCTTCCACTGATGAGTTCCTCGGCTCTGAGGTACTAGCTTGCTGATCAAAACCTGGTGGAGGATTGGAAGTTCTCCTTTGATCATTCCCTTGAGTATATTGACCTCTCTGGCTTTGGTTCTGTTGTCCCCAAGTTCCTTGATTACCACCATAGCCTCTATTGTTGCCTCCTGAGTAATTTCCAGAGTACTGTGGCCTGTTGCCATAGTTATTCATGTATTGAATGGACTCAGTGGTGACAGAGCACTCATCAGTATAATGTTCACCCTTACATATACCACATGAAAGAAGTGGAGCTTTTGTTTGTGTTGCCTTAAGAGTCTGCACCTGCTTGGCCAATGCTTCAAACTTCTCACTAAGAGAAGTCTCCTCATCTACATCAAGAACCCCCCTCTGTTTTCTAACATGAGTTTTGCGGGTCTCTGGGAAGAGATACTCGTCCTCAGCTATTCGATCAAATAACTCCCTTACCTCCTGGACACTTTTATCTTTGAGAGCACCATTAGCACAGGCCTTAACCATCATTGAGGCTTCAGCAGTAAGGCCTTTGAAGAAAGTATTTAGTTCTCTGATCTCTCCCAAATCATTGTTGGGGCACTGCCTAATCAATTCGTTGAATCTCCCCCAAGCTTCTCTAAATGTCTCACTAACTTGTTGTTGGAAATTCGTAATTTCCAACCTTCTCTTTTCAAGCTTAGCTGGAGGGAAGTATTTGGACAAGAACCTCTTCTGTAGATCATCAAATGACATTCCAGCATTTGTTCCCCCAATACTTTTGAACCAGTGTTTAGCCTTTCCACTCAAAGATAAAGGGAATAAAATTCTGTGAACCTCACCCCTATCAACCCTTGGCAACTTGAAAGTGCTACATAAGCCGAGAAACCAATTGAGGTGGTCGTTAGGATCCTCGTTGTCAAGACCTTGGAAGAATTGGCCCTGGGTGATCATGGAAACAATTTGTGGAGGAATGTTGTAACTTTCTACGTCGATGTCCTGATACCAAATCAATTGTCGAAATTTACTGCATAGTGGTCTCCAAACCGAGGTGCTTGTGCTCCTTGGGCAGCCATATCTCTTTGTTGCTTCAAGTGTGCTCTCAAAGTTTTCTCCAACTCAAGATCCAATAAGAATTGTGGTTCTCCTGCAAACCTGCTAGACCTTGGCATACACAACACACTGTTGTGGAGTACAATAACAAAGAACCAAGAACTTCAAATGTGCAACAAAGAAACAGATCACAATTCTCAACAAGTACTAAAGAAATTGCAAAGAACAGAACACAACACAAAATGAAAGCTAAGGTAAATGTCACCAACTAAAACACGAAGTAGAACAAGTAAAAATCAAGAACAATTCAACAAATTTCAGAACCGATAGCCTTCCCCGGCAATGGCGCCAAAAATTGATATCGAGTGTCGCACCTCATCAATTTTACCCTAAACACTAATGTAGTAGCGTAAGTAGGAATCGTATCCACAGGGAAGGCTTGGGCCAAGAATATTGAAGCAATTGTTCTAGGAGTTCAGTCATAGAAACTAGGCAAAAAACAAATAAGATTCCAACACAAAGAATGAGAACAGAGGTACAAAAGATAGCAACAAACAAGGATGAAACAGATATCTCAGGATTCTTGTATTGGATGAACACAGGCTTAGTAAATCTATGCTATGCAATCAATAAGCAATTAAACGCATTGGAGACCTAAATTGCCTAGAAGTTCAAGCTGTGGTTAGCATGGCGACCACACCACCTCCTGTACCCCCTATCACCATCCTCTCCCATGGCGAGGCCCGAGAATGGTGGAATAAGCTCCGCAATGTCTCAACTCTCTCAGCTAACTTCTCTAACATCAGAAATCCTAAGTACTCCTATGGCGAGGCCCAACCTAGGGTTTAGATGTCTTCGTTGTTAACATCGAGAGCTTCTTCATCACTTTTCCTACTGTTTCGATTCTTCAAAACTTCCTATGGCGAGGCCTGAGTCTCAGAATTGAAATGATCAAATAGAGCAAGTGTGAAGACTAAAGCAATCACAATTTAGTTCTCACTTCATATTTCTCCACTAACATTGGTGAATCACTCCTCAATTTAGAATGGTGACCACAATTGAAGCTTGATCCATTCAAAAATAGCTAAGAAATATGAAATTCCACAGATTTCTATGATTAATTCCAATGTGATTTCAACATTCAACAATTAGATCAATTGCATAGCATATAATCTACTAATTCACGTATTCATCCATCTAGAATCCTAAGATATCATATACTTAGCCAGGAATCATCTTTCTCATCTCAAAATCAACAAATTGCAACATTGATAAGCTCATTCTCATTTAGTTGGAAGAATTTACCAATTTAATCGAGAGAATTGTCGATTCCTTTGTCAATTGAGAATAAGAAAGATAAATCCAGTCCAAATTCACAATCGGAATTGAGATCGGAGAAGAAATGTTTAGTGAGAGAAAATAGATCTAGAGAGAGAAAATGAGAATTCTCGCTTTAATTCAAAAGATAGTTCCAAAATCTAGGATCCTCCCTTCTACATATTAGCTACATCTCCTATATATAGAGCTATGAAAATGTAACTAATACGCAACCGTAAAATATCTAAAGTATTACAAAAGTGTCCTCCAAAGAAATGACTAAAAATCAGCCTAAGAAATGAAAATTCCAAGTTTGCAGAAACCCTTCATGATACGAAATCAAGATCATATGTCAAGTTCGTTGAATTCAAAGTGCTCATACCAGTTGTAAAAGACGAGTCATTCATTTGGAGACCAGAAATTGAAGAAAACGACGTGGACAGTAATCTACGTCGTGACGTGGAGAGGCTCCGAAGTCGCGACGTCCACCCATGTCGCGACGTCCATCGTCGCGCGTCACGACGTCCAGCCAGCTTAGGGTTTTTTTATTTTAGCGACTTTTTCCCGACGTCGCGACGTCGGGCTCCCGCACGTCCCGACGTGCGGGAATTTTTAGCGTTAATTAGTTTCCTATTTTTTTAAACTTGGGTTTTAAGTTATTTAATGTTTCCTTTTATGGTTTAGTACGTCTAGGGTCTGTAATAAGCCTATAAATAGGCCTTTTTTATCAGTTGTAATGGTGAGAGTAGAATTTTGAGAAATAAAACACAGAGTTGTTTTTTTTATGTGAGTTGTTTTCCTGAGGAGGGAATTCCAATTTACATTGTGGGTTTTAGTTCCTGAGGAGGGGATTAAATCTTACACGACTGTCGTGTTAATTGTATGTGAGGAGCATCCAATTAATTGTGCATACTGTCAGCCTACAGAGATAGGTTGATTCGACTTGTTCAATTTGATTTACGAAAAGATCAACACGTTATTCCGCAACAAATATCAATCTACGCGAGGAGCGTGGTGAGATCGTTATCAAGTGTCTAAAATAAAAAAACCCTAAGCTGGCTGGACGTCGCGACGCGCGATGATGGACGTCGCGACGTCGGAGCCTCTCCACGTTGCGACGTCGGAGCCTCTCCATGTTGCGACGTAGATTACTGTCCACGACGTTTTCTTCAATTCCTGGTCTCCAAATGAATGACTCGTCTTTTACAACTGGTATGAGCACTTTGAATTCAACGAACTTGACATATGATCTTGATTTCGTATCATTCCCTCCCACTTGAAAAAGATTTGACCTCAAATCTTGTTGATTGGTGACAAGGAAAACCGGCACAAAATCTGAAAAATCATCAAGACAAAAGGACAAAATATATAGAAATTCACACTCATTATTGTTCCTCTCTTTGCCTTTTTCTACAAACCTCACCGAAAGGCTTTTTCCATTCAAATCATGAATCAATTCACTTTCTTGCTTATCATGATAAACATCATTAATAACAATTAGATTACAATCATTTAAAGCAATAAAAGGAATTAAATCTTCACAAGATTGTTCTTCAAGCACATCATGTGATACCTCCACCATGGGTGATTGAACTTCCTTTGGATTTATTTTTGTTGATGACAAAGCTTCCTCCAATAAAGGATCTTCATTAATGGCCTCCACAATTGCTTCACTAATTTCATGAGCTTGCCCCATCTCCAATGGACGTAATTCAGTATCCCCATGATATTCAACACATTCCAACAATGGTATAGTAACAACTTTGACAGCTGGGTCTACATTTGGATGTTCACTAGGCAAATCATACCATCTTGGACAACTAATAGAATTATGACCTATAGCCATACATATAGCACACCGGATTGATTTTGGCCCACACTCTTTGAATCCCTCAACCCAAGGATTCTTAGATAGAGTTCTCTTTGGAATACCTGATCTAGATCTCGACTCTAGTTGTTTCAACCGCTGATTAAGCTGTTGATGGTCAGTTGATAACTGTCGTATCTGTTCACTGATAGTAGCCAACATACCTTCTAGATTTTGGTTAACGATGGTACCTTCTGCCTGTTTACTCATGTTGACCGTTAACCAAATTTCCAAAAAGTATATCCACAATTATTCAATATATTCGAACCAACAATCAATCACCAACTCAATCGGATCAAACTCTCACAATACCAATGAATCAAAACGAAAGATATAATTGTTGTAACCTTAACACAATAACCAAATCATGCAAGGCTGCGAATAACAACAATTTAGGGTTTCAATTTTAAGGAAAACTGAAAAACCTGATTTCGAAAATCCCTTGAGCTCTGATACCACTTGATAACGATCTCACAGCGCTCCTCACGTAGATTGATAGTTGTTGCGGAATAACGTATTGATCTTTTCGTAAATCAAATTGAACAAGTCGAATCAACCTATCTCCGTAGGCTGACAGTATGCACAATTAATTGGATGCTCCTCACATACAATTAACACGACAGTCGCGTAAGATTTAATCCCCTCCTCAGGAACTAAACCCCACAATGTAAATTGGAATTCCCTCCTCAGGAAAACAACTCACATAAAAAAAAACAACTCTGTGTTTTATTTCTCAAAATTCGACTCTCACCATTACAACTGATAAAAAAGGCCTATTTATAGGCTTATTACAGACCCTAGACGTCCTAAACCATAAAAGGAAACATTAAATAACTTAAAACCCAAGTTTAACAAAATAGGAAACTAATTAACGCTAAAAATTCCCGCAAGTCGCGACGTGGGTGAGCCCGACGTCGCGACGTCGGGAAAAAGTGGCTAAAATAAAAAAACTCTAAGATGGCTGAACGTCGCGACGCGCGACGATGGACGTCGCGACGTGGGTGGACGTCGAGACTTCGGAGCCTCTCCACGTCGCGACGTAGATTACTGTCCACGTCATTTTCTTCAATTCCTAGTCTCCAAGTGAATGACTCGTCTTTTACAACTGGTATGAGCACTTTGAATTCAACAAACTTGACATATGATCTTGATTTCGTATCAATTCAGCAATCCAGCGCCTTTAGTACAACAGAAATGTGCCTTTGTCGCTCCTTCCACTTGCAGCGCGCCTTCAGCTTTAGCTCTTCACGCCTTCGTCGCTCAGCTATACAGGCACGCGAATCAGACCAGCCTAGCGCCTTCAGGCTATTCATCATCACGCCTTCAGCATCTCCGCTAACCTTCAAGAATCCAGCGATTCCAAATCCACGCCTTTCCGCCAAAGCAAACCACGCCTTCAGCTGCCTGGAAATTCAGAAAATCAGAACTTCAACACTTAGCTAAATTTCCAAAACCAAAAACAAACTCCTGAAACCATTATGCTATGCCGCATTTTCCAACCAGATTTTGGCCCCGATTCACTGTGAATCTGGAAAAACTTAAAACACCAATATTGTATCCCTTGATCTTAGCTTTCCACAGCCGTTTGAAACACCCATTTCGGAGCTAAGACGAGAGAGTTATGACCCAATCACTTTAGCGCACAAAGCTGAACATTTCATGGAAAAATTGTATGGCAAGACCTCGTGGCGAGATCTCGCCGTGAAGTGTGTGTGTGTGGCGAGACCTTGTGGCGAGGTCTCGCCTTTTTATGCATTTGCTGGCGAGGTCTCGCGGCGAGACCTCGCTGTGCATTATGTTTGCTGGCGAGACCTCGCCGCGAGGTCTCGCCGTGATGTGCGAGTGTGTGAGAGTGAGTGATGACTGTTTTAGTGTTATGAGTGTTTGTGAGTTTAATGAAGTGTAGATGTGTAGTGAATGTGAGTGGAATTAGTGGCGTGAATGGATGGATAACGAAATGCAGTCAAGCAATAAAGCGTGAATTGTGCGAAATGCCTTGAACCAAATATAGCAAAAATGTTATGTAGAAGCTATATGTGAATGAAGTTGCCAAAGATTGAAATGTTTGCAAAAGATTGTCAAGTGATGAAACCAAGTATGGTGATGTGGGTGTATGAAATGGTATGAGTAGTTGAGTGAAAAGTATGTTGCAAGTGTGCATGAAGCATGTGAAGAAGTGAATGTTGTGAAAATGTGCAAGTGTGCATTTGTAGCGAGGTGACCTCGCCGCACATTGTGTCTGCAAGGTGCATGCGACGAGCTGAGCTCGTTGCATGAAGTGTGTGCGAGATTATTGCGGCGAGGTGACCTCGCCGCATAGTGTGTGCGAAGTGTTTGTGCGAGTGTGCGAGTGATGCAGTGAGAGTGGTGCTAGTGTGCGAGAGTGTTGCGGCGAGGTGACCTCACCGCATGTGAGGTGTGTGTGAGAGTGTGCGAGTGATGGTGGGTGTTGCTAGTGCTTGTGTGCGAGTGATGTGCGAGGTGGTGTGCGTGTGTGCTTGTGCGGCGAGGTGACCTCGCCGCATGAGTGTGTGCGAGTGTGTGCGAGAGTGTAGCGAGGGTGTAGTGTGATTATGCGAGTGAGGATGTGCGGCGAAGTGACCTCGCCGCACAAGTGAGTGAGTGCTAGTGTGCGAGTGTGGTAAGGTGAGTGTAGTAATAGTGTGCGAGAGTGTTTGTGCAGTGACTGCATATGGGTGAAGTGTAGTGAGTGCTAGAGTATTGTGCTAGATTGTTGTGCGATGAGTACAAAGAAACCCAAATGCAAGAAAATCTGAAATGGCAAAGTGTTCATTTCATTCAAATGCTTTCCTTCCATGCCGAATTCATATAACTTAACTCCTGAATTAGACTTAATGATAAACATAGAAGTTCTAGGTGTATCTCTTGGCTTTACATTGGTTCAAGAATCACTGAAATTAGAGGTCTATAGCTCAAGTTATTATCATTTAACCAAACTATGGCAGAAAGGTAAAACCTTAAAAACCCTAATCCAACCATAACAAAGATACCTTCGTTTCTCATGATTGCACACAGAATTAGAAGAATGTTAAAACACAGGAATTGAAGTACAATCGAAGAGCTTTCCAGAACATCCAAGATATCGTCAATTGGATTAGAATTGAGAAAGATTCACTCTGATGAAGTTCATATACCCATTCAGCCCAAAACCCTAAATCAAGCACATTTTTGACATTTTTTCCTCATTTAACACTTTCAACTTGCAAACCACATTATTGCACAAAATCACCCAAAACATCACTCATTCGCATAAAACACAAGACAAAAGCTAAGTGATTTAACACATATACGTTGGTATAAAACCAACTTATCAAGAAATGTGTCTATTCTAACTTATATGAGATGAGTGTTGTGTAGCCAATGATGTGAATTGTTATATCTTAGAAACTCAACTTTTGATAAGGAAAATGACATGTTACACAAGGAAAGTTGGGTCCTTGTTAGAAAGTTTGACATTTTGAGTTTATTGTTAATACGCACAAGTGGGGAACTCATGGAGATTGACAAGTTTGGTTAATATGATAGGTCAGGGTACCTTGGCACTTTGTTAGTTTAACTTTTGGACTAACTTTCCCTAAGAGACATGTGTAGATACTTTCAAGTTTTAAGAAATGAATTGGGCATTATTTGTTGATTTTAATATTTTGTTGTTTGCAATGAATAAATTCCTCTCCAATGTGAGACCGCTCCTTCACTAACCGAAAAGGTAGAAGGATAATTTATATGAGATGGAATGGGAAAAAACAGCCACAAAACCCTTGACATTGTTGAACTTATCGAATTTATGTGTTTTACATCTTTTGTGATGAATAAAATTCCCCTCCAATGCGAGACTGCTCCTTTAATAACCAAAAGGTTTGAGGAGAACTCATATGAGGTGGAATATGGGTATTAAAAGCCATAAACTTGGCATGCGTTGCAATAAGAATAAAAATCCCAATGATCTTGTAAACTTCTTAGTATCTACATAATTGTCAAAGAGGTGATTGTAAGGAAAAGAGTAAATCGAAGCTTGGTTGTCGGATCTCTTACCTATGACACGGATATGAATAAGTCAAGATCCAAGTGGTACCCATTGCACACACACACACACAATGTACTCAACGTGTTGAACGTGTACAAAAAGGCACTTTAAGGACTCTTGTGGATACATGGAGTGATTACTAGTCATTTTAGTCTAGTAAGCCATGAGGCATATACACATACACTTATCAAATGCTTTAAATGATTAGACGCATTATTGAGTAAAGTAAATTTGTCAATCCTTCATTTTTTGTTGTATATATATATGTTTTTGCGTGATTTTGTCTTGTTGCTCGAGGATGACCATATCTGTGTTTCGTTTTATTTTGTTTTGTTGCTCGAGGATGAGCAAGGTTTAAGTGTGGAGGGTTGTATAAGGTGATATTTTTCACCTTATTGTAATCGTTTTACTCATCTCTTGAGTGTCCTTGTAACTTGTTTTTATGTCGTTTTTATGTGTTTTTAACGTATTTGTAGGGCATTATGGCGTGGGAGGAGCAACGGAGCAAAAGAGCGACAAAAAAGAGCGCATTTCTAGAGCTGAGGCGGATGTGAACAAATGCTGAAGAACTCTACCAGGGTTTAGTATTTCAATCATATCTCGCTCCATTTACGTTCAAATGAAATGATTCAGGTGCCATTGGAAAGCTAAGAGGAAGAGGTACAACTTTCATGCTTTGGGTTTTTCCAAATTCGTTCTGGATCATAGAGAAACCTGGCTCACAAACGAATGGCGCGCCAGAGAGAACTTCTCCAGCGCGCCGAAAATTCCAAGTTTTGGATTTCCAAAACTTCCAGACCTCTCCGGCGCGCAGGAGAGAGTTCTGCGCGGCGCGCCGGAGAGCTGCAGCGTGCCGGAGAGTTTTTCGGCACGCTGCTGGTGATCACGAAGGGCCTGCAATTTTACGCTTTTTGCCCTCCAACTTAAAAGTCAACAAGGGCATTTTGGGCAATCGGGAAACACTTAAATGATTGTTAATTAACATTCCTTTTTAGCTACTTGTTTTCACTTCCACTACAACACACACATTTTCACTAATTGCATAAACTCGTCCCCTCCTTGTGGGTTCGACCCCTACTTCCTCTTGCTACACAAACGTCGGTGTCTTGATGCACCTTAAATGTCGTGAGGATTAGGGTTACAAATTTATTTGATTCGGTTAAACCTTAGCTTTTAACCCTAGCTCAAAAACCGCTGATATCGAGTGTCGCGTCTCGTCAATTTATCCTAATCCATTAACTATAGTAGCAGTGAGCTAGGTATCGTATCCACAGGAAAAATGAGGTATCAAGAATCTCAATGTTTACTCACAGAATATCACGAAAGAAATAAAACTAGACACTAATTAGTAAAGAATCAAATGCAACAAATAAAGTGTAAAAAATAGGAAGAGAGTGGATGCTCTAGAGTATTTCCACCAGTTGAATGAACCTTAGGCCATGATTGCAATGCTCTTGACACACAAGTAAAACAATGAGGAGCTAACACTTAACATGACGACCACAGTGTTTTCTATATTCCTTAACATTCCACTTTTCCCATGGCGAGGCCTAAGTAGAATGGATTCAACCCGCAATTCCTCAACTCTCCAAAGTTAGCAAATCTAGCATGCAATTCCTACGGTATCCCATGGTGAGGCCTGACCTAGGACCTAGAGTGTTTGCTTACTTTAGAAAGTTTCTTCTCACTTTTTCCTAGCAACTGAATGATTCTCTACCGGCATGGCGACCGCATCTCAAATCATGATTCAAGCAAAGCAAGTGGAAGACTCAATCATCATACATTTAGTCTTCATTTCATGCAATTCTCACAGATATTGGTAAATCTCAGTTCAACTCAGCATGGAGACCACAATCAAAGTTCAATTCATTCAATAAAAGTGTGAATTCATGAAACTCAACAAGATATAATCATTAAAATCACATATGATTTCATCCTTAAGAAATTATGTCAATTGCATAGCATTGCATAGTCTAATTATACATTTAACCGGTTGAAACTCTAGAACATGAGAGATCTAACCATAGAACTCCATTACCAATTCACATCAACAATTTGGAACTTGAAACAATTCATTTTCAATAAATGGAAAGAGTTTACCCATTGAATTTTTCCAAGAGCTTCCTTAATTGATATGAGAATTACAATGATTGGAGCAAATATTTGACCGGAATAGAAAATAGAGCTCAAATGCTAGAGAGAGAAACTAGAGAGAGAAAGTAGATCTCACCATTAATTCCCGCTCTCTAGCTCTCAAAAGTTTGTTACAAAACGTAAAATCTATCTAATGAATAATGGTCCAGGGATCAAAAGTCTCCCTTTCCATATTAGCTACACCTCCTATATATAAAGTAGTAGAAATGTAACTAATACGCTAACTAAAAATATCTAAAGTGTTACAGGATTGCCCTTGCATGGAAGGACCAAAAATCAGCTCATGATGTGAAAATTCGAAGATGGAGAACAATTCCAGCAACTCAGCGCCTTCAGTGTTAGCTTCCTGCGCCTTCAGCGTCTTCGTCAACCTGTAGCGCGCCCTCCATCTGAGCTTCTTCACGCCTTCGCTCTCAACAAGCCAGATGCACAAATCAGAACAACCCAGCGCCTTTGAGCCTGGGATCCGCACGCTTTCAGTGGCCTCGTAATCCTCCAAGCTGTCCAGTCCTACGGAAGCCACACCTTCAACCCACTGAGTCGCACGCCGTCATCAGCCCGCCCACAACCTGCAATCAGAATGTCCATAATTAACCAATTTTCTGGAAACCAAAAAATGAAGAACAGCCTGCGGAAGTTCCCAACTAATTTGTAAACGAAAATTCTGGAAAATGAAAGCTCTGGAAACGATGCCCAAATCACGAACTACCCTACAATCATTTACCCACAATGTTGTTTATCGTATGATGGAACTGAATGAAGAACAATCGAAGACAGAAACTTCAACACTCAAGACTTAAACTTTGGAAATATCAACTATGCCTGTGATGCATCGCTACGATGCATCGCAGCACATATTCTTCATACCCACGATACATCGTAGCGATGCATCGTGGAGTATTTCGTTTTGCCTGCGATGCATCGCTACGATGCATCGCAGTTCAACCTCTTCACAGCCACGATATATCGTGGTTCAACTCGGTGTTGTGCTTTGTGTGCTGAGTATTGAGTGTAATCTGTGAGGTGAAACGTGAAAGATCTAGGTTAGTAGCACGGTGTCCCAGTGGGTGAGTGACACTGGGTGTGACACCGATAATAAAATGCAAATGGACAGTATTAAAAATGCAGAAAATAAATGGACAGGAGGTTGGTAACGCAGTTCGGCAATTGCTTACGTCTGCTGGGTCACGCCCAGAAAGAACAATCCACTATGTTCACAAGTTACAAGACATTCAGTATGACACAAGGTAAGACACCATCTTATCTTAAATACTGCTGCTTCCTAACTTCTGCAGTGAACGGATAGTGCGAGCTCCCCTCGACTTATGTTGATTCCTCCCGAAATCCGTGGTTATGCAAGATCCCCTTGCCCACGTTTGAGCTCCTCCCGAGCTCTATGCTTGAATCAAGAACACAAGGATTGCATCTTCATCGATGTTGCTTTAAGATGCTTCAAGCCAACACACTTTAACTAAACTCTCCAACAAAGAAGTGTGTATACAGTCTTCAAGAAAACCGAATGGAATAATCAAAAAACTCACACCTTGAAAACCGTGTGAAGGAAAGCTCATATAGGCACACAAAAATCCTTCCATGATTATCCCAAGATTGTTTCCAAAACCATTCGAATGGAATGACGTAATCACCAAATCTTCCCATCATTATCTTCAAGGTAATTCCCAAAATAATTTAAATAAGAAGATGGAAATTCTTGTGCCTTCAATGCTTATCTCTTCCATAATTAGATAGCTTCCAAGAATACCAAGATAAGTCCCTTAATTATCCATATGACATTAATCATTAAATCAATCTTCCTTGCTTAGATTGATTTTATTTGATTTTGCCTTCAATAAAAGCTTTCCTTATCTTTGCCAAAAAATAGATGCCAATTAAAATAAATGCCAACTCACGTTTGCATTAACAATCTCCCCCTTTGGCATTTTTTGGTAAAATCCAATCTCCCCCTGTATGCTGAATTGGATGCGTTGGAATCAAACTCCCCCTGAATGAGCACTTGGTAAATAAACATCTGCATAAGACATTATGCAAGATACAGCAAGAGACACCAAGTTTCCCAGCATACCTATTCTTAGGAAGAACAAAACAAATATCCAAACTGCAAAATTACTCCCCTTTTTTGCCATAAAAGGACAAAAGGGCCACAAAAGCAATAATAAAACCATAATAAACTGTCTTGACAAATCAGCATAAATAAAATATCAGAGTAATCAATCAGAATTCTCCTCATCATGAGTCACAAGACCAACTGAATCAGCCAGCAATTGAACACCAGCAGGAGCATCTGGACTTCTCACATCTGAACCAGCAGGAAATCCACCAGATTGGGTGCTGGAAGGAGCATGACTGTCAGGAACATCAGGTGTGACACTGGCAGGGACATCATCAGATGTCTTTACACCAGAAACAGGAACAGAAATATCCTCCATAATGATGTCCTCATCAACAATCTCCTCAACAATAGGCTATTCTGGCTCCAATACAGATTCTGAAGAACCAGCTCCAATAATCAGCTGCATATTCAACTTTAGCATCAAACTGCTACTTCCTTTCAGCAGCCTCAACAGCAACATCCTTAGCATTCTTTGCAGCAACAAGATCATCAAGTAATGTAGAGACTTCCTTCCTTCTCTTATTAATATCAGTTTGCTGAGTAATCAGAGATTTCAATCAATTCATCTTCAGCCACCTTAATTGTGCGTGATAGCAAGACTGAATTCCCCAACTCTTCTTTGCCAGAGTCAGAAACATCATCAGTGACATCCGCCATATCATTGACATGATCACCCTCCAACAGCTATTCTACCATACTTTTGTGTTTTTCATATTTTTCTATTGTTGTAAATAAATAAAAAAAATAAAACTTACAACAGTAAAGAACCTCTTCACATGACACAAAGGCTTAGGGCAGACCTTAGTTCTTCTTGCATAGCACCAATCCAATACTCATCTAGTAAGGTTTCTTTCACATTTTTGGGCTCAATAGATGAAGTAAAACATGCCATCATATCTCGATAGTTCACTCTTGGCTTTTCTCTTGTCCGAACACCATTATCCAGATTTCCTATAACTTCCTCAGTAGGATGATTCTTCTGAACACGAGTGGATGACTGCCTGTGAGGTGAGATGACATCTTCTATATTATCATCCTCGGTACTCTGATCAGTGACACCACTTGTGACACTGGGTGAAACACTACCTGGAACACTGGAACTTACTTCATGTGAAGATTCTGTAACATCTTCATGAGAAACAGGAGTTACTTTCAGAGAGTCATCGACTTGAATATTTACAGATTCTATAACATTTCCTTGACCCAACTTTCTTAAGAATTTTTCTTCACCAGTCATGTGTTTAGAACACCCACTGTCAAGATACCACTCATCATTTGTGACAGCTTTGAAAGGAGTATACATAAAATTGCACTTCAAATTGGATTTTTTTATCCATCTCTGTTGTGAATCTCTACAAGAAGAAAACTTTCTAGCTGTACCTTGTCTCAATTCAGCAAGATAAGTAAAACATCTAGGGCGAATATGACCGCGACGATTGCAATAATGGAAAATTGGAATAGATCTGTTACCTCTTCCATTAGGAGCATGATAAGAATAATGAGGATTTGCCTTATTTGCGTTTTTGCAGTATTCACAGCAACTTGCTTTGCTTTGGTAGTATCCACTGGTAGTGACACTGGTTGTGACGCTGGTTGTGACATTGGTTGTGACACTGAGCTTTTTCCTTTATACCCCAGTCTTGAGTGTTCACCACTAGATTGACCAGTCTTAAGAATTTCATCCAATTTGGAAGAACATGAATTTAACATTTTGACATTTTTCTTTATGTGATTTAGCTCGTTAGTCAGATTCTTCACTTCCTCCTGGCTTGCTCTCAGATTGGCTTCCAATTCTTCAGCAAAGTTTTGAAGATTTAGCTTCTTATCTCTCAAACCCTCAATTTGAGTACGAAGATGCCGAATTACTCTAACAAATTCAATACATTTCTCAGAAAGGATCTTATATTCAACAAGAATATATTCTTCCGTGATTTCATCTTCGTCTTCGTCACTATAAGTCGACATATTTTCGGTGACACTACGTGTAACATTCTTGACAACACCAGTGTCTGATTGTTCAGTTTTCGAAGCAAGAGCCACATGATTATTATGAAATTCATCTTCTCTATTTCACTCATCTTCACTCTAGAATGTGTTGAGAAAATTCTTCTTTTTCTTCAATGTATTAGCACATTCCGCTTGAACATAACCAAAGCCATCACATTCTCTACATCGAATTCCCTTGCTGTTGAAAGGTTGGTCAGATGCATGATTTTCTTCCCTGTACTTCTTATTGCTAAGAAATCCACTTTTGATGTTGCTGACACTGGTCTTGACACCTTGAATATTTCTGCCCAATCCATTCATAACTCTGCTAAGGTAATGAGACAGCAGTGCTAGAGATTCCTCAAGGTTATATTCACCATAATTATCTATCATTTGTATTTCTGCTTTTAGAGCCATCTCTTTATCCTTCTTTGCTTTCAAGTCCACTCCAAGATTCATCTCAAACGTTCTAAGAGATCCCATCAGTTCTTCTAACTTCATATTGGAGACATCTTTTGCTTCTTCAATGGCTGTGACTTTATAAGCAAAATGTTGGGGCAGAGATCGTAGAGTTTTCCTCACCAATTTTTCTTCGGAAAAACTTTCACCAAGAACGAGATCCTCATTGGCGATGTCACAAAGTTTGGCGTTGAACTCTGCAATACTTCATCTTCATGCATTCTTAGGCTCTGAAATTTTGAAGTTAACATCTTCATTTTTGATAACTTTACAGCCGAAGTCCCTTCATAAGTGATCTGAAGAATTTCCCATGCCCTTCTGGCTGACTCACATGTGGAAATGAGTCTGAACTGACTGGGATCAACACTATTGAAAATAGCATTAAGAGCCTTTAAATTACTATTTGACAATGCATTTTCCTTAGCGAACCAACTTTCTTCAGGCTTGGGAGATGTGACACCCTCTGTGTCGGTAATCATTGGAGAGTCCCATCCAGTCAGAATTGATTTCCAAGCCTTCTCATCGATAGCTTTGATGAAGGCTCTCATTCTGGCCTTCCAATAAGCATAGTTGCTGCCATCCAATAAAGGTGGACACATTGTTGAACCTCCTTCCTTCATAGAGTCCATTACACAAAAACCAAGATCAAGTCCTGCGGATCCCGCCTAAGAAACAAAGACGACCCGCTCTGATACCAATTGAAAGATCTATGTTAGTAGCGCGGTGTCCCAGTGGGTGAGTGACACTGGGTGTGACACCGATAATAAAATGCAAATGGACAGTATTAAAAATGCGGAAAATAAATGGACAGGAGTTTGGTAACGCAGTTCGGCAATTGCCTACGTCTGCGGGGCCACGCCCAGAAAGAACTATCCACTATGTTCACAAGTTACAAGACATTCAGTATGACACCAGGTAAGACACCATCTTATCTTAAATACTGCTGCTTTCTAACTTCTGCAGTGAAAAGATTGTGCGAGCTCCCCTCGACTTATGTTGATTCCTCCCGGAATCCGTGGTTATGCAAGATCCCCTTGACCACATTTGAGCTCCTCCCGAGCTCTATGCTTGAATCAAGAACACAAGGATTGCATCTTCATTGATGTTGCTTTAAGATGCTTCAAGCCAACACACTTTAACTAAACTCTCCAACAAAGAAGTGTGTATACAGTCTTCAAGAAGACCGAATGGAATAATCAAAAAACTCACACCTTGAAAATCGTGTGAAGAAAAGCTCATATAGGCACACAAAAATCCTTCCATGATTATACCATGATTGTTTCCAAAACCATTCGAATGGAAGGACGTAATCACCAAATCTTCCCATCATTATCTTCAAGGTAATTCCCAAAATAATTTAAATAAGAAGATGGAAATTCTTGTGCCTTCAATGCTTATCTCTTCCATAATTAGATAGCTTCAAAGAATACCAAGACAAGTCCCATAATTATCCATATGGCATTAATCATTAAATCAATCTTCCTTGCTTAGATTGATTTTATTTGATTTTGCCTTCAATAAAAGCTTTCCTTATCTTTGCCAAAAAATAGATGCCAATTAAAATAAATGCCAACTCACGTTTGCATTAACTAAACGAGTGAGCTTGAGTGAGGAGTGAACATAGTGTGAGCGAGTGGAATGGTGAGTGAGTGGAATGAGAGACAACCAAAACCAACCGCCCAAAGGAAAAGATGAAAATGCAATAGCCAAAAGATTATTGAAACTTGTAAACTGAAATTGTGAATTATGCAAGGGTGTTGTGGTGAATGATTTATGAATCATGAGATGTTTGAGAATGGACAATCAAGTATTGAAAATTCCAGAAAGTTATGACAAGTTGCAAAAAATGTTGTTGTGAAATAGCAAGGAATGAGTGATATGAAAAGTGTTTGTGAATTGTGCAAAATAGCAAGAGTGATTTGTGTTTGTGAGATTTTGTGGTAAAATGTGAGTAAATCCATCGTAGTATAAATGGTTGATGAAAACTCATCGTAGTGCAAATTCTGTGTGCGTGTGGAACTGCACTACGATGAAATCGTAGTGCAAATTGGCTGCTTGTGCAAATACACCACGATGAGATCGTGGTGTAATTTCCAGCTGAAAATGTCCAACTTCTCAGAAAACGTCTAACCAATATTCGAATATGATGCAATGGGAATTTAGGAAAACTTAAAGCACAAACGTTGTAGCCCCAGATCGTAGCTTTACACAGCCTTTTGAATCACTCAAATAAGAGCTAGGACGAGAGAGATACACCCAAAACACTAAACTGTGGCAAAATGGACAAATAACCCTACGATGCATCGTAGGCTTAAACTTTTCAGCCTGCGATGCATCATGGTATAACTACTTTCAAGACAACAATTCGTCCATTTCTCTTTCGATTCAGAATCTTTGATCCACATGAAAGTTATAGAACTCCCTCTCATCTTTCCAATGGTTTAAGAATCAACATCATAGGATGTCTAGAGTTCAAGTTATTAACAAGTAACCAAACTGTGGCAACATAGACCCATGAAACCCTGATTGCACACTTCACAAAGAAGCCCACATTTCATAACATTACACACAGATTTAGCAAATAGTTAAAACTTAAGAATTAAAGATCACTCAAAGACATTTCCATAGCATCCAAAAACTCACCAATTGGGTTATTATAGAGGAAGTTATGATAACATGAAGTTCACTACAAAAACTGTCAAAACTTTTAAGCTAAGAAATTATAGGCAATTTAAGGTTTTCCTAAAAATCCCACACATCTCACAAGTCATTTAATCTCTCTCTCACCATTTGTTACCAAACTCATATTTTCCTCATTTTATCCACATTTTTGGCCTTTTTTTCATCAATTAAGCACATCAAGTTGTGTATCACAGTTTTGCACAAAATAGCACATTTACCACATAAATGTATGTAATACCAGTCAAAAGCCAAGTGAAATAAGCATTTATAAGTTGGTATAAAACCTACTTATCAACCGCTATAAAATTGGTGTCGGGACTTAAGGTCTAATCTTTCACGCTTATCAAATTGGCGCCGTTGCCGGGGAGGCAATTGGTTTTAGGATTGGTGTTTATGTTTGTTAAGTAGTTGTAAATATATAGCTTGTGATGTTGTGTATATTTGTTTCTTGTGTTATTTTTCATTTTTAGTTTTTTTTTTAAGTTGTGTTGAGGTTTGTCTAAATATGCCTAGGTTGTTTGGGGACTTTCTTGAACTAGATCATAATGACCTACCATTTGTGGTGGATGATACAAGACCACAACCTATGATGTTTAGAGACTTCTCTCCATTGCAGTATTGGGACACCAATGAATGGGGACAAAATGAACCTCTAGGATATTCCCCTCTTTCATGCTTTGTGAATGATGAACTTGAGGTTAAACATTCTAGGCTTGAGGCTCAAATGGCCGGAATAACCCAAACTTTGAATGATATACGAGTTCAATTGAGTAGGGATGCACATTCATGTAATTGGTGCCAAGGAGGCAATCACACATTTCAATGTTATTCACATAACATGATCGAAGGTTATAGCCAATGGGACCAAAATTTTTTACCTTACCCTCACGCAAGTCTTGTAGGTCAATTGGACTATAATAAACAAGGGTTTAGCCATAGACAAAGCTTTGAGTACACCCTCCCTCCTAAGTTTGAACAACTTAGGAATAAGGAGACACCACTTATTGATGCATATGATGGCTTGGATGAAAATGATTTGTTAATTTGTCAAGAGCAAGCTAACATAGTGCATTCATGTGTGATATTGACATCTTACATGGAATTTAATGATTTGCATGAAATGGTAGATGTCATTAGGTGTATGTACAATGAGAAACACTTAAATGATTGTGATGCTCAATGTGATATAGATGAGGGTGAATCTCAAAATGAAATCCATGTTAGCTTTGATAAGGAAGATATGAATATTTTTAGTGAAATAGCTAACTTGGTTGAAAATAGCATTGTTGATGCATCCATATTCGAAATGTCTAATGATGGTGAAGAGACCATTGGAAAACTAAGAGGAAGAGCTACAACTTTCATGTGTTGGGTTTTTCCAAATTCGTTCTGGATCAAAAAGAAAACTGGCTCACAAACGAATGGAGCGCCGGAGAGAACTTCTCTGGCACACCGAAAATTCCAAGTTTGGAATTTCCAAAACTTCCAGACATTTCCAGCGCGCCGCTGGTGATCGCGAAGGGCCTGCAATTTTACACTTTTTGCCCTCCAACTTCAAAGTCAACAAGGGCATTATGGGCAATTAGGACACACATTTTCAGCCCTAATTCTCTTCATTATAAGGGGTTTTTGCATCAAAAGGAGAAAAAGGGGGAGAAGAGGAGAAAAAAAGAGGAACCCATCTTTTGTTAGTTTTGTAGTTAGTCATTAGTTAGGTTAGTTTTAGTTTTTAGAATAGAGAGTTCTTCCCTTGTTTGTTCTTAGAGTAGTGCTAGTTAGGGTTTCATTTTGGAAGCTCAATCTTTTGTACAAGGAAGGGAAATTCATCAACTATGTGGACAAAGCTTGTAATGAATGCTCACATTTATTGAAGAAGACTTCTCTCCATCAAAGATTGGTAGTTTTCGTTCTTTAATGTCATTTATTGCTTTGTATGTGCTATTTATTGTTTCCATGATGAATGCTCCAGCTATGTTAGGCTAGAGACTCTTGTGCTCCTTGGGTTGTTGTTGGCTAGGTTGATGCATTAAATGTTGCTTGATAGGGTTGAGCCTAGAGGATATCTAGGTGGGTAGGTTCTATGGATATTGAAGAGAAAAGTAGCTAGTTAGCTTAATTGTTAACTAGTAAGTGTTTGATAAAAGGCTTAAGTGAACCTCTAAGCCTTGGGGTTGGAAGTAGAATAGAGGAAATGCTTAAGTTGACCTTGCATCCACCATACATGAGGGAAAATGAATGGCATTCGTGCATTACGTTGGTTTGTGCACCCGGAGTCAAGAACTAAGCTAATTCTTGCCTCCGCCATAAAGGGAGAGTGCGCTTAGGAAGAGACTTTAGAGGGGAGTGACTAGGACCGGTTCTTGACTTCGCCATAAAGGGGGAACGGGTCTTGAGAGTGGTAAGATTGGGAGAACGTAGATGATACGGTTAGATAGGATTGAGTAGTTTTGCCTCCGCCATAAAGGAAGACAACTTCACCTAGCTAAATCCTCTAGATAGACGACCCTTTAGATCTAGCTTCAGCCATAAAAGTGGAGCTCAAAGGGAGTGGTTGTCCCTAGCCCTAGTGACACTTTAGGACGAACCCTAGATAGAGAATCCTTAGTAACCATAGCCGACAACACCCGAGAGCACATCATACCCTTCTTGACTTAAGATTGACGCTTTAGCATATTTTACTTGTTAATTAACATTCCTTTTTAGCTACTTGTTTTCACTTCCACTACAACACACACATTTTCACTAATTCCATAAACTCATCCCCTCCCTGTGAGTTTGACCCCTACTTCCTCTTGCTACACAAATGTCGGTGTCTTGATGCACCTTAAATGTCGTGAGGATTAGGGTTATAAATTTATTTGATTCGGTTAAACCTTAGCTTTTAACCCTAGCTCCAAAACCGCTATCAAATTGGTGCTGGGACTTAAGGTCTAATCTTTCACTCTTATCAGTTGATAAGATCATATTTTTCATCTTATTGTAATCGTTTTACTCATCTCTTGTGCGTCCTTGTAACGTGTTTTTATGTCGTTTTTATGTGTTTTTAACGTATTTTAGGACATTATGGCATGGGAGGAGCAACGGAGCAAAAGAGCGACAAAAAGAGCGCAATTCGAGAGCTGAGGCGGATGTGAACAAATGCTGAAGAACTCTGCTAGGGTTTAGTATTTCGATCATATCTCGCTCTATTTACGTCCAAATGGAATGATTTAGGTGCCATTGGAAAGCTAAGAGGAAGATATACAACTTTCATGTTTTGGGTTTCCAAATTTGTTCTGGATCATAGAGAAAACTGGTTCACAAACGAACGGCACGGCGAAGAGAACTTCACCGGCGTGCCGAAAATTCCAAGTTTGGAATTTCCAAAACTTCCAGACCTCTCTGGCAGGCCGGAGAGAATTCTGTGCAGCGCGCCGGAGACTACGGCGCGCCGCTGGTGATCGCGAAGGGCCTGCAATTTTACGCATTTTGCCCTCCAACTTCAAAGTCAACAAGGGCATTTTGGGCAATCGGGACACACATTTTCAGCCCTAATTCTCTTCATTATAAGGGGTTTTTGCAGCAAATGGAGAAAATGGGGAGAAGAGGAGAAAAAGAGAGGAAGCCATATTTTGTTAGTTTTGTAGTTAGTCATTAGTTAGATTAGTTTTAGTTTTTATAATAGAGAGTTCTTCTCTTGTTTGTTCTTAGAGTAGTGCTAGTTAGGGTTTCATTTTGGAAGCTCAATCTTTTGTACAAGGAAGGGAAATTCATCAACTATGTGGACAAAGCTTTTAATGAATGCCCACATTTATTGAAGAAGACTTCTCTCCATCCAAGATTGGTAGTTTTCCTTCTTTAATGTCATTTATTGCTTTGTATGTGCTATTTATTGTTTCCATGATGAATGCTCTAGCTATGTTAGGCTAGAGACTCTTGTGCTCCTTGGGTTGTTGTTGGCTAGGTTGATGCATTAAATGTTGCTTGATAGGGTTGAGCCTAGAGGATATCTAGGTGGTAGGTTCTATGGACATTGAAGGGAAAAGTAGCTAGTTAGCTTAATTGTTGACTAGTAAGTGTTTCATAAAAGGCTTGAGTGAACCTCTAAGCCTTGGGGTTGGAAATAGAATAGAGGAAATGCTTAAGTTGACCTTGCATCCACCATACATGAGGGAAAATGAATGGCATTCATGCATTACGTTGGTTTGTGCACCCGGAGTCAAGAACTAAGCTAATTCTTGCCGCCGCCATAAAGGGAGAGTGAGCTTAGGAAGAGACTTTAGAGGGGAGTAACTAGGACCGGTTCTTGCCTTCGCCATAAAGGGGGAACGGGTCTTGAGAGTGGTAAGATTGGGAGAACGTAGATGATACGGTTAGCTAGGATTGAGTAGTTTTGCCTCCGCCATAAAGGAAGACAACTTCACCTAGCTAAATCCTCTAGATAGACGACCCTTTAACTCTAGCTTCCGCCATAAAAGTGGAGCTCAAAGGGAGTGGTTGTCCCTAGCCCTAGTGACACTTTAGGACGAACCCTAGATAGAGAATCCTTAGTAACCATAGCCGACAACACCTGGGAGCACATCGTACCCTTCTTGACTTAAGATTGACGCTTTAGCATATTTTACTTGGTAATTAACATTCCTTTTTAGCTACTTGTTTTCACTTCCACTACAACACACACATTTTCACTAATTCCATGAACTCATCCCCTCCCTGTGGGTTCGACCCCTACTTCCTCTTGCTACACAAACGTCGGTGTCTTGATGCACCTTAAATGTCATGAGGATTAGGGTTATAAATTTATTTGATTCGTTAAACGTTAGATTTTAACCCTAGCTCCAAAACCGCTATCAAATTGGTGCCAGGACTTAAGGTCTAATCTTTCACGGTTATCAGAAATTAATACATTTCAAAAATCAGAATTTTTTTAGTTGAGCAATAACTCACTATTTTTAAAAAAAATAAAAAATAAACAAATATTGTTCGCAAGTGCACTATTACGTTTTTTTGCTTGACTCATTGAAAAGTATGCAATCTATAGATTTGTGCACTAAAATAGAGAATTTTAAAAAATCCCCAATTTCAGCGGGTTCACAAATTTTTGTCAAAAATGGAAAATTATAAATATTTCCCCAGAAAATTTATTTTCATTCACATTTTGCTCCCTACATGACTAAAATAATTTGATGTCATTATTTGTAGCAAGAGAAAATAAAAAAAAATCTAGAAACAATAATCATTTTTCTTGAGCGAGATATAAAACTCATGATCTTTGAAAAAAACAATACATAAAATTGCGAAATTATTGTCGTTGGATTTTATTTCTGGTCTACCTTTTCTATTCAATTTAAAAACAACACATATAATCTAACGACGTGTGTAAAAAAATAAAACAATGGTACATCATAATTTTTGGTGATCTATAACTCACGATTTTTCAAAAAAAGTTATAAAATCACAAAAAATATTGGATGCATTTTCTCTTTTTGGATTGTTTTTTGCACATAACTAGATAAGGAAATCGTAATCCATAGATTTGTATACAAAAAAATGAGAAAATTAAAAATTTTCAAAAATCAGCATTTTCGGTGAATTATAAATCATTATTGTTTAAAAAAATAGAAAATCACAAACAATAGTTAGCAAATGCTTTATTTGGTAATTGTTTTCCCGAACTCATTGAAAAGTATTTAATGTAGTGATTTGTGCACGAAAAAAGAAAGTTTAAAATTTTCAAAAATCACCATTTTCAGGGGTAAAATCACAAAAAATATTGGATGCATTTTATCTTTATTGGATTTTTTTGCACATAACTTGATAAGGAAGACGTAATCTATAGATTTGTATAAAAAAAAAAAGAGAAAATTAAAAATTTTAAAAAATCAGCATTTTCGGTGAATTATAAATCACTATTGTTTACAAAAATAGAAAATCACAAACAATAGTTTTGGTAATTGTTTTGCCGAAGTCAATGAAAAGTATGTAATGTAGTGATTTGTGCACAAAAAAAGAAAGTTTAAAATTTTCAAAAACCACCATTTTCAGGGGTAATTACTTATAGGTTTTTGTCAAAAATAGAAAATCCTAATATTTTGCCCACGAGATTTATTCGTATTTATATTTTGCACCCAACATAACTAATACAAAGTGCTCTTTTTTTTATCGTTTCTTGCACATAACTTGGTGACAAATATGTAGTCTAGAGATTTGTGTACAAAAACAAATATGAAATTAATACTTTTCAAAAATCAGTATTTTTTTTCGTTGAGCAATAACTCACTATTTTTTAAAAAAATAAAAAATAAACAAATACTGTTCGCAAGTGCACTGTTACGTTTTTTTTGCTTGACTCATTGAAAAGTATGCAATCTAGAGATTTGTGCACAAAAAATACAAAATTTTTAAAAATCACCATTTACAGTGGATTCACAATTTTTGGTCAAAAGTAGAAAATTATAAATATTTCCCCAAAAAATTTATTTTTATTCATATTTTGCTTCCGACATGACTAAAATGATGTTATCCCAGTATTTGTAGCAAGAGAAAATAAAATAAAAAATTCTAGAAACAATAATCATTTTTCTTGAGCGAGATATAAAACTCACGATCTTTGAAAAAAACAAGACATAAAATTGCGAAATTATTGTCGTTGGATTTTATTTCTGGTCTACTTTTTCTATTCAATTTAAAAAGAACACATATAATCTAATGACGTGTGTAAAAAAATAAAACAATGGTACATCATAATTTTTGGTGATCTATAACTCACGATTTTTCAAAAAAAGTTATAAAATCACAAAAAATATTGGATGCATTTTCTTTTTTTGGATTGTTTTTTGCACATAACTTGATAAGGAAGACGTAATCTATAGATTTGCATACAAAAAAATGAGAAAATTAAAAATTTTAAAAAATCAGCATTTTCGGTGAATTATAAATCACTATTGTTTACAAAAATAGAAAATCACAAACAATATTTTTGGTAATTGTTTTGCCGAACTCAATGAAAAGTATGTAATTTAGTGATTTGTGCACAAAAAAAGAAAGTTTAAAATTTTCAAAAACCACCATTTTCAGGGGTAATTACTTATAGATTTTTGTCAAAAATAGAAAATCGTAATATATTACCCACGAGATTTATTCGTATTTATATTTTTCACCCAACATAACTAATACAAAGTGCTCTTTTTTTATCGTTTCTTGCACATAACTTGGTGACAAATATGTAGTCTAGAGATTTGTGTACAAAAACAAATATGAAATTAATACTTTTCAAAAATCAGTATTTTTTTTCGTTGAGCAATAACTCACTATTTTTTTAAAAAATAGAAAATAAACAAATACTGTTCGCAAGTGCACTGTGACGTTTTTTTTGCTTGACTCATTGAAAAGTATGCAATCTAGAGATTTGTGCACAAAAAATACAAAATTTTTAAAAATCACCATTTTCAGTGGATTCACAATTTTTGGTCAAAAGTAGAAAATTATAAATATTTCCCCAAAAAATTTATTTTTATTCATATTTTGCTTCCGACATGACTAAAATGATGTTATCCCATTATTTGTAGCAAGAGAAAATAAAATAAAAAAATTCTAGAAACAATAATCATTTTTCTTGAGCGAGATATAAAACTCACGATCTTTGAAAAAAACAAGACATAAAATTGCGAAATTATTGTGGTCGAGTTTTTTTTATGGTCTACTTTTTCTTTTCAATTTAAAAAGAACACATATAATCTAACGATGTGTGTAAAAAAATAAAACACTTGTAAATCATAATTTACAAATGTTTTTTGCACATAACTTGATAAGAAATATGTAATCTATAGATTTCTATATAAAAAAAGAGAAAACCAATATTTTTCAAATATCAGCATTTTCTGTGAATTATAACTAACTATTTTTTTCAAAAATAGAAAATCACAAAAAATTGTTAGCAAATGCTCTAATTGGTAATTTTTTTGCCCACCTCAATAAAAAGTATGTAATGTTGTGATTTGTGCAAAAAAAAAGCAAGTTTACAATTTTCAAAAATCACCACTTTCAGGACTCTTTACTTATAGGTTTTTGTAAAAAATAAAAAATCGTAATATATTGCCCCACGAGATTTATTCGTATTCACATTTTGCACACAACATAACTAAAACAAAATGCTCTTTCTTTTATCGTTTTTTTGCACATAACTTGATGAGAAATATGTAATCTAGCGATTTGTGTACAAAAAAAATATGAAATTAATACTTTTCAAAAATCAGTATTTTTTTTGTTGAGCAATAACTCACTATTTTTAAAAAAAATAAAAAATTAACAAATATTGTTCGCAAGTGCACTATTACGTTTTTTTTCTTGACTCATTGAAAAGTATGCAATCTAGAGATTTGTGCACAAAGATAGAGAATTTTAAAAAATCCCCATTTTTAGCGGGTTCACAAATTTTTGTCAAAAATAGAAAATTATAAATATTTCCCCAGAAAATTTATTTTTATTCACATTTTGCTCCCTACATGATTAAAATAATGTGATGTCATTATTTGTAGCAAGAGAAAATAAAAAAAATTCTAGAAACAATAATCATTTTTCTTGAGCGAGATATAAAACTCACGATCTTTGAAAAAAACAAGACATAAAATTGCGAAATTATTGTGGACGAGTTTTTTTTATGGTCTACTTTTTCTTTTCAATTTAAAAAGAACACATATAATCTAACGATGTGTGTAAACAAATAAAACACTTGTAAATCATAATTTACAAATGTTTTTTGCACATAACTTGATAAGAAATATGTAATCTATAGATTTCTATATAAAAAAAGAGAAAACCAATATTTTTCAAATATCAGCATTTTCTGTGAATTATAACTAACTATTTTTTTCAAAAATAGAAAATCACAAAAAATTGTTAGCAAATGCTCTAATTGGTAATTTTTTTGCCCACCTCAATAAAAAGTATGTAATGTTGTGATTTGTGCAAAAAAAAAAAACCAAGTTTACAATTTTCAAAAATCACCACTTTCAGGACTCTTTACTTATAGGTTTTTGTAAAAAATAAAAAATCGTAATATATTGCCCCACGAGATTTATTCGTATTCACATTTTGCACACAACATAACTAAAACAAAATGCTCTTTCTTTTATCGTTTTTTTGCACATAACTTGATGAGAAATATGTAATCTAGCGATTTGTGTACAAAAAAAATATGAAATTAATACTTTTCAAAAATCAGTATTTTTTTTCGTTGAGCAATAACTCACTATTTTTTTAAAAAATAAAAAATAAGCAAATACTGTTCGCAAGTGCACTGTTACGTTTTTTTTGCTTGACTCATTGAAAAGTATGCAATCTAGAGATTTGTGCACAAAAAATACAAAATTTTTAAAAATCACCATTTTAAGTGGATTCACAATTTTTGGTCAAAAGTAGAAAATTATAAATATTTCCCCAAAAAATTTATTTTTATTCATATTTTGCTTCCGACATGACTAAAATGATGTTATCCCATTATTTGTAGCAAGAGAAAATAAAATAAAAAATTCTAGAAACAATAATCATTTTTCTTGAGCGAGATATAAAACTCACGATCTTTGAAATAACCAAGATATAAAATTGCTAAATTATTGTGGACGAGTTTTTTTTATGGTCTACTTTTTCTTTTCAATTTAAAAAGAACACATATAATCTAACGATGTGTGTAAAAAAATAAAACACTTGTAAATCATAATTAACAAATGTTTTTTGCACATAACTTGATAAGAAATATGTAATCAATAGATTTCTATAAAAAAAGAGAAAACCAATATTTTTCAATTATCAGCATTTTCTGTGAATTATAACTCACTATTTTTTTCAAAAATAGAAAATCACAAACAATTGTTAGCAAATGCTCTATTTGGTAATTTTTTTGCCCACCTCAATAAAAAGTATGTAATGTTGTGATTTGTGCACAAAAAAAAGCAAGTTTAAAATTTTCAAAAATCACCACTTTCAGGACTTTTTACTTATAGGTTTTTGTAAAAAATAAAAAATCGTAATATATTGCCCCACGAGATTTATTCGTATTCACATTTTGCACACAACATAACTAAAACAAAATGCTCTTTTTTTATCGTTTCTTGCACATAACTTGATGAGAAATATGTAATCTAGCGATTTGTGTACAAAAACAAATATGAAATTAATACTTTTCAAAAATCAGTATTTTTTTTGTTGAGCAATAACCCACTATTTAAAAAAAAAAAAAAAAAATTGTTCGCAAGTGCACTATTACGTTTTTTTGCTTGACTCATTGAAAAGTATGCAATCTAGAGATTTGTGCACAAAGATAGAGAATTTTAAAAAATCCCCATTTTGAGCGGGTTCACAAATTTTTGTCAAAAATAGAAAATTATAAATATTTACCCAAAAAAATTATTTTTATTCACTTTTTGCTCCCTACATGATTAAAATAATGTTATGTCATTATTTGTAGCACGAGAAAATAAAAAAAAATTCTACAAACAATAATCATTTTTCTTGAGCGAGATATAAAACTCACTATCTTTGAAAAAAACAAGACATAAAATTGCGAAATTATTGACGTTGGATGTTATTTCTGGTCTACTTTTTCTATTCAATTTAAAAAGAACACATATAATCTAATGACGTGTGTAAAAAAATAAAACAATGGTACATCATAATTTTTAGTGATCTATAACTCACGATTTTTCAAAAAAAGTTATAAAATATCTAAAAATATTGGATGCATTTTCTCTTTTTGGATTGTTTTTTGCACATAACTTGATAAGGAAGACGTAATCTATAGATTTGTATACAAAAAAAAATGAGAAAATAAAAATTTTTAAAAAATCAGCATTTTCGGTGAATTATAAATCACTATTGTTTACAAAAATAGAAAATCACAAACAATAGTTTTGGTAATTGTTTTGCCGTACTCAATGAAAAGTATGTAATGTAGTGATTTGTGCACAAAAAAAAAGAAAGTTTAAAATTTTAAAAAACCACCATTTTCAGGGGTAATTACTTATAGATTTTTGTCAAAAATAGACAATCGTAATATATTGCCCACGATATTTATTCGTATTTATATTTTGCACCCAACATAACTAATACAAAGTGCTCTTTTTTTATCGTTTCTTGCACATAACTTGGTGACAAATATGTAGTCTAGAGATTTGTGTACAGAAACAAATATGAAATTAATACTTTTCAAAAATCAGTATTTTTTTTGAGCAATAACTCACTATTTTTTTAAAAAATAAAACATATACAAATACTATTCGCTAGTGCACTGTTACGTTTTTTTCCTTGACTCATTGAAAAGTATGCAATCTAGAGATTTGTACACAAACAATACAAAATTTTTAAAAATCACCATTTTCAGTGGATTCACAATTTTTGGTCAAAAAAGTCGTGTCATTTTTTTACCCATTTCAATAAGGAACATACAATCTAGTGATTAGCCGTGGGCATGTTTGAATCGACGGGTTTTGTTTTTTCTTCCTCCTGCTAGTTTCTTTCCTTCTTTAGAATTATCATCCTAGGTTTCCATGGAGGCCCTTCAGCCGAGGGCTGAAGGGCTACCGGTGAAGCACCAGCCACCACCGGACTTTTCACAGAAATCCTTCGCACAAATATTCACCAAAACTGCTCAACCGCTAGTGGATATTCCTCTCTCCACTCACAGGGGTGAGGTTGCAATAAAAATTTCGTCTTCGGATATTGATCGTCTTGCTGTCCCATTCAAGCTTGCTCTAGTCGGTAAGTTTTCGCACGGTCGTCCTTCGCTGGAGGAAACGAGGAAAGCGTTCTCAAAGCTGGATTTTAAAGGCTCTCTGGATGTTGGGTTGATCGATTACAGACATGTTCTCTTGAGGTTCCATAATGAGGCGGATTTTCATAGGGTCTGGACACGGGGGATTTGGCAGCTTGGGAAATTCCCTATGAGGGTCTTCAAGTGGACACCAGATTTTCAGACGTCTAAGGAGACATCGGTTGTCCCTGTTTGGTTTGAACTACCAAACTTGCCTATTCACTTGTTTGATAAAAGCGTCCTTTTTTCAATAATGAAGGCAGTGGGGGTGCCTCTCTCAATCGATTCGGCAACACTAAATTTGTCAAGACCTAGCGTGGCTAGGGTTAACGTGGAGATCGACCTGCTGCGGGATACTCCTTCAAGAATATGGATTGTTCATGGGGACGAAGGAGACGGTTTCTGGCAGAGTATCGTCCCCGAAAAATTGCCATCTTATTGCAGCACATGATGATAAGGGCAAGGATAAGGGCAAGGAGAAGGCCACTCTCTCTTTGCAATTGCCACAGATGGATAAAGAGAAGAAAACGAGGTCAACTTCACAGATTGCGAAGTCGTTGATATTGCTGAAACGCGATGAGACACTTCTGGAATCTGCGATGAAGTTGGTGGAGGACGATCCCAAGCATGTCGGCACAGATATTGTTTTGAAAATTGTTTATGATGAGGTCGGTTCTCAATTCCTTAACATTGACGTTAATTTTATAAAAGATCCTGGGTCAGAAGTACCAGTTCGAGATTTGAATGAGCAAAGGAAAGGGATGGAGTCACCGTCTTCGAATCGGCGGGATCAGGTGGATAAGGAAAATGATGCAGAGATTAATTTATCTTCAAACAAGTTGGTACCTGTGGAAGAATCCAGGCGACTGGAGGTTAGTGGAAAAAATTTTAATAATTGGGAATATGTTTATAAAGCTGTGTCTGGGTGCGCGTCATCCATTAATATTGTTGATAAAGACCAACTGAATTCTTTTGCACATGTTCAAGATCCCTTGATTTCTAATAGATTGCCTTCACATGTGATTATTTCAAACGTGGAGGGGATTGATGATGAGGTTTTGAGTATATCTGGAAACGACAATATTGTTGATCATGGGTCTCCTTTGCCCAATGATCCTGTATCCAATTCAGTGAATATTAGTGGAGATTGCTTCATTGTTGCAACGGGAACTGATAAGGACTTTGTGGGTTTACCTCGTCTTTTACCGGATGCTGATGCTGGGATACATGATGGAGACGAGGAGAAATCGCAAAATGTAGTGTTGCAAGAGACAGATTCAGATGATGAAATTGAGGACTCCTTCTCTATACATTCAGCAGATGGTAATAGTTTTGGAGTTTTAGAGAGAGATACACATGCTGATCTCAATTTGGATTCCTCAGTAGCTAAAAACATAAAAAATCAGAAAACTATGGTATTACAACCTCAACGAGCCCGCAGGTCGAAAAAAGGTAAAGCTGAAACTCATTATTTAAGTGGTTATAAATGTTGAAAGCCATGTTTTGGAATGTATGGGGTGTAGCAAATGTCGCAACTCAACGCCGTTTAAAGAAAATGATACGCATGTATAAATTACAATTACTATGTATATCTGAACCGAAATTGCCTTTATCTGATATGGAGGATATAAAAAGGAGGTTGGGATTTGCACACTGCTTAGCTAATGACGAAGGTATATTGTGGGTTTTGTTCTCCCAGCATTTGATGTGTCAAACAATATTGAAAGAGGCGCAATCTTTAACAGTACAAATATCTGTGGTGGGGTCTCAGGCTCAGTATCTGGTATCATTTGTCCATGCATTCACTACTGTGGTAGCTAGACGATCACTATGGGAAGATTTGATGGGTTTGAATTCTAATGGATCACCATGGCTTGTGATTGGGGATTTTAATACGATCTTGGACCCGACTGAAAAGAGAGGAGGGTCTCCTTTTTCTATTAGGGACGCAATGGATTTTAATACATTCATCACAGATACTGGTTTATTAGATTGTGGTTTTATTGGTTCCGATTACACTTGGTGTAATAACTGGCAACGAAGGCCGAGGCTATGGAAGCGGCTGGATCGTGCCTTGAAGAATATGGTGTGGAATTCAAGTTTCAAAACTACAGTTCATCACTTAAGTAGAACCTGCTCTGATCACTGCCCTCTGTTGATCTCCGTTGAAGATAATGAGGAAAGTATTAGAAGGTATTTTAAATTTATGAACTTTTGGGTTGGAAGAAGGGATTTCTTGAAAGTGGTGCAAGATGCTTGGCATGGATACACTGGAGGAGGCAGACCAATGGTAAAGCTTTGGCAAAAAATGAAAAGTACAAGGGCTGCTCTCATTCATTGGAATAAAATGGTGGTAGGGGATATATTTGAGGCCATAAAATCAGCAGAGGAAGTAGTGCAAATGGCTGAAATACAGGTATAGACGGATACTTCGGACACTGCTTGGAATGAGTACAATCGTACTCAGGCTCAACTCAAGAAACTCTTGGGGGAGGAGGAAACATTTTGGAAGCAAAAAGCTCATTTAAAATGGGAGAAAGATGGAGATAGGAATACAAGTTTCTTTCATAATCATGTGAAAGGAAGAAGGGCATCAAATGCGATTCATAGAATAAAGGGACAAGAGGGGATGTGGCTGGAGGATCCAAGGTCTATTGCGCATGAAGCAATTCGATATTTTCATAATCTATTCACGGAGCAACATGGAGTAGTGGATTTGGAGAGTCTAAGTAGGATACCATGTTTATTAACTTTGGAAGATAACAATGCACTAACTGCTCGGCCCACTAAAGAGGAAGTCCATGTAGTGGTTAAGGAGTTTGATGGAGATTCAGGGCCAGGACCAGATGGATTTACGAGCTGTTTTTTTCTATCAGCCTGGGAGATTATTGGAGAGGATGTTTTCCAAGCAGTGCTAGAATTCTTTGCCGGAGGTTCTTTCCCTAGATCATTTACATCAACGTCCCTAGTTCTTATTCCCAAGAAGAAAAATTGTGAAGGAATGGTGGATTACAGACCGATAAGCTTATGCACAGTACTGAACAAAATTGTTACTAAGATTTTGTCTAACAGATTGGCAACGGTACTACCTCAATTGATTTCAGAGCAACAAAGTGGTTTTGTACGTGGACGAAAAATTGCTGATAATGTGTTGCTAGCTCAAGAATTAGTGCACACAATGGGAGGTCGAATGCACAAGCACAATGTCATATTAAAGTTGGATATGGCAAAAGCTTATGACAGAGTTTCTTGGAATTTTTTGCTTCAAGTACTGCGAAGGTTTGGATTTGGAGAAACATGGATAGACATGATTTGGCGGTGCATTTCAGACTGTTGGTTTTCAGTGATCATAAATGGCCAGTCTCATGGTTTCTTTAAGTCAACGAGGGGACTACGACAAGGTGACCCACTGTCTCCTATGTTGTTCATTTTAGCAGCGGAGGTTTTATCAAGGGGTCTCAATCACCTAGTGAATGTGCGACAATTTCTGCCATTTAAGACGACTAGAGGAGCCCCTGTGGTGACACATTTGGCTTATGCGGATGACATTTTAATCTTCGCAACTGCTAAAAGGAAATCATTAGAATGCACTATGCGTATTCTTGAAGAATATCAACGGGTCTCTGGCCAATTGATCAATGTGGGAAAATTGCATTATTTTACACATCCAAGAGCTCATCATGGGATTCATACTATTATTCGTCAGCAGACAGGTTTTGTCCAGAAGGAGTTTCCTATGATATATTTGGGATGTCCAGTTTTTGTTGGGCGTACTCGGGCTAGTTTGTTTGCTGATATGATAGGAAAGATTCAGCAAAGAATTATGTCTTTTCATAGGCGGTTTCTATCTTTTGGTGGAAGGATTATTCTCATTAGAAGTGTCCTCTCATCTATGGCGATACATTTATTGGCAGTTTTAAATCCACCTAGAAGAGTTTTACATATGATGCATATGCTATTTGCAAAATTCCTATGGGGTGGCAGCTGCGAGGAAGGAGGTATTCATTGGATTGCTTGGCAAAAGCTGTGTCTCCCACAAGATGAGGGCGGTGTTGGTTTTCGTGACTTGCAAGATGTGGTTTCGGCATTCTCAATTAAAATGTGGTGGGAATTTCGTATGGTGAAGTCTTTGTGGGCTAGATTCATGCATACAAAATACTGTGGATCCTCTCATCCAATGGCTGTTGAAGAAAGATTGGTGGATTCTTATGTGTGGAAACGGATGTTGCGCATAAGACACATATGTGAGGAGAATATTGGATGGATTATGGGCGAAGGGAATATGGATATTTGTTATGATAACTGGTTAGGCAGTGGACCTCTAACTGAGTGGTCCGATAACACGAAGCGACAGGTAGCGAGTTTTGTTAATGGAGACTCGTGGGATACTGAGGCTCTGGAGGATTTGTTCCCACAGGAAGTCATTAATCAAATCTTAACTTGCCCGATTCCATTGCTAGGCACACAAGATACCATGGTATGGATGCCTCTAGATGCAGGGAAGTTCATGACTAAGTCGGCATTTGAGATGATACGACATAGACAAGGAGTTAATCCGATGTTAGCCAATTTGTGGGATGCTTATATTCCTTTGAGGATTTCTTTTTTTGGATTAAGACTTTCGTTTGGTAGGTTGCCATTAGCTGAATGGTTGTTGAAAATTGGGATGGCGGATCCCTTCCCTTGCTTATGTTGTGGATTCTCGAATACGGAATCTATTTCTCATGTGTTTAGTGATGGGCCTTTTGCTACTCAGGTATGGACACACTTTGCATATGAGTGTGGCATTCGGAGACGAGGGCCAGGATGGCGTGGATGGTGGCACGGCTGGTGGAATTGTAAGGGTTCGTCTCTTTTTCGGTACATGTGCAGGATAACGCCGTTGATGATTTGCTGGCATTTATGGAAAAGGCGAAATGGTGCATGGTTCGATAATAAGCCAGGGGATGTTCACTTGGTGCAATCAAGGATTATGACTGATATCTATAATGCTGTAACATCTAAATTTCCTCGGCATGACTTTCAAATATGTGCTTGGCCGCATATGGTGAGTTCGGCACAACAATGGTCCGGAAAAAGACCATTACGTTGGATAAGGTGGATGAGACCGCCAGACTCATTTGTTAAGATGAATATTGAAACTACTAAGGTTGGGGGATTTAGTGGAGGTGGAGTGGTGGTTAGAGATGCGCATGGTCGACTGGTGGTTGCTATATCAATTGGTTTCAGAGATACTAATGCAATAGAAACGGAGGTATGGTCCATATATGAGGGTATAAAACATTGTGCGGCACGAGGTTTAAAGGTTATGGTGGAGCTAACGTCTACAGTGCTGATTGGTATGTTACATGATCGAGGAAATACGCCATGGTTTCTGCGGTCCACTATGGAAAGGTTACATCAATTGAATTGTATTGCTAGTGTACAATTGGTTGATCGGACAAGGAATAACCCAGCACAATTATTGGCAAAGATGGGATGTGACTCTCAAGTATGTAAAATATATTTGCTTCATTCTGATCTTCCTCAGTGTGTGAGGGGGTCCCTCAATCTTGATGGTATGTCGATGCCTACATTAGCCAGGAGTTATAGGTGATAGAATTTTTATGATTTCAGTCTTCTATTCCAATGTAAGGGAGGAGTCCTCCTGTTCATTGACTTTTTGTAATATTTTGTGGCTATTAATAAATGAGGCAGTGGCGCCCCCCCCCCCCCCCCCCGCATATGGGATGATTAGCCTTAAAAAAAAAAAAAAAAAAAAACAATTTTTGGTCAAAAGTAGAAAATTATAAATATTTCCCCAAAAAATTTATTTTTATTCATATTGTTAATGCAAACTGAGTTGGCATTTATTTAATTGGCTTGATTTTTTGGCAAAGATAATGAAAGCTTTTATTAAAGGCAAAATCAAATAAAATCAATCTAAGCAAGGAAGATTGATTTGATGATTAATGCCATATGGATAATTATGGAACTTATCTTGGTTTTCTTGGAAGATATCTATCTTTGGAAAAGATAAGTCTCAAGGCACAAGTGTTTCCATCTTCTCATTTAAATTATTTTGGAAACAATCTCGAAGATAAACGTGGAGATTTGAAGTGTGTCTATGATATTTCCATTCGAATTATTTGGAAATATTCTTGGATAAACATGGAAGGATTTTTGTGTGCCTATATGAAGCTTTCCATCACACGGTTTTCATGTGTGAGTTTTTGATTTTTCTTTCGGTCTTCTTGAAGACTGTATACACACTTCTTTGGTGAGTTTAATTAAAAGTGTGTTGGCTTGAAGGATCTTGAAGGTGCTATATTTGTGTTTCTTGATTCAAGCATAGAACTCGTGAGGAGTTCAAACGTGGGCAAGGGGACTTGCTTAACCACGGATTTCGGGAGGAATCAACACAAGTCGAGGGGAGCTCGCACAATCCGTTCACTGCAGAAGTTAGGAAGCAGCAGTAACTAAGATAAGATGGTGTCTTACCTAGTGTCATACTGAATGTCTTGTAACTTGTGAACATAGTGGATTGTCCTTTCTGGGCGTGGCCCCGCAGACGTAGGCAATTGCCGAACTGCGTTACCAACCTCCTGTCTATTTATTTTTCGCATTTTTTAATACTGTCCATTTGCATTTTATTACCGGTGTCACTCACCCACTGGGACACCGCGCTACTAATCTAGATCTTTCAATTGGTATCAGAGCGGGTCGTCTTTGTTTCTTAGGCGGGATCCGTAGGACTTGATCTTGGTTGGTTTGTGTGATGGACTCTATGAAGGAAGGAGGTTCAACAATGCGTCCACCTCTCTTGGATGGAAGCAACTATGCATATTGGAAGGCAAGAATGAGAGCCTTTATCAAAGCCATTGACGAGAAGGCATGGAAATCAATTCTAGTTGGATGGGATCCTCCAACGACTGATACTGATGGTGTCAAAACTCTCAAGCCCGAAGAGAGTTGGTCTGCTGCTGAAGATGCCTTGGCAAACAGTAACTCAAAGGCACTTAATGCCATATTTAACGGAGTAGATCCAGCACAGTTCAGACTTATTTCCACATGCGTGGTTGCTAAAAAGGCATGGGAAATTCTGCAAACCACTCATGAAGGAACCTCAAGTGTAAAAATATCAAAGATGCAGATTCTGGCTACAAGATTTGAAAACTTGAGGATGCATGAAGACGAAAGCATTACAGAATTCAACGTCAAACTGTGTGATATTGCCAACGAAGCATTTGCCCTTGTTGAAAGTTTTTCAGAAGAAAAGATTGTGAGGAAAACCTTAAGATCTTTGCCTCAACGCTTTGCTCATAAAGTTACTGCCATTGAGGAAGTAAAAGACATCTCAAAGATGAAGCTGGAAGAATTGATGGGATCCCTTATAACTTTTGAGATGAATATGGGAGTAGATATGGAAGCAAAGAAAAACAAGGAGCTTGCCTTAAAAGCAGAAATGCAGCAGGTGGACAATTCTGGAGATGATGACCTTGGACACTCCTTAGTATTAATATCTAAAAACTTCAGCAAAATACTGAAAAAATATAGCAGAGGTAATTCGGGTGTCAGAGGCAGTGTCAGTAACACCAAGAATGAGGCGGCAAACAATAGAAAGTTCAGGGACGAAAATCAAATGTCTTATCAATCATTCAAACATAAAGGAATTAAGTGCAGAGAATGTGATGGTTGTGGGCATGTTCAAGCAGATTGTGCTAATACCTTGAGAAGAAAGAGGAATTCACTTAACACAACTTGGAGTGAAGATGATTCTGACAAGAAGACGAGTTTCAGAACAACCATGTGGCTTTCACCTCTAAGACTGAACAATCTGATCGTGGTAAGAAAACAGATGTTACACAAAGTGTCACTGGTAATGGGTCAACTTATCTAGATGAAGATGAAGATTTTGTTACAGAGGAAGATATCCTGGTGGAGTTCAAGAATCTTCATGACAAGTGGACAGAACTTTTGAGAGTGAATCAGCAACTTCATACATAGGTTGGAGATCTGCAAAACGAAAGGGACAATCTTCAAAAATCTAACACTGATCTGGTTATAAAGCTGAAAGGAAGTCAACAATAAGTGAAGACCTTGACCAACGAGTTGAATCACATAAAGAAAGGAGTTAAGATGCTAAATTCAGGTGCTTCCACGCTGGATGAAATTCTCAAAGTTGGTCAATCAAGTGGTGACCATTCAGGAATGGGATACAAAGGAGAAAACTCAGTGTCACAGCCCGTGTCACAACCCATGTCACAGTCAGTGTCACTATCAGAGGATAAATCCCTAAAGAAGCAGGTTGCTGTGAATCAGTTACATTCTTATTATTCCTATCATGCTCCAGATGGAAGAGGTAACAGATTTATACCTATTTGTCATTACTGCAATCGTCATGGTCATATTCGTCCTAGATGTTTTATCTATCTTGCTGAGTTAAGACAAGGTACTGCTAGAAACTTTGCTTCTCGCAGAAATACACAACAGAGCTGGGTAATGAAGCCTAATTACAGGTACAATTTCACATACACGGCACTACAGGCTGCCACAACAGATGAGTGGTATTTTGACAGTTGATGCTCCAGGCATATGACTGGTGACAATAATTTTTTGAAGGATGTGGTGTCTGGAAGAATGGGAAAAGTAACTTTTGGCAATGGTGTCACAGCTCGTGTCATTGGAAAAGGAACTGTAAATGTGCCTTGGTTACCAAAGTTAGATAATGTACTGCTGGTAGATGACCTGAAGGCAAATTTGCTCTGCATTAGTCAATTGTACGATCAAGATTTGGATGTAAATTTCACCAAGAAAAATTGCAAGGTGATTGATCAAAACAACAACTGCATCATGGAAGGAGTAAGATCAAGGGATAATTGCTATCTTATCTCTCCATGTCAACATGTTTTCGATCGAGTATGGAAGATTCAATTCTATGGCATCGAAAATTGGGTCATATGAATATACGGATGTTGCAGAACATAGTTACTAAATGAGCAGTCCGGGGGATTCCTCAACTGAAGTTTGATGAAAGCAGGATATGCGAACCATGTCAGATTGGTAAACAAACAAAGGTGTCATATCCCAAGTCACAGACACCAGGAACAACTCGTGTGTTAGAACTGCTCCACCTGGATTTGATGGGTCCTATGTCAGTAGAAAGTATTGGAGGAAAACGATATGCATATGTATCTGTTGATGATTTCTCTCGGTATACATGGATTGAATTTCTTCGTGAAAAATCCGACACATTTAATGCCTTTAAAGCATTGTGTCTACGTCTTCAGCGTGAAAAGGGATGTGCTATTTTGAGGATTGTACGAATTCATAGTGATCATGGGAGATAGTTTGAAAACTCAGATTTCTCAGACTTCTGCAATCAGCATGGAATAAGTCATGAGTTCTCTGCACCTAAAACTCCTCAGCAAAACGGAGTTGTAGAACAGAAAAATCGAACTATAGCAGAGATGTCAAGCGTCATGTTACACAAGAAAAATATTCCACAGAAATTCTGGGCTGAAGCAATGAACACAGCATGCTACACTATAAATCGTGTATACCTTCGTGGAGGCACTGAGAAGACGCCCTATGAAATATGGAAAGGTAGAACTCTGAATGTTAACTATTTTCATCCTTTTGGTAGTTCTTGTTATGTGTTGAATGACAGGGAATATAAAGGGAAGCTCGATCGCAAGAGTGATGAAGGTATTTTTCTTGGGTATGCTATTAATAGTCGAGCTTATCGAGTTTACAACAAAAGGACTCGAACTGTGATGGAATCTGCAAATATTCAAGTTGATGATTCTCTGGAAGTAAGTACTGTTCCTAATGAAGATATTACAGATTCTCTACCTGAAGTAAGTTCCAGTGTTCCAGACAGTGTTTCATCTAGTGTCACAGGTGGTGTCACTGATCAGAATGCAGAAAGTGATAATGTGAATGATGTCACTTTACCTCACAGGCAGCCCTCTACTCGTGTACAGAAGAATCATCCTACTGCTGAAATTATTGGAAGTTTGACTGATGGTGTTCGTACAAGAGAAAATCCGAGAGTAAATTATAGAGAAATGATTCAAATGGCTTGCTACACTTCCTCTATTGAGCCAAAGAATGTGAAAGAAGCTATGGAAGATGAATACTGGATTGGTGCAATGCAAGAAGAACTTGATCAATTCACTCGCAATCAAGTTTGGGATCTCGTACCATGTCCTCCTAATGTGAATGTTATTGGCACAAAATGGATATACAAGAACAAGAGTGATGAGCTTGGCAATATCACTCGTAACAAGGCTCGATTAGTTGCTCAGGGATATACTCAAATTGAAGGAGTTGACTTTGATGAGACATTTGCTCCAGTTGCTCGCCTTGAGTCTATCCGGTTCTTGCTAGCAATTGCATGAGTATTGCGATTCAAGTTGTATCAAATGGATGTGAAGAGTGCGTTCCTCAATGGTCTTCTTAATGAGGAGGTGTATGTTGCTCAACCAAAGGATTTTGAAGACCCTCATCATCCCGAGTTTGTCTACAAATTGAAGAAGGCATTGTATGGGCTCAAACAAGCTCCTAGGGCTTTGTATGAGAGGCTGACTCAGTACTTGTTAGCCAAAGGATATGAGCGAGGGGAGTAGATAAAACCCTTTTCATTCGCCAAGTGAAAGGTCAGTTTTTACTTGCTCAAATTTATGTTGATGATATAGTGTTTGGCTCAGTGTCACAGGCAATGGTGGATGAATTTGTTGCTCAAATGACTGGGGAATTTGAGATGACCATGGTTGGTGAGCTTACTTATTTTCTTGGGCTTCAAATTCAACAACGACATGATGGAATCTTCATTTCTCAAAGCAAGTATGCAAAGAATTTGCTGAAGAAATTTGCATTAGAAAATGCCCGTCCAAGGAGAACACCTATGGGAACTCATGAGAAAATTTCCAAAGATGAAAAGGGAACTCCGATTGATGCAAGTCTTTACAGAAGTATGATTGGCAGCCTCTTGTACCTAACTGCTAGTCGTCCTGATATCTGCTTTAGTGTTGGATTATGTGCTCGATTTCAGGCAGAACCTCGCGAGTCACACCTGGTGTCAGTCAAAAGGATTCTCAAATATATTTGCGGAACAACTGATTATGGAATTTGGTACTCCTTTGATACAAACACCAACTTAGTTGGTTACTGTGATGCTGACTGGGCTAGAAGTTCAGATGATCGAAAAAGCACTTCTGGTGGATGTTTTTATTTGGGAAATAATTTGGTGTCATGGTTCAGTAAGAAGCAGAAATCTATTTCTTTGTCTACGGTCGAAGCAGAATACATTGCAGCTGGTAGTTGCTGTACACAGCTTCTCTGGATGAAGCAGATGCTGAAAGATTATGGTGTCAAACAGGATGTCATGACACTCGACTGTGATAATATGAGTGCGATCAATATTTCAAAGAATCCTGTTCAGCATTCAAGGACAAAACACATTGATATTCGACATCATTTTATTCGATCTCTTGTGGAGGATAAAATCATTGCTTTAGAACACATGGTGACAGAAAAACAAATTGCTGATATTTTCACTAAAGCATTGGATGGGGCAAGATTTGAAGAACTGAGGTCTTCTCTAGGCCTTTGTGTTATGTGAAGAAGTTCTTCAAAAGTGTAAGTTCTTTTGTATTGTATTTATTTTTGTAGCAATATATATATACAAAAATAACAGAAAAAGCAAAAAATAGTAGAATAGCTAGTGTTTTTGTCTCTTTGGGTTTCCCGCCTTCAGATTTTTGGCAAGATTGTAGCTGTGGATATGATCTTATGGGTTTCTGATCTCCAACGCATCAAATGACACGTGGGATGATTGTACATTTCTGGCGAGTTTCAAGGCATTGAAATGTCACACTATGACAAGAACTTTATGACTGCCCCTATTCTTCGACATCTATTTCTCTCTAAGTTACTTTGAGTTCTTTCAAGGTTTTAGTCTTCTTGAATTTTTTATCACTCCTTGATTTCTTCAGAGTTCACCGTTTCATCTCTACTGATCATAATCTGAATTTGTGCAAATTCAATTGAGCCAAGTACCATTTCATTTCGACAATGTCTCAGAACAAGTCTTCTGCCAGTAGGGTTACTGAAACACTAGATGATGATCAGGTTCATGTTGTGATTACTGCTGCAACTCCAATTCAATCTATTGACACCACAGGAGTAAGAACACGATTTGAACATGCAAGTAGTGGTCCATATCAGATGAGTGTTGTACCCCCCAAAGCACCAAGAGGTTGTAAGGTTTATGCTGAACCAAAAAGAAGGAGATCCCAACTGAGGGATGAAGATTTAGATGAGGACTGGACTGAACAAGGAGATGTCAAAGGCGATGTTGCTCCTGATAAAGGTAGTGATTCAGACGATGATGAAGATGAAGAATCTTCTGCTGATGAAGAAGGCTCTGCCGATGATGATGGATCTCCTGATGATGGTGACGGTCACTTAGAGAATGCTGAAGAACATGATCTTTCTGACTCAGAAACAGTAAAGCCAGCTAAGGCCAAACGACAGAAAGCAACAACCGCCCCTGAATTCCAGCGAGTCACTCGCTCAAGGTCAGTGTCAAAGGGAAAGTCCCTTGTTATGACAAGTAAGTCATCATCTTCTGATGTTAATTTGGATGACTTCAAATCTGAATATAATGCTGGGTTGTGGACTCGAGTGTGTAAAAGAACTATTTCGAATGAGAGAAATATTCATGAAGGGGATTTCAAGGAATGCCGAGAGCTAGTAGAACAATTAGTCAATCAAGGCCTTGGAAGGACAATTAAGGGAATCAGGCCTTATGTGAAAAGGGTAGTACAGGAATTCTATTGCAATTTAGATTCAAAAGTGAAGGACTTTGATAATCCCGATGGTGGTCAAGTATTTGTGAGGAATCATGTGTATAATTTTTCCCCAGATGTTATAAATACACATCTCGGATGTCATTGGGCTAATGTAGAAGAATTCATTCCTGATTTCAATAAGATCATTATTGATGTCACAGGTGGTGTTAGACGTGTTTGGCCAAGGGGGAAAGATTTTCCAGCTTCCCAACTATCTGTGAAGTATGCAATCTTGCATAAGATTGCTATGAGGAACTGACTGCCAACTTCCCATGGATCTGGGGTGAATAAGGGAATGGCTACCCTACTGTACAAGATTGGAAATTTTGTGGAGTTTGATGTTGGGCAGTTCATATTTGATCAAATTGTTAAACATGCTGATTGTAAGAATGAGAGGCTGGCTTATCCATTTCCAAGTCTGATTTATGCAATTCTGGCATCACAAGATCCTGTAATTAGACCTAGAGAGGTTTTGGAAACTGATAGGGAGGAGATCAGGATAAGTTATAAGCTGCTGATGGGTGACCATATTAATGACATGGACAATGTCTCAGATAATGTCACTGACACGGAGGATTTTGAAAATACTGTGCTACTGACTCTCACCATCAAGGTGCTAGAAGATGAGCTGAAAACTTTGTTGGAACAGCAGACAGAGATTGAAAAGCGAAGGAAGGAGATTTTTGGAATTCTTGATGATCTTGTTGCCCTCAAGACAACAAAAGATGTTGCAGCTGAATCTGCTGAAAGGAGAAATAATGTTGCTGAACAGTTTGCCACTGCTGCATCTGCTGGAGTTGAGTCTTCAAAAGTCCCTCCTGATGTCACATCTGATGTTACTGCAGGTATACTTCAGACTTTATCTCCTATTTTTACAGAATCTGTATTGGAGCCAACACAACCTATTGTTGAGGAGATTGTTGATGAGGAGATCATTTTGGAGGATATTTCTGTTCCTGTTGATCTTTCTGATGATGTCACTGCCAGTGTTACACCTGATGTTCCTGACAGTTCTGTCCCTTCCAGCGCCCAATCTGGTGGGTTTCCTGCTGGTTCAGATGTGAGAATTCCAGAAGCTGCTGCGGGTGTTCACCTACTAGCAGAGTCAGTTGGTCTTGTACCTTATGATGAGGAGGAGTCTGATTAATTACTCTGATATTCTGATCATTGATGATTGCTTAAGACAATATGTTATGTGTTATTATTGCTTTTGTGGCCCTTTTGTCTTTTTATGGCAAAAAGGGGGAGTAATTTTGTGGGGATCTTGAATGTTTGGTTTGTAATCCCTAAACCTATGTATGCTGGGAAACTTGGTGTCTCTTGCTGTGTCTCGCATAATGTCTTATGCAGATGTTTCTTTACCAAGTGCGTATTAAGGGGGAGTTTATATCAACACATCCGATTCAGCATACAGGGGGAGATTGGATTTTACCAAAAAATGCCAAAAGGGGAGATTGTTAATGCAAACTGAGTTGGCATTTATTTAATTGGCTTGATTTTTTGGCAAAGATAAGGAAAGATTTTATTAAAGGCAAAATCAAATAAAATCAATCTAAGCAAGGAAGATTGATTTGATGATTAATGCCACATGGATAATTATGGAACTTATCTTGGTTTTCTTAGAAGATATCTATCGTTGGAAAAGATAAGTCGCAAGGCACAAGTGTTTCCATCTTCTCATTTAAATTATTTTGGAAATAATCTTGAAGATAAACGTGGAGATTTGAAGTGTGCCTATGATATTTCCATTCGAATTATTTGGAAATATTCTTGGATAAACATGGAAGGATTTTTGTGTGCCTATATGAAGCTTTCCATCACACGGTTTTCATGTGTGAGTTTTTGATTTTTCTTTCGGTCTTCTTGAAGACTGTATACACACTTCTTTGGTGAGTTTAATTAAAAGTGTGTTGGCTTGAAGGATCTTAATGCAACATTTTTGAAGGTGCTATCTTTGTGTTTCTTGATTCAAGCATAGAACTCGGGAGGAGTTCAAACGTGGGCAAGGGGACTTGCTTAACCACGGATTCCGGGAGGAATCAACACAAGTCGAGGGGAGCTCGCACAATCCGTTCACTGCAGAAGTTAGGAAGCAGCAGTAACTAAGATAAGATGGTGTCTTACCTAGTGTCATACTGAATGTCTTGTAACTTGTGAACATAGTGGATTGTCCTTTCTGGGCGTGGCCCCGCAGACGTAGGCAATTGCCAAACTGCGTTACCAACCTCCTGTCCATTTATTTTCCGCATTTTTTAATACTTTCCATTTGCATTTTATTATCGGTGTCACACCCAGTGTCACTCACCCACTGGGACACCGCGCTACTAACCTATATCTTTCACATATTTTGCTTCCGACATGACTAAAATGATGTTATCCCATTATTTGTAGCAAGAGAAAATAAAATAAAAAATTCTAGAAACAATAATCATTTTTCTTGAGCGAGATATAAAACTCACGATCTTTGAAAAAAACAAGACATAAAATTGCTAAATTATTGTGGACGAGTTTTTTTTATGGTCTACTTTTTCTTTTCAATTTAAAAAGAACACATATAATCTAACGATTTGTGTAAAAAAATAAAACACTTGTAAATCATAATTTACAAATGTTTTTTGCACATAACTTGATAAGAAATATGTAATCTATAGATTTCTATATAAAAAAAAGAGAAAACCAATATTTTTCAAATATCAGCATTTTCTGTGAATTATAACTCACTATTTTTTTCAAAAATAGAAAATCACAAACAATTGTTAGCAAATGCTCTATTTGGTAATTTTTTTGCCCACCTCAATAAAAAGTATGTAATGCTGTGATTTGTGCACAATAAAAAGCAAGTTTAAAATTTTCAAAATTCACCACTTTCAGGACTTTTTACTTATAGGTTTTTGTAAAAAATAAAAAATCGTAATATATTGTCCCATGAGATTTATTCGTATTCACATTTTGCACACAACATATGATGAGAATGAGGCCGTGTCCATGTCCATGGTGATAAAGTCAATTATTCATCCTGAAGGATTCTGCCACAGTTTGGTATTCTTGATATATCTCTTTCGATATAACCCCGAATTACGTGATTCAAGAAGCCCTGGAACGATAAGAGATAGGGCTACAGCTTTAATGCTTTACAGTTTACGAGATTCGGAAGTTAGCATCATCGAACGTGCCTACCAAGATGAGTGACGTGATTGTGGCAGATTACCGTCGTGAATCCATGGACTACATTGAAGACCAAGTAATGGCGTACTGGGCTTCATTAATTGCTCACACCACTTTTAATGTTTTAATTGGGTTTATTTAAGTTGTAATAATTAAAGTTCATTAACATTATTTAATTGGGCTTAAGTTTCGGTTTTTAGGAAACTTACTTGTCCAATTACCGTGCATGGTAATTTGGAAAGTAGTCTTTTAGGGAACTTTTTGTTAGTCAAGAAGTCAAATCGTAATTTGCTTCTTGTTTCCTTTTCCTGTTTGGGTATGGCCGAATTTTTCCTATTTAAGGATGGCCATTGTAACGTTTTTCACAGAGATGAAATTTGATAAAGTTTAGCTTTGCTAAAACCTTCTTCCAGCTGTAATAAGTTGAGAGAAAACGTGAGAATTCTTCTAAGTTTAGTTGAACAATCATAAGACCCGCGAAAACCTTAAGTGAGGAGCTTTAGGTTGAGCTTACCCGTTCTAGATTTATAGAACACGCCGAACTGAGGAAGTTTAACTTTTGATTTACATTAGTTGGACTGAATCTATTCGTGTTAACGTTGGGGTTTGGTTGATTTTTTCCATTCCTTCTCGTTCAAAATCTTGTTTCGTTTCATTGTTTTTATTCCGCATTGTGTTGTTTGATGTTTGTTCGTGATTATTGAGAAACAGCGATCCAAAGGGTGTGGAAAACGTGTGGAATAGAACTCAAAAGCTACTCCATTCGTATCAAGTGGTATCAGAGCAAAAAAAAAGGGGTTGTTTCAAAATTCAAGGTAATCCGTTTACATTCTTGCTGTTTTGTGCTTCTTGTGTTGTTTTCTTGCTGTTCTTTTGTGTTCTTTTGGTGTCTATATTCTACACTTTTGAATTGTCTTCATAGTGTTGAATTCTTTGTGTTTTCGTTGATTGAGTCGCACGTCAAAAAAAAATGCTAGGGTTTCATCAAAAGTTTCCAAAAAAATTCGTCAAAAAAATCAGAATTTTTCACCCAGTCGCGACAGTTTCGGCCGTCCGAAACTCAGACAGGCGTCCAAAACTAGCGTCCGAAACTCAACAGAAAAGTCGTCGTCCCAGGAATTTTAAGTTTTGGCCGTCCGAAACTAAGGCAGTCGTCCTAAACTAGCGTCCGTAACTCGGCAGAGAAAAAAAAAATCAAAAAAATTAAAAATATATATATATATATATATATCTTCAGACTTGTCTTTATTTGCTGTTTTAATTTCCATTTGAAAGAACTAAGTGTTCTTAAGTTGAGTTTGAAAATCATCAATATTGATCGTGACAAATCTTGCTTGGGTAAAATCAAAATATCATTCATCTTGCTTTCTTGCCTAGTTGCTAATTTCGTAGTTTTCTGAAATAAACCAAGTTATACCCCATACGTGATCTTTAAAATACTCTTGTGACGTGTTTCTTTTCAAACTTCTTTGGTTTAACTTGTGTGAATTGACTTGTTGAACTAATTGGTTGAGATTTGTTATATAAATTGTTGAACGGTAAGTTTCAATTAGTCTGAGAGAAACATTGTTGAGAGATTAGATAGGGTATACACGAGAAAAGCCTTTACACTAGAGAGGAGAGTACCTACTACCCAAAGTGAGAAACCCGTGAGATTATATATCTATTTTCTTGTGTTTCTTTACTAACGTGCAGGTACAATGGAGGAAAGTGATAAACAAGTATCACAAGCTAAAACCACTTCTACGTCATGTGAAAAAGTGTTTCAAACATGGTGCAAAATCCAAGATAAAGTGTGTGCTGTGGAGATTGATTGTGAAAGAAGCTCTAACTTTGATAGTGAGCTAATGGTAGAAAGGTTAAATATGCAAACCACTCCACATCCAAATCCTTACTTGCTGCGATGGAGCGATAATTGTGGTGAAGTATGGGTGTCTATGCAAGTCAAGGTTGCATTCTTCGTGGGGAATTACAAAGATGAGGTACTATGTGACATATTTCCTATGCAAACAGCCCATCTTTTATTGAGAAAACCATGGCAACTTGCTTGCAAAGGTATTTATAAAGAGCTCAAAAATTGCTATTCATTCATGAAGAATAGTAAAAAGTTTAATCTTCGTTCTTTAACGCCCTGTGAAGTTTCTGAAGATCAAGCTAGAATTGCTAAAGCTTGTAATGATTTGAGAGAAGAAAAAGAGAAAGAAAAGTGTGAATTAGAAAAGCAAATGAGGGAAAAAGAATTGAGAGAAAAAGCTGAAAAAGGAAGTTAAAAGAGTGACTTAGTTAGTATAGGCTGTGAGCGAAATAAGTGTAATAGAAAGAGTGAGCATGAGAGTTCATTGAGAGCTAAACAACAACATCTTGTACTTATGAATTCTAATGATCACGATTTGTATTGTTTGCTGCCTAGTTCTTTTGTTTTGCAGTTTTATGGAGTTCCTAGACATCTAATGGAGTTGCAAACAACTCATTATCAATTGGAAGTGATAAGTCGTGTTTAGTACCGACTTATTTGCTTCACTTGTTCGATCTTTTGTGTAAACTTTGCATGAAAATGATAATAGATAAACAAGTGTGTGTTGAATTGCTACAATACGGTGAAATGGTGAGAAATGGCTAAGTGTAGTGAAAGTTGTATTATTTTGATCAATTATGCACAAGTCACACGTTCACTATACACTTCACGCACATGACGCACACACACATTACACTGTGCGGGCGCACAACTCACACACACACCGGCCTGTGCGGGCGCCTATGCGCCAGCACAGGCCACTCACACACACACACCAGGCGCCCGCACAGCACACATGCACACACGCCTGTGCATGCGCCTAGCGCCCGCACATCACACATACACGCACGCCTGTGCGGGAGCTTGGCGCCCGCACAAGCCACACACGCGCACGACTGTGCGGGCGCCAGCCCACACACACACGCACACGCGCGGGCGCCTGTGCCCCCGCACCCTCAATCGTACACATGCACATTTCATTTACACTTTCTCACCCCGCACTTGTACATATTTCTTATCCTTGCATCTACGCACCTAGTACCACGCTCATGATCCCACCACACTCGCATAGGCATATTTCTACCAAGCATGCACAAACTGTTTGAGTGCACCAAATGTTTGATTAATTGTGCACTAAAACATTTATCAGTTGACCTCACTGCTTTGGTTGACCGTCATTTGGCAGAATACGTGGCACTCACCTTGCCTAAGGAGAAAACTTCCAGGAAGCTTAAGCAGATACGTGGGATTCTCCCCGTGAAGAAATGAAATTTCTAGGAAGCATCATCGGCACCTCCACGGGGAGAAAAGTATAAAAGGCAGAGGAATATCAGAAGAAAGGGGACTTTGGGAGGTGCAAGTAAGAAGCTAAAAGAAATTCAGAGAGAGATGAGATTTAGGGTTTCAAGAGGAGATCAACGTGACAATCGTTCACACCAATCTGTCTGTACTAGCCATGTTAGATCAGGCTTTGTTAAACTCATTTTCAAAGCCGATCAACATGATCGGCTAAACATTCTGGATGTTGCCTTGAGGGATTAAGTGTAATAACTTTGAGAAAACCGATTGGAGACATTTGAATTGCTTATTATGTGTTTGATTTTTGTCCAATGTCTTTTGATGGCTCATTTCAATGTTTACACACACGCTTATGCACTTAATTTGATTTGCGGTATCCACTGAAATCAGTTTCGGGCTGTTAATGGAAATTGGAATAACATCATTAGAACATTGAACAAACATGTGTGAGTCATAGAATCTATGCATGATTGAGACATAGATTGTGCGGTGCCTACTGACAATCGAAGTCAACTAGAACAGGAAGAGACTTAGGATTGCTTGAGTACGAGACTTTAACCTCCGATTCGTTTCACTGTCCTACCAAGGAAGTGAATTAGAGGGGGAGTTAGGGAGTAAGTACCAAGTAGGGATTCGAGAATTGGGAAGCCGAGCCAAGGTCCTGCCCTGCCAAGGGAGGATAGAGGAGAATTGTGAATTAGAACAGTGAGAACTGCCAAGTTGATCAGTTCTAAGACACTAGGAGGTGAATCCCCTCATACATGCATTTGCACTAGTCAAGGATAATCGGGAAACGTCATTGACACTAGTCTCCCTCAAGGCAACACCAGTCCCCTCTCTGATTGTTTAAACCACTTGCATTTGCAATTGCATGAAAAAAACAAGACACACAAGAGATGTCGTTTAGTCAAATTCATATCCCATAGCTATGTCATGTCAAGATAGACTACACATATTTTGTCTGCATGCACATTGTAACTTTGCACATTGTCCTCTAGCTAAGTCACGGGGCGTGTCTTCTAGCTCTACAGCACCAAACCATGCGTGGAGGAGTTTTATAAATACCACAATTTGTTGCATGGCCAGTTGCATACAAAGCCCGACTCCACAGTTGCACTCCAAACTAATCACTCTCAGTACAGGTACATGTCACACAATGACAGCGACTACCAGATGTACCTTCGGAGGTCCTAGGCATCCCAGAGCCGCCTGACTGGAATTCTGAAGACGAAGAGGAGTATACCCCCGACTCACCCCCACGGTTTGTTAACGATAGAGCAGCGAGACGGTTCGATAGATCCATCCACAGACACATTTTGGTGGAACGAAACTTTGACGCGCCAGCGCCCGTGTTTGACGAGACTATCCGTTTTTACAAATGGGAAACCCTCGCCTTTGCCCCAGCAGAGTCCAACGTGGAATTGGCCAGAGAATTTTACGCCAACTCCTACGCACATTACACGGCCGAAAACAACCATAATGGGGTTTACCTCCGGGGAACTTACCTCAGAATGACAAGCCAAGCCATCAATGCTCATTATCAACTGCCAGATTGCCGAGAAAACGAATTTGAACAGTTGGTGGAGGCAGCAAATGTCGATTTCTTGATCGAATCTATTGGGCTACCGGGACCCATTGGGTGCGTAACAATCAGTCTGAAGCTGTATACGTGCAAACCAAAGATTTGACAGCGGAAGCCCACATGTGGTTGATGTTCATAAACTCTAAGCTCATACCCACAAACTGCCATTCCAAAGCAACCAGAGACAAAGTGCTTCTGATTTATGCCATCCAACACAGGATGACGATCGATGTAGGAAGGCTGATCATGAAATCTATTGTGCGAGCACAACATTGCACTGGCGTACCAATGTTCTTCCCTTACTTACTGCAGCGAATGGCCAGAAACCAAGGAATCGAAGTATCTCCCATGGAGACACCCCAACAATCCCTGGGAACCATAGGAAACTCACAATGGGAGATCTATCTGAACGTGGAGCAGGATGAACGGGCCCGACGTAACGCCTAAACTGGGTAGACTCTTTCCTTTTTACACAATGGGGGCCATTGCTCATTTTAAGTGTGGGGGGAGGCCCGACCATGATGAAGTTGATGCTTTTGTGAATGTGCCTTAATTGTTGCCCTAAATTATGTGTGTTAATCTTCTTATGCCTTGTGTGATGTGTTGCGGGATGTTAAGGTGGTGTTTATTATATTAGTAGTAGGTGGTGTATTTTTCTTTGTCTAGTGTTGATGTGTGAGAATGAAAAACGAGGCAGTGACTAGCACTGACCTTGTAGCATGCTTTCTATTCCAAGTGTGATGTAGTGTGCGTCAATTTTAAGTTTCAATGTGAAAGTTGTTGTTGTGTTGTGCCAAATTGCCATTAGAACATTCAGCACACATGCACGCCCAAACTGCACTGGCACCCAAAACCTCATCATCGAATCCATAAATGCTACAATCTTTTCTTTCTCGCGGGTTTACAGTATGCGTGCAATGCGTGTAATTTGCTGGGTAAGGTGCAGTGTTAAAGTAAGATAGAAATGCCAGCACAATTTTGACATAGGAGAGAGCTCATGGTTTCTTTACGTGTATGTGCCTTCTACTTGTAAACACTTGTTCTTGCATTTTGAATATATAATCTATTGAAGACACACACGAACACGAATTTTGTTTAATTTGAACAAATCGTGAAGAAAAAGCCGAATAGGCGAATAAAGGGATAAAATAGCCACAAAACCCTGGGCAGCCAAGCACCAATGTGCGGCATGAAGTTGAAGAGAACTGCAATAAGCACCGATGTGCAAGTTAATTTCTGTTAAGATTTATAATGTTTAAGTGTTCGTGTGTGTGGACAAATGGATTGTAGTGCAAGAATTTTGATTAAGTGTTTGCTTGAGTACTCTGCATAATCACTGTGAGGAAATATGAGAAACTCTCACACACACTTGCACGCTGACGGTTTGGTCTTTATTCGCTTCACCTTATTTGACAAGTTATATAAATTAAACGAACTGTGAACTCGCCCGTAAATATATTCTCTTCTGCTTGCGAAACGTTTATAATGGATAACTGATGATGTTGCGGGTGTTGGATGTGGAATGGAATCTCATTTTACTTTGCTCGGGACTAGCAAAGATTTAAGTGTGGGGGGGGTGATAAGTCGGGTTTAGTACCGACTTATTTGCTTCACTTGTTCGATCTTTTGTGTAAACTTTGCATGAAAATGATAATAGATGAACAAATGTGTGTTGAATTGCTACAATACGGTGAAATGGTGAGAAATGGCTAAGTTTAGTGAAAGTTGTATTATTTTGATCAATTATGCAAAAGTCACACGTTCACTATTCACTTCACGCACATGACGCACACACACATTACACTGTGCGGGCGCCTATGCGCCCGCACAACTCACACACACACCGGCCTGTGCGGGCGCCTATGCGCCAGCACAGGCCACGCACACACATACACCTGTGTGTGCGCCTAGCGCCCGCACAGCACACATACACGCACGCCTGTGCGGGCGCCTGTGTGTGCGCCTAGCGCCCGCACAGCACACATACACGCACGCCTGTGCGGGCGCCGGGCGCCCGCACAAGCCACACACGCGCACGACTGGCGCCCGCACAGCCCACCCACACACGCACACACGCGGGCCCCTGTGCGCCCGTACCCTCAATTTCACACATGCACATTTCATTTACACTTTCTCACCCGCGCACTTGTACATATTTCTTATCCTTGCATCTACGCACCTAGTACCACGCTCATGATCCCACCACACTCGCATAGGCATATTTCTACCAAGCATGCACAAATTGTTTGAGTGCACCAAATGTTTGATTAATTGTGCACTAAAACATTTATCAGTTGACCTCACTGCTTTGGTTGACCGTCATTTGGCAGAATACGTGGCACTCACCTTGCCTAAGGAGGAAACTTCCAGGAAGCTTAAGCAGACACGTGGCATTCTCCTCGTGAAGAAAGGAAATTTCTAGGAAGCATCATCGGCACCTCCACGGGGAGAAAAGTATAAAAGGCAGAGGAATATCAGAAGAAGGGGGCTTTGGGAGGTGCAAGCAGGAAGCTAAAAGAAATTCAGAGAGAGAGGAGATTTAGGGTTTCAAGAGGAGATCAAAGTGACAATCGTTCACACCAATCTGTCTGTACTAGCCATGTTCGATCAGGCTTTGTTAAACTCATTTTCAAAGCCGATCAACATGATCGGCTAAACATTCTGGATGTTGCCTTGAGGGATTAAGTGTAATGACTTTGAGAAAACCGATTGGAGACATTTAAATTGCTTATTATGTGTTTGATTTTTGTCCAATGTCTTTTGATGGCTCATTTCAATGTTTACACACACACGCTTATGCACTTAATTTGATTTGCGGTATCCACTGAGATTAGTTTCGGGCGGTTAATGGAAACTGGAATAACATCATTAGAACATTGAACAAACATGTGTGAGTCCTAGGATCTATGCATGATTGAGACATAGATTGTGCGGTGCCCACTGACAATCGAAGTCAACTACAACAGGAAGAGACTTAGGATTGCTTGAGTACGAGACTTTAACCTCCGATTCGTTTCACTGTCCTACCAAGGAAGGGAATTAGAGGGGGAGTTAGGGAGTAAGTACCAAGTAGGGATTCGAGAATTGGGAAGCCGAGCCTAGGTCCTGCCCTGCTAAGGGAGGATAGAGGAGAATTGTGAATTAGAATAGTGAGAACTGCCAAGTTGATCAATTCTAAGACACTAGGAGGTGAATCCCCTCATACATGCATTTGCACTAGTCAAGGATAATCGGGAAAAGTCATTGACACTAGTCTCCCTCAAGGCAACACCAGTCCCCTCTCTGATTTTTTAAACCACTTGCATTTGTTTAGAGTCTACACCTGTTTCTGTTACTATCACTCATTCATACCTTGATAACAACCCTCTCCCTGTTGGATAGGACCCCACTTACCACTCCTACATTCTTAAAGTGATTTTGGGTAAAATTGCAGGGTAGCTACAACTCCTGTCAGAAGGAGTCCAATCTGCCTTAGCTTGTTTTCCACAAGGTAAGAAAGGTAAGTTAGGTAAGTATGAAAGCTTTTTGACTGATTTCAATGGTTTATATGACAAGAACTTTGATAACGTCATTCATATTGATTTTCAAAGTTTAAATCCTATTTTGAATCAATTTCAATGTCTTTCACCTACCTTTGAAACATTAGTTCGAAAGTTTTTACCATGTGAATTAAAGTCTGATGGTTTGTGTTTTAGTAAGCAAATTCTTTCACATAATTCTTCAATTATGAAATCTAACTATTTTGTATTGAATGAGTTTATGTACAGTTTCTTAACATGCTATGTTACTTATCTAATACATGAATTATATTTTGATCTTAATGTTTATCATTTCGAGCTTAATCAATTCCTTGTGTATAAAGGTGTTAAATACATTGATTATACTTATTGGAATGATTTTTCCTTTGAATTTTTGGTTCGTGAGTTTGTACTAGTCATTGTCAATCCGTTCCTTAGCCAAAATCATCAAATTCCAAGAGGTAATCAAGTAGTTCAACACTTGTCTGGTAAGTTATCTACATTCTTAAGTTCTTTTCAATTCCAAAAGGTAAAGTATGGTGTTAACATCTATTTATTAGATTGTTACATTCTGTTTTTAATCTAAGGAATTGTTTTTTATAATTGATAACTTTCACATGTTTGAAAATTTATGTCCAACGATTTTGTGATTTACATTCTATCCGAGATGCATATATGTTTAGTTGCTATGAATATTCTTATGTATCTTTGGATAATCCTTTTAGTTACATTCATATATGTTTAAGTTCTTTTCTTACATTACATGTTAATAATACAATTGTTTTCTATGCTAGTACTGGTGTATCTATGCATGATATTACTACGTTTATCTTAAATACTTCCATATTGACAAAATTACTAAATTCGTTTTTACATGAAGTATTAATATTGTTTCATGATGCAAATCAGAATAACTTGTTGCATTTGTTACATGATGTATATTTGCATAATTGTTATGAATTTTCTTTCAAATGTTGTGTCTTTCATGATTCCAACAATATACATCTTGCACAACTTGTTAAGAGTAATCATGCAATATGTGTTTCAATTTTGCATCAATATTCTGCCCGGCTTATTATGTTGGTGGGAGATCATTTAAAGTCTTGTTCTAAATTCTTGAATTTTCCTTCGCCTTATACATTTGTTTTGATCTTGCAGAATATAGTGCATTGTTGGCCGAGATGTGATTCATTCCAACTCGACTTGATTCTTGTGGAGTTCGTGATATTGGTGTTTGATCCAGGTGCTCGCTTTCAAGATTCGAGGACGAATCCTTTCGAGGAGGGAGGGAATGATGAGAATGAGGCCGTGTCCATGTCCATGGTGATAAAGTCAATTATTCATCCTGAAGGATTCTGCTACAGTTTGGTATTCTTGACATATCTCTTTCGATATAACTCCGAATTACGTGATTCAAGAAGCCCTGGAACGATAAGCGATAGGGCTACAAATGTTATGTTTTACATTTTACGAGATTCGGAAGTTAGCATCGTCAAAAGTGCCTACCAAGATGAGTGACGTGATTCTGGCAGATTACCGTCGTGAATCCATGGACTACATTGAAGAACAAGTAATGGCGTATTGGGCTTCATTAATTACTCACGCCACTTTTAATGTTTTAATTGGGTTTATTTAAGTTGTAATAATTAAAGTCCATTAACATTAATTAATTGGGCTTTAGTTTCGGTTTTTAGGAAACTTACTTGTCCAATTGCCGTGCATGGTAATTTGGAAAGTAGTCTTTTAGGGAACTTTCTTGTTAGTCAAGAAGTCAAATCGTAATTTGCTTCTTGTTTCCTTTTCCTGTTTGGGTATGGCCGAATTTTTCCTATTTAAGGATGGCCATTGTAACGTTTTTCACAGATATGAAATTTGATAAAGTTTAGCTTTGCTAAAACCTTCTTCCAGCTGTGATAAGTTGAGAGAAAACGTGAGAGTTCTTCTAAGTTTAGTTGAACAATCATAAGACCCGCGAAAACCTTAAGTGAGGAGCTTTAGGTCGAGCTTACCCGTTCTAGATTTATAGAACACGCCGAACTGAGGAAGTGTAACTTTTGATTTACATTATTTGGACTGAATCTATTCGTGTTAACGTTGGGGTTTGGTTGATTTCTTCCATTCCTTCTCGTTCAAAATCTTGTTTCGTTTCATTGTTTTTATTCCGCATTGTGTTGTTTGATGTTTGTTCGTGATTATTGAGAAACAACGATCCAAAGGGTGTGGAAAACTTGTGGGATAGAACTCAAAAGCTACTCCATTCGTATCAACATAACTAAAACAAAATGCTCTTTTTTATCGTTTCTTGCACATAACTTGATGAGAAATATGTAATCTAGCGATTTGTGTACAAAAACAAATATGAAATTAATACTTTTCAAAAATCAGTATTTTTTTTGTTGAGCAATAACTCACTATTTTTAAAAAAAATAAAAAATAAACAAATATTGTTCGCAAGTGCACTATTACGTTTTTTTGCTTGACTCATTGAAAAGTATGCAATCTAGAGATTTGTGCACAAAGATAGAGAATTTTAAAAAATCCCCATTTTTAGCGGGTTCACAAATTTTTGTCAAAAATAGAAAATTATAAATATTTCCACAGAAAATTTATTTTTATTCACATTTTGCTCCCTACATGATTAAAATAATGTGATGTCATTATTTGTAGCAAGAGAAAGTAAAAAAAAAATTCTAGAAACAATAATCATTTTTCTTGAGCGAGATATAAAACTCACGATCTGATAAGTTGGTTTTATACCAACTTATATGTGTTGATTTACTTGGCTTTTGTTTTGATTTTCATGAAATTGTGTGGTTTTTTATGTGTATTGTGCATATTTGAGATTAGCTAGTTGATAATGAAGAAATGGTGCACAACGTATGAAAATGGTGGTGAATGCAAAGTAAAGTGTAGAGGTTGAGAATTGGGAAACCAAGAATGCATATTTGGCCATTTTAGGGTTTTGGGCAGCTTGGTTGTGCAAATTCATTTGATCATAACTTCTTCAATACTAGTCCAAATGATGAGTTCTTGGATATTCTGGAAAGATCTTTGAGTTGTCTTCAATTCTTATGTTTTAACTTTCTTCTAATTCTATGTTTAAATATGAGAATCGAAAGCATCTTGATGATAGCTACATCAGAATTTAGTTATGAAGTTCATATTGCCACAGTTTGGTAAATTGTTAATAACTTAAGCTACAGACATCCAATTAAGGTGATTCTTGATCTATTGGAAAGCCAAGAGATAGGCCTAGAACTTTTATGTTTACCAGCCATATTAAAGGTTCTAAGCTGAAATGAACACCCAGCCATATTAAAGGCTCACACTCACAATACCTTCACAAGCGTTCTCACAAACACCTCACGAGCACTCACTTCACACTACACTCTCGCACAGCCTCACAGCTTCACCCTCGCTACACTCTCGCACACACTCGCACTATCACTGCACTACTCACATGCGGCGAGGTGACCTCGCCGCATACACTACGCACACACAATGTGCGGCGAGATCACCACGCCGTACAACTCTCTCGCACTAACACTCGCACACATGCACATCACTCTCGCATTCACCGCACACCACTATCACTACACTCATGCACACCACCTCGCATATCACTCGCACACTCTCGCACACACTCACTACATCACTCGCACACATCTGCACATTTGCACTCAAATAATGCATATATCTCACTTCACTCATGCACACACGTATAGCATACATTCAATTCACAAATCATTTCACTCATGCATTTTATTCATTTGTTCCAGCTGGCATTTACATCCTTTATGTTTCGGTTTTTGTTTTTCTCCTTGCATTTCACAAGTTATTCTACTCATTCATTCATTCATTCATGATACATTTTTACTGCTTGTGTTTTGCATTTTTAAATCAACAACACTCACAACACCAATTTCACTCAAGTCTCACAACTCATCTATATTCTTCCATTCATTCACTTCAAGGAAATATTCACAACTTTCATTTTCACTTCACAACTTCACAACACTTCTCACAATTCACTTCACTTTCACACTCACTTCACTCAAACCTCACCAAACACTCTCACACTCACACACTAAGTGGCGAGACCTCGCCAAGAGGTCTCGCCCACAAAAACTACACACGGCGAGGTCTAGCCGCGAGACCTCGCTGGCAAAAGCACTGCACGGCGAGACCTCGCCACGACGTCTCGCCACACACACACACTCCACGACGAGACCTCGCCACGAGGTCTCGCCATCATAGTTGCTTCGGGTTTGTGTTGATGGTACAATGGAAGAATGGCTAAGTGTTTGTCAGTTGGCTGTGTATGCAGGAGATGCTTGGAAGGAGTGGATATGATTAGCTTGAAGGCACACGAAAGCTGAGTTTCAGAAGAGGATGTTGAAGTTGGAAGCTGAAGGCGTGATTCTGCTAGCCTATAAAGGCGTGATGTTCGCTGGACAAGAGGAGATTTTGAATTGAAGAGAAGGCGTGGTTCTTCGTGGCAGGAAGGCGTTGGGTAGCTGTTGTGAGACGCGCTCCAGAATGCTTGAAGGCGCGATGAAGCGACTGAAGGCGCTGGAAATAACACCAAAAGCGCAGGAGTGCTGAATACTTCTTCAAACTTGGAATTTTTATTTCTTTGGGGCTGATTTTTGGTTTTCTCTATTCAAGGGCACTTTTGTATACTTTAGATATTTACGGTAGCGTATTAGTTACATTTTGATAGCTCTATATATAGGAGATGTAGCTAATGCATAGAAGGGAGTTTTAGAAGAGAGAGAGGATCCTTAGATTTTAGAACCATCGTTTGATTTTAGCGGAACTTTCTCCTCTGATTTTCTCTCCTCTAGATCTACTTTCTCTCACTAAACATTATTCTCCGATCTTAAACTCCGATTGTGAATTTGGACTGAATTCATCTTGCTTATTCTCAAATTGACAAAGGAATCGACAATTCTCTCGACTAAATCGTAAATCCTTCCATTAAGTGAGAATGAGCTTATCAATGTTTGGAATTTGTTGATTTTGAAATGAGAAAGATGTTTTCTGGTAAATCTATGATATCTTAGGATTCTAATGATGAGATAGTGTTAGTAGATTATATGCTATGTAATTGATCTAATTGTTGAGTATTGAAATCACATTTGAATTAAGCATAAACATATGTTGAATTTCATATTTCCTAGGCTAATCTTGAAATAGATCAGCTTCAATTGTGGTCGACATTGCTAAATTGAGGAGTGATTATCAAAGTTAGCTAGGTTGCATGAACTGAGAACTAAATTGTGATTGTTTAAGTCTTTGCACTTAGTTTCTGTAATCAAATCAATTCTGAAACTCAGGCCTCGCCATAGGAAGTGTTAATGAATTGAAACCTTAGGAAAAGTGGCAAAGGAGCTTTCTGTGTTAGCAACAATGATATGTGAACCCTAGGATGGGCCTCGCCATGGGAGTTCTTAGGACTTTGCATGTTAGAGTAGTTAGCTCGGGGAGTTGAGACTTTGAAGAGCTTATTCCACCATTCTCGGGCCTCGCCATGGGAGAGGATGGTGACCAGGGGTACAAGAGGTGGTGTGGTCGCCATGCTAACCACAGCTTGAACTTCTAGGCAAATTAGGTCTCCAAGGCATTTAATTGTTTACTGATTTCATAGCATAGATTTACTAAGCTTGTGTTCATCCAATACAAGAATCCTGAGATATCTGTTTCATCCTTGCTTGTTGCTATATTTTGCATCTTTGTTTTCGTTCTTTTGTGTTGAATTTACATTCTTTCTAGTACTTAGATTTAGTGACAAGACTTTTAGAACAATTTGCTCAATATTCTTGACCTACGCCTTCCCTTTGGATTACGATCCCTACTTACGCTACTACAGTAGTTGTTAGGGTAAAATTGACGAGGTACGACACTCGATTATCAATTTTTGGCACCGTTGCCGGGGAAGGCAATCGGTTCTGGAATTTGTTGAAATTGTTCTTGATTTTTACTTGTTCTTCTTTGTGTTTTTTTTATGGCATTTACCTTAGTTTTCATTTTGTGTTGTTTTCTGTTCGTGTTGAGAATTGTGATCTGTTTCTGTGTTGCATATTTGAAGTTCTTGTTCCTTTGTTATTACACTCCACAACTGTGTGTTGTGTATGCCATGGTCTAGCAGGTTTACAGGAGAACCACAATTCTTATTGGATCTTGAGTTGGAGAAAACTTTGAGAGTACAATTAAGGCAACAGAGAGAAATGGCTGCTCAAGGAGCACAAGCACCGAGATTTGGAGACCATTACGCAGTAAATTTTGACAATCCTTTTGGTCATCAGGACATCGATGTGGAAAGTTACCACATTCCTCCACAAATTGTTTCCATGATTACCCAGGGCCAATTCTTTCAAGGTCTTGACAATGAGGATCCTAATGACCACCTTGATTGGTTTCTCGGGCTATGTAGCACTTTTAAGTTGCCAAGAGTTGACAGGGGTGAAGTTCACAGGATTTTTTTTCCTTTATCTTTGCGTGGAAAGGCTAAACATTGGTTCAAGAGCATTGAAAAGGTTCTTGTCCAAATACTTCCCTCCAGCTAAGCTTGAAAAGAGAAGGTTGGAAATTATGAACTTTCAGCAGTAAGAAGGTGAGACATTTAGAGAAGCTTGGGAAAGATTCAACGATCTAATTAGACAATGCCCCAATCATGAATTAGGAGAGATCAGGGAACTAAACACTTTCTTCAAAGGCTTAACTCCTGAATCCTCTTTGATGGTTAAGGCATGTGCTAACGGGGCACTCAAAGACAAGTCTGTGCCTGAAGTAAGGGAGCTATTTAATCAAATTACTGAGGACGAGTATATCTTCCCAGAGACCCGCAAAACTCATGTTAGAAGACAAAGAGGAATACTGGATGTAGATGAGGAAACATCACTCAGTGCAAAATTTGAAGCATTGGCTAAGCAAGTGCAAACTCTAAAGGCAACTCAAGCCAAGACACCTGTGTTGTCTTGTGGATTATGCAAGGGGGAACACTATACTGATGAGTGCTCTGTCACTACTGAATCCATTCAATATGTAAATAATTATGGCAACAGGCCACAGTACTCTAGAAATTACTCAGGAGGCAACCTTAGAGGCTATGGTGGTAATCAAGGAACTTGGGGACAACAGAACCAAAACCAGAGAGGTCAATATACTCAAGGGAATGATCAAGGAAGAACTTCCAATCCTCCATCAGGGTTTGATCAGCAATCTAGTACCTCAGAGCCGAGGAACTCATCAGTGGAAGAAATGCTCCGAAGTCTTATAGAAAAGGTGGATAAAAATGAAGAAAGATTTGTTGCTTTGGAGACATCTGTAAGACATCATGATGGCACATTCAAAAATATTGAGATGCAATTGGGTCAACTCGCGAATGGTATACATCATAGACCTATTGGTTCTCTTCCTAGTGATACGGTGCCAAATCCTAAGAACAATATTGGATGTAATGCCATAACTTTAAGGAGTGGAAAACTTTTGCCTGGGAATAAACCGTCAGAAGTTAAGGATGATTGTACAGAGGAAGAAGACCAGAAAGATGAAGAGGAAGTTTTGGAACTTAAGAAGGATAATGAGCAAGGGGATGGTAAGAGTGTGAAGAAGGACATACCAGCTAGGGTAGGAAATGAAATCACCAAGAACTCCAATCCTTATAACTACCCTGAGTATGCTCCTAAACCTCCTTTTCCAGAGAGGAAGAAATCACCACCAACAAAGGGGCCTCAATTCAATAGGTTTCTGGAAGTACTCAAGCAACTAAATGTGAATCTTCCCTTGATGGATTTAGTGACATCAATGCCAAAATATGCTAAGTATCTCAAGGATCTCATCTCCAACAAAGAGCAAATCTTGAGATGTGAGGTTCCCATAATGGTTTCTGAGTGCACTCAAGCTTGGATGATTCATGATCTTCCTCCAAAGCTTAAGGATCCTGGGAGCTGTACTATTCCATGCAAAATAGGCACAAGGAATTTTGCAAAGGCCTTATGTGATTTGGGTGCTGGGATCAACTTAATGCCATTGACCATAGCTATCAGTGTTGGATTGGAAAGCCGGATTCGCCCAGTTGCGGTAACTCTACAATTGGCAGACAGGTCTTTGGTGACTCCTATAGGTTTGGTTGAAGATGTTCTGGTAAGAGTTGATAAATTCACTTTGCCTATTGATTTCATTGTTCTTGATATGGAGGAGGACCCTGAGGTACCTTTAATTTTTGGTAGGCCATTTTTAGCTACTGGTGATGCTTTAATTGGAGTTCGAAACAAAACTGTCACCTTTAGAATTAATAATGCGGAAGTAGTTTTTGACGTGAATTATGCAATGAAACAACCTATGCATGTAGAATCTTTGTGTTCCATTCAGGTTGTTGAATGTTCTCCAACTTTCGTTGATGAGGGTGTTAAGCATGACTATATTTCTGTTGATGAAATTTTGGATGATGAAGAAATTGATTGTGATGAGCTTGATGAAGAAGATTGCATGTTTTCATTAGAGAGTATACGTATAGAAGAATGTGGTTTCATAGATGTTTCAAACTTTGAATCGCCAAGTCAATCTTTGGTAGAGCTTACCTCACAGGAAGCATGTGTTAAGAATTGCTCAAATGATAGTGAGAGTCATGTTTTACTTGATGATGATGATGAATGTTCTTTTCTTGATACTTTGATAAATTGCATAGAGTCACATCTGGAAGGACATTGTGATATCATAAATCAAAACAATGTGGACATTGCTGAGACTCTTTGCAAAACATCAACTTGTGAAACTGTGAATGATTCTGAATGTGTAATTGGTACTTCATCTCCAATGCATAATGAGAAATTTTTGTTAAGAAATGACAATGTTGTTTGTGATGATAATGTTGAGAAAAGTTGTGGAGTCAAAAATGTTTGTTTTAAGGATAAAAATGTTAATATTTTGAATGACAGTGATAATATGGTGAACAATTGTGAATTTGAGGCATTTGTTTTTGAACTTTCTGATGAGTTGATTGAGACCATGGATGTGCATTCCTTGGTTGAGCCTTGCAGGACTACTATGGATAGTGTGATAAAAGAGGGCTATGATGTGGTTCAAATGAATGTGAAATTTGGAGAAAATGTTTCTCATGATCCTGTGCTCACACATCTCCTCAACACTCCAGTGTCTTCTGGGAAGAAGGAGCATGATAATGAGAGTTCATCTTTTGTGTGGTGCAGAGATGGATTTACTGAGTTCTTTTCATGACCAAGACATACGTGTGGATGAATAAAGTCTAGATGGAGACTATCTAAATCCAGAACTACTTCTTCTCCTTTAGCTTTAATAAGTAGTTTGTTTTTGTCTTTTTGTTTTGTCTTTGCGTTTCTTTCACTTTTGAATTCATCAAAACCACTCATGTTAAAGGTGTTTGACCAGGAAGGACATTGCAAGAGATTAGCCATGCACTCAAGAGGCTAAGTGTGGGGGAGTGATGCCTTAGAATTTTTCATATGAGGAAGATGGATTAAGAAATCTCCACCAAGCAAACATTGGAATTCATGACAATATCAATACCAGGGAACTCCTAAACCTATCTTTTCTTTACATTGAGGACAATGTATGTTTTAAGTGTGGGGGAGTGTATGTTTGCTATGGTTTTTATCTCTTGAACTTTGGATGCTTAGCTGTCTTGCACGAGTGATGAAATTTTAATGGTGATGAAATTTTAAGTTTTTTTGTGCTATGTGATGAAGAATATGCTCTTTTCTAAGTTTTGTGGTGAATTTTGAGTGTTAGCATATAATGTCTAGTTATATGTGATGTTTTTCATGTTTTGTGCAAGTTTTTCAAGTTTTGTGAAAAAATCAACTTTTGGTGAAATTTTGAAATTTTTTTGAATAAATGTTGATCTTGTCTATACATGGTGTAATGTGGTGTTGGTGTTCAAATGGAATGCAAAAGTGCAAGTAATGGAATGAAAAGAAAAGAGGTGTAGTGACAGTGAGAGCAATGGAATGAAATGTTGACACTTTGTGCTATGCTTTGTTATTTTGTAAGCTATGTTCAAAATTTGAGTTCATCCAATTTCTACTAATGCTTTGCATGCGAAAATTGTTTTGATGTCTTTGATTCCAATCTTGATGAAATTGGTACATTTTGCTGACTAAGGCCCGATGTTAATGTAAGATAGATATGCCATGAAAAACTCAATTGACATAGGAGGTAATGTGTATGGATTCGTTTCTTTTTGTTATGCATTTATCTGGTGTCTCCAGAATTCATGCATGTGTAGTCAATTTGGGATTCTTATGAACATGTGCTTGCACAAGAAATGATATGGGAGAAAAAGCCAGGCAACTGGGAAGGAAAAAGCCATAAGAACCTGGCATACAAATTTGGAGAAAAAAGCCATAAAACCCAGACATTATTTCAGTCACCAATGTGTGAAATAAATGTGCACCAATGTGCAGCACTAATGTGCAGAATAAGGGCAATGTCCCATAGAGTACCAATGTACGCATATGTACCATTGATCTTGTGATTGCATGTTCATAAGGATGTACAAGGAGATTGGCATGTAATGAATGGTATGTGAGACCAGCTAGATGGTGTATAGCAAGGGAATAGATGAAGTTCTTGTTCCTCAGCACACACTTGCACGCATGACATTTTGGTCTTTATTCATTGTGCCTTGGTTGATAATTTGTGCTAAAGGTTGATAGTTTGGAATTGAGGATATGTTAAGAGTTTTGATATTGCATGAAAAATCTGTTTTGATGGACTCAAATGAGAACAAGTTTTACAGAAGAGTGAGGTCTAGTGCAAAGTGATTTTGAAATGTGAGTTTTGTGTTTTGTCTTTGCTTGAGGACAAGCAAATGTTCAAGTGTGGGGGAATTTGATAAGTTGGTTTTATACCAACTTATATGTGTTGATTTACTTGGCTTTTGTTTTGATATTCATGAAATTGTGTGGTGTTTTATGTGTATTGTGCATATTTGAGATTAGCTAGTTGATAATGAAGAAATGGTGCAAAACGTATGAAAATGGTGGTAAATGCAAAGTAAAGTGCAGAGGTTGAGAATTGAGAAACCAAGAATGCATATTTGACCATTTTAGGGTTTTGGGCAGATTGGTTGTGCAAATGCATTTGATCATAAATTCTTCCATACTAGTCCGAATGATGAGTTCTTGGATGTTCTGGAAAGATCTTTGAGTTGTCTTCAAGTCGTATGTTTTAACTTTCTTCTAATTCTGTGTGTAAATATGAGAATCGAAAACATCTTGATGACAGCTACATCAGAATTTAGTTATGAAGTTCATATTGCCACAGTTTGGTAAATTGTTAATTACTTGAGCTAAAGACATCCAATTAAGGTGATTCTTGATCTATTGGAAAGCCGAGAGATAGGCCTAGAACTTTTATGTTTACCATCAAGTCCAATTTAGGAGCTAAGGCTCACAAATTTGGTGTAGAAGTTAGGTTCTAAGCTGAAATGAACACCCAGCCATATTAAAGCCTCACACTCACAATACCTTCACAAGCGTTCTCACAAACACCTCACGAGCACTCACTTCACACTACACTCTCGCACAGCCTCACAGCTTCACCCTCGCTACACTCTCGCACACACTCGCACTATCACTGCACTACTCACATGTGCGGCGAGATCACCTCGCCGCACAACTCTCTCGCACTAACACTCGCACACAAGCACATCACTCTCGCATTCACCGCACACCACTATCACTACACTCATGCACGCCACCTCGCACATCACTCGCACACTCTCGCACACACTCACTATATCACATGCACACATCTGCACATTTGCACTCAAATAATGCATATATCTCACTTCACTCATGCACACTTATAGCATACATTCAATTCACAAATCATTTCACTCATGCATTTCATTCATTTGTTCCAGCTAGCATTTACATCCTTTATGTTTCGGTTTTTGTTTTTCTTCTTACATTTCACAAGTTCTTCTACTCATTCATTCATTCATTCATGATACATTTTTGCTGCTTGTGTTTTGCATTTTTAAATCAACAACACTCACAACACCAATTTCACTCAAGTCTCACAAATCATCTATATTCTTCCATTCATTTCACTTCAAGGAAATATTCACAACTTTCATTTTCACTTCACAGCTTCACAACACTTCTCACAATTCACTTCACTTTCACACTCACTTCACTCAAACCTCACCAAACACTCTCACACTCACACACTAAGTGGCGAGACCTCGCCACGAGGTCTCGCCCACAAAAACTACACACGGCGAGGTCTCGACGGGAGACCTCGCCGGCAAAAGCACTGCACGGCAAGACCTCGCCACGAGGTCTCGCCACACACACACACTCCACGGTGAGACCTCGCCACGAGGTCTCGCCATCATAGTTGCTTTGGGTTTGTGCTGATGGTACAATGGAAGAATGGCTAAGTGTTTGTCAGTTGGCTGTGTATGCAGGAGATGCTTGGAAGGCGTGGATATGATTAGCTTGAAGGCGCACGGAAGCTGAGTTTTAGAAGAGGATGTTGAAGTTGGAAGCTGAAGGCGTGATTCTGCTAGCCTATAAAGGCGTGATGTTCGCTGGACAAGAGGAGATTTTGGCTTGAAGATAAGGCGTGGTTCTTCGTGGCAGGAAGGCGTTGGAGCTGTTGTGAAGAAGCACTCCAGAATGGCTTGAAGGCGCGATGAAGCAACTGAAGGCGCTGGAAATTAACACCAAAAGCGCTGGAGTGCTGAATACTTCTTCAAACTTGGAATTTTTATTTCTTTGGGCTGATTTTTGGTTTTCTCTATTCAAGTGCACTTTTGTAATACTTTAGATATTTTACGGTAGCGTATTAGTTACATTTTGATAGCTCTATATATAGGAGATGTAGCTAATGCGTAGAAGGGAGTTTTAGAGAGAGAGAGGATTCTAAATTTTAGAACCATCGTTTGAATTTTAGCGGGTTTTTCTCCCTCTAATTTTCTCTCTCTAGATCTACTTTCTCTCACTAAACATTTCTTCTCCGATCTTAACTCCGATTGTGAATTTGGACTGGATTCATCTTGCTTATTCTCAATTGACAAAGGAATCGACAATTCTCTCGACTAAATCGGTAAATTCTTCCAATTAAGTGAGAATGAGCTTATCAATGTTGGAATTTGTTGATTTTGAAATGAGAAAGATGTTTTCTGGCTAAATCTATGATATCTTAGGATTCTTAATGGATGAATACATGTTTTAGTAGATTATATGCTATGCAATTGATCTAATTGTTGAGTATTGAAATCACATTTGAATTAAGCATAAACATATGTTGAATTTCATATTTCCTAGCTAATCTTGAATAGATCAAGCTTCAATTGTGGTCGACATGCTAAATTGAGGAGTGATTAATCAAAGTTAGCTAGTTTGCATGAACTGAGAACTAAATTGTGATTGTTTAAGTCTTTGCACTTAGTTTCTGTAATCAAATCAATTCTGAAACTCAGGCCTCGCCATAGGAAGTGTTAATGAATTGAAACCTTAGGAAAAGTGGCAAAGGAGCTTTCTGTGTTAGCAACAATGATATGTGAACCCTAGGATGGGCCTCACCATGGGAGTTGTTAGGACTTTGCATGTTAGAGTAGTTAGCTCGGGGAGTTGAGACTTTGCGGAGCTTATTCCACCATTCTCCGGCCTCGCCATGGGAGAGGATGGTGACAGGGTGTACAAGAGGTGGTGTGGTCGCCATGCTAACCACAGCTTGAACTTCTAGGCAAATTAGGTCTCCAAGGCATTTAATTGTTTACTGATGGCATAGCATAGATTTACTAAGCCTGTGTTCATCCAATACAAGAATCCTGAGATATCTGTTTCATCCTTGCTTGTTGCTATATTTTGCATCTTTGTTTTCGTTCTTTTGTGTTGAATTTACATTCTTTCTAGTACTTAGATTCAGTGACAAGACTTTTAGAACAATTTGCTCAATATTCTTGACCTACGCCTTCCCTGTGGATTACGATCCCTACTTACGCTACTGCAGTAGTTGATAGGGTAAAATTGACGAGGTACGACACTCGATTATCACGATCTTTGAAAAAAACAAGACATAAAATTGCGAAATTATTGTCGTTGGATTTTATTTCTGGTCTACTTTTTCTATTCATTTTAAAAAGAACACATATAATCTAATGACGTGTGTAAAAAAATAAAACAATGGTACATCATAATATTTGGTGATCTATAACTCACGATTTTTCAAAAAAAGTTCTAAAATCACAAAAAATATTGGATGCATTTTCTCTTTTTGGATTGTTTTTTGCACATAACTTGATAAGGAAGACTTAATCTATAGATTTGTATACAAAAAAAATGAGAAAATTAAAAATTTTAAAAAATCAGCATTTTCGGTGAATTATAAATCACTATTGTTTACAAAAATAGAAAATCACAAACAATAGTTTTGGCAATTGTTTTACCGAACTCAATGAAAAGTATGTAATGTAGTGATTTGTGCACAAAAAAAGAGAGTTTAAAATTTTCAAAAACCACCATTTTCAGGGGTAATTACTTATAGATTTTTGTAAAAAATAGAAAATCGTAATATATTGCCCACGAGATTTATTCGTATTTATATTTTACACCCAACATAACTAATACAAAGTGCTCTTTTTTTATCATTTCTTGCACATAACTTGGTGACAAATATGTAGTCTATAGATTTGTGTACAAAAACAAATATGAAATTAATACTTTTCAAAAATCAGTATTTTTTTTCGTTGAGCAATAACTCACTATTTTTTTAAAAAATTAAAAATAAACAAATACTGTTCGCAAGTGCACTGTTACGTTTTTTGATATGCTAGTCGAATACACCTCAATTTAATCCCTAAAACTAGTGTAGATGGTGTAGTTCAGGAATTTATGGTGTTAACAAGATTTTGCACAAATTCCACATTGTAAACTCAGTCAAAGAAGAGAGATATTCAAAACTCAAAACAAGAGTGAACTTCAAAATAAAACATCAACAACTGGAAGTTATAGGAATTCAAGTAGATATCCTAAGGTTTCCGAATCAAATTACAGTGAATTCAAATCATTTACTATGCAATTGACCTCAAGTAAAATTAACTTGGAAGAGAACATTGTTGCCTAGAGTATAGCGATCACTCAGCATGGCGACTACAGTGCTTACTATTCTCCTAAACAGAATACCTTTCCCATGTCGAAGCCTAAGCATTTAGGATTAAAGCCGCAACTTCTCAACTTCGTATCTCTAGCTAATAATCATGCAAATTCTCAAATATCCTATGGCGAGGCCTAACTTGAGTTTCTTGTCTAAGATAGATTTACAAAGTCTTTCTTTACCTCGTTCATGAGACTCGCGATCTCTGATTAGCATGTCTACCACATCTGAGATCGTGTATGCAATAAAACAGGCAAGAAATTCCATCATCATTCATCATGTTCATTATTCATACAAATTCCACCGTAAATGATAGACCAAACCTTAAACTGGCGTGTCGACCTCAAACAAAGTATGACTCAACCAAACACGAGTGAATTTGCATGATATTTCTCACATTTCAACAGTTTAAAACAAACATGAACATTCCTTAATAGATTAGGTCAATTGCATAGACTTTCACGGTTCTAATTCACATTAATTCGATCGAAACCCTAGGATATCGCAAATTTAGCCAGAGAAGTTCATATTTAACTCAAAAGCAGTAGTTATCAATATTGAGCAATTAAATTTCATCGAATGAAGAAACTTCACCGATTATAGTGAAGAGAAGAGTCAATTGTTGCTTCGATTGAGTTTAGTATGAGTTCTCTGGTACAAATTCACGATCAAAATTCAAATCGGAGAAGAAAGGTTTTGAGTGAGAAAATAGATCTAGAGAGAGAAAATGAGAGCCAAATGAGAATTTTCCCGCTTGAATTCAAAAGATAGTTCTCATAATGGAAAATGTCAAAAAAATAGTCAATAATGAATCCCCCTACAAAAGCTAACTAATCCTTTATATATAGAGGAACATAAAAAAGTAACTAGTATGCCATCGTAAAATAACTAGATTATTACAAGAATACCACCACTACAAGAAAAAATGCGTAAGTAGTATAAATGACAAAAGCTCAAAGTGAAAGATCTCCAATACTGCCTCAACGCCTTTGAGCCAGGAATCCAGCGTCTTCAACAGCTTCCGCATTAGAGGTCCAAGAGGATTTTGAGGATTGTCAGCTGAAGTGATATTAACCCCTTTCGCATGAGCCATGGCTGTGATCAAAGCTGGAAAATACATCGGTGCAAACTCACTTCTTTGTGCTCGCCTGATGAACCGTAATATCAGTTTCCCAACATCAATAGAGAAATCATGTAAACTAGCATAAATCAAAAGAACGCGTTCTCTAGATGCGATATCTGCATGGTTAGTAGGTAAAAGCCTGGAATTTATAAATATTAACCACAATTTTGCCTCGGTTGTGAGTTCACTAGTAGGTACATGTAAAGCCTCGCGTCGAGCATTCCTCACCCATCTAGCACCAGGTAAAGTCACTGAAGCCAACAAGTGATCAATATCGTCAGCCCGAAGCAATCTACAATAAGTGTTACCAGGAAAATCATCAAGGAGATAAAGCATATTGATACTGTGTCGGGTGACCTTCAAATATTTTCCTCTCACAAACACTGAATGAACTCCATTAGCTTGTGAATTAGCTAAAAATTCTCTAACTATGTCCATATTCACCACAATTGAGGCTCGAGCAAAATGAGACCACGATTGCCTAAAGATCACATCCTCAAATCTCCTGGAAGGGACCTCGAAAGGTCTCTCAATCCTCACCGATCTATTGATAAAACTATGGTAAATGTTTTCAGCATTGACATTGACAAAATGGGGGTAGTTAGCTTGTTCAAAATCAATGATCATTTCATCATCAGCTGAAGAAGACGAAGAAGATGATGAAGAAGTTCCCTGATCTTCACTAAACATAGCATATTCATAAGGATTCTGATGAGGATAATAATCAGCCATGATCAAGAAATGAAAAATGTCTAATAAGAGAAGCAATGTAAAGAAGAGTAGTGAGCATGCAAAAGAACGATATTCAATGTATAGAATTGCTATCTAGCTACCCAACAAACACATGTGAATGATTCTGAAAAACGAAAGCCTACATGTCTGAGCTTATTGTCCGCATTATTCAATTATTGAAACCATCCAAACCAGCAATGCATCAATAATGCTCTCAAGTTCACGGGACTAGAATCAATTCTTACCATCAGAACTTTTACCTGAGTTGTAGAAAAATACACTCATTTACCCAAATGAATAGAAAAACCAAAGATTCATTTCCTGCTTTTAGCAATAATGCCCATCATCATCCTCATGAAAAATTTGCCAAAGGATAACCAATGAGTTATGTTCGAAGACTGTGCCACAATTTGAAATCAAATTTGACACAAACTAAAAATTAACAAAGAAAAATAGTTCCAACCAAACAAAAGAAAAGAAACAATGGAAAGAAACACTGGGTTGCCTACCAGGAGCGCTTGGTTTACAGTCCACAGCCCGACTGTGCTTCATAGCTCAATTGGGGATGATAGGATCATCAAGGTATAGCTCATGTGGATCTTGTTCCACATTAGTGCTATCCTTGTCCTGAGAAATTAAGTAAGGCTTGAGGCGATGGCCATTCACTTTCCATACATTGTCATTCTTTTCATTCTTGATTTCCACCACCCCGTAAGGTTTGACATCATCAACTCTAAAAGGACCACTCCACCTTGATTTCAATTTTCCAGGAAACAATCTAAGTCTAGAGTTATAAAGCAATACCAATTGCCCTGGAACAAGAATCTTGGATTGAATCTTGGCATCATGAATTCTTTTAGTCCTCTCCTTGTACATCTTGGCACTCATGTAAGCATTGAATCTGAATTCATCCAGTTCATTCAATTCCAACATTCTTTTTGATTGAGCCTCAGACAGATTCATGTTCAATGTTTGAATCGCCCAATACGCATTATGTTCAAGTTCCACTGGCAAGTGACACTCTTTACCAAAAACCAATCGAAAAGGAGAAGCTCCAATTGGGGTCTTGTAGGCAGTTCTGTATGCCCACAATGCATCATCTAATTTCAAATACCAATCTTTCCTACCTGGATTTACCACTTTTTCAAGAACCCTCTTTATCTCCCGATTGGAAATTTCAGCTTGGCCAGAAGTCTGTGGATGGTAAGCTGTGGAAACTTTGTGAGTAACACCATATTTGGCCAACAAAGATTCGAAGAGCTTGTTACAAAAATGAGTCCCACCATCACTTATTATATCCCTGGGAGCTACAAACCTATTAAAGATGTATTTCTTCAAGAAGGCAGTTACACTATTTGCATCGTTATGAGCCAAAGCCACAGCTTCCACCCATTTAGAAACGTAATCCACTGCCACCAGGATGTACTCCATTCCTCTTGACTTAGGGAATGGCCCCATGAAGTCAATCCCCCACACATCAAAAATCTCTACCTCCAGGATGTTGTTCAAGGGCATCTCATTTCTTGAAGAGATATTGCCAGTTCGTTGACAACGATCACATTTTCCAACCCAGATTCTGGCATCCATGAAGATATGTGGCCAATAAAACCCACATTGCAAGATTTTGAAACCTGTCCTAGTTGATCCAAAATGACCACCACAGGGTCCTTCATGGCATGCCTTTAAGATGTCCACCTTTTCTTTTTCCTTGACACATTTTCTTATCACTTGATCACTGCATATTTTATATAAAGAATTGTCTTCCCAGAATAAATATTTAGCATCACTTCTCAGTCTTTTCTTCTGATCACTGGAGTAATAAGATGGAATTTTGCCAGCAACAACAAAATTTGCAATCTCAGCGCACCAAGGCAATGTCCTTTCAACCACTTTGAACACCTGCTCATCAGGGAAATGCTCCTTAACCAAAACATTTGAACCATCTTGAGCCTCTGATTCTAGTCTTGAGAGATGGTCAGCAACCACATTTTCGGAGCCCTTCCTATCTTTGATTTCCACATCGAATTCCTGGAGCAACAACACCCATCTAATCAAACGTGGTTTTGCCTCTTTCTTTGCAAGCAAATACTTCAATGTAGCATGGTCTGTATGAACAATGACCTTTGACCCCAAAAGATAGGCACTGAATTTATCAAATGCGAAGACCACTACTAGCATTTCCTTTTCTGTAGTTGTATAATTCATTTGGGCCTCATTGAGCAATCTGCTAGCATAATAGATAGTATGAAAAATCTTGTCTCTCCTCTGGCCAAGGACTGCTCCCAAGGCATAGTCACTCGCGTCACACATAATTTCAAACGGTTCACCAATGAGGAGTGACTATCACAGGAGCTTACACCAATTTAACTTTCAAAGTTTCAAATGCCTCAACACATTCAGCTCCAAACTCAAACTTGACATCTTTTTCCAAGAGGCTGCACAAGGGTCTAGCTATCTTTGAAAAATCCTTAATAAACCTTCTATAAAATCCAGCATATCCAAGAAAGCTTTTGATACCCTTAGCATTGGTAGGTGGAGGAAGTTTGGCAATGACATCTATCTTAGCTCGATCTACCTCCATCCCAGCATGAGAAATTTTATGGCCTAACACAATCCCTTCTTGAACCATGAACTGACACTTTTCCCAATTCAACACAAGGTTTGTTTCTTCACATCTCTTCAAAACCTTTGCCAAGTTCTCCAAACAACCATCGAATATCATACCAAAGACAGAAAAATCATCCATGAATATTTCAATTATTGATTCTACCATGTCATGGAATATTGCCATCATACATCTCTGGAAGGTGGCTGGGACGTTGCACAAACCAAATGGCATTCTTTTATAAGCAAATGTGCCAAAAGGACAAGTGAAAGTTGTCTTATCCTGGTCCTTAGGGTCAATTGCAATCTGGTTGTAACCAGAGTATCCATCCAAAAAGCAATAGAAAAGGTAGCCAGCAATCCGGTCCAAAAGTTGTTCCAAGAATGGAAGAGGGAAATGGTCTTTTCTAGTTACCTTATTTAGCTTTCTGTAATCCATGCAAACCCACCAAGCACTCACCACTCTGGTTGCCAAAAGTTCATTCGCATCGTTCTTAACCACATTCACCCCTCCCTTCTTAGGGACACACTGGACTGGGCTTACCCACTCGCTATCTGAGATGGGGAAGATCATCCCAAAGTCCAGTAGCTTGATCACCTCTTTCTTCACAACCTCCATCATCTGTGGGTTAAGTCGTCTCTGCCTATCCCTCATAGAAACAGAGTTTTCTTCAAGGAGGATCTTATGCATACATAACCCTGGGCTTATACCTTTAATGTCAGCAATAGTCCATCCAATGGCTTGCTTATATTGCCTTAGCACACTCAACAATTTATCCTCTTGCCATACTTCCAGCTTGGATGAGATCACCACTGGTAATGTCTCGTTATCCCCAAGAAAAGCATATTTCAAATATGGAGGTAATGGTTTCAATTCCAACTTTGGTGCTACCATAATGGATGGTAAAAGCTTTTCATTCCTGCACAAATTCTCACTCGTCCTCACCTCAGTGGGAGTAAAATTTTCATTAGCCAAAACAACAGGTTCATGATCATGTTCTCCTACAGTTTCATGCATTTTAACTTCCACAACATCACTTTGCAATTCACAAATTGACTCTTCCAAATAACAACATTCAATGAAATCTTCAATTTCAGCAATAATTCTCTTATCCTCATCATCTAAATCAAATTCATCAAAATTATCCTCACAAACACTTAACTCATCAACAACAGAAAAATCATGCATATTGTTCACATTATTCAAAGAAGAACATGTTATAGCTTTGATAGCAAAACAAGACTCCATATTTAGAGGTTGCTTCATAGCATAGTTTACATCAAAATCACCTCTTCGTTGTTAATCCTAAACGTGACTATCTTGTTTCTCACACCAACTAAAGCATCACCAGTAGCTAGAAAAGGTCTTCCAAAAATGAGAGGGACCTCAGGGTCCTCTTCCATATCAAGTATAATGAAATCAACAGGCAAGGTAAATTTATCAGTACTTACCAACACATCCTCCACCAAGCCTGTAGGAGTCACCAAGGATCTATTTGCCAACTGTAGTGTCACTTCAACTGGTCGAATCCTTCCACTCAAGCCCACATTTATTGCAATGGATAATGGCATCAGGTTGATTCCAGCTCCAAGGTCACAGAGGGCTTTTTCAAAATATCTGGTTCCAATCTTACAAGGGATGGTACAGCTACCTAGATCCTTAAGCTTTGGAGGTAATTTGTGAACCATCCATGCTTGACTACACTCTGATAGCATCATTGGAACTTCATATCTCAAGATTTGCTCCTTGTTTAAAATGAGATCCTTTAAATACTTAGAATATTTAGGCATGGCTGTCACCAAATCTAACAAAGGAACATTGACATTCACTTGTTTGATCATATCCAAGAAACGATTGAATTGAGGTCCCTTCTTAGGTGGAGGTTTCTTCCTTTCTGGAAATGGAGCTTTTGGAGCAAAATCTGGGAAATTATAAGGATTGGAATTTCTGGTGATTTCATTCCCCACCCTTGCTGGTATTTCATTCTTTTCAGACTTATTAACCTCCTGCTCACCTTCCTTCTTAAGTTCCAAAACTTCCTCAGCTTCATCTTTTTGGTCCTCCTCTAAGCCATCACTCTTGTCTTCTGAATGTTTGCTTCCAGGCAACAATTTTCCACTCCTCAAAGTAATAGCATTGCATGCTTCTCTTCCCTTGGGATTTGGTACTGTGTTACTGGGAAGTGCTCCTTTTGGCCTCTGGTGCACAGCATTGGCAAGCTGACCAAGTTGCATCTCGATATTCTTCAAAGTAGCTTCGTGATGATTCACAGTGGACTCTAAACCTCCAAATCTCTGTTCGTTCTTATCCATCTTTTCCATCAGCTTTTGAAACATATCTTCCACAGTTGGCTTCTTTTGTTCTGATGTGCTAGCCTGATTATCAAAACCAGGAGGTGGTTGATTTATTGCTCTCCTCTGGTCATTACCTTGATAGTAATTTCCTCCTTGGTTCTGCTGTTGATTCCAATTACCTTGGTTTCCACCATAATGTCTGTTGCCTCCATTGTAATTGTTCCTAGAATAGTTTCCACCATATTGGGGCTTGTTGCTGTAGTTACTCACATACTGAATGGATTCAGTAGTGATTGCACATTCATCCGTGTGATGTTCCCCTTTGCATAGTCCACATGAAAGTACTGGGGCTTTGGTTTGAGTCGCCTTTAAAGTCTGCACCTGCTTGGCCAATGCTTCAAACTTAGCACTAAGTGAAGTCTCCTCATCTACATCAAGAACTCCTTTTTGTCTCCAGGTATGTGGCTTTCTATTCTCTGGAAAGAGGTATTCATCCTCAGCTATCTGATTAAAAAGTTCACGCACCTCAAGCACAGATTTGTCTTTAAGTGCCCATTAGCACAAGCTTTAACCATCAAAGAGGATTCAGGAGTTAGGCCTTTGAAGAAAGTGTTTAATTCCCTAATTTCACCCAAGTCATGGTTGGGGCATTGCCTAATCAAATCGTTGAATCTCTCCCAAGCTTCCATAAATGACTCATTGTCTTGTTGTTGGAAGTTCATAATTTCCAACCTTCTCTTTTCAAGCTTAGCTGGAGGGAAGTACTTAGACAAGAACCTTTTCTGTAGATCATCAAATGACATTCCAGCATTTGCTCCCCCAATAATTTTAAACCAATGTTTAGCCTTTCCACGCAGAGATAAAGGGAACAAAATTCTGTGAACCTCACCCCTGTCGACCTTTGGCAACTTGAAAGTGCTACATAACCCGAGAAACCAATCAAGGTGGTCATTAGGATCCTCGTTGTCAAGACCTTGGAAGAATTGGCCCTGGGTGATCATTGAAACGATTTGTGGAGGAATGTGGTAACTTTCCACGTCGATGTCCTGATGACCAAATCGATTGTCAAAATTTACTGCATAGTGGTCTCCAAACCTAGGTGCTTGTGCTCCTTGAGCTGCCATTTCTCTCTGTTGCCTTAATTGAGCCCTCAAGGTTTTCACCAATTCAAGGTCCAATGGAAATTGTGGTTCTCCTGCAGACCTTCTAGACCTTGGCATACACAACACACTGTTGTGGAGTATAATAACAGAAATCAAAAACTTCAACTGTGCAACAAAGACACAAACCACAGTCTCAACACGTACTAAAGAAATTGCAAAGATCAGAACACAAGACAGAATGAAAGCTAAGGTAAATGACACAAACAGAACACAAAGTAGAACAAGTAAAAATCAAGAACAATTCAACAAATACTAGAACCAATTGCCTTCCCCGGCAACAGCGCCAAAAATTGATATGCTAGTCGTATACACCTCAATTTAATCCCTAAAACTAGTGTAAATGTGGTGAATAGGGAATCGTATCCTCAGGGAAGGTGTAGTTCAGGAATTTATGGTGTTAACAAGATTTTGCACAAATTCCACAATGTAAACTCAGTCAAAGAAGAGAGATATTCAAAACTCAAAACAAGAGTGAACTTCAAAATAAAACATCAACAACTGGAAGTTATAGGATTTCAAGTAGATATCCTATGGTTTCCGAATCAAATTACAGTGAATTCAAATCGTTTACTATGCAATTGACCTCAAGTAAAATTAACTTGGAAGAGAACATTGTTGCCTAGAGTATAGCGATCACTCAGCATGGCGACTACAGTGCTTACTATTCTCCTAAACAGAATACCTTTCCCATGTCGAAGCCTAAGCATTCTGGATTAAAGTCGCAACTTCTCAACTTCGTATCTCTAGTTAATAATCATACAAATTCTCAAAAATCCTATCGCGAGGCCTAACTTGAGTTTCTTGTCTAAGCTAGATTTACAAAGTCTTTCTTTACCTCCTTCATGAGACTCACGATCTTTGATTAGCATGTCTACCACAACTGAGATCGTGTATAGAATAAAACAGGCAAGAAATTCCATCATCATTCATCATGTTCATTATTCATACAAATTCCACTGTAAATGATAGACCAAACCTTGAACTGGCGTGTCGACCTCAAACAAAGTATGACTCAACCAAACACGAGTGAATTTGCATGATATTTCTCACATTTCAACAGTTTAAAACAAACATGAACATTCCTTAAGAGATTAGGTCAATCGCATAGACTTTCACGGTTCTAATTCACATTAATTCGATCGAAACCCTAGGATATCGCAAATTTAGCCAGAGAAGTTCATATTTAACTCAAAAGCAGTAGTTATCAATATTGAGCAATTAAATTTCATCGAATGAAGAAACTTCACCGATTATAGTGAAGAGAAGAGTCAATTGTTGCTTCGATTGAGTTTAGTATGAGTTCTCTAGTACAAATTCATGATCAAAATTCAAATCGGAGAAGAAAGGTTTATAGTGAGAAAATAGATCTAGAGAGAGAAAATGAGAGCCAAATGAGAATTTTCCCGCTTGAATTCAAAAGATATTTCTCATAATGGAAAATGTCAAAAAAATAGTCAATAATGAATCCCCCTACAAAAGTTAACTAATCCTCTATATATAGAGGAACATAGAAAAGTAACTAGTACACCATCGTAAAATAACTAGATTATTACAAGAATACCACCACTACAAGAAAAAATGCTTAAGTAGTATAAATGACAAAAGCTCAAAGTGAAAGATCTCCAATACTGCCTCAACGCCTTTGAGCCAAGAATCCAGCGTCTTCAACACCTTCCGCATGCCTTCAGTTCAGCAAGAGTCACGCCTCCAGGTTCTGTCCAACTTCATTCAAAACCCAGCAAACATCATGCTTTCATTAGCGTAACCGAGCACGCCTTTGGTCTCCCGGCTTCACCATTACTTTCTGACTTAGCTTCCATGTTCCTTCGGGCCAACCACTACCACGCCTTCATTACACCATATACACCTGAAGAACAGATCAACACTTAGTCAATTTTCAGCACAAGAATCACACAATTTTGCCCACAAGACTTCGTGGGCAAAATTTTTCTTCTGGTTTTTTACTCCACGAGACCTCGTGGTGTAAATTTTGTCACTTTTCATTTTCTCCACGAGATCTCGTGGAGAAAAATTTGGTGTTTTTGTTTTCTCCACGAGATTTCGTGGAGAAAATATTAGCATTTTTCTTTCTCCACGAGATCTCGTGGAGAAAATTCATGAATTTGGCCGTTTGTTTCCTTTGCCAATGTGTGTGAAAACATGTTCGGAGTGTGCAAATGTTGTGCATAGAATGCATGAGTAGTGTGCCAAGGGTGATGTGTTGTGCAATAATCTGGTGGCAAGGTACGTTAGCATGGCATGGCAAAGTTAGTCAAGTTGAAATGTTTGCCGTGGTGTGCCAAAGTGTCATGTACTATTATTGCAAATGTAATGTATAAAAATGAGTAAAACGTGCCATGCACAAACTGTGTGAATGTGGTGCTAATATGCAAATGGTGCGTGTGTGGTGAATGCTTGGCAAGATAAGTGCATGAGTGTGTCAAAATATGGCCAATGTTTGGCATAGTTTGTGGCAGGGCTCGGCACTGTGCTTAGCAAGGTTGATGTGCCGAGTTGTTAAGGTATTGGCAAGCTTTGGCAAAGCTTGGCAAGGTTGGCAAGTCTTGGCAACATACCTTGCTACGCACATTGCAGCACACGTGCACTGACCTTGCCACAAGTTCAACACACAACTTTGGCACACCATTTGCACACTTTGGCATGACACTTGCACATTCTTGGCACGCCACTCATGCACCTTGGCTCACCATCATGCACAACACGGCATACGATTGGCACGAACTCATTGTATGTTATAGCAACAGCCACACACCTTATACTCATTCTGCCTTAGACTCATAACACACATCTTGGGCACCACCATCACCTCACAACTCATGGCACGAGCTACTACTTCACACTCATTTCACTTGTTTTCATACTACCAAGCTAGGACATGGACATCACTTAAGCATCCACCACACACAAACTATTTGCACACTTTTGGCATAGCACATGCACGTTCTTGGCACAACACTCGTATACTCTTGGCTTGTCACTTGTTCACAATACACCATGGGTACACCCAAGGCACACAACTCGGCTTAGGAAAGAACCAAGGGGTGGCCAAGCACAAATTCTCCACGAGATCTCGTGGACAAATAAAAGCATGCTCAAATTACTCCACGAGATCTCGTGGAAGAAAAAAAATGGAGCAAATTTTGCCCACGAGTTCTCGTGGACAAAAAAATGGTGAAAAAATTTACTCCACGAGATCTCGTAGAGTAATTTGTGTAGTAGCTTGACAGAATTTTGGCTAAGTGTTGGAGTTTTGTGTTGTGTGTGCAGGAGGAGAGAAGGCGTGCTTCATTCTGGCACAAAAGCGCTGGATTGGCTTGGAGGTGTGCAGGACATTAGAAGGCGCGAAGAGGCCACGAAGTAAAGGCGTGGAGGTAGCGGACCAACATGGGACTTGAGCAGCGGGATGAAGGCGTGGGTGTCTCTGGCTCGAAAGCGTGAAGAGGCTGATAAAGACGCGGGTTCGTTGGCTTGAAGGAGCAAAATGGCTGAAGAAGATGTGAAACTTCCAGGCTTGAAGGCGTGTGATCAGGGCTGGACATTTGTTGAACTTTGTTCTAGCACGTTTGGTTTTTTTTGTAATGCTTAGTCATTTTAAGACTACGTACCATTTACGTCTCTTGTAATCTCTATATAAAGAGGGTTTGGGGACATTTTTGGGAGACCCCGGAGACTATTTTTTCATCCATTAGTTAGATTTTACATTTTGTAACAAACTTTTGAGAGCTGGAGAGTGGGAATTAATTTGAAGATCTACTTTCTCTCTCTAGTTTCTCTCTCTAGCTTTTGGAGCTCAATTTTCTATTCCGATCAAAGATTTGCTCCGATCATTGTAATTCTCATATCAATTAAGGAAGCTCTTGGAAGAATTCAATGGGTAAACTCTTTCTATTTATTGAAAATGAATTGTTTCAAGTTCCAAATTGTTGATCGTGAAATGGTAATGGAGTTCTATGGTTAGATCTCTCATGTACAAGAGTTTCAACCGATTAAATGTATAATTAGACTATGCAATGCTATGTAATTGACATAATTTCTTAAGGATGAAATCATATGTGATTTTAATGATTAAATCTTGTTGAGTTTCATGAATTCACACTTTTATTGAATGAATTGAACTTTGATTGTGGTCGCCATGCTGAGTTGAAGTGAGGTTTACCAATATCTGTGAGAATTGCGTGAAATGAAGACTAAATGTATGATGATTGAGTCTTCCACTTGCTTTGCTTGAATCATGATTTGAGATGCGGTCGCCATGCCGGTGGAGAATCATTGAGTTGTTAGGAAAAAGTGAGAAGAAACTTTCTAAAGTAAGCAAACACTCTAGGTCCTAGGTCAGGCCTCGCCATGGGATACCGTAAGAATTGCATGCTAGATTTGCTAACTTTGGAGAGTTGAGGCATTGCTGGTTGAATCCGTTCTACTTAGGCCTCGCCATGGGAAAAGTGGAATGTTAAGGAGTATAGAGAACACTGTGGTTGTCATGCTAAGTGTTAGCTAGCCTCCTGGGCAATAGAGATCTCCTCATTGTTCTACTTGTGTGTCAAGAGCATTGTAATCATGGCATAATGTGCATTCAACTGGTGGAAATACTCTAGAGCATCCACTCTCTTCCTGTTTTTTACATTTTATTTGTTGCATTTGATTTTTTACTAGTTAGTGCCTAGTTTTATTTCTTTCGTGACATTCTGAGAGCAAACATTGAGATTCTTGGCCCAAGCCTTCCCTGTGGATACGATCCCTACTGACGCTACTACATTAGTGTTTAGGGTAAAATTGAGCTGATACTACTTTAAGCTATCAATTTTTTGATGCAATGCAAGGCCATGTGTGACTAAGTGTTCATTCCAGCACAACACCCTACTTCCATGCCAAATAAATGTGTCTTAGCCTCTGATTAAGACTTGGTGGTGAACTTAAGAGTTATAGATCTGTCACTTAGCTTTCCATAGGATCAAGAATCAGCTTCATCAGGTAGCTAAATCTCAAGATATCATCAAAAGACCAAACTGTGGCAGAAAGATAAAACCCTAAAACCCTAAAATGACATTTCGCAAAGAACTCATAGTTCATAGTCTTGCACACAAAATTAGCTAATAGTTAAAACATAAGAAATGTAATGAATTCAAAGAGCTTTTCAGAACACTGAAGAACTCACCAATTGGATTAGTATTAAGAGAGTTATGCCCAGATGAATTTCACTAACCAATTCTGCCAAAACCCTAAATCAATTCTACCAAGTTAATTTCGGTTTCATTCACCTTCCTAGTTGTTTTAACCTCTCAACCTTGCCAATTAACATCAAACACACAATTGCCTAAGTCATCATCATTTTTGGTCCTTTTTAACCAATTGAGCACAACCAATTGCAAACCACAGAAATGAACAACATCACACAAAACACCACACTAACTCATGAAAATCAAGTCAAAATCTAAGTGAATTAAGCCATTTAAGTTGGTATGAAACCAACTTATCATTTTTTTTGCTTGACTCATTGAAAAGTATGCAATCTAGAGATTTGTGCACAAAAAATACAAAATTTTTAAAAATCACCATTTTCAGTGGATTCATAATTTTTGGTCAAAACTAGAAAATTATAAATATTTCCCCAAAAAATTTATTTTTATTCATATTTTGCTTCCGACATGACTAAAATGATGTTATCCCATTATTTGTAGCTAGAGAAAATAAAATAAAAAATTCTAGAAACAATAATCATTTTTCTTGAGCGAGATATAAAACTCACGATCTTTGAAAAAAATAAGACATAAAATTGCGAAATTATTGTGGACGAGTTTTTTTTATGGTCTACTTTTTCTTTTCAATTTAAAAAGAACACATATAATTTAACGATGTGTGTAAAAAAATAAAACACTTATAAATCATAATTTACCAATGTTTTTTGCACATAACTTGATAAGAAATATGTAATCTATAGATTTCTATATAAAAAAAAGAGAAAACCAATATTTTTCAAATATCAGCATTTTCTGTGAATTATAACTCACTATTTTTTTCAAAAATAGAAAATCACAAACAATTGTTAGCAAATGCTCTATTTGGTAATTTTTTTGCCCACCTCAATAAAAGTATGTAATGTTGTGATTTGTGCACAAAAAAAAGCAAGTTTAAAATTTTCAAAAATCACCACTTTCAGGACTTTTTACTTATAGGTTTTTGTAAAAAATAAAAAATCGTGATATATTGCCACACGAGATTTATTCGTATTCACATTTGCACACAACATAACTAAAACAAAATGCTCTTTTTTTATCGTTTCTTGCACATAACTTGATGAGAAATATGTAATCTAGCGATTTGTGTACAAAAACAAATATGAAATTAATACTTTTCAAAAATCAGTATTTTTTTTGTTGAGCAATAACTCACTATTTTAAAAAAAAATAAAAAATAAACAAATATTGTTCGCAAGTGCACTATTACGTTTTATTGCTTGACTCATTGAAAAGTATGCAATCTAGAGATTTGTGCACAAAGATAGAGAATTTTAAAAAATCCCCATTTTTAGCGGGTTCACAAATTTTTGTCAAAAATAGAAAATTATAAATATTTCCCCAGAAAATTTAATTTTATTCACATTTTGCTCCCTACATGATTAAAATAATGTGATGTCATTATTTGTAGCAAGAGAAAATAAAAAAAAATTCTAGAAACAATAATCATTTTTCTTGAGCGAGATATAAAACTCACGATCTTTGAAAAAAACAAGACATAAAATTGCGAAATTATTGTCGTTGGATTTTATTTCTGGTCTACTTTTTCTATTCAATTTAAAAAGAACACATATAATCTAATGACGTGTGTAAAAAAATAAAACAATGTTACATCAAAATTTTTGGTGATCTAGAACTCACAATTTTTCAAAAAAAGTTATAAAATCACAAAAAATACTGGATGCATTTTCTATTTTTGGATTGTTTTTTGCACATAACTTGATAAGGAATACGTAATCTATAGATTTGTATACAAAAAAAATGAGAAAATTAAAAATTTTCAAAAATCAGCATTTTCGGTGAATTATAAATCACTATTGTTTACAAAAATAGAAAATCACAAACAATAGTTTTGGTAATTGTTTTGCCGAACTCAATGAAAAGTATGTAATGTAGTGATTTGTGCAAAAAAAAGAAAGTTTAAAATTTTCAAAAACCACCATTTTCAGGGGTAATTACTTATAGATTTTTGTCAAAAATAGAAAATTGTAATATATTGCCCATGAGATTTATTCGTATTTAAATTTTGCACCCAACATAACTAATACAAAGTGCTCTTTTTTTATCGTTTCTTGCACATAACTTGCTGACAAATATGTAGTCTAGAGATTTGTGTACAAAAACAAATATGAAATTAATACTTTTCAAAAATCAGTATTTTTTTTCGTTGAGCAATAACTCACTATTTTTTTAAAAAATAAAAAATAAACAAATACTGTTCGCAAGTGCACTGTTACGTTTTTTTTGCTTGACTCATTGAAAAGTATGCAATCTAGAGATTTGTGCACAAAAAATACAAAATTTTTAAAAATCACCATTTTCAGTGGATTCACAATTTTTGGTCAAAAGTATAAAATTATAAATATTTCCCCAAAAAATTTATTTTTATTCATATTTTGCTTCCGACATGACTAAAATGATGTTATCCCATTATTTGTAGCAAGAGAAAATAAAATAAAAAATTCTAGAAACAATAATCATTTTTCTTGAGCGAGATATAAAACTCACGATCTTTGAAAAAAACAAGACATAAAATTGCGAAATTATTGTGGACGAGTTTTTTTTTATGGTCTACTTTTTCTTTTCAATTTAAAAAGAACACATATAATCTAACGATGTGTGTAAAAAAATAAAACACTTGTAAATCATAATTTACAAATGTTTTTTGCACATAACTTGATAAGAAATATGTAATCTATAGATTTCTATATAAAAAAAAGAGAAAACTAATTTTTTTCAAATATCAGCATTTTCTGTGAATTATAACTCACTATTTTTTACAAAATAGAAAATCACAAACAATTGTTAGCAAATGCTCTATTCGGTAATTTTTTTGCCCACCTCAATGAAAAGTATGTACTGTTGTGATTTGTGCAAAAAAAAAGCAAGTTGAAAATTTTCAAAAATCACCACTTTCAGGACTTTTTACTTATATGTTTTTGTAAAAAATAAAAAATCGTAATATATTGCCCAACGAGATTTATTCATTGATAAGTTGGTATTTCACCGACTTATTCGCTTGACTTTCTTAATCTTTTGCTATGGAATCTATGTGAAAATGGTGCTTGGTGTGTAGATGGTATGAAAGAATGTGCATGCTTTTGAACTTGTTGAGAAATGGCTAAGTGTGTAAAACAATATGATAGTGCTGTGATCTTCGAATGCAGTCATGCACATCACTGACCTCCTAGTTTGCATGAAGGTCCATAACTATTCACACAGCACACAACACAAGCACACAGCACACAACACAACACTCACACAACACACTCAGCACTAACAACTCACACACGCGCACAACACATGGCGGTCGCATGGTGCGACCGCCACACACACGGCAGGCGCACAATGCGCCCGCCTCACACACGCACACACACAACACGATGCGCCCGCCACACACACGGCGGTTCCACGCCACACTCACCTCACACACTTTGTACAGTTTACACGGTTTGTTCTTCCATGCATTTTTCCTTTGTTATATTTTTAGTTAGGAATTTTCTCATGCATTTCGTATACACTACACTTCACATTTGGTACAAGCGCACTTAGCAAACATAGCCCCCAATCTGTTTGATGTTTTGCCTCGTCACTCTTATTCGTTGAGTACACGTGTCTTCACTAAATTCTTGGCTTATATCCACAGGGACACGTGTCAACATCCAGGCATGAAAAGGGAAACTTCCAGGAAGCTCACTTGGCCAAGTCATCTAGGAGAAACTATAAAAGTTGGAGGAAACGGAAAAAGGGAAAATCGGTAGAAGAGAGAGACTTCCGAGAGAGATCGATCAGAAAAGGAATTAGGGTTTCAAACGAAAAAGGAGATCGGAGTGGAGATCATTCCATTTTATCTTTATGTAGTAGCTATGTTTGATCAGGCTTTGTCAAACTTGTTTTCAAAGCAGATCAACATGATCGGCTAAACATTAGGTAGTTTCTTTGAGGGATTAAGTGTGATGACTTTAAAAACCAATTTGAGACATTCGTATTGCTCATTATGTGTTTGATTTTGGTTCATATCGTTTGATGTTTCATTTCAATGTTTACACACACACGATTATGCACTTTATGTGATTTGTGGTACCCACTGAAATCAATTTAGAGCTGATAAAGGAAATTGAAACAACATCACTCGAATATGGAACAAACTTGTATGAGTCCTAATATTTGTGCCTTGTTTTGACTTCAATCGTGCGGTACCCTGATGTCGAGTGTCGTGGCTAGTCAATTTATCCTAATTTCACTGAATATAGTAGCAGTGAGTTAGGTTTCGTTCCTCTGGGAAATAGTCAATTCAAGAAGTTTGATATGCTCAATTATGTCACCAAAATATAACAAGATTGAAAGAACACTGATTACAAAATTTAATAGGAAGTAAATTGGTTTAACTCCACACGAATACGAATTGAAATGAACACACAAGTAAGACTCAGAGAAGTAAAAGCAAAGTTCTCAAGAAAATTAAGCTGATAATCTAGGCTACTTCCGGGTGAATGCAACTCCTAATACATGCAGTATTACTAACGTACAATCAAAGCAGATGAGGAGAATCACAAATAGAGACCGAAATTATAGTTAGCATGGTCACTACACTACAATTTTAGTCTCCCGCCACCATTCTATCCTATGATCGGGCCTAAGAAAGGTGAAGTAATACCGTGTCATCTCAATTCTCCACTCAAATTACTCAGGCATGAACACCTAGAATATCCCATGGTGAGGCCCGATCCTAGCATGTAAATTCATCATTTAAGTAGGAGAATCTCTTATCACCTTGTTCTCAGGATTATACAGACTCAAAGCTTCCTATGGTGAGGTCTAGCCTTAAGATCTGTGCAAATTCAAACAGGTTTAAGAACTCATGCATTCTCAGGTTCTTATTCATGATTTTCATCCAAATCTTACAAAAGTAGACTCAATTCAGCATGACGACCGCAATCAAATCTGATTGCATCAAATTCAGATCAAAAGCATGCATTTAACAAGTTTTACAAATTCAGTGCTGAGAATTTTCATTTCTTATATTAGATTGTTAGTTCTACTGCACATTTACAATTTCAACCTAGCATTCACCCTCAATATCCTAGATTATCACACAATTAGCCACAAATCTCCATTTCAGCTTCACGATCAACAAATTGGAAGGTTAAACAGTTCATAATTAATTGGAAGAGTTTACCAATTAAGAGTCTTAAAAGCTTCCAAATGCCGAGAGGATTCTAGCTTTTCTTCTCAATTTCCAGGAGATGTACGATAATGAGAGCAAATCTTTGATCGGAATCCAAAATGAAGCAACAAACTTAGAGAGATAAAGTAGAAAGAGAAAGTAGATCTCAAGAACACTTCCCGCTCTTCAAAATCAAAAGTCTGTTACACTATGGAAAATGTGAATAGTGAATAATGAATCGGATCCTCTAAAATGTTGACTAATCCTCTATATGTAGAGGTTACAAAAGAAACGTAAATGGTACGCAAACGATCAATAACTAAAAAGTATTACATGAACACCATTACTAAAACTGTCTGAACTTCATCGCCATGTATTCTGAACTTCAATATGTGTGTGATGTTTTCTTTGTAGCTTGTGGTGAAATTGTGTAATAAGATGAGTGTAATGAGATGAGTGAAATAAATGGTGAAGGAACTGAATTGAGATGAAGTGAAATCGATGAAGAAAGCACAAGGAGATTGAATGAATGAAATAGAAAATTCATGAATTTAAGCTCACAGCCATGAATACTCACCAAGTAATGGAACATTTAACACAATGAAAACAATTCGAGTAAATAAGTGTATCTACTCTATTGTGAAGTGAGTGAAAAGTGTGTTGAACAAATGTTGTGAAATTGAAATTGAAATGAACAAAGCAAAGGTGCAAATGAAAGAATTTGGAAGCTTAAAACCGAAATGCATAAAATGTGGTTTGGAAATCTAAGTATAGCAAGCATAGATGTATGAAGTGAAAATTTACACTACGATGAATAGTTGTGTTAAAGTGTACGTGTGTAAATTTGCACTACGATGCATCGTAGTGCAAATTTGTGCTTGGGCAAAATTACACTACGATGAATCGTAGTGAAATTCCCATCTTTGTGCACACAATTCAGCAATCTTCCAACCAAACTTCCACTGTGATGCGTTGGGAATTTGGAAAACCTTAAAGAACCAATATTGTAGCTCCTGATCTCAGCTTTCCATATCTTTTTGAATCATCCAAATCGGAGCTTAGGTGAGAGAGTTATGCCCAACATACCAACACAAGGCAGAATGTGCATTTTAAGCCTACGATGCATCGTAGGCTTAAAACCCTAATTTGATTTTGCCTTTTCCCACGTTGAATTACCAACTTTCCTTTCAGAACGGGCCTCCACCTTGAACACCAAAGTTATAGATCTCACGCTTGGCTTTCCATAGGATTTTGAATCACCCAAATTGGACTCCGAATGAGAAAGTTATGGCCGAAATACCAAGACATGGCAAAACTGGACATTTGCACTACGATGCATCGTAGTGCCAATTGTTTCTTAGCAATTCATGGCTAAAATTCTCCCTTTTATCTTCCAAGTTAGAAATTGAGCTCAACACAAGAATTGTAGAGTTTCCTCTTGCCTTTCCCTGAGTACAAGAAACAACACCAATGGACAATTAGAGCTCAAGATGTCAGCAATCTCCAAAGCTGTGACAGTAAAGGCAACATTGAAACCTAATGTAGTGTCTACAAAGAAGTCCTCGTTTCATGACCTTGCACACAGAAATTGGACAAAGTTAAAACATAACAGATGAAGTCCATGCTAAGAGCTTTTCATAACATCCAAGATCTCACCAATTGGAATAGAATTGAACAAGTTACACTCAAAACAATTCGTATACTCAACTCTGCCCAAAAACCCTAATTTATCCAAGAGATCATATTAAGTTTCTCCAATTTTTTCCTTAACACATTTCACTTCATTTCCATCATTTTTCTCTTTTTTTGCATCATTTAAACATTATCAACTTGCAAATCACAAACATGCATAAAACACATAAAATACCACTCATTTCATTAAAAACAAGACAAAAGTCAAGATTTCTTAGTATAAAATAGTTGGTATAAAACCAACTCATCAGATTCCCCCACACTTGAGCTTTTGCTTGCCCTCAAGCAAAGTCACAAAACAAAACATTTTCATCACTTGTATTTGACACCTTGTTCACTCATCCACAATGATCTCATTCGAGTTCATCAAAAAAAACTTTTCCACACAAGAATATATATATTCCAAGGTTCCTGGCACTAACTCTCAGATCTCAACACAAGTTATCTACTAAAACACAATGAATAAAGACCAACATGTCATGCGTGTAAGTGGGTGCTGAGGAACATGAACTTCATCTATTCCCTTGTTATACACCATCTAGCCTGTCTCACAATCCATTCAATACATGCCAATCTCTTCGTCCATTCTTATGAACATGCAATCACAAGATCAATGGTACCTATGTGTACATTGGTACTCTATAGGACATTGCCCTTATTTTGCACATTAGTGCTGCACATTGGTGCTCATATTGATGACTAAAATAATGCCTGGGTTTTATGGCTTTTTTCTTCATAATTGATTGCCAGGTTCTTATAGCTTTTTCCTTCCCAGTTGCCAATATGGCTTTTTCTCCCATATCATTTCTTGTGCAAGCACATGTTCATAAGAATCCCTAAATTGACTAAACATGCACGAATTCTGGAGACACCAGATAAATGCATAACAAACAGAAACGAATCCATACACATTACCTCCTGTGTCAATTGAGTTTTGCATGGCATATCTATCTTACATTAACATCGGGCTTTAGCCAACAAAATGTGCCAATTTCTTCAAATTTAGTACCAAAAACAAAAAATTTTCACATGCAATATCAAAAAGATATAATCAAGATGAACTTGGAATAAGCCAAAGTGGACTAAGAACAAAGTTTCACATACAAAGTGACTACTCATTCTCCTAAAATTTGATTAGGTTTGTTTACTCCTTTTACCATTTCATTCCTCTTTTTGCATTTATTCATTGCACTTTCAGCACACATTTTTTTCTTCGCACAACACTTTCAATTCCACAATTTGCATGCAGGATGACCAAATTATTCTTTTTTTTCACACAAATTCACATCGCAATTCATACTTTCCACACAACACAACACACTCTAATTTCGTTGAAAGAGCAAAGAACCGAGTACTAGTACAAAGTTGTCCTACACTTCTACTTATCACAAGCCAAACCCTACTCCATGATCTAAAATTTTATTCAACACATACCACGCTAAACACAAATTAAACAAAGCAGACAGAATAGGCAATCCTCTTAGCACTTCTTCACAAGGCTTCAACTTCTCCCAACTTCACAAGGAATATCATTCTTCAAAAGAAAACTTCTCACAAAATCTTCAACTCATCATCACTTCACAAGTCATCAACACAAAACAACTTCCAATCTTCAACTTCAAGAACTTCACACAAATTTTCAACTCAGACTATTACACAGGAAATCTTCAAGATAACCCTCATCATCCGAATCCCCCCTTTTCAACAATATTAAGCACCCGTATGCAATAGAAAAAAAATTTCAATCAATCAATCAATCAACACACCGAGTATCAAGCAACATAGCAACCACATCACACATCACACACAACTGCCTCCTCCCACACTTAAATTAAACATTGTCATTAATGTAATAGGCTAAGAGGGAGGAGGAACTCCCTGAGAGAACGATGATGAAGCTGATGAAGAAGGAGATCCGAACGCAGCTGTACATGGCAAAGACTATCCATCCAATGGTGCTGTAACAAATGAGGAAGTACCAAACGATGATGGAGCAAAGGAAGAAAGGAATTCAAATGCCGCTGTAGATGACAATGATGCTGTAGCAAATGTGGGAGCAACAAAGGGCTGATGCACATACTGAAAAGGGCCATGAGTTGGACCTTCAATAATTTGACCAGTTGCTAACAATGGAAATCTTGTAGCAGGTGTAAACCCCGAATTTGGTAGGAATGTGGGAGTATAAGGCATAGAAGGAATTCTACCAAATGTAGGTAATGACGGAAGGGACGGCATCGCAGCTAACTGTACCGAAGTCGGAGTTGGTTTTCGAGGTCCTGCATCCGAATGATAATAGACTATCATCTTGTTGCTCCTATCGATGTCCTGTTGCATGCACCATTTCCTATGATAAAGCACTTCAAATTGCTGCTGGGCTACTGTGGTCATGTCATCCAACCTGTGATCCATGCTCGAGGCATGAGTTGTCCATTCCTGATGCATAGTCTCTATGCCCTCGTGCATCCTTTCCATCCTTTCATCCATGTTCATGAAGAGATGTTCAATAGATTGTAGCCTCCCATCCATATCATCAAAATGACTTCCAATGTTATCAAAACGACTTCCAATTGAATGCTGAAAATCATGAAGACTATTCTGGAAAGCACTGAAATCATATACATTCTGCTGGTGCCCAGATTGGTCATTATGTCCTGAAGACTCAACATTAGCTCGACGAACTCCCCGTCCAGCTGCCTGTGCTTTCACTATCTCATGATCAATATTGAGGTACTTCTTGTATAAATGAGGCGCAATAGGCAGCTTAGTTGGTCTCCAATCGCCACCAAGCTCATCATTCACTCCCTGAGCTTTGTATATTTCCTCAAGAAGCAATGGATAATAGACTGCAGCTGACTCATCCTCAATCCCCTCTTTTATGTCGTTCAGAATAACTCGGCCCACGTCAATAGACCTGTACCCCCTAATTGCTGAGATTAGATACAACCGTTTCCGTGTCACTTCAGTCACTTGCGAACTTGGCATCAAACGTGAGAGCACAAATGAAAACCACAACTTAACATCAGCCTTAAGGAATTGGTGGCGAACATGCTTATGCTCCACTCGCTGATTTACTACACATTCGGCCCCAGGATATGCAAGCTCGTTGAGTAACTCTTGATCTCCATCTTCCTCCATTGGACATGCAAAAGGATCTATTGGAAAAATCGGTGTACCCAAATATTCATTGATTATCTCACTGGTGATTTTCACCCATACTCCCCTCACATAGATAGCACCTTCCTTAATTGGAGATTTACCATTCGCATAAAGTTCCCGAGCAATACTGACATTGCAAAAAGGAGGGGCTATCGTCAACTTCTGGTCAAATTTATGGAATTCCATGAGATTCTTGAAAGGTCCCGTATCAACAGTGAAAGCTCTCTCCAGATGAAGTTTCTTTATGGGCAATCCCATCTCCCAGCGTCGCTGTGCTTCATCATCAACCCACATTGATGGTGTATCAACACCCTTCCTTTTCTTGGGGGTCGGAGCTTGGATTGTAACTCTGGGAGGGTCTTCAAAAATTGGGAGATCTTCGGCAAACTATTCTGAGTCGGTGTCTTTATGCAATGGTGCTTTTCCTTTCGCCCTTGCTTTTCCTTTCTTAGAACTTTCGCCCTTTGAAGTTGATGCTGCCTTCTAAGAAGCTGTGACCTTTTCTGAACTCAAGTCCTTCTTTGGGGCCATATCTGTAAGAATAACAAACACCATGAATACCATAAAAACATTTTTAGACAATCCAAATCATAACCTCACATTGTAAGAGTTAGCTCAGAATGTATAAACTATCAACATCAAGTAGCAATATTGGATCAGTTTTCTCAAATGAAATTTCCAGCTTACACTCATTGAAAACCGAATGAATACCCTGTTAAGCATGAAGAATTTCACAATACTTCAAACATGAAAATTAGCGAGCATGATCTGAGCTAAAAAATGTGGACAAAAATCAACCCATTTGGACTTATCATGAGCAAGTTACGGTGAAAATACCAAAGGCTACCAAAATGGGCCATTTCAGTATTCATAGCACTATTCCCTAGCTTCAGCTCTACCTTCCTCTATTCATTAGCCTATCTTCCTGTTTCAATTAGCCAAAGTGATAAACACCAACATTGTAGGTTATCCTGTTGGCTAAAATCTGCAATTGGTCTCATTCCATTTGGATTTGAATTTAGGAAATTATAACCAGAAAACCGAGAAGTGTAAAAAAAATGGTCAATTCAGCAATTTCAGCAGCATGAACATTTATTGTCTTCCAAAATGGACAATGATCCAGCTAAATCCAGCAAACGTGTATAACATAAACAATGAAGCCCTTCCTCCTAGCTAAACCCCACCACCAGAATGAACATATTTGGACATTTCATTTGCAAGTTCTACTCAAAATACCAAGACATGTCCAGCTGGGCAGATTCATCAAACTCAATTCCTGATTTCAACATGTACTTCACATTCTAAGCTTTTTTAGCCTATGTGCCAGCCACAATTAACAAAAGTGTACAAAATAAACATTGAAGGCAATCATATTGGCTAAAAGACGCAACTGGAAGCATATCATTTCAACGTACCTAACTCAAGTTATGCCCTAAAAACAGAGATGTGGCAAAGCTGGAATTCTTGAAACTCAAAATTTTTAACTCATGCTTCCCCACACTTAACATTAACATGCATTGTCATTTGGCAATCAACATCATGTTTTCCATGTTCATCAATCCATTTTATAGCTACATCATAATCAAAATCATGCCTCCACTTTCATTACTTGAACATTTCATTGTACACAAAAGGAATCACAAAGCTTCAAGAAGGTTTAAAAACATACCTTAGTGGAGAACTTTTGGAGAACTAGACTTAAGTCTTGGAAGAAAAGGAAATGAAAAACCAAATGTAAGCCCTATGCTCTTGCTAATGCTGTCTTTGTTCTCAGCTTTTGTTATCTTGACACAACAAGCAAGACCACTTGTACTTATACCCACATGAGAAAGGGATACCAAAATATGACATTAAGTTGGTCAAAATGAGAAGTTAATACTCCCACCCAACACATTCAACCAATTTCTTGTCATTCAAAGGTGAGGCCCACTTCCTTTCAATGCATGTGAATGTTTCAGCTCCTCAAAAATAGTAATGCAATCATATCACGCAAAACATCAACACAAAGCTGCAATCACTCTATTCAATTCAACCCAACACTTCTCAATCATGCTCTAAAAAATAATGAATAGCAAGAACAAACAGTGAGCTTTTATATTTTCCATGTGAACTTAACCTGTTACACATAGAAATGTCCACCCAAAATGCCGGCTTTTTTTCTTTCATTTCATATCAATTTCCTATTAATGACTCAATAGCAATCCACTCTCCACGTCAATTTTTTTTTCAGCTTTTCAAAAAATTGAATTCATGTTCAGAAGGGTTCAGAAGTGCAGATATTCTCTTCATCAATGCATGTGTGAATAAAACCAAACATTACACCCAAGAAATTTTATTAACACGAAATACAGAAAACAACACAAAATTTAGACATCACAACCTATCTAGTAACAAAATCACAAAAGTCTAATACTACTAATACTATACTCAATTCAATCATGGCAATTAATCTCCTTAAACTTAATCATGGTACCCCCCCACACTTGCATAAGACACGGTCCCCGTGATAAAACAATAACAATCAAGAACAAAGGAACCTGGCCATCCACGTTTCACAAACCACGAGACAATCTTGCAATTCTTTCTTCCTCTTGTAACACAGGCCATTGAAGAGGTCCCAAAAGACCAAGAGGATGTTGAGGATTATCAGCTGAAGTGATATCAACACCCTTCTCACGAGCCATGGCTGTTATCAAAGCTGGAAAGTACATTGGTCCAAACTCACTTCTTTGTGCTCGCTTGATGAACTCTAACGCCAACTTCCCAACATCAATAGAGAAATCATGTAAAATAGTATAAATCAAAAGAACGTGTTCTCCAGATGCAATATCCGCACGGTTAGTAGGTAACAGCCTGGAATTGATAAACATTAACCATAATTTTGCCTCGGCTGTGAGTTCACTGGTAGGTACATATAAAGCCTCGCGTCGAGCATTCCTCACCCATCTAGCACCAGGTAAAGTCACTGAAGCCAACAAGCGATCAGTATCGGCAGCCTGAAGCAACCTACAATAAGTATTACGAGGAAAAGCATCAAGGCGATAAAGCATATTGATACTATGTCGGGTGACCCTTAAATATTTCCCCCTCACAAACACTGAGTGAACTCCATTAGCTCGTGAATTAGCATAAAATTCTCTAACTATATCCATATTCACTACTACTGAAGCTCGTGCAAAACGAGACCACGATTGCCTGAAGATCACATCCTCAAATTTCCTGGAAGGGACCTCGAATGGCCTCTCAATCATAACAGCTCTATTGCTAAAACCATGTTACAAATTCTCAGCATTAGCATTAATAAAATGAGGAAAGTTAGCTTGTTCAACATCAAGCACCACCGCATCATCATTAGAAGAGGAAGAAGAGGAAGAAGTAGTTCCTGGATCTTCACTAAAGATAGCATATTCATAAGGATTCTGATGAGGATAATAATCAGCCATGATCAAGAAATGAAAAATGTCTAATAAGAAAAACAATGTAAAGAAGAATAATGAGCATGCAAAAGAACGAAATTCAATGTATAGAATTGCCATCGAGCTACCCAACAAACACATGTGAATGATTCTGAAAAACGAAAGCCTACATGTCTGAGCTTATTGTCCGCATTATTCTATTATTGAATCCATCCAAACCAGCAACGCATCAATAATGCTCTCAAGTTCACGGGGCTAGAATCAATTCTTACCATCAGAACTTTTACCTGAGTTGTAGAAAAATACACTCATTTACCCAAATGAATAGAAAAAACCAAAGATTCATTTCCTGCTTTTAGCAATAATGCCCATCCTCATCCTCATGCAAATCTGCCAAAGGATAACCCTGAGTTATGTTCGATGATTATGCCACAATTTGAAACCAAATTCGACACAAACTAAAAATTAACAAAGAAAAATAATTCCAACCAAACAAAAGAAAAGAAACAATGGAAAGAAACACTGGGTTGCCTCCCAGGAGCGCTTGGTTTACAGTCCACAGTCCGACCGTGCTTCATAGCTCAATTGGAGATGATAGGGTCATCAAGGTATAGCTCATGTGGATCTCGTTCCACATTAGTGCTAACCTTGTCCTGAGAAGTTAAGTAAGGCTTGAGACGATGGCCATTCACCTTCCACACATTGCCATTCTTGTCATTCTTGATTTCCACTACCCCATAAGGTTTGACATCAACAACTCTAAAAGGACCACTCCTCCTTGATTTCAATTTTCCAGGAAACAATCTAAGTTTAGAGTTATAAAGCAATACCAATTGCCCTGGAACAAAAATCTTGGATTGAATCTTGGCATCATGAATTCTTTTAGTCCTCTCCTTGTACATCTTGGCACTCATGTAAGCATTGACTTAGCACACACAAGATGAAGCTCACACAAGCAAAGCATTTGATGTCTTTCTCACAGGCTCTAACTGTTTGAGTAAATGCAGTGAATATTCTTAATCATTAAGTCTTTACTCAGACACGTGTCCTCACTTCAGTTCTAATTTATATTTGCAGACATGTGGCGATTCATCTGGGAGAGAAGGAAGCTTCCAGGAGTTTTCCAAGCCAAGTCAGCCAGGAAAAACTATAAAAGGGCAAGAAGCCGCACAAAGTGGAGAGGGGGATTTTTGGGGAAGAAATCAATTCACGGAGAGAAAATCTGAGAGGAATTCTGAGAGCCTTAGAGCATAATTTCTATTCTGTAATCATGAGATATCAGCCGATCAAAATGATCGGCTAAGCTCTTAGTGTTGCTTTGAGGGGTCAATTGTATGGATTTGATCTTGTTTGAGACATTCGTTTAGAATTCTATCTGAAACTATTTCATGTCCATAATTCTGCACTTATTATGTTTGATGATTTGCACTCTAGATTAACTTCACATTTAGGTCTGCGGTACCCACTGAGGTCGGTGTGAACATCCCATTGGCAATCAATCATAACATGAGTTGGTTGTGAACATGCATATATGAATCTTAGGTCTTGTGAGACTTTGCGATCTTGACTGTGCGGTACCCACTGACTGTTAATATCAATCCTTTGCGTAGGTCTAAGAGAATTCTTGTACTGCGAGTTGAAGTTGAGAACTGGTTAGCTGCCCTACCAAGGGAGATAGTCAGGGATCAAATTAGATTAGTGTTAGGAGAGTTGGTATCTGGGAGAGTCTGACTCGTGCCAAGGATTTGCCCTACCAAGGGAAGTTCGGGGAGAATTGGGAACAAGGATTGTGAGAACTACCAAGTTGATCAACCTTAGTTCACTAGCAGTATAATCCTTTCATATATGTCCGTACAATTCCTTCCGGGATAACAAGAGAAAGATCCATACATATTGTACACCCTTGAGGCAACACATTCATCTCTATTGATTTTTCCCTATTCCATTCTCGTTTGCATACCTTGATTGTGTTATTGTATCATTTCACATTCTATCATTATATCAACAATTGTCATAGTTCTCTGCATGAGGATACGAATCCCTCACCACTACTGCATTAATTTAGGGTTTTGGATAAAATTGCAGGGTCACGACAACCTCCTGTCAATTTTTGGCGCCGTTGCCGGGGAGAGCTAAGTGCTAGGGATTGATTGTGATAGTTTTGTGTTTCTTCGTTTATGTTGGTATCTATTCTGTGTTGTAATATCTGTGGTTTGATTGTTTGATTTTTGTTGAGTCTTGATTTTACGTTATTGAGTTGTTCCCTTACGTGCAAATTCTTGTCGATTCTGGTGCTATGATCTATATGCTTTTGTTGGATTTCTGAATTTTCACAGATAAATCTTAGTTTATGCAACCGGGTGCAAGACTTAGGGGAGAAGACCCACAGTTCGAACTCGATTTGGAATTACAGAGGACTTTAATGCAAAGGAGAAGGGCATTGGAAATGGCCGAACAGGGTGAAGAGAGAGTTAGACCCCAACCAGGGGAGGAGAGACCTAGACCCCAACCTCTAAGGTTTGGGGACCATTTCGCAGTAAGCTTTGAGAGAAGGAATAATCGCCAAGGAATAGACGTAGAGAGCTATCAAATACCAACCCAAATCGTCTCCATGATTACCAAGGGAAGATCTTCCAAGGCCTGAGCAATGAAGATCCGAACGAGCATTTAGACTGGTTCTTAGGACTCTGTAACACCTTCAAACTGCAGAGGGTCACGCCTGATGACGTGAGAAGAGTTTTGTTCCCACTGTCCCTCAAGGGGAAGGCGAAGAGCTGGTTTAATTCAATCGGAGGACCGTCCATAGCCACTTTTGAGGAACTAGAAAGAAAGTTTTTGGCCAAGTACTTCCCTCCAGCCAAATTAGAACAGATAAGGATGGAGATTCGCAGCTTCCAACAGCAAGATGGAGAGACGTTTAAGGAAGCATGGGACAGGTTCAATGACTTGCTCCGACAATGTCCAAACAATGACCTTGGGGAGGTCAGAGAGCTCAACACCTTCTTTAAGGGGCTGTCACCAGAAGCTTCACTAGTGGTAAAGGCTTGTGCCAATGGGACCTTGAAAGACAAAAGTGTGCCTGAGGTTAGGGAGCTCTTCGACTCAATTGCGGATGACGAATATTTGTTTCCAGAAGCCAAGAAGACCCCCATGAAGAAACAAAGGGGAGTTTTGGATTTGGACGAAGAGACCTCCCTGGAAGCTAAATTTGAAGCATTGTCAAGGCAGGTTCAAACTCTCAAGGCAGCCAAAATCACCCAAGTGTTGATGTGTGGGTTATGCAAGAGGAAATATCATACTGATGAGTGTGAGTTAACCCCGGAGTCGGTCCAATATGTGAACAACTACAATAACCGACAGCAATACGGAGGGTACCAAAATCAAACTAGTCAAGGTGCTTGGGGACAGAGAAATCAAGGCTATCCACAAAGACAGTATTATCAAGGAGGGGAATCTAGTAATCGAGAACCAAGGAAGTCAACAGAGGAAATGCAAATGCTTCAGACGATGTTGGAAAAGATGGAGATGTATGAGAAGAGAACTTCGGTAGTGGAGGCCTCCATCAAGAATATAGACATGCAGATAAGTCAGTTAGCTAAGGCAAGCCACCAAAGGCCTCAGGGCACCCTACCTAGTGACACTGAGCCCCAACCCCAAAGGGAAGGAGAGAGAGGTGTGCAATGCCGTCACACTGAGGTGTGGTAAAGAAATCAGTGGGAGCACGAAGATAGAGGAGAGGAATAATCCTGAGGAAGGAGTCATGGAAGAAACCATTGTCGTGGAGGAGGAGCTCCAGGAAGAGGATAAAGAAGAGAGTGTGAAGGAGCCTCAGCCAAAGAAGAAAAGGGGACCTCCAAGCCCCTACAATTATCCGGAGTATGCACCACTCCCTCCTTTCTCTCAGCGAGTTCCACCACCAGCCAAGAAGGGAGCCCAGTTCACAAGATTTCTGGATATGGTAAAAAATGTTAATGTGAATGTCCCACTTCTGGATCTTGTCACAGAGGTGTCGCGGTATGCAAAATTTCTGAAGGATTTAATCGCGAACAAAGAGCAAATTCTGCGCTGTGAAGTGCCCATCCCACTCACAAAGGAGAGCCAAGCTTGGATAAACAATGAACTCCCTTCAAAGCTCAAAGACCCTGGGAGTTGTACAGTGCCTTGCACTATTGGAGTAAAATTTTTCAACAAAGCATTGTGTGACATTGGAGCAGGGATAAACCTCATGCCATTATCCATCGCTGAGAGTATAGGCTTGGGAGAGAAAATTAAGCCCGTAGCTGTTCTTCTACAGTTGGCAAACAGATCCCTTGTGCAACCAACCGTAATGGTAGAGGATGTCTTGGTCTTAGTGGATAAATTTGTGCTTCCGGTGGATTTCATAGTGTTGGATATGGAGGAAGATCCAGAAGTCCCACTCATTTTCGGTCGACCCTTCCTAGCCACTGGAGATGCACTCATAGGAGTCAAAGGGAAAACCATCACATTCAGGGTCAATGATGAGGAAGTGGTGTTCAATGTAGACTATGCGATGAAACATCCTCATTCCATAGAACAGTGCTGTCTTGCAAATCTCGTGAGTAATGACCTCCAGCCCACTGAACTTGAACAACACTGTATGTCTTCCCCTGCATTACATGAATTCTGTGATGATGACATGCATGAAAATTGTGAAGGAACATATATTGATGAAAGGAATGACCATGCGTATGGAACGAAAATCATGAGTAAACAAACTGTGTTGGAAGCATCTGTTGATAAAATCATTGTTGAATTTGAATATGATGAAAATCATGAAAATGATGTGAATTTGATTGAAAGGAATAAGGTGTTTGAATGTGAGGAAATGAATGAGTCTAAAGCTAAATTTAAGTTGAAAACTGAAATTGACAACAACTGTGAAAGTGTCAATGTGTGTGAGAAATTGTTAGATGATTTTGTTGACACTGAAAAAAATGCGAAAGTTGTGCCCACTGAGGTGAGGCTTGGAAATGTGGATGGCAGGAACAAAAGATCACTGCAATCAGACAAGAAACCAACCAAGCAGAAGCGTCAACCTTTATTCAACTATCTGAAGTGTATTGTTTGGGAAGAGAAAAAGAAACGCTATCCAGCAAGCAGAAGTGTGGGGGCCGGGACATTGGGTGTGTTTCATGAAGTCAAAGGGTACACAAGGAACAAGTCAACTTGGAAAGACAAACGACATACCCAGTTCCTTGACTGCCCACCCCCTTGAAACGTAACTCTTCCCTGTTTGGCTGAGGACAATAAACCAAGCACTATGTTGGGAGGCAACCCGACCATTTGATTTCTTCTTTTTGTTTGTTTCTTTTAATAAATTTTGACCTCAATAAAACACGTGAATCTAAAGCCATCATTTGTGCATACTTGCAGAAACCACCAAGAGCGGAATCAACATGGACTTAAGTGACTGGGAATTGTGTATCCGGATGTCACGGGTCTTAAATAGGTACCAGTGTCGAGAATATTCTCACCACTGACAAAAGGGAGAATAAAATCTCAGATTCTACACGGTGCACAACCCGAGACCACCCCACTTCAGCATTACTGATAGCTAAGATTCGTACTGCAGTGAAGAATCAAATCAGTCAAGAAGAAAAATGGGATACAAGAAAAGGAAGAGACAGCACAGGGATGCATTCAGTGAAGACCTTACATTTCGATAAAGAATTTGAATGCTTTGACCAACTTGTGAGATGAAATGAAAGTTGAGAAGAGTGAATCGGCTAAGTGGGGAAGATAGGATAAAATGTGGGGACAACAAATTTTGGTTGGTAATGACATTTGGTGCAAGTGACCGAATCATGCTAGGAAAAGTGTGATTTGATCACACATTGTCTTGTTTGTATCCTTGTTGTCATTTAGGCATTTTGTCACCTAGTGTCACATGTTCATTATTTGACAGTATGGTGACAACTGAATCATGCATACCATTTCCCTATAAATGCCATGGATCATGCATTTCCATTCATCCTCTTTCGTGCATTCATAGTGAATGAGAACAATCGGCCGAGAGAAAACTAGTTTCGCGCAAGGAAGCCATTCTACACACATTGTTCTTTCTGGCATTGTAATTGTTCTTTCTAGCATTGTAACTGCCTGAGTCTCCAAGTCAAGTAAGTTCTATACCCTGGTGTTGCTTTACAGTCTAAGTGAGATTATTGCAATCGTAAGTGTCTCTGAATTGTCACAGCAAAATGGGTGAAATATTAATGCTTTCATGCTTAAATACGGTTTTATACAATGTGCATTCGTGCTAGCAACACACATGGGGATGCTTAAATGCTTCATGATTGTCTCGGGAATTCATATTTTGTTGCTTGGGGCAACTTTCATTCTTTCATGGTTTCATGATTTACGTGTTGAAACTGGAATATCAATGCTTTCCTGTTTTATTGCTTGGACGAAATGTGGTGATCCTGCTTTGATGTATGCATTAGATGGTAGGATTGATTATTGTGCAATGCTCAATGCCAGTATTCTATGGACATGTACTAGGGTGTGTTGTTGATCTCTCACTGATTCTTGGGGGATGCACTTACGTGGTACACAACTCACGCAATGTTCAAATTCTCAGGTACCATGGCACCAAAGAAATCTTCTCAAACTCCTGCAACTACCTCCAAAGGTCAAGCTTCAAGAGGAAAGGCCAAAGTCGTAGTGGATGAAACGTCATCAGATTCTGGGTCAGACGAGGAATATCTTCCTGAAAGCTATGAAGCTGATGAAACACAAGACAACGGCAACAAAAACAGAAAAATTCCATCATCAGCTGTCCTCCAGCAATTTATAAATGCTGAAGCCCAAATCAAGTTCTGCGAATTCGCCATCAGGCACATTCACATCGAAAGAGCCTTCGCTGTCACTGAAAAGCCATACACCGACACCATCAAATTATATAATTGGCAATCGTTAACAATGGCACCAGACCTGTGTAATGTGGCAGTTGCAAAAGAATTTTATGCAAATGCTGCTGGGGCAGACGCCAAGGAAGTGAAGTCCAAAGGTATATTTTTGAGAGGGAAATATCTCAAGATCAACAGCGAATCAGTAAACGAACACTAAGTGCTTAAAGACTATCTTAAGGATGACCTTACTGAAGTAATTGAGGTTGGGAACCCAGACACAATCCTTCAGGCACTGAGTCTTCCGGGGACAGATTGGGTGCGAAACAACATGGGAGAACCGAAATATGCTGTGCTCAAGGATCTGACGGCAGAAGCAAAAACATGGCTTTTATTTGTGAATTCTCGCCTCATGCCCACCACCCACACTACAAGGATTTCAAGGGACAGGCTCTTCTTAATATATGCCATCAAGAATCGGCTTACCATCGACGTGGGGAAGTTCGTGGTCACATACATTAATCACACCTTAGCAGAGCACGGACAGGCCATGTACTTCCCACACTTCCTCTGGGAACAAGCAGTGAAGGAAGGAGTAAAAGTAACTGGGGGGAAGAGTGTCGGACCCCAGTAGCCCCAATTAATGACGGTCAACTTAAGCATTATCAGAGTGTGGAGAAGGCTGACAGAAAACAACGAAAGGAAGAGGCAAGGGAAAGAGCACGGGTGATAAGTCGGTCTTGTACCGACTTAAATGCTCTACTTTGTTAGTCTTTTTCCTGGAATAACTGGTGAATCGATGCTTGATTATATGACTTATGTGCTATATTGATTACAATTGTGTGTTATGGAGATTGGCTTGAGTGTTGTGAATTTAGTTGCAAAGTGTTGCATTTGTATACAAGAAGCACGACACACACTCGGCCATTAGTGCTTTCAAGTCACAAATCACTATTCACTTAAGTCACAAATCACTATTCACAAGTCACAACTCTCCTAGCACACAACTCACCCAGCACACATGCACACACTCACACTTGCACTACACCATGCATGCACACACACGGTGCGGGCGCACAAGGCGTCCGCACCACACACCCGCACCACACACACACACACACGGCGAGCGCACAAGGCGCCCGCCACACACACCTGCACATTTTCATATTTTCCCTTTGTTTTATGCATTTTCATTTGTTCATGTTTTTTGTACATTCCTTCTCACTTCTCAACTGCACACTTGCACAAACACTACTCACTCAGTCCTTGTCCCACAGTGGCATTTAGCACTCTCAAGCTTAAGCTAACACAAGCAAAGCATTTGACATGTCTTTCTAAGGGCCCTAAGTGTTTGATGAATTGATATGAATTTCTTTACTCGTTAAGTCTTTCATTAAACAGGTGTCCTCACTTCCGCGTTGTTTTATAACTGCAGAACACGTGGTGTGATCTCCTTGGGGGAAGGAAAGTTCCTGGAAGCTCACTTGACCATGTTACTGGAGCAAACCTATAAAAAGAGCGGAAAAGGAAGCTGATGGGGGAGAAGACATGCGGCCGCACACAGAGCATAGCATTCTTAGATTAGGGTTCATAGTTTAGATTAGGTTTCTCTCTTTCTTTTCCCTTTCATACATTTTGTTGTCTTAAGGGCTCAACTCTACAGATCTCGACTTATTTGAGACATTTGTCATGAATTTTATCTATGTTATTCATGTTCATATTTCTGCACTTGTTATGTTTGATGATTTGCACTCTAGATTAACTTCACATTTAGGTCTCCGGTACCCACTGAGGTCGGTGTGAATATCCCATTAGCAATTGATCATAACATGAGTAGATTGTGAACATGCATATGTGAATCTTAGGTCTTGTGAGACTTTACGATCTTGACTGTGCGGTACCCACTGACAGTTAACATCAATCCTTCGCGTAGGTCTAAGAAAGTTCTTGTACTGCGAGTCGAAGTTGTGAACTGGATAGCTGCCCTACCAAGGGAGATATTCAGGAACCGAATTAGATTTGTCTTAGGATAATTTGGGATCTGGGAGAGTCTGACTCGTGCCAAGGACTTGCCCTACCAAGGGAAGCTCGGGTGTGAGAACTACCAAGTTGATCAATCCCAGTTCACTAGCAGTAAAAGTCCCCTCACATTTGTTTACACAAGTCGATGATTTTAGGGAGAGATCCATACACGTTGAAATCCCTCAAGGCAGTGCTTGCATACTAACCTTGCATCCATTCTCATTTTGCATTCATTCATAGTAGCTTGCATCGATCTTTGTTTTCTTATTTTCATTTCACGCTTATGTATTGTTGAGTGAACATGTCTCTAAACAACCAAAACTTCCCTGTGGATACGATCCCTCTCACCGCTACTATAGTAGTGTTAGGGTATTTGTTGAGGTGATACGACTATCCTACCAACAAAATGGCGTCGTTGCCGGGGAAGGCACGGTTGTTGGAGATCGTTATTTTCTTGACTTGTGATTTTTTTTGTGATTTTGTTATTCTGTTTTTGTTGTTTTCTTCATTTTTGTGTGTTAGTTTTTTTTGTATTAGTAAATTTCGGTTTTTGTTGTTCTGTGTTCTAGTCGGTTGTATTCAAGTTGTGGTAAGTGCAGGGGATTTTGAATTTCATTGAAGTTGTATTGTGCACACCACAAGAGATCAAATATGTCCAGGAGGTTTGGGGACTCTGTTGAGCCTTACTATGATTACCCACCAGATTGGATGGATGACACACGACCAACACCTGGAGTATTTGGCAACTTCTCCCCACCAATATACAATGAATCGTGGCATGACCAACAACAAAGCAATGAGTCTTATTTTGAAGAAGATGAAATAGTGCTGTTGTCCTAAATTTTGAACAGACTTGATAAAGAGGAAACAAGAATGGCTCAATTGGAACAGAGTCTTGATCGAATCAGTGCCTCAATGAGCGACATGATGGAACAACTTGAGACACCAGTTGAAGAAACTCAAGGCCACTCAGAAGGTATATCTCTCATTACTGAAGCACCAACTCTTGAGGAAATTTTTTTTAATGTGAATGCAAATGTTGATTGTGGTCTGAACTGTCCGAGGGAGTCAGTGTCTATAAATGTAGGAGATGTTATACCTGAATGCTCTGTTGATGAATCTATTATGCATGAACATTTGAGTTCTTCTGATGAGAATGATGTCTCTTGTGATGAGTTAAGTTATAAGGAATTTAGGGCCTTTTGGTTTCTCACTGCCAAAATGGGGAGGTACTTTCATGAGAAAAATAGTGCTGTTAGACTTTCTTTAGACACCCCTTCTTTCCTTAAATGGTCGATGAGATGTACAGAGACAACTCTCATCAATCCTTGTTTGAGCATGAATGAAACCAATGTTGCACATGTTAATGAAAAAGACAACATGATCATTGATCACTTTGTTGAGCCACCAAATCTTGAAATTATGCATGAATCTGTAGTTGTGAATGGTGACCAACAAATAGAGGACATTGAGATACCTTTGTTAGATGTCCATAGTGAACTCGATTTTGTTAACAAAGGAAAGACTCAGAATGCTATCCATGTTAGTGTGTATGATGAAGATTTGATGCTTTGTAAGGAAATAGCTAACATTGTGGAAAATTGCTTTGTTGATGCATCCACTCTTGAAATTACTGATGAATTTGTTGAGACTATGGATGCACAATCTGTGGTTGAGCCTTGCAGGGTTTCAAAGCCAAAGGTGGTGGAAGAAGTGAAAGAGGTGTTTCCTATGGGGGAACATACATGGTATAAAATGGAATTTATTGAGATTGTTTCCCAGGTGCATGAGCTCCAACACCTCTTTCCTGAAATATTTGTCCAGTTCCATACTGGAGAAAAAGGAGTGCTCATGAAAAATGATTCTTCTGGTACAGAGATGGATACTCCGAATCTTGAAGAAGGAGGCTTCATGAATAAAGTCTAGCTGGAGACTGAATAAATCCAGAACTACTTAATCCACTTCTCTTGAATAAATTGATGTTTGATGTTTTTAGTCACTATTGCTTTTGTTTTGTTTATGTAGTTAGTTGTCTCTTGGGTGCAGGAGCCTCAAGCAAGGGCCTCTTAAATGCCAAGTGGCAAAGTGCTATTAACTGGACATATTATACACCACCATGACCCAAGGTCATGGTGTGGCACTCACTTGCACACCACATTTTTTCTCTACTCTCTTGCACATCATAAGTCACAATCTCACACTCTCGCACAGTAGGTTGTGTAGCACCACCACTTTAACACCAAGTTTCTAACGAGTCAATATTCACTCATATTTGAACAGTATAAGGTATGAGCTAATTCCCTTGTGATTTCTTGGACTCTATTATTGTGGGAAATACCTTCTTGAACTTTCATGATTTATATGAGATGAATGTTGTCAAGTTGGTTGGGCTTTCATGCATATCATAGAAAATGTGAAGTGGTGACAATGTGTGAAATTTTAAATTTCCATGAACATAGTGCATTATTGGGACGCATTTATTGCATGGAGTTCTATTTTAGGATGGGAAGCATGGTTAGTGTGCTACATGAATATATGCTTTATATGTATAGTGAGTTGTGTTCTTTTGGTGCAAGAATTCATGAGCTCAAGTAGGGGAGTTGCAAGTGCAAAAGCTGTCAAAAGGAGAGCCAAGCGCATGTGGACTTTAAAGAACTACAGTCATGAAAGGGAAGAGTTGAGGACAACGGCACTCAACCCAGCAAACATTGGAGCCTATAGGCCACAAAAAAAAGGGAGTTCCTGAACCTATTCTTTTATCTTGCATTGGGGACAATGTAAATTTTAAGTGTGGGGGAGGGAATGTTTGCTGTGGTTTATGCCTTTGAGGATTCACATGCTTATTTTCCTTCATGAAATTTTTTTATGTGCTTGCTTGATTGGTGATGTTTGGTGATGCTCTTATATTATGCTGTGTGTTGTAATGCCTTGGAGCCTTTGTTTAAAATTTTCTTCTGTGTGTTGCTATTTGTTTTGGGGATATGAGGTGGTGTTCAATATATTAGTAGCATTTTAGGTGGTGTGTTCTCTTTATGATTGTTGTGTGGAGAAAAGAAACAAGTCAGTGACTAGCACTGACCTTGTATTGTGCTTTAATTTTTCTGTTGCAACAAATGTGATTGTTTGTTGTTGTGTGGTGAAATATTCCATTGGCTAGTCCATCCAGCACACCTGCACACTCGCACTCCCAACACCATCGACAAACCCATAAACGTTATTCAATGATTCATGCGTGAAAAATTTTTGAGTTCTACAGTATACATTTGATGCATATATTTTGCTGGGTAAAGTGCGATGTCAAAGTAAGATAGAAACGCCAGCACCAATTTTGACATAGGAGAGAGCTTGTGATTCTTTACTTGTATGTGCTTTCTACTCGTAAACACTTATTCTTGCATTTTGAGTATATAGTCTATTGAAGACACACACGAAGATGAATTTTGTTGAAATGATGCAAATATGAGAAAAAAAGAAAAAGCCAGCAGTCGAATAAAGGGAAAAAAGAGCCAAAAAACCCTGGTAGCCAAGCACCAAAGTGCGGCATCAATGTCAAAAGACAAATAAGCACCAATGTGCAAGTTACTATCTGTTAGGCTTCTTAATGTTTAGAGTGTTTGTGTGTGTGGACAAAAGGACTGTAGTGCAAGAATTTTTGTTAAGTGTCTACTTGAGTACTCTGCATAGATAGTGTGAGGAAACATAAGAAACTCTCAGCACACACGGCACGCTGACGGTTTGGTCTTTATTCGTTGCACCTTACTCGACAAATTGTGTAAGTTAGATGAATTGTAAACTCACTGCTCATATCTATCTTGCATGCAAAAATTTTGGAATTGGACTGTCGACGAGGTTGTGAGTGTTTGAATGTGGGGTAGACAAGAGCTTAGCTATTTCTCGACTTTGCTCGGGACTAGCAAAGATTCAAGTGTGGGGGGTTGATAAGTCGGTCTTGTACCGACTTAAATGCTCTACTTGTTAGTCTTTTTCCTGGAATAACTGGTGAATCGATGCTTGATTATATGACTTATGTGCTATATTGATTACAATTATGTGTTATGGAGATTGGCTTGAGTGTTGTGAATTTAGTTGCAAAGTGTTGCATTTGTATACAAGAAGCACGACACACACTCGGCCATTAGTGCTTTGAAGTCACAAATCACTATTCACTTAAGTCACAAATCACTATTCACAAGTCACAACTCTCCCAGCACACAACTCACCCAGAACACATGCACACACTCACACTTGCACTACACCATGCATGCACACACACGGTGCCGGCGCACAAGGCGCCCGCACCACACACACTTTACACGGTGCGGGCGCCACACACATACAGTGCGGGCGCACAAGGCGCACGTTCCACGCACACACGCATGCGCCCGCCACACACACCTGCACATTTTCATATTTTCCATTTGTTTTATGCATTTCATTTGTTCATGTTTTTTGTACATTCCTTCTCACTTCTCAATTGCACACTTGCACAAACACTACTCACTCAGTCCTTGTCCCACAGTGGCATTTAGCACACACAAGCTTAAGCTAACACAAGCAAAGCATTTGACATGTCTTTCTAAGGGCCCTAAGTGTTTGATGAATTGCGATGAATTTCCTTACTCGTTAAGTCTTTCATTAAACACCTGTCCTCACTTCCACGTTGTTTTATATCTGCAGAACACGTGGTGAGATCTCCGTGAGGGAAGGAAAGTTCCTAGAAGCTCACTTGACCACGTTACTGGAGCAAACCTATAAAAGGAGCAAAAAAGGAAGCTGAGGGGGGAGAAGAGAGGCGGCCGCACACAGAGCATAGCATTCTTAGATTAGGGTTCATAGTTTAGATTAGGTTTTTCTCTTTCTTTTCCCTTTCATACATTTTGCTGTGTTGAGAGCTCAACTCTACAGATCTCGACTTATTTGAGACATTTGTCATGAATTTTATCTGTGTTATTCATGTTCATATTTCTGCACTTGTTATGTTTGATCATTTACACTCTAGATTAACTTCACATTTAGGTCTGCGGTACCCACTGAGGTCGGTGTGAATATCCCATTGGCAATTGATCATAACATGAGTAGATTGTGAACATGCATATGTGAATCTTACGTCTTGTGAGACTTTGCGATCTTGACTGTGCGGTACCCACTGAGAGTTAACATCAATCCTTCGCGTAGGTCTAAGAAAGTTCTTGTACTGCGAGTCGAAGTTGTGAACTGGATAGCTGCGCTACCAAGGGAGATATTCAGGAACCGAATTAGATTTGTGTTAGTTGAATTTGGGATCTGGGAGAGTCTGACTCGTGCCAAGGACTTGCCCTACCAAGGGAAGTTCGGGGAGTATTGTGAGTCTGGGTTGTGAGAACTACCAAGTTGATCAATCCCAGTTCGCTAGCAGTAAAAGTCCCCTCACATTTGTTTACACAAGTCGATGATTTTAGGGAGAGATCCATACACTTTGAAATTCCTCAAGGCAGTGCTTGCATACTAACCTTGCATCCATTCTCATTTTGCATTCATCCATAGTTTCTTGCATCTATCTTTGTTTTCTTTATTTCATGTCACGCTTATGTATTGTTGAGTGAACATGTCTCTAAACAACCAAACCTTCCCTGTGGATACGATCCCTCTCACCGCTACTATAGTATTGTTAGGGTATTTGTTGAGGTGATACGACTAGCCTACCAACAACGGGCAGTACCAGAGCCCACAATGGACGACATTGATGAGGACCAAGACCTAAACGAGCTAAACCGATCCCTCCAACCAGGAAACACTTCAAAGTTTTGACAACTTCCAAAATATGCAGCACGCATTGGAGGGACTACAAACATCATTTCAAACCCAACACCAAACCCTCATGAACTACATTGACGAAATGGAAGGAAGATGACTGGTTTGCAAGACTGTATGGGAATTATAGGGACGCGGCTGGAATCGGTGATGCAGGAACAGACCACGCAGTGGACAGCGTTGGATAACAAGATCACCCAATGTCAAACGGAAGTCAACAATCTCAATCCAATGATGGTACACCACCATCAATCCCGGGGGCCTAACTCTCATTTTCCTCCGCTAGAGGAGCTGGATAACCAAGCCAGAATGATTGTGAACACATCAAGCACCAGAGTGGTAATGCAGCAAGGGCTGAGCTCAAATGTTGGATCCAGAAATGCACCATCTTCTTTCCCGGGTTTCTCCCGCTTTACCAACCATCATCACTCGCCAAACGCTTAAACTGGGTAGCCTCTTTCCTTTTCCACAATGGGGACCATTGCTAAATTCAAGTGTGGGGGGAGACAAGTATGTCTTGATGGATGTTGGCATGCGATGACGCTATGTGGTTGCCTAACCTCTAAGCTTGAAGTGATGCTTGTGTGTGCTTGTGTTTGTAAGGCCTTCGAGCCTTTGTTTAAAATTTTCTTCTGTGTGTTGTTTGCTATTTGTTTTGGGGACATGAGGTGGTGTTCAATATATTAGTAGCATTTTCGGTGGTGTGTTCTCTTTGTGATTATTGTGTGGAGAAAAGAAACGAGTCAGTGACTAGCACTGATCTTGTATTGTGCTTTAATTTTTCTGTTGCGATAAATGTGATTGTTTGTTGTTGTGTTGTGAAATATTCTACTGGCTAGTCCATCCAGCACACCTGCACGCTAAAAAAAAAAACACTCGCACTTCCAACACCATCGAAAAAATCCATAAATATTATTCAATGATTCATGCATGCACTCCCAACACCATCAATGATTCATGTCAAAGTAAGATAGAAACGCCAGCACCAATTTTGACATAGGAGAGAGCCTGTGATTCTTTACTTGTATGTGCTTTCTACTCGTAAACACTTATTCTTGTATTTTGGATATATAGTCAATTGAAGACACACACGAACATGAATTTTGTTGAAATAATGCAAATGTGAAGAAAAAGCCAGCAGTCGAATAAAGGGAAAAAAGAGCCACAAAACCCTGGCAGCCAAGTACCAAAGTGCGGCATCAATGTCAAAAGACAAATAAGCACCAATGTGCATGCTACTATCTGTTAAGCTCTTAATTTTTAAGTGTTCGTGTGTGTGGACAAGAAGATTGTAGTGCAAGAATTTTAGCTAAGTGTCTACTTGAGTACTCTGCATAGACAGTGTGGGGAAACATAAAAAAACTCTCAGCACACACTGCACGCTGACAGTTTGGTCTTTATTCGTTGCACCTTACTCGATAATTTGTGTGAGTTGGATGAATTGGAAACTCACTGCTCATGACTTTCTTGTTGCATGCGAAAATTTTGAAAATGGACTGTCGATGACGTTGTGATGTTTGAATGTGTGATGGAGCTTAGTTATTGCTTTACTTTGCTCGGGACTAGCAAAGATTCATGTGTGGGGGGTTGATAAGTCGGT